>JARJCX010000002.1:2400000-3600000 GCA_029282285.1 Mycena rebaudengoi | reverse complement strand
TGCGGATATCGATATACGGCGTAATGCTGCCTAGATCCTGGATGAAGAGCTGCGTCCACACTGCCTTAGGTGGATAGGATATCGTGGACCGGGCAACCTTGTGCGTTCTCCTCTCTCCTTTTGTGTCCCAGCCCGCTGATCGAGTTCATGGACAGAGGCAGACCGTTCTTCGCCACTCTATTCCTCCGCCCAGCCAACTGGTGAATCGCCTCTTGTTCTGTATATTCGGCATACATACCCTTACTCGCGGATAGCACGCCACGCCAATCCCCACACGCAGCCTACAGGACGCTACTCGACGTGGGACGACACTCATATTCGCCGCCGTCCTTGCATCCACCCAGGCGCTTAGCCCTCTGCGTACGGCACGACGCTACCATTCTCGGCGGATGTGCGGGACCATCTCCTCGACGAAGCGCACGCGGTCCTCCCGCGTCTCGTGCAGGATACCAAGGTCGCGGTTCCTCGACTTGACGAGCTGGAGGCCAAGCATGCTCCCAGATCCCCGCTCGCTCCTCCTCGCCGAGCTTCGCATCCTCCCTGAGCTCCGCACAGTCGGCGATGCTCTCCTGCCGCACACGTCACCACCGGCCGCGTACACAACCCGCGCTCTCTCCTCGACCTCCCAAACGAATACCCCAGAGCGTTCTCCCCAGCCTGAGCACGACACATCTCGGGAAGAAGGACGAGGTCGATGTCGCCTCCCACATAACGCGGCCGCTCTCCTCCACCGTGATGCGCTCCCTCCGCTCCACGAGCTCTGGATGGTCTGTAGCGAGCTCCTCGCACATCATGTCGATCTTCCCCCCCCCCATTCTCCGCCCTCTGCCCACGTCGCCCCGCAGAACGAATACCCCAGTCGACGTCCGAAACAGCCGCTGCGCCGCATCGCTGCAGTCCGACTATGTATTATCCATTGTACACAGAGACCCTGGGCGGTGACTACGCACGCATCCATCCTTCTGCATCCGGTATCACTATCCACCCGGCGGCGGCCCATCCCGCTCGAGCTCGTCCATTCGATGTCCGTAGCAGCGAATTCACGGTCACGCAGGGGCGGGCGGCGTCCATGAGTTCTGCCGCGGTGAAAGCGCGGTGGTGCGGCGGCGCGCATGCGTGTGGAGGGTGCAGCGCGCCCTGTGATCGTCGTCGCCTCACATGGTGCCGAACGAGACTTCTGGACTGCGAAGGAGGACGACGAGCTGGACACCGTCTTCGGGCGCGTGCTTATCCGTGCCGAATCCGCTCTCGTGCCACTCGTGCTCGCGCTCCTCGTGCCGTTCGCGCTCCCGCTCTCGTGCTGATCATACTCCCGCTCTCTTGCTACTCGTGCTCCCGCTCCCCGTGCCGATCCTACTCCCGCTCCTCCTTGAGCTGATCCTGCTCCCGCTCCTCGTGCCGTTCGTGCTTCCATTTCCCATGCCGATCGTGCTCCCGTTCCCCATGCCGATGCTGCTCCCCGCGCGATCGCGTCCGCGCCGGCGTGCTGGGGAGACGACGAAGGCGGAAGTGAGGGGGGGCGAAGAGGCGGGTGTGGTAGTGCTTGTGGGGCGTCGAAGCGGACGCGGTCCGAGCGGGATGGGGTTGATATAGCAGTGGAACTCTCGATGGTACATCGAGAGTACGCTGTGGATCCTCTACTTGCGTCTTGGGGGACACGATAGCGTGATCTGATCGAGTTGCGTTGATTCGCGTTTACCAGCACGCACCGAGTTGTCCTCCTCATCGGCTGCCAGTACCCGCCCAAGGAATCGGCAGGTGTACGTCAGGACGCAGAAGCCACTCCCAGGAAGTCGCTACCGCCACAAGACAAATACATATTCGTACTTTGCCCGATGCCCACTGTCTCCTCCATCCCACCTGATCCCACTCGAAGCGTAATCTCACTCACCCTGACAAGCACATGCGCAGCTGTCATGTCCTTCACAACACCCTCCACCTCGTCTAATCTAATCTAGCCCGTGCCGCCGTCCCTCTGTCCATAATCCAATTTCGCACCCTCGCTACCGCCCCTCCTACACTCGTCGCCTGGGTCGCTGGGTGTACGTACTTGCCCCGTGGGGGTTTACGCGTACCGGGCGTCCTCGTCTCAGAATGTTACAGGGCTCGAGCACAAGGTGAACTGGTTTCGGGGCGCCGAGTGACATTGCGTTTTCACGGGTATGAGCCTTCTATTAATGACTTCATTCACGCTATGATACTGATGTATACATTTCCGCAGCTAGTCCCGATTTGTTATGCATTGCGAGCGATCGTCCTGTTAACTCGCGGGCGGATCGATGTGGGATGGGCGGAGGCTGCGGTGGGCTAGAATACGGTGCACTAGGCGGGTTTGTCGTTCATTCCCCCCTGTACTTGCACTTTACAATTGTATCCTATATATCTCCCACCCCCATCGTACTCCCTGCTCTCATGCGGCTCGTCTCACACCTCCTCGCACACTCAATACCTTCCTTCCCTTCGTACAGTCTTCCTCTATTCGCACGAATGCCCCGTACCTTGAATCAGGTCCCGCTCTCAGCCTAGCCGCTAACTTGCGCCATATCTTTACGCGAAGTTCCCCGCGACTCAAGTTCATCCGTTGCGATATCTAGCGCAAATCTCCGCCGACCTAAAACAACGCGCCAAGGCCCGCCTCTCAGCCTGTGATCGGGACTCGGCAACTCGATTGTCGGCGACTTAAGTACCTCGGGCGGCTTTCTTGGCAAACATAATTGCAGTTCACGCCCACAGTATTGCCCCGCTTTATCCCTATACTAAGTATTCCTGCGGTGTACCCGGAGATACAGCGGCGCCAAATGCACCTAAACTCGGTTATATTGGGATAGGGTTCGATAGGCTTTAATTAGAGAGTTTGCGCAACAGCCACTGGAGCCACCTCGTGGCTTTTTTGACGTGCGCAACTCGATGGCTCCACCGCCAAAAATATGACGTCAAGCCACTTGAATGGCTATTTTTGGCTGCAATGGCTATTTTGGCGGGGTTGGAGCCATTCGGCTGCACACGTCAAAAAAGCCACGAGGTGGCTCCAGTGGCTGTTGCACAACCAGGTTATTGAGTAGGGAAGTGAGCATGTATATAGGGTGCCGCTTGTAGCTATAGCGTCCTCATCTCCATCTCGCATCATACATTTTTATTCCTCACCAAAATTGCCACCTTTCAAATTTTCTGTCTTCGCCCAGTCCTCAGCTGAATTTCTTACGCTACAGTATGGAAAGCCGGAGCACCACGCTTTTAAGCGAGAGAGCGGTATGAATCAAGGCCCGATTTTTGCCAGTATTTAACGTATAATACATGTATTTAATGCTGTATTTAATGTATTGTTGGTATTTAATCCATCTTGCGGGCGGCCGCATCCTGACCGGATTAGCCCGTCCCAGGTCTGGTGATGTATGTTTTGGAAGTGCATGAAAGTGATTTCTGGCGCTTTTCCCGCATTGGAAACATGAGTACTGAGCTGTGATTTGGGGTCTTACACCTTGATATAAGTAAAGTATTTAATACACATTAAATAACTCCAGGTATTCAATGTTTTATACAATCGTTTAATACAGCATTTCAGACCCGGCTTGGACCCGGCACTAAGTATGATGCCGATCGCCTTTCGGTATCAGGACCCCGAATACCAGTAAGAGCTGCTGTAACTGTGCTGACCTTGTAGCTAGTGCTGGATTCAAAGTGTACCCGAAAAACTTCTTCAGTTTCCTCCCCCATGACCTGTCGCCGTACTAGTACACCAGGCGACACCCGGCATCTTCCGAAAAGGAAACAAACGCATCTGACAGGCGCAAACATTGGTTCAACTTGTCGCGGCATCCTGCCCATTCAGTGGGTTACATTCAACCCGAATTTTCCTGGCATTCGGTCAATTCCGGTGGTAGCGAAGAAAATCCGTGAACTCAGTCAGTCAAGTTCCGTTTGGAAAAATAAAGTAACAAAACTATGTACATGTACCTCAAGAATTCCGCGATAATGAGCCCATCAATTTCTCTGCAGATGTCGTTCACAAATGGAAAGATGAAGCCTAAACTGATTGACGCAGGCTGCAGGTTTTAGTTTGATTGGAATCATCTTATCATTCCATATGTAGGAGTCAGATTGGCCTCAGCAGGAGTACCCACACCATCCCTAAGCTTATGAGCCGTGCTTTATTCAGAAGGACCCAAACATTCTGTTTTGGCACGCATAATTGAGTCAGCGCAGTTCATTGATGATATGTCAATTTTAAATATTGAAACAGCAATCCGCATACCTTTTTCTCTAGATCGCCACAAAACCTATAGATAAACAATCCGGGTTCAGTGCAAAAAATCTGCCATGAATATCGCGGTTCATTCAGAATGGTAAGAGACCCAGTGTTGCATGGTACATCCAGGTTTAACTGATTTGGTTCAAAGAATGAAATTGGAGAGTGGAACAAGCCCGTTTGACAAGGTTCTTTTTACCAGCCACCCAAACCAAAATGGTGAACAACACATTGCATGGTCATTCCTTCAGACCTCTCACAATCTTCACAATGTATTCAAAGTGAATTCTAGGGTTGTTTGCTGCCTTTCTGCGAAAGCTGCGGGTTTTTGGTGAGCTCCATGTGCCTAGAAGTGACTATGCTCAGGTGACACACTTCAATTATGACTAAATTCCTATTGTTTTCGGATAGGAAAAAATGGTGAAAAAGACCCGTGCCTTCGGTGCGGAAGACCGAACATAAATTTCAAAAATATAATGGAGTACTACGTAAATACAAAAAAAAACATGCATGGGATACAACTGTGTAAATATGTTAAAACTTGATTGGAGAGTAAATGAAGGCAAACTCACAATTAATCAAGGAGCACTTCAGGATAGACAACATTTTGTGCTTCTGTCGTAGTCTGTCCCTCCTTAAAGAGAACCTTGATACAACGACTGGATGTGCACCGGGAAAGAGCAACATAAAGTTGTCCGTGGGCAAAGACATCTGTGCGAAGGTCAAGGCTGACATGTGCTGCCGACTGGCCTTGAGCCTTGTTGATGGTCATCAAGAAAGCCAGTCGGACAGGGAACTGACATCGCTTCAGGACAAAGCCGATTTGCTCTTAGATCATGAACTTGAATGCTTGCCTCAATTACTGGGCGAAAATACTTTGGGAGCTCTTGAATGTTAATAATTCCGGAAATGGAGGGGATGGAGTCCATGGCGGTGGAAATGGATTATCAGGAGGTGGTGGTGGGTCATTAGGTGGTGGTGGAGGCAGAGGATTATTTGGGGGGGGGGGGTGGTGGATTATTGGGAGGTGGAGGAGGATTGTTTCGTTAGGGCCCTGGGATGAAACGATGCTGAGGTACAGGCTGAAAAGGCTGGGCCTGATTCAACTGTGCCAGACGTACCTCTATCTGTGCTCTGCTCATGGCAGGAGGAGCATGTGGCTGAAGAGCCTGTGGCCCCTGAGCTGCAAAAGGCTGCTGTACGCGTACTGCTGCTGCCCCACGCATATGCTGATTTGGCAGAGCTACAGGATTGAAAGGCCTCGGAGCATTTAGCTCTGCCAATCTCTCACAAATATCTGCCACAGTATTGGGAGTAGCTCTGGGAGCTAGAGCACCTGGCTCTCGAGGTGCATTCACTGCTGCAATACGATCCTGCAAAGGAGCTCTTGGAGACACTGGACCTCCACCAAATACATCACCCTGGTGGGCCTGAGCATTAACCTGACCCTGTGGGAAAAGAGGAGCGGATGGATGTGGCACACAGTGGTACTGAGGGCTGTCCAGTATCCTTGAATCTCGCTCCTGTCTCTGGGCAGATGTTCTAACCCGTTGAGGTGTATTAGGAGGTGTGTCATCCCTGAATAAATTAGTTTTCAAAAGATTAAGAACGGTCCCCATACATGGCAAGAGCAGCACAAAGATACTATCAAAGAGTGTTCAGTAAAGATCAGTAACGGAAATGAGCAGCTACCCAAATACAGAGCAGACAGAACAAAACTGGCCCGAAAATATGCATGGGAGAGGCAAAACACTTGCAAAGCACCCACTCGAATGGAGGGGGGAGAAGAGAGCTGCGCATGTTATCGGATTCCCGATCTATGATTAACCGTTTCCCAAAAAGGACTTACCTCCGAGTAACTCCGGATGGATCGGAGAAAGCCGGCAGAGAAGCGGGACGGAGAACGCCGTAAAAGAGTCATGTGATCAAATTCATGTGACTTTCTGTCAAGTGGCTGTGTCGTTGTCTCTTAGTATTAAGGATAGGAAAAAATGGTGAAAAAAATTAAGCCCTTGGTCATACAGTGCAACGATGTTGTGAAACTCGTACAGCGAAATCGCTGTCGAGTTTGTGGGGAAGTAGGAATTCATCATTTGTCCAAGTATATAGATAGTCCGTACTTGTCCTAAGATAAGTGTATGGATTGCATGAGATTCATTGACTACGTCGAGCCATTGTAACCACAAATTCATACCTGCAGTACAACTCACTGCGGATCGACCCAGTGGTTGAGCTGAGTGGACATCAGTGATCATGAACCTGCACCGATGACCTGACTCGGCCACGGACTTGAACAAGACTCGAACGCAGTGGCTGCTGGAAGACTTCTCACCGAATTGGACTGATGACCCTCTCCCAGATTGAACGGGGCTCCCTCCCATCAAGTACATTCTGCTAATATTACGAGTACTTATGTTTACATAATACACTGTGGGCAAGGTACAATGTATTCAGTGATTCTGGGAGAGAGATATAAGGATTTTATACAAAATAGACTCTCTATTAAGTGGAGGATACTGCGGTGATTTTGTAGTGAATTTATAAAAAATATCAGCACAATACATTCACAATAGAAGCGCTGCTTCTATTTTGATGTTATTGTAAATATATTGTAAAAATGGATTTTATTGTAAACTTATTATGCTAACATCAAACTAGAAGCATTGCTGCTATTGTGAATGTATTGTGCCGATATTTTGAATAAATTCACTACAAAATCACCACAGTATTCTCCACTTAATGGAGAGTCGATTTTGTATAAAATCTTCATATCTCTCCCACAGAATTACTGAATACATTGTACCTTGCCCGCAGTGATACTCGTTCATAGGATCTCGCAGCAAGAAAATTTGAGAAAAGTTTTTACTTGTCTCCTCGAAAAAATGCTAATGGTTCTAGGGGCTGTGTTGAAGCGATTTTACAGTTTCATCACATTTTTTACTGACTCCCTTAAGACTCTGAGCATTATTTATTTGTGCTTTGATGGCACCTAATAACTCGTTGTCCGCTGGGTGTATTTGTTCTGGAGCCACATGGTCAGGTTCATTATTGCATTCTTAATTTTCCGGCTCATTTTTTACGCTCTTTTGACTAAAACGAATACAGTAGAGCTTTACCGGTTTGCCGATATATACTTCTGATAAGATCACGGCAAATGCCGCACTTTGGGCTATATCTGCAGGAGTGCCCCTGCCCTCTCACCGCCACCACACTCCCTCCTCGAGATGCTGGCACACGCTCACACAGGACGCCGTGCAGCACACCACACTCCTCGGCTCCACTCCCGTGTTACCTCCACCGCCGCCACCGCTGCGCTCCACATCACATCCACCAGCTGAAAACCCACCTAACCACGCTGCCCCCACCACGTGTCCTGCATACTGAGCCCGTCGTTGGAGGTTATTACCCCGCGCTCAGCAGCTGTCAGTGGACCATGACTTCCCAGCGCAGCTGCAAAGGGGCGTGCACCGCCCAAAAAAGCAGGTACTCTGCAGCAACGAAAGGAGGGGATTGTGAGCGAGGTGCACATCCTATTTCAAATGTCATTAATACTGACGGATTATTATCAGGGTAGCCGCGGCGGCTTGACTGCTGGGCCGTCCTCCGTGCCCGATGATATTATCATGCACGACCAGGATCCCCCGGACGACTCCTCGGTTCCAGGCAACCTTGGCACAGATTTCTTTCTGGAACCCTCACCACAGAGGCCTTCACCCTCCCCTGGTCCGCCGCCTCTTACCCAATCCGGAAGACCCAAACGAGACTATCGAATCCACTCACGGTACCGGGATATTTTACCCGAAGTTTTGACCCCTGTCGAAAACTCAACCGTCCCAGAGACTGCAACACCACAGAGTACAGTTCAAAGAGTGCGCCTGCTCGTCAGAGATACGTTCCAGACTGCGGCGAATACCTTCGGTCTTTGGCGGCAATACCTTCACTGTCCCACATACGATCCGGACTCCTTGATATCCGTTGACGACTTGTCAAACCAATTCCCCTCCAATCCTGATTCGGCATCTCCGCCCCCAAAAACAGCCGCTACCCCCCTCCGCCAATGCTTCCACAACACTGCTAATGGCATGGCACAATAGCGGTATAACGACCAAAAATCATAGCGACCTGAATACCCTTGTGCATGAGGTCTTCTGACACCCGGAATTCAACCTCAAAGAATTTGACGAGTCTTTCAATGCAGAGCATGCGCAAAAACAAGTCGACCAGGATGCAGAGAACATCTTCCCTCTTTTGAAGGAAATGCAGCCAGCCAGCGTCGAAAATGAGGTGCCATCCGGAACCATCACTGCTCCGCCCCGCAAAGTTTCTGTTCCCGGATTATATTTCCGAAATCTTGTCTCGGTGATAAAGGCAGCGTTTGCTGACCCGCTTTCTCGCCATTTCCACTTCACCCCATTCCAGCTATTCCACAAGTTGCGAAGCACTGGGGAACATATCCGGGTTTTCAGTGAATTTTACAATTCCGATGCGTTTATCGCAGAATATGACAATGTTCGGTTACGGGGTTCCCTTCCCCCGGATAACCCTAGCTGTAAACTGGAGAAGGTTATTTGGAAGAACCTCTTCACGCATCTCGTTCGTCTTCTAGAAGCACAGCCGAAAGGGAAAGATTTGGTTACTGAACTTAATCTATTATACAAATGACGACAGCACTGCCACATAACACTGCCACAAACATTGGACAAACATGACAGCAACTGTTCAAAATGCAACTTCCACGACCTCCGGAGGTACAGGGACAACATATAATATCCCTGTATATATTATTCTGCTGGGGGACCATTCATTTGGGGTTGTACTACTCTAAGATGCGCCCTACGGCTTCATTGAACAAAAGACAAGGCACTGCTACAAACATTGGGACAAACAGACCCCTGAATCAAATGAAGCCCAACCTCCATGACATGGAACAAGGAATGTAAGTACTTTATCCTTCAACAGCATCTGTGCACCTCCTCTAAATGCCTGAGATAGGGGATACTGCAACAGCAAATCATTAATCACCGCAAAATACGGTGACTTTGATTGAAACTGAGTCTGCAGAGGACCTCCGACTTTCGGAGGCCATTTTTTGTACTTCACATGCCAGAGACATGAGACAAGCCTAAATGTAACTTTTCTCCTCTGACTCTGTCTCCACTGAGGCATTTGAGACAGGGTAAAGTAAAAATCAGGCTTCTGGCTTACATTTCTAACTAAAATGAGGGCAGGCACTGATATTGCTGATTTCTCTGGACATTCAAGGATAACACAAGAATGAATGATGAAATATATATATTTCTACACCAGAGACTATATTTCAGGGACTTTCTGGGATATGGGACACAGGGACACGAGGAACCAACCGAAGGTTGGTGACGAGTGTCCTTTGAAAAATAGACTTCTGAATCTGCAATAATTCTTCAAAACACTGGACATCATGTTTTAACCCAAAATAATCTTACAGTAATTTGGACACCGTATTTCAGAGACACCTGGGATACGGGGACACAAGGAACCAACCAAAGGTTGGTGACGAGTGTCCTTTGAAAAATAGACTTCTGAATCTGCAATAATTTTTCACAACACGGGACATCATGTTTCAACCCAAAAGAATATTATACTAATCCGGACACTGTATTTCAAGGACACCTGAGACACGGGGACACGAGGAACCAACCAAAGGTCGGTGATGAGTGTCCTTTGAAAAATAGACTTCTGAATCTGCAATAATTCTTCACAACACAGGACATCATGTTTCAACCCAAAGAATATTATACTAATCCAGACACTGTATTTCAAGGACACCTGGGACACGGGGACGTGAGGAACCAGCCGAAGGTTGGTGATGAGTGTCCTTTGAAAAATAGACTTCTGAATCTGCAATAATTCTTCACAACACGGGACATCATGTTTCAACCCAAAATAATATTATACTAATCCGGACACTGTATTTCAGGGACACCTGGGACACGGGGACGCGAGGAACCAACCGAAGGTTGGTGACGAGTGTCCTTTGAGGAAATGAATTCCTGAATCTAAAATAATATCCCCTACATCAGACATCAGATTTTAAGGACTACTAGGGACACGGGGACGTGAGGAATCAACCAAAGGTTGGTGACAAGCGTCCATTTATTTTCAGCAGGAAAACTGCTCTTGAAACTGCTTCTGACTCACTGGGAGCCAGTACTTTCAGTGCTTTGAATGTGAGAAAATGTCAAAATGATCTGCATTCTGCGTGCGGAGCACGGGTTCCTGCTAGTCAACGGTACAATTTCCAACATATTACCACCCAAATATGACTCTCAGGTGATTACAGGTACCGTCAGATGTCGCGGTTCGGGGTTGACACCATACGCAAGTTCTCCACAAACACAGCTGACATGAAAAAACTTGGAGCTCGTGACTTCGAAGACTTGCTGCAATGTGCCATCCCCGCCTTCGACGGCCTTTTCCCCCCTGAACATAATGATCGCATACTCAAACTGCTGTTCCGGATGGCGGAATGGCATGCCTTCGCCAAACTTCGAATGCACACGGAACTAACTCTAGAACATTTGGAGCGATTGACTCGCGAGCTCGGCCACCTCACCAGGGACTTCAAAAATACAACATGTCGCGAATTCACGACATTTGAGCTCCAGCGTGAGACAGCTGCGCGGGGCCGTCACGAACAGCGTGCGGCGTCTGCCCGGACCACTGCTACGGGCGACCCAGCTCTGAATTCTGCAAATCCGGGTGCTCCTGCAACGACATCCAAAAAACAAAAGATGTTTAACCTGAACATCTACAAATGGCACGCTTTAGGTGATTATGTCAAAACGATCAGGCTTTTCGGGCCAACCGACAGCTACTCTACGCAACTTGTGAGTCGGTGATTTGTATTTGAACAATGGCTAACATTGGGTTTGCAGGGTGAAAGCCTACACCGCCTCGTGAAGCGCATGTGGGCATTGGCCAACAAACGTGACCACACAGCGCAAATCGCCAAACGCTAAATTCGTCTCGTACACGCTCGATTGGCGGCTCGTATTGTTTCCGAGAAACAGCGGAAAAAAGGCAAGCTTGCCTCAAGTTCAAGTAAAATTCAAGCCCCAAAGCGCCGGCCAATGCAACATTCGCACATCCCTACTCACGATGACCCTCTCGGAGCCGAGGCGCTGGACGCGTACGTTCATCACTGCATTAGTAATGTTCGTAGAGTTCCTCTCGATGTCTACCAATATTTCAACATGAAGACGGGCGATCCTGCCATGATTGTGAGTAATATAAGTAAACTCTTTTTGACTCATCCAAATTATGAACAGAACTTTCTGCCGAAACTTCAAGACCACCTCCTGGGCCGTCTTCTCAATCGCGAATTTGACGGGGATACGCACGAAGAATTTACACCCGACGATCGGAACACCATCCGCATTGTAAACAACCGCATTTACGCAACAAAAATTCTCCGCATCAATTACACCACTTACGATGTACATCGGGATCAAGATGTGCTTAATCCGAGTGCATAAGCTTTCGTCATGGTGTGCTCGCCTGAAACAGATACTGATGCACACCCATATTGGTATGCACAAATTCTGGGGGTGTTCAACGCCACGGTATTCCGTGTAGTCCCACAGAACGGTCCAAGATCGCCCTCGGTTATGGAGTTTCTGTGGGTGAGGTGGCTAGGTGTTGAGCCCGGTTACCGCGCGGGCATCCGACAAGCGCGTTTACCCAAGGTCGGCTTTGTCCCCGAATCGGACCCTTATGCCTTCGGATTTTTGGACCCTGGCCATGTCATTCGAGGTGCCCATCTAATACCCGATTTTGTTGGTGGTCGCACCAATGATCTCCTCGCTACCGAAGAAGTTACCGCCGCTCGCCATCAAGATGACACAGAAGATTAGGCTAATTACTATGTGAACATGTGCGTCTCCTTTCTGAATCCATTATCGTAATCAATCTCAACGAGACAAAGTTTTGATGATTGCGACATGTTAATGCGCTTTGTTGGTGGCGGTATCGGCCATTTGGATGTTGAGTCACTTTCCGGTACCGAGATCGAGGTGCAGGATGACGAGGATGAAGGCTCTGATGCCCCGGGAAACACTCCAGGCTCTGATTCCGAAGACTCCGACGGTATGGGCGACGATGAAGACTTTGAAGAAATGGAGGAGGATGACAATGACACGGAGGTTAATGTACCAGAGCAATTGGAGGAGGAAGACTTTGAGCCAGGAGCAGATATGGATGTGGATGACGAGGATGGATTCGCAGCATTCTAGATAGCACATTCTCGGTCCATGGATTCAATGTGGAAGTAGTAATAGTTTTACTCGTTAAACAACGGCCTCAAACGGCCTGCTACGGGGTAGTGCTGGGATATTTGGCATTAAGCTCCTGAAGCCCTCACAACGTCATCTCCGCCCTCAAAAGCGTGTCGCTCGACTGACCACTGATCGTACACCTCTCGAAATCTGGCAAAGAGCTGTTGAGCGCTGGCGAGTCCAAATATAGCCTTGCCGGGTTGATGTATGATGACATCAAATCACGGGCTCCGCCCGGCCCAATCCGGTCAGTGCATATTTCCTGATGGCCCAGAAATATAACAAGGGAGAGTATCAGGTGGAGTTTGTCGTCTGCAGGCAGCTTCTGGACATCAGGTAAGGTAGTTTCCCAGTAGTCAGAGTCAAATTTCAGAGTAGCCATAGTGGACGAAGGTCGTTGGGTTATCGATCGCGTCAAGTCACAACGTGACATACTGTGACACTAATTAGCGGCAGCTCCGCAAATTATTTTGACGCGTCGTAAAACAGCTATTCAAAATTTGAAGAGGCAGAATTTGCTTAATTTACTATCTGATTCAATAGAGCCCATAAAAAGTCCCATCCCAGGTACTCAAAAGTACTCGAGGCAAGTGCTCGCCGTCAGCAGAGAGCGTGAGAAAGGCTCAATTACCTTTACACTAACTGATGACACGGGAATCTAGATTAGAGGGAATGAATCACTGGCATACAACGAACATTTTATTCCATATAAAGTAGGGGATAGAAAAAAAAATAGTGGTGCAAATGAGTCCCAAAGATCCCGCCCATTTCGCCGATCTTGATCCAAGCCTCTCTCCGAGATAGAATATCCGGTCCAGAGAGTGGGTTGATCCGAACCTAACAAAGGTGGGTGATCGATTGTACCTCGTTTGTTGAAGTCTGTTACTGATCGCGGGGTCCCGATTGGAGTAGGATCTTATTACTAATCATTGGAGTTTGAAACCTCAATACAAACGTACACTGTGCACTCTTTGTGACAATTCAAACCCTAAAAACTCGTCCAGAGAGCCTGGTGAGTCGTTCAATGTGTTCTATGCATCTATGGTATTTTTTTGAGTTCACTAAATACATCTGAAGTTTTGCGACGCGCTGGTGGGAGACATCACCTGATGCCATCGGCTTTCGGCGGTTTCCGTAGGCTCAATGTTTTCAGCACTCATTGGGAGGCTTATCAAAAATCTGAGGAGACTAGATGTGTCATACATGTATGAAAGCCTCACTTCTCAAAAAGAATCACATTTCATGAAGTCTGTGAAACTGACGCGGCGAAATTTCAAAGTCCGATGGTTAGTGATAAGCTTCCACTCCAATCACCAATCATACCCCACTGATGGCAACAGGACTACCGAGGACGTACCTTCAACGGAGCCGTGAAGGCGGAAATGTCGTGCCCGGTCTCTAGAAAATTGCACAAGATGAATTCTTGGTCCAGTGATTGTCGGGGGGGGTGAGGACCAAAAATCAAGCTTGGGTTCTTCTGGCCTTGTGAAGGAAGTCACGAACTTGATTTGAATTTCGAACAAATGGTTTTTGAGCCAAGAGGCCGCCAAAAAGAAAAGGTTTGAGGTCTTCATAAGACATACATCCAAGAACATTTATTTACTAGATGATTCACGCACGGCAGCATGATAAGTATGCTTCCAAACATCCTCAAGCTGTGTGTTGTCTGAATCCACTGGTACAATCTCTGGAGATGACTTCTGAATTTGAAAGGGATGCACATTTTTAACTGATTTTACATACCTTAATATTAATTCTGTTGGTAGTTTAAGAAGTTTGCCAGCCGGTGTTCACTTCCTCACCCATCCCAAGCGCAGTTCACGCATGGCGAAGGTACAAGCACTTGTTCATGGAAGTGCCCCAGATGTTTGGTCCACCAATTTTTGTCAACCACAGAAGCTCAAGGAGCAGGGTTCATACGATGATGTACCTAACACCGAGTTCTCATGCACAGCTTGGACATGGAGCCTTGGCCTGCCCGCATTCGCTTTTATTAATCTACACCAATAACTTGAATCCCGTTCTTTCCCATGGCCGTTATATCCGTCCATGTAACACAGTTGAACATGCGGCCTGATATTGAATAGCTGAATCCTAGAAGAGTGTATGGGTGATCCCACAAATTCTATCCCGTCACTGCGTTTCAAGGGCGGATCGGCAGAGTGGGTTGACTTGGGCTGACGTCAGTGGACTTCTGCCGACCCGGCGCGGCAAACCCTGCCGAGTCTTGATCGGCAGATCTGTGCCGACCTGGGTTGACGCCTCTGCCTACCCTCTGCCGACTAGCTCCACACAAAATATTTTCTGCCACTCTCAACCTCCAGATTTCCACCAAAATTAGTCCCCAGACCAAATTGAGCCCTCCGAATGCATTGAGAGAGGTTGCGAGACGTAATTTCTTACGGCAGAGGCTTCCCGGTGTACCGTAAATCAGGGTCGGCCGAGCTCTGCCGACGGGGCTCGGCAGAGGCTCTGCCGACGAGGCCTTGAAACGCAGTGCGTGCCACAAAAGATGCCGATACCCGTTTTGTTACGCTAATGGACAGCCCAATGGTGATTACATTTGTTTGTGGGTAAGAATGTCCACAACTCCGAGTATAAATTCATGTCTACATCTTCTATTTGGCATAGCAGAGATTTCTTAGCGCCTTCTTTCCACGGAACGACTGCACGCCGAGCAGTATCCCTTGATTTGGGGAGCTGAAAAATCGGAATCAGTGAGGAAGCTGAGTGAAAAATATGGAAATATTTACTGTACTGCTTGAGAAACGTATGACTGATCGGAGCGTTCATCGGATTCTTTCAAAAAAAATCAGAAAGGGAAATGGTGACAGGCTAAATCGCAGAGAATCCGTCAGGCTCAAGCAGGCAAAGGATCCGCAACACGCCGCTGGTGCCTCCCACAGGGACAGCTAAAAAGGTGGGGGTGTACTCTGCAAAAAATAGAGGAATACCTCTGAATGTATTCCACATGGGCGTGGGGGTTTCTCCACTCATTAAATCCCTCAACAAGTACACACCGTAGTACTACATGGGAGTTCTGTGGGTTGCTTCCATGACGGGAACTAGAAACAATCAATTAGTGTTTTTCTTTCTTGAAGGAGCCATGCACCGTACATACTGGTTTAAACAAAAAAAAAGGGAAAGAAAATTCAAAGAGCATATGATGTGTGGGAAAGCAATAAGAAGTGGCTCAGCTGTGTGTTCCATACAACATCCATGCTGTTTCCTCATTAAACTCCTCAATGTGTGCATGAGTTCTGTGGGTTTTTCTTGATGTCGAAAGTTCAAGGTGTGTGCTTGGCCCAGTCATTGAGTCACTTTGTATAATATTCAAAATAGCCACCAAAACTAAAAGAACAAATTGAAGGCATAGTGTGCATGGACGGGGAGGGGAGTCTAACCCCAATGCTGTGTTCCCGAAACAACACCTGCTTGATTATCATATTAGAAGCCCAGATACATAGACTGAATTCTGCTGGCTCAATGACAGAATGCATTACAAAGAATCCGAAATTCGGATGCCTTTCAGCAGTATTTTTTGTTTTTTAAAAGAAAGAAATGGGGCCTGTGGGCGACCATCTGACGCTCCAACCGGCCACTCCTGTGTCCTATGATGAAGGCAGGGATACTGTCAATCAGTAGGACACAAGTGGTCAATTTATTCTGCCCTCCTAGTGACTCAGTAAATATTTCTTTTCACAGCAGTCCCAAACATGGCAATACCAGGAAGCTGGCCAGGTGGCCAAAGACGACGTTTCTGGACTTATCTATCAATGGTACAAACATATCCAGGATTGTACTTTAGATACATATGCTCTGTTTCATACACTTGAGTGGTACCCCACATCTATAACAGCGGTAGGAGAGCATGCCTCTCACAGGCAGAATGGGATCAAATGTGCATATTTGACTTTACGAGACTAGTGGAGCCATCAAGAGCATCCCTGGGTACAAAATACGCGACAGGTGGATAGATATAAAGGATTAGAATGTATTTTCACCAGCAGTTACGCACTTAGACCCAGATTGGGCCCACAGAAAATCCACAGAGTATGACATTGGAAGATCACCGGTTTTAGCTAATGAGGAGTGGTTAGTAGTAAACGGGAAAGATAAAGACCCGGTATATGGTCAAAACATGAGGCCCTATATATCCTTAAGACCCATGCAGTTTTGTGAACTTGTCCCATTCAGTGTTTGCCTGCTACGGAGGGTACCACTCGGAGCAGGCGGATAATGATTTGAGAACTTGGTGCAGCTGGGGTGAGTGAATACGCGGACTAACATGTGCAGGTATAATTGAGGGGTGGGGTAGAGCACCGTGCGATCAAAATGAGCCCTAAACATTGTGCATCGGCGAAGAACTCATTGAGCAAGAGACGATGTGAGAGAGCGGTGCTAAGCGACAATGTTCCCACCCCGCCATTTGCTGTCAAACACACAACAACTTTTGATCGGCACATCGTCCCGACGCCAAAATATGTACAGGCAACGCTCAGAGGTCCCATTCGGATCCCTGAGTGCAAAATCCCCTTAAACATAGCTGCCTAGTCTGTTATTCCCAAGTGGCCAGCTTCCTGGGGGTGGCCAGCTTCCCAGCACACGATAGTAGGACCTGCTGTGCAGAGATTATAATCCCCGTAGCTTTCATAGGTCCTGCACAAATTGCAAGTTACCTGCACCATAAGAGTGGAAAATTGAGTGTTCAGACAGTGGAGAACATCAAATATTCTGAATGAAATGAAAGAGCAGGATTTTTGTCCTCAAATATTAATGCCTATAATAATTGGAGTCACATTCTTCCCAGAGAAATCTGTGAACGGTGAACAAGGGACTATATGTACAAGAAACAAAATATCCGACAGGTGGAGTGTAAGGAATGATTACAGTCCATGGTGAACAAATGGAACCCAGCGCTCAAAGGTCATGCCTGGTTCCTTGTACAGTGCGGTCACAGCGAGATGGAGCGCTTTAGCTGCTTTACGGAGATCAGGGACTCTTGGAGAGGCTGAATCTGGACTGCAATCTTTGAACAGATATTCATAGAATGTGTCTGCAATCTTGGGACCATCATCATCATTCATCCTCCTGTATCGCAAATCAGATTTACAATGGAAAATGATTTAAAAGGCTAAACTCACCACATTGTGGCAATGACCCCACCAAATCCTGCAAAAAGTAGGCTTGCAGCAAGATGCATGGCTTCATCCGGTGTCTTTGCATCACCCTTTGCCGTTTCACAGGCACTGAGAAAGGCCAGTTTCATGGTATCCTTCATCATATGTGTATGATTATTTACTCGCATGATATGGGCCATGTCAAGGCGGCCATCAGAGAGAATGAGGCCACTATTCAGAGGGTTTTCGAAATCTTGAGTCCCATGGCATGCAAAGTGAATCACTGATGAATTATGCAGATGCAGCATGACTGTGTCTCGAGTAGTGCTCTCCAGAGCAGTGAGCCACTGGCTGGGGACTCTGGTCTTGATCTTTTGGAGCTCCACCTCGGTACCTGGAAGAGAATAACAGCCTGGTGTGTCAGGTTCGATCACAGTTGTCATCTTGAAAAAGGCTGTAATGTGAGCTGGAGGATCCAACAAGGCTGTTAAGGTGGGAGTGTTGGATGAGACAACATAATCTGAAACACAGTCTGTTCCTTCTGGGTTATATATCCCAGCTGCATGAATAGGAACAAAAGCAAAAGGCCCAGTCGGACACCACCATAAGCGAGAGGGATTGTCTGATTTCTGGAAAAGGGGGCATCTTTAATTGCCCATAAAATGGAAAGAATCTGACAACTTACTTTCAAATTCAGGACCTCAAACACTGGTTTCACAATTGTTTGCCAAATGTCTGCCAAGACTCTGCAGAAGATATCATTTGGGCTCATGTTGATACGGTCCTCTTGTGTCATATAGAGACGAGCCTCCATATCAGACTGATGATGGGAATTGTCTCCATGGCCATGGTTTTCTAGAAAATTTTTGACATTGAAAGTCCGATCTGATAGTGCACGAGGGAGATCTGCATAGTGCTGTTGCACTGTCTGAAGGTTCAGTGCGGGGAGTTTCAGATGCTGAACATCTTCAGAGGACTTTACAATCAGAGCCGAACAAGCAGAGTCACTAGCAAGCAATATTACAATTGGCCCCGATGCTGCTGCCTGTTGGAGTGAGGCAAGGGTTTTAGGCTGGAGGAAATCTTCAAACCCTGGCACCCTTCGAACAGCACCAACAGTCTCATTCCACGCTTCATTGAGTTGACGGCACTGAGCTGCTACAGCCTCAATTGACATGAGTTGGTGCTGAGTGTCCTTGAAGATGTTCTGAGAGGTGTCTCGGAAAGATGCCTGTTCCAACTGCTGAGATAAATTGCGAAGCTTTCTGGCAAGCTCAGGTTGTACATCTTCTAATTTGTCAACTGGAGTTCGGAGATGTAGTGCCTGTGCCCAGAAAATTGACCGGCTGGCCTCCAAAAGTTCAACAGCCTTTTTATTCTGATTCACTCCAATTGCACAATTTGCAGCAGCTGATGCAAGGGATACAATATCTTCTCTAGCCAACATTTGTTGGCGGGACTTCAGATCCAAGGAAAATGCAGCTAACTGTGGTAGGAGGCTAATGGCAGTATCATAGGCATCTAATGACGATCCATGGCCATGTTTGGTGGCACTCCTGATCCATGTATGTGAGGCAGAGAAGCGAGTGAGTGCAGAAGAATAGATGTATGTTGCTGCTTGTCTGCGCAAGATAATAGCCTCATCAAACTCATTGGGAGATCTGTGCTGCTCAAACCGTGTTTCAAGTGCATTGGCCAGATTGTTGAGGGATATACCTCGGTCAGGATGGGGTACAGCACGGAGCTCCAGGGCCACTCGGTGCAGCATGATTGCTTCATCAATGTCCTTCGGATAACCATGCTGCTCAAAGCGTCTTTGGACTGCATTGGCCAGATTGTTGAGGGAAATGCCTAGGTTGGGATGAGGTGCAGCATGGATCTCCAATGCCTCTCTGTGCAGCATGATTGCCTCATCAATGTCCTTGGGATCCCCGCGCCGCTCAGACCGTGTTTTGACTGCAATGGCCAAATTGTTGAGGGACATTCCCCTCTTGGGATGAGGTGCAGCACGGAGCTCCAGTGCCTGTCTGTACAGCATAATTGCCTCATCAATGTCCTTGGGATCACCATACTGATCAAATCGTGTTTGAACTGCATTGGCCAGATTGCTGAGGGACATCCCTTGGTCAGGATGGGGTGCAGCATGGATCTCCAGTGCCTCTCTATGCAGTATGATTGCCTCATCAATGTCCTTAGGGTTGCCATGGTGCTCAAACCGTTTTTGGACTGCATTGGCCAGATTGTTGAGGGAAATGCCTTGGTTGGGATGAGGTGCAGCATGGATCTCCAGTGCCTCTCTGTGCAGCATGATTGCCTCATCAATGTCCTTGGGGTCACCACGCTGCTCAAACTGTGTTTGGACTGCAATGGCCAGATTGTTGAGGGACATGCCTCGGTTGGGATGAGGTGCAGCACGGATCTCCAGTGCCTCTCTGTGCAGCATGATTGCCTCATCAATGTCCTTGGGGTTGCCACGCTGCTCAAACCGTGTTCCGACTGCAATGGCCAGATTGCTGAGGGATATACCTCCGTCAGGATGGGGTACAGCACGGAGCTCCAGGGCCTCTCGGTGCAGCATGATTGCCTCATCAATGTCCTTGGGATCACCACACTGATTAAATCGTGTCCAGACTGCATTGGCCAGATTGTTGAGGGAGCTACCCCGGTTGGGATGATGCGCAACATGGATCTCCAGTGCCTCTCTGTGCAGCATGATTGCCTCATCAATGTCCTCGGGATCACCGCGCTGCTCAAACCGTGTCCAGACTGCATTGGCCAGATTGTTGAGGGATATCCCTCGGCTGGGATGAGGTGCAGCACAGAGCTCTAGTGCCTCTCTGTGCAGCATTATTGCCTCATCAATGTCCTTGGGGTTGCCACGCTGCTCAAACCGTGTTCCGACTGCAATGGCCAGATTGCTGAGGGATATACCTCGGTCAGGATGGGGTACAGCACGGAGCTCCAGGGCCTCTCGGTGCAGCATGATTGCCTCATCAATGTCCTTGGGATCACCGTGCTGCTCAAACCGTGTTTGAACTGCATTGGCCAGATTGTTGAGGGAGCTACCCCGGTTGGGATGATGTGCAACATAGATCTCCAGTGCCTCTCTGTGCAGCATGATTGCCTCATCAATGTCCTTGGGATCACCGTGCTGCTCAAACCGTGTTTGAACTGCATTGGCCAGATTGTTGAGGGAGCTACCCCGGTTGGGATGATGTGCAACATAGATCTCCAGTGCCTCTCTGTGCAGCATGATTGCCTCATGAATGTCCTTGGGGTCGCCACGCTGCTCAAACCGTTTTTGGACTGCACTGGCCAGATTGTTGAGGGATATACCTCGGTCAGGATGAGGTACAGCACGGAGCTCCAGGGCCTCTCGGTGCAGCATAATTGCCTCATCAATGTCCTTGGGGTTGCCACACTGCTCAAACTGTGTTTGGACTGCAATGGCCAGATTGTTGAGGGATATACCCCGGTCAGGATGGGGTACAGCACGGAGCTCCAGGGCCTCTCGGTGCAGCATGATTGCCTCATCAATGTCCTTGGGATCACCACGCTGCTCGAGCCGTGTTTTGACTGCATTGGCCAGATTGTTGAGGGATATCCCTCGGTCAGGATGGGGTGCAGCACAGAGCTCCAGGGCCTCTCTGTACAGTGTGATTGCCTCATCAATGTCCTTGGGGTCACCGCGCTGCTCAAACCGTGTCCAGACTGCATTGGCCAAACTGTTGAGGGAGGCTCCCTGTTTAGGATGAGGTGCAGAATGGAGCTCCAGAGCCTTTCTGTGCCGCATGATTGCCTCATCAATGTCCTTGGGATCACTAAACTGTGTTTGGACTGCAATGGCCAGATTGTTGAGGGAGTCACCCTGGTTGGGATGAGGTGCGGCATGGATCTCCAGTGCCTCTCTGTGCAGTGCTATAGTCTCATCAATCCCCTCAAGATTGCTGTGCTGTGCAACCCATGTTTGCTTTGTGTTGGCCAAAGTTTGCATTGCATTGGCCAGATTATTAAGGGACATGCCCTGGTCAGGATGTTCAGCATACATCCCAGGGTGATAGCCTCATTCCCTCAACAGAGCCGGCTGACTACAAATGGCAGTAACTCACATCTTCAACACTGGGAGATGTCCAACTACTATTTCCCTCGTTGCCCGAATCTACACTGTCACTGTCCTATGCATTCTATCAGTAATTCCTCCAGCCATCTCAGGACAATTATCACCAATGTGTCCACTGAACTCAAAATCGCAGTGTCCTCCATTAATTTCTGTGATTTGTCAACGTAGGATGTTCAACTGTGGCACAGTATAGAGAGTGCTTGTCAGACAAAGGTTGAAGGGGAAGAGAGAGAAGATCGGCGAAGAAGGCTGTTATATCATATATCTGTGGCGTTTCAGCGCAAAGTGTCCTCGTGCATGCAAGCTGTCATTCCTAAGTTGGGCCACAAGTCAACGCCGAAATCATGTAAAGGTGATTTGATATGTCCCATGCTGCTGTGCAAATGGGTAAGGACAAGTATCACTACCACCATCGATGCCTGTAGCTAGTAAAGTCGCATACTGCTTTTCCTGCTTTTTGAACAGCACCTTTTACACCTTTTATGACGCCGTGGGCACAACAGGACCGAATCCCACGCACTGGCGAGGATGCGGCGTAAAAAATTCCCACCGGGAGAAGCCCATCGATGGGAACGAAATGGATGCGTACCAGGAGCTCCGTCCGGCTGATCTAACTGCTCCTTCTCACTGATATGTCAAATGACCCGCAGGATCCTTCTTCATGTCAGACTTCATGATGCACCGTTTGCGTTTGAACTGAACTCAACTGAAAGAAAGACCTGGTACCTACGTGAGCAAGGGAGACGGAAGCACTAGAAAAGCACAGCAGCGCTGGAGTGGAAGAATGTTCCCGGCAGGCAGAACACCTCCGATCTAGTTATATATAGAATCAGGGCGACAGCCACAAGGCGTCTGGGTAGGCATCGCCTGTGGTGCCAGAGAGCCGTGATGCGCGGTTGTTTCGAGCGCCGAGAGGTCCACAAATCTGGAGAAAGTCTGTGATACAAAGTGCTTGGCAATTTCCCGTCTATTCCACACCCCGCGTGGCAACCAGGTGGTTTCACCGATGCCAATATTCAGTTTGAAACTGAAGGTGCCCGTTGTTCTCATCCGTACATCCGTACAAAGCAGAATTTATTTATTTTACCGAATTTACTTCCCTCGCAATCATTGCGCAATCATGATGGAGTACCTCGCCACCATTGCAGGAAGTATCCTTGGGCCACACAACTACCATATTACATTCACGTTAATAATCCATTGCATTGACAGGTGTCCCGGAATTACTACCCTCAACAAGACGCATGTCGAATTCTAATGCCCGGAAACCAGAATACGGTATCGTGCACCCATAAACATTTTTTCCCTCGATTCCCACCAAAATATAAATAATCATATTGGCCTGTGGACTGAATACCGGAGACTAGCTAGCGTGCGCACTGCGCGCCGCATCCGACTTCATTTGAATGTATGCTCCGCATTCGACGCCAGACAAGTACGAAATAAAAAGTAAAAAAAGTGTCGCAAAAATCTGATTTGCCATATAGCCCAAGATAGAACCTTATAGGCCAAGCCGGTAAGATTACAGGGCTTATAAATAAAAATAGGTACTTATAAAAGGTATATAAGGACCTATTTTTTATATACCTTTTATAAGTATTTATAAGCCCTGTAATCTTACCGGCTCAGCCTATAAGGTTCAGAATGGGGCTATCTTTGGCTATATGGCAAATCAGATTTTTGCAACAAGAAATCGCGAGGAGCAGGCGTCTGATGCACACGCTCTGTTCCACGAGATCACGGTGAAGATGAAGCGAAACTACGCAAACACACGAAAGGGGTGCGCAAGTCGGAGTGCGAAACTGCACATGCAAGTATGAAGCATGACCAAAAAGGCAATTCTCATCCAGCCATCACTGTCGTTTTGTCTCAGCTTCCTTTGTACCCTGGCGTAGTCTGGCGGCATCAGCACTTTAGCCACATCGCACAAGGCTAGGGCCTCAAGATTGTGTGGATTTCAAATTGCTAGTGATGTTCTGGCTTGGCTTGGCTTTAATACCCCGGCTTTGGCTTGGCTTCGTAGGGCTTTGGCTTGGATTCCTCAAACCAAAGCCAGAGCCAGAGCAGAGGGCTTGGCTTGGCCTGGCTTTGGCCCAAGCCTTGGCTTTCGTTATTTATTTTTATTTTTATTTTACAAATACACGATGGTTGAATTAAAGGTACCAAAATAAATAGAGTAGTTAAAGGTTCAAATCATAATCGGCGTCGTAATTGTCAGGATCATCCTTGAGGACAGTATCCCACCCAAGCTTAACACTATGATTCTCCTCATCCACTTCCTCGCTATCCGATCCATCATCCTCATCATCCGCAAGAGCCAAGTGACAGAATAGTAAATCCCGCTTCATCACGACTCAATGTCAGAAACACATCACATACACGTCAAGGCGCGACTCACTCGATTTATTGACGATGGCCCCATGTGCTGGATCTCGTGGCTCCCATTACTGGGATTGTCGACTTGGCTAGATACAGTGTGTGCCCGATGTCCTTTGCGTGTTGGAGAGGGAATGGAATCCATTCCTAGATAGCAAGTAACTAGGTACAGGTCAATAAAGGAACAAAATAAGAAACACGGGAGCCACTCACCCCAGCCCTCATGCGCCGCGGCTTGGCTCGAGCTTGTTGCACAGCCTCTCGATCCGCCAACAAGAGGCGCAGCATTATTATCATGAGGGAAGAGACAAAGAGCAGTGAAGTGCGGACTCTCAGAAGTAAGAGGTAACTAAAAATACCGCCGGACCCGGAGACTGCCGATGTCAGTTTGATTCGGTTCAAGCCATGGCTCTGAGCCCTGGCTTTTGGCTTCACAAGTCTCAAGCCAAAGCCAAAGCCCTCACCAAGTCCTGTGGCTTGGCTTGGCTTGGCTGACGAAGCCATGACTTTGG
This sequence comes from Mycena rebaudengoi, assembly GCA_029282285.1. Lineage (NCBI taxonomy): Eukaryota > Fungi > Basidiomycota > Agaricomycetes > Agaricales > Mycenaceae > Mycena > Mycena rebaudengoi. Next base: position 3,575,314 of record JARJCX010000002.1, on the reverse strand, counting down.
CTTCCTGGCTTTTTGGCTTGAAGCCAAGCCAAGTCATCACTAATATCGATATACACCAAGAAAAGCAGCAGTCGTGTTCTGCAAGAATCCGGAGCATGGAGGACTAGGATGTCGCACGCCGATCCTGGATGACAACTGGTAAGTCGCCTCTTGTTCTGTATATTCGTCGTACATACACTTACTCCCGGATAGCAAGCCTCATTCAAGGACGCCGCTCCAGCGCATCATGATACAAATCCCCACACGGACACCCCTTCTGCGCAGCTCGCATGACGACCAGGCTCCTTAACGCAGCTCCCTCATCGTTACCTCCTCTAAACCGTCAGGGCACCACTTGACGCATCCTTTCGTGCCTTCGAACTGATACTCATATTCACCGTGGCATGCATGTCGCATATCCGTTCTTGACCCAGGTGCTTCGCCCTTCATGTATGGGACCATCTCCTCGACGAAGCGCACGTGGTCCTACCGCGTCTCGCGCAGGACGTCGAGGTCGATGCCATGGCGCGGTTCCTCGCCTCGCATCCTCCCTGAGCTCCGCATATTCGTCGATGCTGTCCTGCTGCACCGTCACGTCACCACCGGCCACCCGCGCAGCTCTAGCTCTCCACTGTCAGCCTTTTGGCGATCTCCTCACCTCCCAAACGAATACCCCAGAGCATTCTCCCCAGCCTGAGCACAACACATCTCGGGAAGAAGGACAAGGCCGATCTCTCCTTCCCCATAACACCCGTTCTCCTCCGCCGTGACGCGCTCCCTCCGCTTCACGAGCTCTGGATGGTCCTTAGCGACCTCGCAATTCATATCGATTCTCCACGCGGCTCTCCCCCATCTGCTATCGATTCTCCCGTCGCATACCCCAGTCGACCTCTGCCAATGCCAACAGCCCGACTATTATCCACCCTACACGGAGACCGGCACGACTCTAGGAAAGGAATCGGCGGGTGAACGTCTGGACGCAACATACACGTCACTCCCTATCGCCAGAAGACAAATCGATATTTGTACTTTGCCCGAATCGCATGTCTCCTCCACCCCACCCCATCCCGCTGCTCCACCTCGAAGCATAATCCCACCCACCTCGACAAGTGCCTTTCCCATGCGCAGCTGCCGTCACATCCTTCACAACACCTGCTCCACCTCGTCTAATCTAATCTAGTCTGTGCCGCCGTCCCGCCGTCCATAAATCCAATCTCGCACCCTCGCTACCACCCCTCCACACCCGCCACGCATCCCACCTCGCTCCGGTCGTGTAATACGTACCTACTCTACGAGCCCATCTCACGCATACCGAGCTTCCCCGTCTACAGGGCTCTGGGGGCAGCTCGGGGTTTTTGCAGGTACATATAGCTTTCCATCAATGACTTCATTCACGCTATGATACTGAGGTATCCATTTCCGCAGCCAGTTCCCGATATTCACGCAATCTCGTCATGTCATTGCGAAGGATCATTCCTGTTAACTCGCGGGCTGTATCGATGTGGATGTGCGGTGTGGAGGCTAGAATACGGTGCACTAGGTGGGTGTTGCGTCCTGGACCTTACCCCTGCAGCTGTACTTGCACCTTTACACTTGTCTCCTATCCTATCTCCCACCACCATCGTACTCTCTGCTCTCATGTGTGTCGTCTCACACCTGCTCACACTCAATATGCACTGCTCCCTTCCTTCCCTTCGTAATATTCCTCTCTTGCTCCGCTCTCAATGTCACCTCTCTCCTCCTGCCCTCCATATTCAATGCACGAATGCCCCGTACTTTCCCACTAGTTCTTTCAATTTTCTTTGACTGGTAAGTATGAGTTTCATTATGAGTACTTATGTAATAAGTGATTGTTTCTTTAAAATCCGAGGGGAGCCTGATTTCCGGACTTTTCATTTCAAATGCTCGAAACGTTGAGGGACTTCTTTGGGGCTGTGCTAATAAATCTAGTGGCTGTGACCAGAAACTCTTCATTTTTTTGAAATGTTTATAGTGGCTGTAATGTTTATTCTTATTGATTGTGGATCAAACCCCGAGTCAGCCAGGAACAACAAACTTTGTCATTCCCTTTTCGTGTGAGGCATCAGTCCCAAAGTTATTGATGTCCGTTATGAACCCCGGTCGGCATCTCTCGGCTTATCTTCTCTTTTTTCTGATTTGCCAACGCCACATCATCGGCACTTTTTGCTATTTATGCCCATCTCCTGTTTTCTCTGTAGATTGTAACCTTAATGTTGGGGCCACTGGTTCGTTTTAAATATAGTTAATTCCTGTATTGAACGCTTCAACTGTATGATCCAAAAGCGGTGTTTATGTGTTAGCGCTGGCTGGCCAAATGTCAGCGATCTTCGAGTCTTTTAGCCTCTCTAACTAGTTCTCTCTAAACTGTCTTGACACTGTCAATACCATTTTCACTTCAGGCACCTTAACAATCCAATGTAACAATTTCTTGCCTGATTAGGTACACTGTTATCACCACAAGTATTACCACACATATCCTACATTTTGTCAGTCAGCGTCTTCGCTTTCCCGTTCACACTCACTCATAGCACAATGTAACTGTATCTGATACCTTCTTCTGCCATCTTTGGCATCTCCTCCTCTTATTTTTGTCCTCATCGATCTGTGCAACATCGTGGGGCTCCCACATGCGCGTGTATGCCCCAATGAATGCTACCAAGCAGGGACGACACAAGATCATCTGGAGATACGCTCTGGCGAGAACAACCACCAGCGAGAGTTCACCGACCTCCATTATGTATCGCCAAATGCAGCAACATCACCCAGAGTCCACTGAACTCTTCGCCTAAAAACCACTCCCGCACGTTGACCGGCGACTCTTTCCATGATACCTTCCACACATACGAGGATATCCACACTACGACTTTCGATCTCGTTACACGACGCTCGCTGCGCGATACCCCCACAAATATTGTCAACTTCCTTGCCCAAAATGATCCTACTTACCAAATCGGGGTTTAACTCCGAGAGTTCGCTGAACTCTTCAATCCATCATGATAACCTCAGTTCTCGACGAATGGAGAACAGCGTGTACGACTCCATCCGCATCCAGAACACATTCACACACGGACCACGCGCTGCGGCCCCCAGTTGCCCTCGTTTCTCGGACATAACAACTAATCCAGACCTCCTCCATACCACAAGACCTCCCAATGGAGCACGCTGCGACACGGGAACAGTCTAGACATCCGCATTTGATATTGGGCAGTGCTCTACGCGAGCGCCAAGCCGAGAGGTCAATGAACTCTAGGGATTTTGGCGTGAAAAGCCTCAGAGTTCGCTGAACTCTTCAAAATCTGAAACCCAAACGAGCGGCGAAACACACGATATGTTGGGAACGGTCCTGGGAGCAGTTCTGGAAGGGGATAGAGACGAGGTATAAAAGGCTTTGGGTAGCATAGCAGTAGACAGACAACTACGGAGCGGTTTTCCCCCACTAACCTCTAGTGTACCAATCCTCCTCAATCAAATTGTCCGCCACACACACACACACTTCTACACTCAAAAGACTCTTGCTATGTCATCCTCCGAGTGCTTCATACGAACATTCATCCACCACACACACACACACACTCATCTCTCAATAATTTGTATTGCTGCAAATATCGAGGGCGCTGTTTGTTAGAGCGGTAACAAATCGTGGTTCGCCCACCCAGCAATGCTGCTCCCCCATCCTTAACGAGTTCTACCACTGTTGACGAGCGACCCGTGTCAAGCCACCATAGCCGATGTGATGTTGACTGCGTTTCTGTTGGCTGCACGTATGTCTGCAGACATGTCAGAAGTGAGTCGTCCTCTGGGGAAAATGATCAAGGCAGTGGTGTGTAGCAGGAAATTGGTGTAATTGATTTTTGGTGGGTGGTGGTGATACCAAAGTAAGTCTAATAAATCCTATCCCTGGTACCTAGGTATATTAGAAGTGCTGAGGAGTCTTATTCCATTTTATTGGTGAAGAACGGAACAACAACGGGGCTAGATAGCACACAAGTCGCTTATTCGTGAGCTAGATAGTTATTTGGTCGCCTTCTTCGTTTATCGTAGTCGGTATTCTTTGCAAAAAAAGGGAGTCGTGGTGTACAATGGGAGTAGATGGGCAGCTCCGTTTATGAGCTCGTATCGTTCAAGATTGCCAGTTCGACGTTGGAAGGGCCTTCCCTCTTGCTACCAATCTGTCTCTGCCTCTACAGTCTTCTGAGAGACGCGAAGAAGTGGCAAGAACTGGGTTTGAGGGGTGTATGATTTTCTTCGTCCGTTTTAATAGAAAGACGGGGACGTTGGAGGGCAAAGTGCTAATTCCGTCGTTCGTTTGCAATACTGCAGCTGTTCCGTTGAAGTCGATTGAGTTGTAAAAGTGATATGCTCCGACAAAAGTCTGAGGATTTTAAACGGGCTGCACAGTTCGCGGGTATTCAGTTTCCTTATATGGTTTCCTGAATGCCAGAAATAAAATGGGGAAGATCGAGCGAGGGTGGAATGTAACCCATTAATGCTCGAGATCTTGCTTCGTTATTGCAGAAGCCGTAGACGGGAGCGTTCCGTTGTTTAGGCGTGTAATTTGAAGACTTGGGAGTGGAGGATGGAATCCAGAAGGTTTTCTTGTATGATTGTTTCGAAAAGGGGAGGGAGATGGTAACAAGAGAGCCTTCTGGATGACCAGAGAACTCTATAGAAATTGGGGGTGTACTATCCTCCTACTAGCGGACACTAGAGAAGTACAGGGGAGTTCCAAGATGATCTACTTCTACTAAGATCCGACTCCTTTATACCCTCCGTTCTGGCATGGGAGCTCCGTTCTCGACTACACACAGCCCATGGTACCAGAGTTTCAGTCCATTGTCGCAGAGTAACACTCCGTTCTAGTTTTTAAAGATGAAAGGTTGTTGTTGTGAAATTAGTGACATTTAAGTCCCCGTTTATAGGATGGTCGGGCATTCATAGCCTGATATTGCCATTTTAACGCGTCAAACACGCTCCAAGGGCAAGGACGGGACGTGTAGTCGTAAAATCGGAGTGAAGACACATCCTGTACCCGTCGTGTTTGTGACCTGCGAGAATGGGAATCATATGGCATGTTCCTGTTTCAGCGATGATCGCTGTCATGCGTGTAAGTTGTTACACAAGAGAAGCGCTGGAGTTGGCTTTGTTCGAGCGATTCCCTTAAGGTCCTGTAAAGTTACTCACTATAAAATCCTACTAGTATGAGATGATCTCAAGCCAGCAGTTAATTTGTGAAGCGGTTAGTAAAATCAGCAGATAGTAAGAAATAAACCAAAACGCGGAGTAAGAGAATGCGAGGTAAGCGACTGGGAGGGGGTCCTTACAAAAGCAGATGTTGCCGGGCCAGAGAGTAGTCTAGCTAAGCGCCGGAGCAAGAGGGTGTTGTAATAGATGCGAGGTAAGCGACTGGGGAGAGGGTCCTTACAAAAGCAGATGTAGCTGGGCCAGAGAGTAATCTAGCTAAGCACGGAAGAGAGTGATAGAGCAAAAGAAGTAGTATGTGCAGAAAAATACCAGCCTCAAGCCTTTTGTGTCAGCTTAGAGCAATAGAGTGTTGATCAATGTGATGTCTGGTAAGTGTCTTATTCATTCAAAGCATTTACATGGGGTTTATATACATTTCCAAGTAATTTAGTGACTCATTTCCTTCCCCTTGAAACTCGAATTAATCCTGTCACCGTTGCTGGTTATGCAATTAGTCGCTATGCAATTAAGCCCCTAATTTGTTTCAGATGTGGCGGCTGTGCAGAAGCAGTGCGATTAATTGATTCTGTCTTTGGCCAAGCTGTGCAAGGCTGTGCGTGGCTGTGTGATTGATTGGTTTCCGTGGTGCTAAGGCAGTGTGGTTAATTAGTCCGTTGCTATGGAGTCTAATTTACCCATTTAAATTGCAGATTGGCAATTTACCTTGTCGAAGGCTGTGTTATGAGTCATAATGAGTTTGTTACCAGTTTAGTTGGATTGGATAAGGTGGTGATTTCCCCACACTCCACATGTTTCGCTTACATTAACATCAATTTTCTCAGATCGCTTTGCACTATGCGAATCAGTCTTGTCTCCAAACCATTTTGAGACATGACATCGCTCTCGCAGTGGCTTGTCAGTTGTGTATTTTGCTCCGTTTTACCCAGGAACTTGTTTGACATTGTGTAGGACTGTCCGTTCTACCCATGGCCGTCAAACTGCCCCTGAGAGCTGGTTTTTGGGAGAACGGAACCAAGAGTTGGGACTGATATTAGTGAAACGGACCATTTTAATGGGAATTCCTTGATCCCACCTCCTGTATGAACTGGTCTTCCTCTAATCCACATTGTGTTTTATTAAAGAGATGTTGTGTTTGTTGAATCACCGCCACGTGCTTGTATAGATGAGGTGGGGAAATCCCGTTCTCGTTTGTGATTATTGTGTGATTCGGTGTCGGTTGGTGGGTTGTCCGAAGGACCAGCCCACACCGACCCACCTTGGGGAAAGCTGTTCATATCAACTTCCATTGTGCGCAAAGATAGCTTGGAGCTTGGTTATTGTCCAGAGACGAGGCACATGCGGTTGGGCCACTCGGACAAGTATTTTCATTGTACACCCTCTTTACACACTAACAACAGGACCACTCAGACGTTCCCTCATAGCCTAACCACATCCTTCACTCATCCACCTTGCATTAAAACCATCCAGCAACCCCCAGTGGCAGAACTAACGTTGTTTTGTTGGACACAGTTTCCACAAGCAGCACAACAGTCTCTCTCACAACGTGTAGCATCCACCGGCGAAGGTCCTGAATAGCCATTTGCCTGGTATAACGTGGATGTGTGGTATGAACTAACTCATGGTTGAATTTATGAGCATGAGGTCAATGTAGTTATACTTACCTTGACGTCTGGGTATGTACCATTCAACTAGAGCCATATCCTCCACTTGAATTGCTTCTAGGCCATCTGGTGAGCGTCCAAGCTTAACACTAAATCTGTGGCCATTGGCTTCAAAGTAAAATATGTGCCTTGCTTGGATAGTGAAGGACATTTGGGAGCAGGTTAAGGGACAGTGTAAATCCATATTCATGTATTCTTTAAGTTGATCACACCGTTTTAGGAGCCAACAGTAAGCATTATCAAATGTTCCAAATAATTAACAAAAACTCGAATGACTTTAGTCCAAGTGCAAGAAATCTTCCCCTTCCACGTATTACGAGTACTTATGTTTACATAATACTTGGGGTTGTGGGCTGTGGCGTTGCCTGGCAGAAACTCATACTTGATTTTAAGTATATTAAAATGGGCAATGGGTACTGGATTCATTCGTCAACTACAGCTGGAAAGACAATGGTGAAAGCATCACTGGAGAGCAGTAACCCCCTAATGCTGCTGCACAAAATCCACGCCAACTTGGTCTATGTAACTTATGCTTGCTTCAGCATAGGGGACAGTTCAAATGCCGTAAAAAAAAACCTCAGTTGTTTTGAATGAGCCAAAAGTACAACTGTCGTGCAACCTGGTTGAGGGTGCACCAATATAAATGATAGGGTTAGAATGTGGAGTGTGATTGGCTAATCTGAATATAAACCGATGGGTGAGAGAAGTCACCTGCATTGGCGGAGAATGCGGTGAAATGGTGCACCCAAGTATAGTCATGAGAAGTGTAATCTCAAGATATGTGCAAGATGCACACAAAATGAACTACACCCAACACACACTACCACTACTTGACTATATTGGTGCTTCTATAACTAGGGTCCTCTCAATCAGAATTGAGTAAGATGAACCGTAGACAGTTGCAATAAATGACTATAAATCTAACTGTGCCCTTGGGAATAATCGCGAGTATTACTCGAGAACCTTGACTGAAGTCTCTCACAAGAGAAACACTATCTTTGGGGTGTTTGGATGGAAACGAAACACAGTCGCGAGTGTACTTGAACAACTCTGACAACTTAAGCCACACTTGGACTGAACTTTTAGGTCACTTAAGACCGTCTTAGACTTTACTTCTTTGGTACTTAGACTGCAACCGAACTCAAAGGAACGATATCAACAGCTATCCTCCGTCTTGACACTTAGTCGCGACTCTTAAAGGACCACTTAGGTACAGACTTGACTGTTTCTTATGACTTTCTTATTCAGCTTACTTTGCTGGGACTTTGGTTATCAAACAACTTTGTTCTGATTCTATATATTTCTGCTAAGAGTAGTACTACTTCGAAATGTTCTTAAACAAATCTCCGCGTAAGACCCAGACATGCACTAACCCCGTGTGACCCACAACCAGTGACAACAATAGTCACGGCTATAGTAGCTGGGAGGAAAATACAGTCCAGAATCACATTATTCTACTGTGCTTTTATACTATTTACAATCAATTTTAGTACATGCCATAAAAGGAAACTGAGTAATAGGAATGAAGTATATTTGGCCGTTTAGCTGTCTATCACCGCTCTTGATCGGAGATCAACGGCCCTGTAGCCTATCGGAATCCATTCCGACAGAATGAGTCTTCAGAGTCCTCTATCTTTAGTCATGGCAAGCTCTGGCGCAGTCACGACTGCCCTGATGCCATATTGCATGCTTTTGACTCAATCATGACAATCACATCTGCATGTGAAAGTCACATCTGATCTTCGGATCTTTACGGACTTCATCGGAAATCCTCAGATTGACTCGCTTAGTCAACCAGTTCACCATCTGGCATGTGATCACACTCTCAGAGATCAACCAAAGGTCTATTTTGGTAGTCACGACTCTTTACTTATTCACGACTATTTATCTGTGCCTGAGAATTACTATTTCTCATACGACTTGGATTCATGACTATTATCTTTAGTCATGACAAGACTATATTTGCCCAAAATCCCCGCTAGAGGTCTATTATCTTTGTGCAGCAGTGTCTTAATAAATATGGATATTCATACAATCTCCTTGGTATGGTTTCTAGTGATCCTGCGTGATACCGCCCTCACATATGAGTTATGGCCACTATCAGACGATTACTCATGACTAATTCGCTGAACACTGTACTGACCCCACATTGTTTAGAGCATTGTATACAGTTGCAGTATGGTCAATCATTCATATTCCATCACATCTTTGAGACTCAATCAGCAGCTCGGAGCTCACTCTGACTCTAATTGTGTACCACCAAGCGGTAAGATGATTGGTTTAGACTGAGTTTCGCCAAATTGTAAGTGTGTTTTCATTTCAGCCGTCTCATCTCCCCCTTACTTTAATATTGACTGTCCCCAGTCAGGTATGTTAATTCAAACATATATTAAAGTAACTCCCCCAGATGGCATCTCTGAGAAAGGCTCCTTCAAATCTTTGTTTTTGGTCTGCTACAACCTGAACTTTCAACTTAGCATGCTTCGGCTTCTAGTCCATTGCTTAAACACTTTGTCGTGTCTGTATTCCTTAGTTGTGACTGATCGCCGTGTTCATCATGGTGATGTCATAAGACCTTCTCGTGATTTTGATCGTCGATCTCTTTATGAAATGTGGATCCCTATGTGTCACCTACTTCCAAATTGGGTAGTTAGAGGCTCATACCGTCAAAACTCCTAATTCTTGCTGAGGTATTTCAGCATTCTTCACTCACGACTTGGTACGTCCATTTTCTTTAGTCGTGAGTCCTATTTACAGCTGACTTGGCTGTGCAGTCGTGTATCACACATGTTGTCTCGACTGCGTGAGTCATAAACTTTAACTGTGATATCTTTTATATTGAGTTCTTCTTTTAGATTTTGGAAGGTGCTTCCATTCTGTCTACTGCGGGTCTGGAACGACGGCAATGGCGGCATCTGGCCACGAGGACGAAGCACTGGCTAAGTCCGTCGCATGGTCTTTTCTTGACCCTTTACCACCACAATCTTTGACTTCCTCTCTTGCCACCGACCTTAATGCTGGTGCCATGGCTCCTGGAACCGCTTGACCTAAGCCTCGCCCTCACAGACCTGCCTCTTCCACGCTTTCGACGCCCACGCCCGCCTCTTCGAGCAAAGGCAAGCAAAAAACTGATGTGCCTTCATTCGTTATGCCAACTGCGCCTGGACCGACCCTTGGGCTTATTTGTAAAACATGCCATGTCAATTCCTTGTCTGGACGTTCAATAGCGCTTTCTGCACCGAGGCGAACTTCAATGTGATCTGTTCTATGTTGGATGCCGCGGCCCCTGCTTTGGTGCGTTTCTCACTAACAGTTTCTTTGTTTTTCTTCTAGCTGTGCCACCTCAATACTTGGGAGGAGTTGCCACCCGAGACCGTGCAGTTTTTGGCTCAAGTGCGTGGAGTCGCGCGCTTCCTGCAGCAGTTCGCCGACAAGTCCGTCTCTGCCAATATCAATTCTTTGGCGAGCAAACTTCCTAAACCTCGAAGGGTACACCTTTCTTGTCTCATTTTCTCTGTTTTCTCTGACCATTTTTTTATTTTTATTTTTATTTTTATTTTTTAGCCTATCGTCCTTCTCCCTCCCGAGTTCCAAATTCCCATCGCACCCGTCAAAATCAAGACGGCCGAGTTAATGGAAGATAGCTCGGATGAGGAGGACACCCCGGTCCCTCACCTCAGTTGCATCCACAATTGAACTCGGTTGCGATATGCCGTGCCAATAATTGAATCCCTGCAAGATTTTGCCACAGATGCCTAAGGACAACTGGAGATGAACGACTAGCAAGTCTCGGTTCATAGTTGTTGAATGCTGTTTCAATCTTCTGCCGAGCTATGGGGCTGTCCAGCCACGGCCAAGCGGGACGTATATCCGTCCTGGAAGGCCAGCCATTGGTCCACAAATTAAATTTGTCACGGTGGGATTTAACCTCCCCTTCAGTGTATCCAGTGCATAGGGCGACCACCAGGTCCAGTTGATGATTCCGTCCTGTAGTTCCATATTGTCCTCCACAGAGAAAACATTGTTGATGCCGCTCGCCAGCCGCACTTGATGGATTAGGTGAACGGGTAAAAGACCATGCTCCCTCAATTGGTGATTTATTCCAAAGTTTCGGTAACCCTGTAGGGGAAAACATCGGAGACACAGTACTCCAGACACTCCGCGGCAACATTGAAGTATTTTTCCGAGATCCGTTGAATTTGTAGATTTGTTATCGTGGACCACTGTTCGTTCGATATCGGATCCTTCGTCTGACTGTCGCGGAATTCACCTGGGAGTTGGATCGTTGTGTCTTCTGGGAATAGATCGCAATCGAACCAGCACGAGACCTCCCCAACCCATTGGGGTTGTGGGCCATGGTGTTGCCCGGCAGAAACTCATACTATTTTGGAACTCATATTAAAACCATTGAGTGTGGCCATGCGGTTTTCGAATTTCAAATACGAGTTAAGAGAGGTGCACACAGAGCAGAATTCGTGCCATAGGCGGATGTGAGGAGATGGCGATAGCGTGGGATGGAAGAAAGGGGTAATTCATGCAAATCTTGGTGAAAATAACAATAAGCGGGCACGAAAAGTCGAAATAAATTATAAAGATGCATTGCTGACACGGGTAATTGTCTAAGGGGTGTCTGACGTGGAATTCAGTGTACATTTAATGGCCGGGGCCATACCGCATGGGTTCCAGGCTTCTGGCCCATGGCGTGGAGGAGGCAGGAAGTAGGGTTATTCCGAGGATAAGGCTGTGGAGAAGATCCCATCAGATTTGAAGGCCTGGAAGTCCTAGGTTAGAACACGCAGAGAGGCACTCGAGTCATCATCCAAATAAAAGAAGATGACCACGCACCTGGACTGTCCAGCGCAAAACGGCAGGATTAAAACACTCAGTTAGAACACGCATATTAAAGGCATACTTACGTTACGCAGCTGATTTCGATTTTCGATTTTTGGGGCTTGAAACACGTAGATTTCGCGGACTTGACTTGAAATGGACTATTTAAAGAGGGCGTTAGATTCCCTAGAAAGTAAAAAGAAAAAGGCTTGGCTTGGTGCAAGATACGCATTAGATTCATTAGAAACAGCCACTCGGGTAAACAAAAAAAGTGTTAGAATCCCTAGAAACCAAAAAAGAAAGCGGCATTAAATTCGTTGGAAACAACATCAGCAGGTTAAAAAGCACATTAGATTCATTAGAAACTGAGGCTCATCGTGAAATGCGTATTAGTTTCATTTGAAATCACTCCCCTGTCTAAAAAACTCCTTTACATTTTTTGGAAACCAAAAAACCGCAATAATCCACGCCGGTGTTCATATGCGCAGTTCGGGGTCATTTTCCAGCTCCGGCGGGAATGGAGATATGTATTGGCACAGGAAGTGCGGAATACGTACTGTAATATACATGTAGGGTTTTATTTTACATCGTTAGGGCAGTGCATGCGTTTAAGACGCTTGAAGGAGCACATAGTCCGGAGTAAAAGAGGTGGCGGCGCCGCCTCCGCACGGTGGGGAGGTGCTGTTGGGCGCGGTAAATACGCCGGAGGCGGTCACGGAGAGGCCGTAAGTTGAATATAAAAAGATGGGGCTTCACAACGTGCCGGAGAAACAGTGGGGCGTGGAAGGAGGTCGGGGGAGCGCCAACTCCCAAATAAAAAATAGCCTGGGGCAGCGCTCAAGTTGGGATGACGCAGTACTGCAGAGAGGTTGATGGGCACGCCAGGGATAATTCTTTTGGAAACCCGGTTTCCAAAAAACCCCTCCAAATTAGGCAATGCTGCCGCCGAACTCCCGTGACGCCGCTGTACTTCATAATTAAGAAAGCTCCTTTTATATGCCATCCTTGGGGCTGAAAAATTACAATCCCTATAAGTAAAGTATGAATCCTCTTTCAATGTTTCTGCCTGCCGCTGAATGCCTGTTATGCATGGCGAACATATGTTTGATGGGATCCAAACAAGTCCAACATACCTCGGCACATTCACTATACTTACCCAATGGATTGGAATAGTCTGGGACCTATTCTATTTTATGGAGGAGAATCCAATAAATGTTGCCTGACACTATAAGAAATATCCGTGATATCATATATGCTTCAGACACAAATTTTCAGTTTTATGATTCAAATTGCATTGGTAGGTTTCCTATTGCCCATTCCATACAAATATATTTCCCTGAAAGCTTATACACTGCTAAAAGAGGATAGCCACCGTCCTGATCATTTCAAGTCTCAGAATGCATCGAAACGAGGGGTTTTGCGGAAGGGCTCTCCGGCGTCGGTGATGGAGACCCCATTTGGAGGGGTTCCTCCCGGAAACCGGGTTTCCAAATAGAATTATCCATACGCCAGGACTCGCATTGAGAAAGCAGCGGACAATGGTAAGGAGTCGGTATCTTGAATCGGCAGCTCGGTAATGCCATATTGAGCTCAAGACCTCCCAAGAAGGTACCAAACTCGGGGTGCACCACGGGGATTTGTAAATAAGGATGATCTGCTGGAACCGACGCAAAACCGCCCAGCGGACAACGGGTTATTGGATGCCATCAAAACCTGAGCATAGCCACTATTGAGTCAGAAAAAAATGGAGACAGCCACTAAATTCCATTCAACACAGCCACTAAAATCATAAGCATTTTTTCGAGGTGACAAATGAAAACTTTACTCAAAATTTCTTGCTATAAACGAGTATTATGTAAACATAGTAAGGCCCTCCGGGCATGCCTGGTACCTAAGAAGCGGACACTTTGAAACCCGTAGCCACTTGCTTAAAACCAGAGTTTCGACACATAGATAAGAAGCAGGATACATTGTGAGCCCAGCTGCGTCTTTCAAAGGTACATCGGTATGACTTGACTCTATTCTGGACGGTGCGACCAGCAGTGACGTCATCCAGACCCTCTAAAACACCAGAGCGGCCGAGCAGTTTCCGTCGCTGCAGCCAAAGAAGTGGAGTTGGATCCAGCCACGGATATTTCTGACGGTTCCAACGAGGACCGTGATACCGATTCGGTTATTACAGTTCCAGAGATAGTTGATCTTTGCTTTATGCCCTATCCAATGTCGGACAGATTCGGACGGAGGTCGAACTGCCGTGTCTGCAAAGGAGTCGGATCGGCCGAGGCCGGTAGGTGCCTATCTCGGGTGCAGTGTACAAAACTGCAGCAGAGGTAATTGCTGGTTTTGTGCGTTCGTCTGCAGGCCAATATCGGTAACTACCGGTCTCGGGTGCAGTGTACAAAACTGCAGCAGACTTAATTGCTGGTTTCTTGTGCAGTATCGGGTAGGGCCGGACGGAAAATGACGGATCAGACAAAGACGGCAATTGCTGCCGATATCGGTAACTGACGGTCTCGGGTGCAGTGTACAAATTTGCAGCAGATCTAATTAATGGTTTCAGACCTGGAACCTAAGTCGGTAAGTACTCGTAACTTGAGCTTGGGCTCTATATATGCCACTCGCCGTTTTTTTATAGTGCGAAATTAATCCATACGAGGTACTCCTAGGTATATGAGAAGACCCAGTGGCAGATGGTCCGCATCTGCAAAATGTACGACTCGGAAGTTCATCATTGAGCTGCAGAAGAAGTTTCGTTCGATTCAAGCCTGGGCCTTGATTCGGTGCTTGATTTTTTTTTTCACAGTACGAAAATTCATTGCATCTAACCAGTTGTTAGGTATCAGGTAAAGGTCAGTGGCGGATGGTCCACGTTTGCAAAACTTGAGCCAGTCCACTGATGGCCTGCAGAAGAAGCTCGTTCGGTTCGAGCCTGGGCCATAAGAGGATACCCTTCGTTTTTTTATACATTCCACATGCGAAAATTAAACCTACCTCACGGGATTACTGGGTATAGGAAAGAAAGGCCCAGTGGCAGATGGTCCGCGTCTGCAAATGTACGACCCGGAAGTTCATCTTTGAGCTGCAGAATACGCTTGTTCGAATCAAGCCTGGGTGCTCCCCATCGATGACTTTTTCATCCCGAGTGCGTGAATTCAACCCACCTATCAGAGCTATCAAGATTGAGAAGAAAGGCCCAGTGGCAGATGGTCCGCATCTGCGCAATTTTAAGTGGTCCATGATTGACCTGCAGAAGAAGCTCGTTCGGATCGAGCCTGGGCCTTTATCCGGTGCCGCGCATTTTCTTATTCCAGAGCACAGATCCAACACATCTAATGAAGTTTGCAGGTATGATAAAGGGGCCCAGTGGCGGAGGTCCGCATCTGAAAAATGTGCGAAGTTCATCATTGACCTGCGGAAGAAGCTCGTTCGAATCGGTTCGATTCAAGCCTGAGCCATAAGACAGTGGATACTCGTTATTTCTTTAAAGTTTATACATGCCACATGCGAAAATTTAACCTACCTCACGGGATTCCTGGGTATATGAAAGAAAGGCCCAGTGGCGGATGGTCCGTGTCTGCAATGTGGGAAGCTCATCATTGAGCTGCAGAAGCTCGTTCGATTCGAGCCTGGGTGCTGATTCTGGTCTTAAAGAGGTCCGATAACTTTTTATTCCAGAGACACAAATTCAACACATCTAAAGAATTTTACAGTAACCAGAAAATGGCCCAGTGGCGGATGGTCCGCGTCTGCACAACTTGCGACGGTCCATTATTGGCACATATGCAGAAGGAGCTCGTTCGATTCGAGCCTGGGTGCTGATTCGAATGGTGACAATGAGTTTTTATCCCGAGTGCATGAATTCAACTTCCCACCTATCAGAGTTACCGAGATTGAGAAGAAGGTCCAGTGGCGGATCATGATGGTTCGCGTCTGCAAAATGTGCGAAGCTCATCAGTGAGCTGCAGACGAAGCTCGTTCGAATCGAGCCTGGCCCATATCTGACGATCTTCGTCGTTTTTTTGTGCATTCCGCATGGGAAATTTTAACCTAGGGCTGCCGCCCGTGACCGCTGCAACGGTTCCACGGTAGCCGTCGAACGGGTGCCGTGCCCGTTCCGTCAACCATTTCCCCTTGACCTCAACGGCACGGTCGCGGTACGGGTTCGCAGTGCTACGGCCCGTTGAAAAACGGCCATCACGGCCGTTGAACGGCTTAATTTTTATTCCATGCAGAAACATTATTCCAGGTGCGCTTCTGGTCCAGGAAGGACATATGTGTGTTCTCATATGTTTCTCTTTCATTATTTACATCTTCTCTTTCCCTCCAGTCTTCACAATACAAAACCTTTGTTCCATCGCGGCAATTGCCGTAACTGTGATGGCAATGTCCAACCTAGGTTCAACTACCTGTCAGCGGCGAGTTTTTCTCCCCCTTAGACAAATATCTGTCTGTTAAAATATCCTTGCACTGTTTGGGCATTTGGGTTGTGATGATGAGGTGGCCATACTCACTGATTTAGTTGAGAAGCTTTCTCAGTGCTTAACATTGGCTTAACAATTGGTATGTGTTCACTCGTATTCAAAAACAGTATGCTGCCACAAATAAATTCTAGGACACCCGTTAAAGGTCACTTCTGAAACACTTCTGCGTCTAAAATAGCTCAAACAATATTTTCTTAACCCGTGAGCCCGTCAACAACCCGTTACGGCCGTGCTGTCGACCGTACCGTCCCGTGAGGAACTCTTCAACCTACCCAACGGGCCGTTGTTCGACGGCCCGTTGCCGTCGAGTTGCCGTTGAATCGATGGCCGTTGCCGTCACAGGCACGGGTGGCAGCAACCTCACGGGATTCCTGGGTATACGAAAGAAAGGCCCAGTGGTGGACTAGTCCGCGTCTGCACAACTTGAGGCGGTTCATTCTTAGCCTGCAGAACACGCTCATTCGAATCGAGCCTGCGCCTTTACATATTGCACAATGTCGTGGATTTTTTTTCTCTCTCTCTGTACGAAAATTCATTGCATCTAACAAGTTTTTTAGGTATCAGGTCAAGGCCCAGTGGTGGATGGTCCTCGTCTGCAAAATGTGCGAAGTTCATCATTTGAGCTACAGAATACGCTCGTTGGGCCATAAGATGGTGTGTAATACTCGTCCTTTTTCTATACATTCCACACGGGAAAATTTAACCTACCTCACGGGATTCCTGGGTATACGAAAGAAAGGCTCAGTGGCGGATGGTCCGCATCTGCAAATAGGGCTGCCGCCCGTTGCCGTTGCCACGGCTCGACGGCACCCGTTGAACGGGTGCCGTGCCCGTCCCGTCAGCGATTCGTGTAAGTCTTCAAATCGACGGTCGCGGTACGGGTTTGCAGTGCTACGGCCCGTTGAAAAACGGCCGTCACGGCCATTCAACGGCAATTCAACGGCTCAATTTTTATTGCACGCAGAAACAGTTTTCCAGGGGCGGTGGTGGGTCAGGAAGGCCATATAGGTGCTCTAGTATGTTTCTCTCTTATTTGTTATATATTCTCTTCGTTCCAGCCCTCACAACACAAAGCTTGTACCAGCCCGGCAATTGCCGGAACTGTGATGGGGATGTCCAACTTAAGTTCAACTATCTGGTCTGCGGCAATTTCCTCCCTGTCAGACAAATGGCTATTCGTTAGAAATTTCTTTGAACTCTGTGGGCAATTTGGCTGTAATGATGAGGTGACTGATTCAGCTGGAAGCTTTCTCGGGACTTACCACGGTCTGTATATGGGTTCGCTAGTATTCAAATGTGACAAAGAAATTCTAGGAAGTAATTGTAAGCCCACTTCTCGGCATAAAACAGCTCAACCACTATATTTTCCAACCGTGGGCCCGTCAAATACCCGTCACGGCCGTCCCGTTGACCGTCCCGTCCCGTGAGGACCTCTCTAGCCCACCCAACGGGCCGTTGTTAGACGGCCCGTTGCCGTCAAGTCGCCGTTGATTCGACGGCCGTTGCCGTCACGGCCACGGGTGGCAGCCCTATCTGCAAAATGTTATCAGTTGCACCGATCATCTGCAGAAAACGCTCGTTCGAATCGAGTCTGGGCCTTTACTCTGTATCACTTATATATTTTTTCTCAGTACAAAAATTCATTGCATCTAATGAATTTCGCAGGAGCCAATAAAAGGTACGGTGGCGGATGGTCCGCATCTGTAATGCATGGTGGGAAGAACCCGTCGTGAGCACTGAACGGCATTCATTCAAGTTTGAGCCGTTAGTAAAAGTTTTGAGGTTTTTTTTCCAATTCCTGCCAATTCCTTGCAAGGACCTACAATCATGTTGAACGGGCTTTTTCCTTTCATCTTTGTTCTTCCATTGCACTGAAAAAGTTAAACCCAGCGCTCGTGGATCTGAAATGGCATGACGAAAAAGGCAGTTCCCATCAAACCCGCTTTTGCATGTATCATGCCGCATCGATTCCGAAGACCTGCTTAACCGCTCCCGTAGTGCATCGACGCACTCATTCTTATTCTTTATGATTGTTCCCGTCGCTTGTGGAGGCTGCATCGCAGGCTGAGGGCCTCAAGAAATGTGCGGATATCGATATACACCAAGAAAAGGAGCAATCCTGCTTAGATCCTGGATGAAGGGCTGCGTCCACACTGCCTTGGGTTGAGAGGCTATCGCGGACCGGGCAACCTTGTGCGTTCTCTCTCCTTTTGCGTCCCAGCCCGCTGATCGACTTCATTGACAGAGGCAGACCGTGTTCGCTACTGTATTCATGCACCCAGCCAACTGGCAAGTCGCTCTTGTTCTGTATATTCGCCGTACATACGCTTACTCGCGGATAGCAAGCCATGCCGCTCCACACGCAGTCTACAGGACGTTACTCGACGCTCTTGCATACTCATGTCACATATCCGTCCCTGCATCCACCCAGGTTCTTAGCCTTTCACGTATGGCACGACGCTACCATCCTGGTCGGAGGGACAACCTCCTCGACGTTCTCCCGCGTCTCGTGTAGGACGCCGAGGTCGATGCCATGGCGCAGTTCCTCGACTTGATGAGCTGCAGGCATGAATCCCAGATCTCCGCGCGCTCCCCCTTGACAAGCCTCGCATCCTCCCTGAGCTCCGCATATTCGGCGATGCTCTCCTGCTGCACGTCACCACCGGCCGCGTACACAACCCTCGACCTCCCAAACGAATACCCCAGAGCCTTCTCCAGCGCACCCCTTAGGCTCTCTCCCCCCTCGTACCTTTCACACCATCGATGTTTCCTCCCCACATAACGCGGCCACTTTCCTCCGCCGTGATGCGCTCCCTCCGCTTCACGAACTCTGGATGGCCTCTAGCGAGCTCCTCGCACTCATGCCGATCCTCCACGCAGCTCCCCCCCATTCTCCCCACGTCGCCTCCCAGAACGAATACCCCGAAACAGTCGACCCCCGGAACGACTACCCAGACACCCCGTGCGCGGCCAACACCGCAGCCCGTCTATTATCGTTTACGCGGCAGGTGCGACTCCTCCCAAGACTATTGTCGTCCGCCCTCGAACACGCGTCCTCTGCATCCGGTATCGTTATCCACCAGGCGGCGGAGAGCGGAAGCGCGTGTCCATTCGATATGTCCGCAGCAGGGAATTCCGGTCACGCAGGGGCGGGCGGCGTCCACGAGTTCTGCCGCGGTGCGACACGGGTGAAAGCGTGGATAGCTCGCGCGGGCGATGAGAACGACGGGGACGATGATGGTGCGGTTCCGGGAGGAGGGTAGCGTCGCCTGCGGATCGTACGTCGGTGCTCACGGTGCCGAACGAGAGAGAGTGCTGGACTGCGAAGGAGGACGATGAGCTGGACGCCGTTTTCGGGCGCGTGCTAGACGTGCCGTTCATGCTCCTGCTCCTCGTGCTGATCCTGCTCCCGCTCCCTTGCTACTCGTGCTCGCCCTCTCTTGCTACTCGTGCTCCTGCTCCCGTACTGATCCTGCTCCTGCTTCTCATGCTGACGCGCTCTCGCTTGTCGTGCTCATCGTACTCCCGCTCGTCATACTGACCGAGCCCGATCCCGTGTTGTTGCGGAGACGACGAAGGTGGAAGTGAGGCCGGTGGTGGTCGGGATGCCTGTGCTTGTGGGACGTCGAAGAAGCGGCGCGCCTGTTCGCCGGCTGGGAAGGAGGTGCTGTCTGTGGTCTCGCTCGTCGTGCGGATCGAGCCTCAGCATCCGCTCGTCGTGCTGATCTAGCCCGAGCCGGTGTTGTTGCGGAGACGGCGAAGGCGGAAGTGAGTGGGGATGGGGAGAGGAGGCGGGTGTGGTGGGCGGGATGCCTATGCTTGTGGATATGGCGGTGGGGTCTGCGGGTGGTACGTCGAGAGAACGCTGAGGATTCTCTACTTGCGTTTTGGGGGACACAATATATAGCGCGAGTCTCGTTGAACATATGTCGATTCGCGTTTACCAGCACGCACCGTGTTGTCCTCTTCATCGGCTGCCAGTACCCGCCCAAACCCTCGGCGGGTGAACGTCTAGATGCAGAATCTCGTCACTCCCAGGAAGTAGAAGGCAAATACTACTCGTACTTTGCCCGAATCGCGAGGCGCGCGCGCTGTCTCGTCCTACCCCACTGCTCCACCTCGAAGCGTAATCCCACCCACCCGGATAAGCGCCTTTCCCAGCAATGCGCAGCTGTCACGTCCTTCACGACACCCGCAGCCCCTCCACCTCGTCTAATCTAATCTAGTCCGTGCCGCCTTACCCTCCGTCCGTCCATAATCCAATCTCGCATCCTCGCTACCGCTCCTCCCACACCCGCCGCGCATCCCACCTCGCTCCGGTCGTGTCAATACGTACCTGTCTACGGGCCCATCTCACGCGTACCGGGCGTCCCCGTCTCGGGGTTCTGGGGGCGCGAGGCGAACTGGTGTTCGGGGCTTTTGCGGGTATGTATGGCTTTCTATTAATGACTTCATTCACGCTATGATACTGATGTATACATTTTCGCAGCCAGTCCCGATCCCACCATGCATTACGAGGATCGTCCTGTTACTCGCGGGGTGGATGAAATCAAGATGAGCGGCGTGGAGGCTAGAATACGGTGGTTTGTTCCTCGTAGCGTCCTGGACCTTACCCCTGTACTTGTACTTTACAATTCTATCCTACTATCTCCCACCACCATCTCATGCGTTTCGTCTCAAACCTGCTCGCATTCAATATGCACTGCTCTCTTGCTTCCCTTCGTACAGTCTTCCTTCCTCTCTCGCTCCACTCCCGACGCCGTTTCATTCGTGTATATCTGATGCCTGTACTAGCAGAAGAACTAAAAGAGATTCAGTGACGGAAAAGTATGGTTAGCTCGTTGCCGGGCGTGTTGAATCTGTTAATGAGAAGGTAACACGGAATATTACCGAATTTCTCCGTGTCTGCTCATCCCAAAGCTCCGAAAAAAATCAAGACTATTTTTACACAATCAAATGAGGTCTCTGTCTCTTCGGAATCTGTTTCAGAAACGATGTCCCTACAACCTGAGTGAGAGAGCCATATTGTTATGAGTCCTAAACTTGTTTAGGTATCGTTATTAGTAATCTTTCACCGCCTTTTCCAATGTACCCTGTTTTTCCCGACATCCGACTAACTTAGCCTTTCTGTGGGAAAGTTGTGTGGGAGATTGATGTAGGACCCGGTCCGTGAGTTGTCATAGATTATTGACAGTGTTATAATATCATGAATGTCCACTACTTACTAAGGTTTGGCCTTCTCCATTGCACTTAAGCATTGCGGTGACTGCTGAAGCAGTTGGAACTTAGGATCCTTCTCTGCTTAACTTTTTGACACCACTCACGGTGGTCCGGAATACTCGATGCTTATTCACCATTTGTTCTTTTTTTAGAACAGCTTACTGATTTTTGCGTTAATCAGCCTGATCGGTAGGCCCGATGTGGAACACAACGATCAAAGAGTCCTCAACGTCGCCTGTATCGATGACCACAAAATATGTTTCAAAAATATGAAATAAATCAGAGCCGGCTGGCCCCAGCATTCTAAGCTAACAGTAAACTGATATCTATTGTGGGATGGCTTGAATTTGATTTCTGGCCCGAAAATAACAAAAACTCGGTATCATTGGATATGGGTGAGTGGTCTGCAGCAGCAAGCTTGATGCACTGGATCGGGACAGTGTGAGCCTAGATGTGCACCGGCATGGAATTCGAGCGGCCGGCAGGGGATTTGAGTTGAGACACTGCCTGTCACTTGTACCAGAGTTAGCAATGTGACTGGCAGCTAATTGTGACTCTGTGACATCGCCTTGATCTCGCCTTTCCTCACCTTGGATGGGCTCATCCCGTGCTTATATCTCGTTGCCAAATATTCTGAACCCACTTATTCAACAAAATACATGTCCTGGATTGCGAAAATGGGTAGATTTGCCCCCCCCCCCCCCCAGTGCTCATTTGTATGCCATGAGGCATGGTTTGGTCAACCTCAGGAATACCCGCCAATGTGAACAGTGGGAGTCTTTCCCAGATAAATGCAAGATCAGAAAATATTCTAGAACCACTGAGTGCACAAGATTGCATGAATTATATCAGGGGTGAAGACTGAGTACTCGGCCAACATGTTGTAATGTCCTATTCTCTCGGCATCGCGAAATTCTGGGTGAAGATCTTGGACAATTGCCTTGTCTTTGTTGCATATTATAGTCCTGTGCAAACATCTGGCACTGCAACAGTAGTTTATTGTAAATATCCGGTTGGATGTAAACAACTTGCTTGAGGCAGCACATTTAAATTTGAGGAAGTACATATAATTATACACCAGTACTTATGGTTCCGACAGTAAAATCCAGCCCATGATGTTCAGTGATACTGAATGAGCTTCAACTAAATTTGGGAATACAGTTGGCTGGCTTATAATGCATAAGGTCGGTGGACCCCCAAACAGCCCCGAACCCTATGCATTATGACGAATATGCATTACCAAATTCTTCCCACGGTGTAACAGCATGTGACACAGACGTGACTGAGCTGTAAATAAATTAACTCTTGGCCATTGCTGGACAGATAGATGCATAATTTTGGGATCTTTCTGAGTCCATATTGGCATCCCTATCGTATTCTATGAAGAGAAATGCAGACTCAAAATCGCAAATGTAGGACTGCAGGGCAGCTCTGGAGTTAGACTCGTAACCAGTCTGTAACCAATATCCAAAAAATGTGGCAAGGACTTTTAGCGGTTACAGACTGGTACAACTCGTTGACGTGCATTGAGCTGTCTGCGGAGTTTGAATTTTTGGCAGGCGCCGCGATCGGCCGATAAGTGAGCCATCAAAACCGATCAATTCTGCCTCAAACTTGATAGCCTTTTCGGCTCTTCCACCTGCAATAAAAAAAAATCCGAGGAAGCAAATGTTTTCATTTTTAGCATAGGAAGGTTCTTGATAATTTGAATTTGATAAGAGGTCAAAGTGCAAGAGAGAACAAGGGCCTCAGGAAAATTTTGAACTCTGATGACAGCTCAATTTGGTTCCCTGAGTTGTACCAGTCTGTAACTGCCTAAAGTGCTCGCCACATTTTTTGGATATCGGTTACAGACTGGTTACGAGTCTACTCTGGAGTCAATTTTGCCCCAATATTATTGAAAAAATGCATAAATACTGGCTGAAACCTGATGCATTATGTGTTGCAAGGATTTTGCATAAATATTAGCCTACCAACTTGGTGGATCAACAATCTCTATGCATTGCGAGGATTATGCAGTATGACCTAATGCATTATGAGCCAGCTGACTGTATTTCCGGAGTTCCTTCCTTTTTTGAATTCCTTTTCGTGTTTGCCCCCATTTATACCCATTACAATGAAATAAAAACCATTGATCCATTGGCTCAGACTTGAGCCAGTAGTTATTTGACCAATGATGACAATCAATCATTGGAATAGCGACTGGAGTTTAATCACACGTTTTAGTACAGTCTGAGATTGCCGGCCATTCTATCATGACTTCGTCAGAATTTCGCAGTATGAGCAGACAAAATTTCTTCATTAAAAATTCTGAAGAGACAGTCTTGTAGCTGCGCAAATTCTAAGGCTCTGTATTTTTTCCAAATTGTTTTAATTAAAAAACTGGTTGTGCAATACCTTGATTTGTATTTATAGGGGCTTGCACGTGGTTTTGTGCCTTTTGTCGTTCCTCACTCACAGGAAGCTCAGATGAGGGAAATTAATTTCCTAAATCTATTCTTTAAGTTTAAAATCCACTTTCTGCCTTTCACTTGGGCACCAAGTAGAGAAATAAGCGACCTGGTGAAGTACCTTCTTTGGATGTCCTGGCACCAACTCAGGCCCTTAGACAAGGCTTCAAGGTGGAATTTGGGCTCCCACAGAGGTTAGATATATTTTGATAGTGCAAAAAGTGAAGAGAATCCCCACAGTTCAGGTGAAAGCAAAGTGAAAGTGGAAATTGATGTAAGCCCCTGTAAATTCAAATGAGGGTTTTTTACAACCAGTTTTTAGATTAAAACAAATTGGAAAACAAAAAGAGCCCTAGAATTCGTGCAGCTACAAGGCTGTCTCTTCAGAATTTCATGTGGATAAACTTTGTCCGATCATACTACGAAAATCTGACGAAATTTTGATAGGCCGGCAATCTCCGCCTGTACTAAAACACGTGATTAAACTCCAGTCCCTATTCAGCATTGATCAAACGAGTGTCTTTGATCTTGCGAAAGGTACTGGTTCGAGTTTACGATTGGCTGCCGCTTTGTTTGAACTTGCCACCACTTTGACCTCGCCCTTCGATCATAAGTCGTTTTTTTGTTAAAGTATCGCTTGTGGCAGTTGTTGATGCAGTCTGCGCAGTATGCTGTTGGTTTTGGAAAAAAATCATCTCGTATTTGTATGGGGTGCACCTCTTGTGAGATGCCCTGGAGACCAATCCCATATTTATGAACCATATCAAATATTTGAATGGCTGACCGCATATTTCGCTTTTCCTTCATTCATTCATGGTATGGCAGTATTTCGATCTTCGGGACAATCCTGCATAATATGTGAGTTGAAGCAAAATATTTATGTGTCGGAGCGGCCATATTTATGTGTTGGACACCATTTATGAGCAGCGGCGGCTATATTCATGATGGGACTGACCGGTGCCACTGCAGGCGATGAAAGGGCCTGCACGCCCGATGTTGGAGGCAGTGTTCGGGCTTCACCACACGGCGGCGTCGCGTCGGTCACTGTTCAAGCTGTTCAGACTTCGGAGTGTGTTCTGGTGTTTGGCTCAGATTGGTTCGGAGTGATCCGCTCACGCTCTGCCATGTCTCGTATGTGGCACGTCTTTCTTTCAATCTTACTTTCGTGCCCTGCCTGCCCATCCACTTCTTGAAGCTTGATTAATTTGGGCTCTTCGCTCTTCAGCTCTTTCTCCTTAAAAGGGGGGTGAACATAGGAGGTCCTATAGCGGTGTGAAGGTTAAGCGGTACAAGGAGAATGCTCAGAGCCTCAGGCTGTATGATGTGGCGCTGCACCGCAGTCACGGGCTTCCGGTCCGAAATCACCTGGCCATTGTACACTGGAGATTCGATGAGCAGTTCGTGACTGAATTGGATTGTAGTCAACCCACCGTCCGACAGCAATTCCGTCATTTGAGACACAATACTGGGCTGTAGTTGCCCTCTTGAACTCCTCCAGATGATTTCTGAGTCTGCTTCAAGATGTGCCCTAGGCGCCATGGCAGGAATCAAAAGTTGGAGACTGCACTCCATAGCTGATACCAAGAAAGGCATGCATTGTAAGAAGTGGATTGAGGAGGTAAGAAAGACTTGTGATGAGCCTGTGCTGTTAACTAGAAGAACTCTACAGCAAAGACCTCATCTAATGGCCTGGTTAATTCACACCAAATCTTTGGCCACATTCCGAAGTCGGAAGCGCTTTGCTGGTACCGACGCGACGCCGCCGTGTGGTGGAGAAGCCAGAACACTGCCTCCAACAGCAGGACGGTCCTCTCACAAATATTATGTAAATATGGCGGCCACAACTCATGAATATGTCCGCTCAGACACAAATATTTAACCTCGACTCATGAATTATACAGGATTATTGTCCAAGTTGAAATATTGCATCCATCCTATGATTTAGCGAAGGAACAGTCAAATATGTGGTCAGCCATCCAAATATTTGATTTGGCTCACAGAATAGTATTGGTCTCCTGGGTATCTTATAAGAGGTATGCCCCATACAAATATGAGATGATTTTTTTTTCCAAAACGAACAGCATAATTAACGACTTAGTGTCCGATTCTGTCGGCTATGCCAGTGATTTTATTTAGATGGCATCAGCTAACGTTCTGCGTGGTTCCACCTTTATTTTAAATGGGATGTGGTTGATATTTTACGAGTAGTTGACGAGTAGTGTCCACATCATGGGACATGCGTGGCTCCTGTCCAGGATCTAATGACGCACGCATCGCTGTGACTCAGAGGACATCTGGGACTCGTATTGCCAGGCGAAGCAGTGGCCTTCAACCCAAGTCACAGTATGTCACAGCCTTGCCACATGTCGCGCGTTTTTGCACTAGGGCACGGTCACGTCTAATGGTAAACAGTTCTGGCTTTAAGTCCCGGATGATTGTGAGCACCAAGAAGGACGGTAGCGGACGACGTCACGCAAGACAACTATGAATTATGATTTTGCGCATTGCTATGAGATAGTGAATTTATTCAGTCCTCGCATCGAAATGGAGCTGAGAAGCTACAAGGGTGGATATCAACAATATCTGCGGTGCATGGTATTTTAATGAGACGTAGAATGGGGATGAAGCCAGTACGGCGCGCGCGGAGCTTAAGACTCCGAAGGAAGGGGTTCCAGGCACAGTTCCTGGAACACCAGCGGTATCGACGACGACCACCCTGCTGATCCCATGCGTCCTCATCGCCTAATATATACAGCCTAAGCCCCGCGCTCGCACATTCCCCCACGACCCCCCGCGTGCACATGGTCAGCACTTCCTCCTTCCGAACACCAGGCATGATTGTCTGCGCACACCGGGCGACGAAACGAATCTGGCTGACGTCCGCGTCACAAACCCCACTCCGTCTTGGTAGCTCCCCCCACCAACGGATTCCCGTCAAAGCAAGATTGAGCACAGGTGCACTCCCACCCCACCCCTTTCCACAGACACGCGGTTTACGACGACGCCCACACACCTATCGGCATTGCAGAGGAAAGCTCCATCATCGCCAGCACCGCCCACAGCCGTATAGCACCCAAAATACACCTCCGCAACACAATGCGCCGCGCCCGACTCCGCGCGCCTGCCGTCGCAGCCTCGGAAGCACCCCTACCGGCCGCCGCGCAGCGAGGGGCACGGATAGCCCACCCCTACTAGCATTCTGCATCGTCTCCGGTATCCACTCTCGAACAGTCATGACGCACATCCTCGGAAGCCAGCCACGACAAAGGACACCATCACGCCGCTTACACTGCGATTCGTCTGAGGGCGGAGGAGTAGCACCCTTCAACCCGCCCGAATCGCGCACATGACGCCACACCCCCAGCCGCACATACTCGACGTCCCCCCACCGTTCGAAACGACACGCCGGCTCGACGCATGCCCCCACTCCCCACTCACGACTAGGGCTGTTCACCGTACCGTATACGGTATACGGCCGTACGGGTACGGCTGCCATACGGTCACGGGTGGTGCCGTACCCGTACCGTACAGGCACCATCTCGGAGGGCCGCCGGTACGGTACGACTATTTATACGGCCGTATACGGCCTTATACGGCTTTACGGTGGTATTTTTTGTATTGTAATTTAAATTGGAGTGAAAACTTATCCAAAAGGAGTGTCTAATGGTTGTGGCCACAAATTGAACCACTGCCAACAACTGCCCCAACATTTTTTGGCCAGACACTGCCATGAAGGAGCAGGGAAAATATTTTGACATGTTTGGGTTTTAAATTTAGTTATAGGAGTTGCTTAGGCTGATTTCATATTTCTTACTGTCACTTGGGCTCAAATGGTGAAGCGGAAGAGAAAGTGTGGAGAAGGCATCATTGTTTGCCATCAATGCTTCCTGTCAATACGGACATCGGACCGACCTCCCGAAACGTACATTCATCCTTCTCCTGCACCCCATCTGGAACCACAGCAGAGTGGCGAATTTTCCATCGGTCTGACTTCAAATTTTCATTCAAATACACCTCACCAGGCACCCATCTAGATGGCCACTGTTGACGGCCGTAATACGGCTGTTTACGGTGTATACGGTACGGTTCAGTACGGTATATGAGTCGGCCGTACCCGTACCGTACAAATCTTGCCCAGCAGGTCCGCCGGTACGGTCGCCGTAACCGTATATACGGATCAATATACGGCCGTAATACGGTTACGGTGAACAGCCCTACTCACGACAAACGCGCACCAAATCCCGCCGCACCCGCCCGCCGAACCACCGGAAGCACGGACGCACGCATGGCCTGGAGTACACCTTGACGGCGAGCCTCCCGCTTGCCAGGAGCAAGGACGTCATCCCACTCACCCGTGCACATGCATCCTCGCGGGGGCCACATGGTGCGTCCACCACCTCCTCTTCCCTTGCGCTTCCGCGCGATGCCCCCAAATCCACGCCCCACGACATCACACACACCCCGACGCCCCACGGCTTCACGCACACGCTGTATGTACGCACGCCTACGAGGTCACGCATACGCACGCACGCCTACGACCGACACCGCGCACACGACACCACAGGGAGAATCAATATCCCGGCGCTCGGCGCGCACCCCTACCCCCACCCATTAGCAGCTCAGAGCAGCGCCTTCGCACTCCAGTCGCCACCCCGTTCACCAATCGCACCCTAACGCGCACCAGCAGCCCACCCCCCCTCACCCGGGAACATCGCCCAGCGGCTCGACCGCGTGCATCCCCAGCGCGAGCCGCAAGCCCCGTCCTAGCGCGGCGCGCGCAGCCGTGACAAACCCGCGCAAGCGTGAGCCTGCACGTAACGTCAAGCCCGCTCTCGCGAGGCCAACACACAACCAAAATGCCCCGCACGTCGTATCTGTGCAAGCCCACGCAGATCGCCAATCCCCTGGCCGCGAGACCGGCGCGCCGGATGACGGTGCGCTCGTCCTATCTGCAAGCCCTCACCCGCGATACCGGCACAGCAGAAGAAAGCAGCGCGCGGGGCGACGGCACGCATCTCCGAGCCCCACCAGCGCCAACGTCCATGTCTCCAAGCCCACGTCACTCTTATACCCCACGCCCACCGCGCGCATCTACACGCCCGCACCCGCAAGACCGGCGAGCTGCAGGAGAAAAGACGTGGGCGCCTCAGGTCCGGCGCTCGTTGTCGAGCGAAGGCACGTCATCCACGCAATACACCGCCATAACCGCAGGGAAGAGCGTGCGTGTCGGTGGCGGGCAGCGCAGGTCGCAGACGACTAGGAAACCGCGGTCCCACGCGACGCCTAAGAAGAAGACGCGCGCGCAGCGGCCCAAGTGAGGTACGTAGCGCCCCATGCACAGACCGCAATGAATGCCACCGAACCGTGATTTGAATTTCGAACAAATGGCTTTTGAGTCAGGAGGCTGCCAAAAAGAAAAGGTTTGAGGTCTGAGCAAGGTTCATAAGAGAGTGACTACTCACTGGTTTGCTCACGGGGCCTGTAAAAAAAGTTACTCGCCGCTGAAGAGTCAATTTAAATTTTCCAAAGTGGACCTGCATGGCGCAAATATATTTTGTATGCAGGTACCTGGCTACAGTTGGGGGGAGCTTGCCTAATCCGAGTTTAGGTTTACATGTCATTACTCATCCAGTCATCAGTATCTCTGGGCCTATGTTGTCGCTGAGAGCTACGTACGCAGAAAGACATACAACCAAGAACATTTATTTACTGGATGATTCACGCACAGCAGCATTATAAGTATGCTTCCAAACATCCTCAAGCTGTGCGTTGTCTGAATCCGCTGGTACAATCTCTGGAGATGATTTCTGAATTTGAAAGGGATGCACATTTTTAACTGATTTTACATATCTTAATCTTGTCGGTAGTTCAAGAAGTTTGGCCGCCGTTCACTTTCACCCATCCCAAGTGCAGTCCACGCGTGGCAAAGGTACAAGCACTTGTTCATGGAAGTGCCCCAGACGTCCGGTCCACCAATTTTTGTCAACCACAGAAGCTTCAGGAGCAGGGTTCATGCGATGATGTACCTAACACCGAGTTCTCATGTGCAGCTTGGACATGGAGCCTTGGCCTGCTCGCATTCGCTTTTATTAATCTACACCGATAACTTGAATCCGGTTCTTTCCCATGGCCGCTATATCCGTCCATGTAACACAGTTGAACATGCGGCCTGACATTGAATAGCTGAATCCCAGAAGGGTGATCCCACAAATTCTATCCCGTGCCACAAAAAGATGCCAGTACCCGTTTTGTTACGTCAGTGGACAGCCCAATGGTGATTACATTTGTTTGTGGGTAAGAATGTCCATGACTCCGAGTATAAATTCATGTCTACATATTCTATTTGGCATAGCAGAGATTTCTTAGTGCCTTCTTTCCAAGGAACAACTGCACGCTGAACAGTATCCCTTGATTTGGGGAGCTAAAAAATTGGAATCAGCAAGGAAGCTGAGTGAAAAATATGGAAATATGTACTGTACTGCTCGGGGAATGTATGACTGATCGGAGCGTTCATCAGATTTTTTGAAAAAAAAATTCAGAAAGGGAAATGGTGACAGGCTAAATCACAGAGAATCCGTCAGGCTCAAGAAGGCAAAGGATCCGCAACACACCGCTGGTGCCTCCCGCAGGGACAGCCAAAAAGGTGGGGGTGCGCTCTGCAAAAATAGAGGAATACCTCTGAATGTATTCTGCACGGGCGTGGGGGTTTCTCCACTCGTTAAAATCCCTCAACAAGTACACACGCACATTTCTTCCATGACGGGGACTAGAAACAATCAATTAGTGTTTTTCTTTTTTGAAGGAGCATGAACTTGAGCTATGCACCGTACATGCCGGTGTGGGCGTCATTAAAAAAAAGGCAAAACTCGGAGAGTTGATCTTTTTAAATAAATAAAAAAAGGAAAAGAAATTCAAAGAGCATATGATGTGTGGGCAAGCAATTGAACCCACAGGTGCAGTCAGTTGGTGATGCAAGCAATAAGAAGTGGCTCAGCTGTGTGTTCCATACACCATCTACGCTTTTTCCTCATTAAACTCCTCAATGCATGCATGAGTTCTGTGGGTTTTGCTTGATGCTGAAAGTTCAAGGTGTGTGCTTGGCCCAGTCATTGAGTCACTTTGTATAATATTCAAAATAACCACCAAAAACTAAAAGCACAAATTGAAGGCAGAGTGCGCATAGGCGGTCTAACACCAGTGCTGTGTTCCCGAAACAATGCCTGCTTGATTGTCATATTAGAAGCCCAGATACATAGGCTGAATTCTGGCGGCTCAATGACGGAATGCATTACAAAGAATCCGAAATTTGGATGCCTTCAGCAGTATTCATTGTTTTTTATTTTAAAAATGGGATTTGACTCCATGATTGCCACCTGTTTAGTGTTTCTAGATTGAAAAACATAGACAAAAAAAATGCAAGAGGTACTCGAAAATTGGTGAGGGGTAGGACCTGCTGTGCAGAGATTATAATCCCCGTCGCTTTCATAGGTCCTGCACAAATTGCAAGTTACCTGCACCATAAGAGTGGAAAATTGAGTGTTCAGAACTTCAGACGGTGGAGAACATCAAGTATTCTGAATGAAATGAAAGAGCGAGATCATTGTCCCCAACTATTAATGCCTATAATAATTGGAGTCACATTCTTCCCAGAGAAATCTGTGAACGGTGAACAAGGAACTATATTTACAAGAAATGAAATATCCGACAGGTAGAGTACCATGAATGATTACAGTCCATGGTGAACAAATGGAACCCAGCGCTCAAAGGTCATGCCTGGTTCCTTATACAGTGCAGTCACAGCAAGATGGAGTGCTTTAGCTGCTTTGCGGAGATCAGGGACTCTTGGAGAGGCTGAATCGGGACTGCAATCTTTGAACAGATATTCATAGAATGTGTCTGCAATCTTGGGACCATCATCATCATTCATCCTCCTGTATCGCAAATCAGAATTTGCAGTGGAAAATACTCCAAAAGGCTAAACTCACCACATTGTGGCAATGACCCCACCAAATCCTGCAAAAAGTAGGCTTGCAGCAAGGTGCATGGCTTCATCCGGTGTCTTTGCATCACCCTTTGCTGTTTCACAGGCACTGAGAAAGGCCAGTTTCATGGTATTCTTCACCTGACTGTTTACTCGCATGATATGGGCCATGTTAAGGCGGCCATCAGAGAGAATGAGGCCACTATTCAAAGGGTTTTTGAAATCTTGAGTCCCATGGCATGCAAAGTGAATCACTGATGAATTATGCAGATGTTGCATGACTGTGTCTCGAGTAGTGCTCTCCAGGGCAGTGAGCCACTGGCTGGGAACTCTGGTCTTGATTTTTTGGAGCTCCAACTCTGTACCTGGAAGAGAATAACAGCCTGGTGTGTCGGGTTGGATCACAGTTGTCATCTTGAAAAAGGCTGTCATGTGGGCTGGAGGATCCAACAAGGCTGTTAAGGTGGGAGTGTTGGATGAGATAACATAATCTGAAACACAGTTTGTTCCTTCTGGGTTATATATCCCTGCTGCATGAATAGGAACAAAAGCAAAAGGCCCAGTCGGACACCACCATAAGCGAGAGGGATTATCTGACTTCTGTAGAAAGGGGAACCTTTAATTGCGCATTAAATGGAAAGAATCTGGCAACCTACTTTCAAATTCAGGACCTCAAACACTGGTTTCACAACTGTTTGCCAGATGTCTGCCAAGACTCTGCGGAAGATATCATTTGGGCTCATGTTGATACGGTCCTCTTGTGTCATATAGAGACGAGCCTCGATATCAGACCGATGATGGGAATTGTCTCCATGGCCATGGTTTTCCAGAAAATCTTTGACATTGAAAGTCCGGTCTGATAGTGCACGAGGGAGATCTGCATAGTGCTGTTGCACTGTCTGAAGGTTCAGTGCAGGGAGTTTCACATGCTGAACATCTTCAGAGGACTTTACAATCAGAGCCGAGCAAGCAGAGTCACTAGCAAGCAATATTACAATTGGCCCAGATACTGCTGCCTGCTGGAGTGAGGCAAGTGTTTTAGGCTGGAGGAAATCTTCAAACCCTGGCACCTTTCGAACAGCACCAACAGTCTCATCCCATGCTTCATTGAGTTGACGGGACTGAGCTGCCACAGCCTCAATTGACATGAGTTGGTGCTGAGTGTGCTTGAAGATTTTCTGAGAGGTTTCTCGGAAAGATGCCTGCTCCAACTGCTGAGATAAATTGCGAAGCTTGCTGGCAAGCTCGGGTTGTACATCTTCTAATTTGTCAACTGGAGTTCGGAGATGTAGTGCCTGTGCCCAGAAAATTGACCGACTGGCCTCCAAAAGTTCCACAGCCTTTCTATTCTGATTCACTCCAATTGCACAATTTGCAGCAGCTGATGCAAGAGATACAATATCTTGTCTGGCCAACATTTGTTGGCGGGACTTCAGATCCAAGAAAAATGCAGCCAACTGTGGTAGTAGCCTAATGGCAGTAGAATAGGCATCTAGTGACGATCCATGGCCATGTCTGGTGGCACTCCTGATCCATTTATGTGATGCAGAGAAGCGAGCTAGTGCAGAAGAATAGATGTATGTTGCTGCTTGTCTGTGCAAGATAATAGCCTCATCAATCTCATTGGGAGATCTGTGCTGCTCAAACCGTGTTTCAAGTGCATTGGCCAAATTATTGAGGGACATACCCCGGTCAGGATGAGGTTCAGCACGGAGCCCCAGTGCCTCTCTGTGCAGCATGATTGCCTCATCAATGTCTTTGGCATCACCACGCTGCTCAAACCGTGTTTGGACTGTATTGGCCAGATTGTTGAGGGAGGCTCCCCGATTTGGATGATGTGCAGCATGGAGCTCCAGGGCCTCTCTTTGCAGCATGATAGCCTCATCAATGTCCTTGGGATCCCTGCGTTGCTCAAACCGTGTTATGACGGCAGTGGCCAGATTGTTGAGGGACTTTCTCCGGTCAGGATGAGGGGCAGCACGGATCACCAGGGCCGCTCTGTGCAGCATTATTGCCTCATCAATGTCCTTGAGATCACCGCGCTGCTCAAACCTTGTTTGGACTGCATTGGCCAAATTGTTAAGGGAGCTACCCTGCTTAGGATGAGGTGAAGCACGCAGCTCCAGTGCCTCTCTGTGCAGCATGATTGCCTCATCAATGTCCTTGGGATCACCATGCTGCTCAAACCGTGTCCAGACCGCAGTGGCCAGATTGTTGAGGGACATCCCTCGGTCAGGATGGGGTGCAGCATGGAGCTCCAGGGCCTCTCTGTTCAGCATGATTGCCTCATCAAGGTCCTTGGGATCACTGCGCTGCTCAAACCGTGTTTGGACTGCATTGGCCAGATTGTTGAGGGACATCCCTCGGTCAGGATGGGGTGCAGCACAGAGCTCCAGGGCCTCTCTGTGCAGCATGATTGCCTCATCAAGGTCCTTGGGATCACCATGCTGCTCAAACCGTGTTTGGACTGCATTGGCCAAATTGTTGAGGGAGCTCCCCTGGTTAGGATGAGGTGCAGCACGAAGATTCAGTGCCTCTCTGTGCAGCATGATTGCCTCATCAATGTCCTTGGGATCACTGCGCTCCTCAAACCGTGTTTTGATTGCACTGGCCAGATTGTTGAGGGAGCTACCCCGGTTGGGATGAGGTGCAGCACAGAGCTCCAGTGCCTCTCTGTGCAGCATGATTGCCTCATCAATGTCCTTGGGATCACGGCGCTCCTTAAACCGTGTTCCGACTGCAATCGCCAGATTGTTGAGGGACATTCCTCGGCTGGGATGAGGTGCAGCACGCAGCTCCAGTGCCTCTCTGTGCAGCATGATTGCCTCATCAATGTCCTTGGGATCACAGCGCTCCTCAAACCGTGTCCAGATTGAAGTGGCCAGCCTGTAGAGGGATATTCCCCGGTTGAGATGAGGTGCAGGATGGAGCTCCAGGGCTTCTCTGTGCAGCATGATTGCCTCCTCAATGTCCTTGGGATCACGGCGCTGCTTAAACCGTGTCCAGACTGCAGTGCCTAGACTGTTGAGGGACATTCCCCGGTTGGGATGAGGTGCAGGATGGAGCTCCAGCGCCTCTCTGTGCAGCATGATTGCCTCCTCAATGTCCTTGGGATCTCCACACTGCTCAAACCGTGTTTTGACTGAACTGGCCAGACTGTTGAGGGATATGCCTCGGTGAGGATGGGGTGCAGCATGGGTCTCCAGTGCCTCTCTGTGCAGCATGATAGCCTCATCAATGTCCTTGGGGTCACCATGCTGCTCAAACCGTGTTTTGACTGCATTGGCCAGATTGTTGAGGGAGGCTCTGCAGTTTGGATGAGGTGCAGCATGGATCTCCAGTGCCTCTCTGTGCAGCATGATAGCCTCATCAATGTCCTGGGGATCACCACACTGCTCAAAATGTGTTTGGACTGCAGTGGCCAGATTGTTGAGGGACATCCCTCGGTCAGGGTGAGGTGCAGCACAGAGCTCCAGTGCCTCTCTGTGCAGCATGATTGCCTCATAAAGGTCCTTGGGATCACCCCGCTGCTCAAACCGTGTTTGGACTGCAATGCCCAGATTGTTGAGGGACTTGCCTCGGTCAGGATGGGGTGCAGCACGGAGCTCCAGGGCCGCTCTGTGCAGCATGATAGCCTCATCAATGTCCTTGGGATCCCTGTGCTGCTCAAACCGTGTTTTGACTGCATTGGCCAGATTGTTGAGGGATATGCCTCGATTTGGATGGGGTGCAGCATGGAGCTCCAGCGCCTCTCTGTGCAGCATGATTGCCTCCTCAATGTCCTTGGGATCACTGCACTGCTCAAACCGTGTCCAGACTGCCTTGGCCAGATTGTTGAGGGACATTCCCCGGTTGGGATGAGGTGCAGCATGGATCTC
Source organism: Mycena rebaudengoi (assembly GCA_029282285.1). Lineage (NCBI taxonomy): Eukaryota > Fungi > Basidiomycota > Agaricomycetes > Agaricales > Mycenaceae > Mycena > Mycena rebaudengoi. The sequence continues at coordinate 3,539,611 of JARJCX010000002.1, read as the reverse complement.
CAGTGCCTTTCTGTACAGCATGATAGTCTCATCAATGTCCTTGGGGTCACCACGCTGCTCAAACTGTTTGCTGATTGCCCTGGCCAGATTGTTGAGGAAGATACCCTGGTCAGGATGTGCAGCATGCCGCTCAAGTGCCCCTCTTAGCAGGGTGATGGCCTCATTCAAATGTTTCTGTTGCCTCTGTTGCCTCAACATCGCCTGCTGACTTCAAATGGCAATAACTCACGTCTTCAACACTGACAGATGTATTTCCATCGCTGGCCGAATCTACACTGCTACTGTCCTATGCATTCTCTCAGTCATTTCTTCCACCATTTCAGCACAATTATCACCGATGTTCCCACTGAACTCAAAATGGCACTGTCCTCCATTAATTTCTGTGATTTGTCGACGTAGGATGTTCAACTGCGGCCCAATATAGGGAGTGCTTGTTAGACAAAGGTTGAAGGGGAAGAGAGAGAGGTCAGCTCGGCGAAGAAGGCTGTTATGTCATATATCTGTGGCGTTTCAGCGCAAAGTGTCCTCGTGCATGCAAGCTGTCATTCCTAAGTTCGGCCACAAGTCAACGCCGAAATTATTTAAAGATGGTTTGATATGTCCCATGCTGCTGTGCAAACGGGTGAGGACAAGTATCACTACCACCATCGATGTCTGTAGCTTGTGAAGTCGCATACTGCTTTTCCTGCTTTTTAAACAGCACCTTTTACACCCTTTATGACGCCGTGGGCACAGCAGGACCGAATCCCAAGCGCTGGCGAGGATGCGGAGTAAAAAGTTCCCACCGGAAGACGCCCATATCGATGGGAACCAAATCGATGCGGGGCTCCGTCCGGCTGATCTAACTGTTCCTTCCGGAGCTCTCACTTATATGTCAGATGACCCTTCTTCTCCATGTCGGGCACCGTTTTAGTTTTAACTCAACTCAACTGAAAGAAAGTCCTGGTACCTACGTGAGCGAGGGAGACGGAAGCACTAGAAAAGCACAGCAGCGCTGGAGTGGGAGAATGTTCCCGGCAGGCAGAACAGCCTCCGATCTAGTTATATATAGAATCAAGGCGACAGCTACCAGGCGTCTAGGTGGGCACCACCTGTGGCGCCAGAGAGCCGTGATGCGCGGTGGTTTCGAGCGCCGAGAGGTCCACAAATCTGTGTGATACACGCTGCTCAGCGATTTCCCGTCTATTCCACACCCCGCGTGTCAACCACGTGGTTTCACCGATGCCAATCACTGCGTTTCAAGGGCTGGTAGGCAGAGGGTCTGCCTACCAGGGTCGGCAGACCTCGGCAGACTTGGCGGTCGGCAGACTCTGCCGCCTTCGGTCGACCCCTGCCTCTGCCTCACATCTATTCAACTCATTTTGCACTCGTTCTACGCATGTTTGTCGCTGCCGTCAGTGGTGAAGATGGAAGGTTGTTGTAGAAATCAAACAAAAACAAATTAACGTCATTCGTAATTGTGCCACTCGCGCGACATTCCATCCCTCCACGCACCCTCGAAGATGGCTGAGCCACCGTCAGATCCTCGTCCACCCGACTATGTCCCAGATCCGTTACCGCCTTCAACCTTGGCGGCACGGCGCGGCGGCCACAGATCGACCCCGACCCCTATTTCGAATGCACCCCCCGCTCGAGCCACATCTTCTCTTGCTCCGCGTGATCGTGCATCCGCAAAGCCTCAAGTTACCTCGACTCTTTCGGGACGAGGCAGAACCATCCACAGCACATACCATCGACCCGCATTGGCTTCGCAGCACAACTTTGAGCCGTCCGATCATGAGTGCGATCTTCTGGATTTCCCCCGAAACTGCAGACTATTGACATTCAGATAGAATCTACAATGAGCTACACCATCTCGATCTCCAGATGCCATCGTCATTACACCACTCCCAGTATGTAGTGGCCTCTCGGATGATGATTTCAATTATTGACTGATCTGCACGCAGGTCTCCCCAAACACCAGCGCAGCGCCAAGCCGAAAATGTTCCAGTGCCGCAGACCGTCACCGCTCCCCGTACTTCCCAGCCCACGGCGCGAGACCATCTCCACCCTAGCTGGTTTGTACGTTGTATCCTGTACATGGTCGCATTTCTCCACACCAAACATCATGTCACCTTCTGTGCTTGTGCTGTCATACTCATCTGCCTGGGCTTCATCTTCTCCTCCATTTCTGATACTGCACTAGGCAATGTTGAGATACCGCGCACATTGAGAACTGTCTTTGCAAAGCTCGATATCAAGGATACTTTTACCATTCACCCCATCTGCTTTCAATGCCATGTCGTCTTCGAGCCGGATATTGAACCAGATGCCTTTTGCCCCGATTGTGAGGAGGAAATATTCGAAGCCCCACCGCGAGACGGCCCCAATGCTGAAGGTGATGACGAGTCTGTCGCTGGGGATGTGGGCGCAGCTGCGGACAAGACGAGGAAACGAAAGCCTTACGCCGTCGCTCCGATTCAACTTTTTTATCTACAGGCTTACGCACCTTTTTTGAGCGACCAGGGATGGAGTCAGCTGTGAATTTGTGGAAGACGCGCCCACACGTAGATGGAGAGCTCAAATCGATACAGGATGGAGAAGTCTGGAAGACTCTGAAGGACTCGGGAGGCCGCTCCTTCTTCTTTGATCCTCAGGCCGACAACGAACTTCGGCTTGGTGTTAGTTTTAGTTTGGACTGGTATGTTTGGGAGCACAACTATCCGCGACATTCTATCCAGGTTTCCTAGGTTCAATCGAAGCACAAGCAGCTTTGGACCCAGCCATTCATCGGGTGTCATGTCTTTTTGCGTGCAGAACCTAACTACCCTCGCTCCAGTATGTCTAAGGCTTTACAGCCAGATAGTTTTGCTAAACATGTTTCAGCTATCGTTCCAAGAATCTCATTCTCGGTGGGATGCCGCCTGGGAAGGAACCGACTGCCGACCAGCTACAACATTATTTAAAGATCATTGTCGATGACCTGATCACGTTGTACGAGCAAGGGATCTTGGTCAAAACCCCCGAACATCCGAACAGTAGTGTGTCAAATCCTGCACTTTAATTGCTTGGCTGACAATACTCATGTAGGGATACGAGACCGTGTTGCTTTGGTTGCGATTATTGAGGACCACCCTACTATGTGCAAATTGTCCGGATTTGCTGATCACAGTCACAATGCCACCCCATGCACAAAGTGCAAGGTATCCCAGGAAGACTTTTTCACGGACGAGTCTCTCAGAAACGGTACTGGATATTCTGAATTTTGGCTATGATTCATGAAGCGTGCTGACGAGATTCGGCAGAATTTCCACCACGAACTGGAGAAGAACATAGACGGCTGGCGTATATGTACAAAGCTCTTTCTACCCAGGACGAGAGAGATGCATTCTTCTCGGAACATGGCGTGCGATGGACAGAATTTGCCCGCCTGTATTACTTTGATCTAGTACGCTATACAGTCGTAAATCCCATGCACAATTTACTGCTAGGTGAGTTGCCATCTGCTTTTTTCTAGCTATCATCTAATCCCGATCTGCAGGTGTTTCCAAAACCCAATGGTTCACGCGCTGGATTCAAGGAGGCGCGCTGCGAGGCAATGCACCTGGGTATACACGGGAGCTTGATATTGTCCACCAGTTTTTGGAAAGTGTCAGTCATTCTGGTTCTTATGTGTCACGTCGAACACTGACATTAGCGTCTATTTTCAGTTTGAGTCTCCTCTCTGGGCAGGCCCCTTACCATTGCGAGTTGGAGAGGCCGCAGGGGGGTCGCTTACCGCAGATGAGTATAGATTCGCCGTCACAGGTCCATGGGCAGTCGTCGTACGATGTTCTTCAAAAATACTTGATGGCTCTGATGCATTCTTTCTATTTTAGATCCCTCTCGTCTGGGAACGTTTCTTAGAAGAGGCGGAGAAAGAATACAAGGCGGCATCGACTCGCTACCCCAAAGCACTCAGAGAGTATGAGAAGAAGAAAAAGGCCTGGGAGAGGGAACAAAGCGGCGGCTGCGCCAAAACCACCAAAGAAACCAGTTTGCCGCATGCAGCGCGGAGAAGACGAAAATTTCCTCTGCTTTGCTACTTTCTTAAAAATTTTAGTGGGGAGCTCAATTCGGATCGAGGGGCTTGAGCGAGCAAAGCTTCTGTTGCAGGAGTATCTGTTGGGTTTTTCAGAAGTACAACTCCGTTCCAATAAGTATTTTTCACTGACATAATTCGATGTACAGCTATATGGTGCGGATGAGATGAAACCAAACCACCACTGGGCCGTGCACGTCCCCGATCAAGTTCTGGACTATGGCCCACTGTATAGCTTTTGGGCTTTCCTTACTGAGCGGCTGAACAAGGTACTCAAGAATCTCAATAGCAATAATCGAGAGGAGGGCAGCTTGAAGCATCAATGATGCGGGAGTCCAATCGGATGGCTCAGCTCAACGGAATTGTGGTCAACCCTGGTCGATTAAATTGCGGGGCTAAAAATTGATGTTATTCACTTTCAGTTGAGCGGACTTATGGATGGACAGCAGGCGATGCCTTGCCTCTCGAGCTCCAACTGGAACATGGCTTCATTAACCTGGTCTTTGGGGACGACGAGGCTCAAGAGGCGTTGGGAACGATTCAAGATGCCGCATTTCATGGTACCACTGACCTTTCTTTTCTATGTTCGTTACTGATGCGACTAAGAACGCACAATGACACGGGTATCCGCTGGGGTTTCAGTGCGGGCAGAGCTAATCGAGGATGATGCTTTACGCATGGCCCTTATAAGCTACTACAAGTGGAATGGTTTTAATGTATATCTGACTCAGAACCGGCCACAAGGAGAAGGCGCGCAGATGCTTGGGTCGTACACTGAGACTTATGATTATGCTCTCCTCGGTGGTCGCAGGATTACATCAACCACACGCTCAAAGCGCCTTTCTGCGGGATCTTCTATCATCCAGATCCACTTCGACGACGTTTCCGAAGGTTCTGGAGAAACTGAAATATATGCTGGAGAGGTGCGCACAATATTCAAGCACAAGCAGAGCGGTGTGCCCAGCACTGAACACACACTGTTGGTGTATGTTGCGTGGATGAAACCCTCCCAAGAAACTCCACTTGACGATGGCAACTTCATCTGGAATAAATTGTGGGTCTTGTTGCAATCCACCTGTCCGCAACTAAACGATTTTTTGGCAGTCCGGAGCTGAGTGTTGAGAGTTGGCTGTATGAACAATATGCACAATCAAACGATCCGAAATTCCCGCCCACCGTAATTCCTTTATCCGACGTCGAATGCCAAGTTTCTCGAGGAAAGATCACATACACGGACATTCCCATGTGGATCACAACCGACCACTTCAGCTGGTAGGATAATCCTATTCTACTGTTGGGAGAGCCATATGATTATCCTATACTACACAACTACTAACTACTAACTATTCCAATGATCCAACATATCCTATCTTTGAGATGAAGCGAGCAAGGAGGGTAAGATAGGATAGAATCAATCTATCTTATCGGGCTGATTGAGCGGGCTTACAAGAAGAGAGATTAGATAGGATAGGATAACTCATCTTTGGTTGAGTCTGGGCAATCCTAAATCCAAAATTGTGACATCAAGAATGATACTCAAACGGAAGCCGAATCAGACCCACAGTGGTTGGGATGCAATAGGATAGGATATACTCTAATGCAGTGCATCTCTGACGGAAAATTGAAAGACAATGTCATTGGACAGTAGCAAGGGAGGTAGGGCAAACACACGGTGATGCCTATCTGGGATCGTTTGGTGGTACTGCGGTCAGACTTGAGGCGGGCAGTGGCACCATGTATTGTGCCACTGTACGGCACGAGTCATCAGCGCTTCGAGACTTTTGATTGATGCTATGGCTTGCAGTCCATGCAGAGTAGGAACACTAGATGGAGGAGGAGGAAGATGGTGCAAAGAGAGGCCAGGGGGTGTAGAGACGAAGTGTGCATGTGGTGGTCGAGATGAAAGCATTGTTTGGTTGTGTCACGGACCATCACATCAGTTAGCAACAATTGTGCTTGGGGCAGCCCGATACGGCCTGTCATCCGCGCTTTCCCACGCATTTCATTTTCATTTTGGTACTGCAAGTAGCGAGTTATAAATCCTATCCTATCCTATCCAGTTGATGTATTTTTTCAGAACCAATTGGCCATTAAGATTTCGTTGAGATTCGCCAGCTAGAAATCCTATCCTATCCTATCCTATCCATTTTATTTTTCAGACACCACTGGTGTTGTGTGAATTTGTTGATATATCCTATCCACCCGTTTGATTTTTTTTCCTTGAGAACACCCTACTATTTATTGTGTAGGATAACCAGTCGTTGAGATTCACTGGTTAAAAAATCCTACTCGATCCTATCTCAGATGTCGATGGATTCAAACTAATGCCTCAAGAAGGGACCAGTGATTTCAATAATGCTTAACATTGGTTTAGTTAAATTGGTGGTTCAACAATCCTATCCTACTTCCCAAACAACATATTACACAACGGTTAGTAAGTAAATAGTCCTGTTAAAGGTCAACCATTGAACAACACGAGGAGAAATCAGAGTCTACCTTCCCAGCCTTCCCGAGGTGTTATACCTGGTGGACGTCCGACTGCCCAGAACCACATTTTTTTCTTTTTGGACTAGCAGTTTCCCGTGACTTCGCCACGGATAATTCAACATAATTTGCGGCCTGATTTGATATAAAAACACCGCTTGTCGCCAACCTCCTCGCGGTCTCGTGCACAGGTCACAATCTGCCTTTGTGATCACCCAAAACTTTGTGTTACCTCTAAAAAATTACATTAAATTCATCTTTCTGAGGTTTCATGAGCACACCTTCAACCTACAATCTTCATCCAAAAGTCCACATTCATCTCTACCCTCATGAATCATCTCACCCATCTTCCCGGGTTATCCTGTTTCACAATTGTTCTATTGTTTGAAATTCAAGCTGTCTCACTCTGCTCATGGCGAAATTCCGCTCTACTTCCCATAAATATATATATATATATTCATATATTCATATAGATTCACCCGCCTGTATGCTTCCCAGGTAAGCAGATGTAGCTCTCATTGTGAGGCTGTGAATCTTCCATATTATTTATTTTACTTATCCTTTGTGCTCAGGATCCTCTTTTTGAATTGCCCATGCCAGCCCTCTTCCATGTTACCCAGTTTCTCTTGTTCAAGAATCACCTTGATCAGGGTTTTCGGCTCCCGGAGTTCTTCGACCGTAATTCTCGGCAACAGCGGAATTTTACCATGAGCAGAGGGAGACAGCTTTGAATAAATATTGGGTTTACATGGATGGTTGCTCTGTTTTGATTCATGAAACGGCATCTTCACATCGCGGTGGAGCTGGATGCAAGAATTCAACATTGCGGCAAATTGCTGAGCACACCTTTATCTATACAGATTTCTCCGACCCCCACCCTCATTTGCATCTGTGTTTACCTTCATCCCATCATGGATTCAATGTCGCCACAGTGTTCAAAGGCAAGATTGACATTCAACATCACAGTGGAGCTGGAAGCAAGAGTTCAACATCGGGGCAAACCGACAGCCGGAGTTCAAGCGGATGAACCCGGGTGCTCCACCCGGTTCCACCTTGTCATTTGTCTAAGACATCCACGCCTTTTCTTATATTGATTAGGATCGAGAAAATATAGGATAGGATTGTGAGTAATTCAATACTACCAGTGTCATTTGATTGTTGACTGAGTTAGATTATGAACAGTTGAGCACACATCCTAACTCAATCCCAACCCAATCCGATGTTCAGGCCGATTTAGATAGGATTCCACGAATCCTACTCTTTAAACTCACAGGTGGAAAAAAATTGATTTGAGATGAGATGCGGGAATCCTATCCTATCGCGGTAGGATACAACCATATATTATGCAGACTGGAACTTAGGATAGGATGGGACTACGGTGTTGCTGCACCTATGTGGCCTGAGGTACCAGGGAAGGATTGATCCTAGCTCCCTCCCGAAGGTAGGGTAGGATTCATCCTAATGGCGTCAGCCATTGATCACAACGTCAATGGATAGGGTACGTTCACATCGAGAGTGTTGAACCTAATCTTTCAACCCTTTTTCAGTTTCCGACCTCATTCTCAGCTTATGGAATGGGAAACGCAACTGGAGAGGACAATTGAAGAGTGGTACTTAGTACTTTCGACTAAATACAGAAATTTACTACCATTCTACGTTGCAAGAATTAAGATTCAACTACAACTTCAGCGTCGTCAATTATATCATACTGTCCCAAAATCGGTGCGCAATCGGCCGGTTCAGGCCACCCATTCCAATCTTTGAACAGGGTCTTGTGTGCAGGAAGTCTGCCGTTCGCGTCAAACCATTGCTTCGAGATGCCGAAATTATAGGGCGCATATTTTGGAATGCGATTTGAAACACGGCCAAGGCAGACTCGATCATATACTAGCTGATGAAGTGGTGCTGTATCTTCACGGCCGTCGACTTTAAACTCTTCCATAGCACGGATGAGGTTTGAATACTCGGTGTTCTTGAGGGAGTCAGGATCGAGTGACTTGTTGGCTGCCGCGGCTAGGCGAACTTTCCACGCATCGCGACTTTCCTCCGAACCCTCTTCAGGGCCGGAAACCTCATCGGAGAGGTATTGCTCGTGTATGATATCCATTAGGAAGGTAGGATCGAGGCCGGATGCGGCGGCAAAGGCGTTCAAGATTTAGAAATCTGCGTGGATTTCTATAACATCATGATAAGTGCCGGTGTGAGGGCAAAAGACAAATAGGACTTGCCCGTTGACGCCGCTTCAGGCGCCGATTGTTGCTGCGATTGGCTTCTGCTCTCAGCGCCGTCTCAATCTTCCGCGTCTCGTTCCACTGTTTTTTGAAGCCCCGGAACGACTGCTTTGCTAGATCACCAAGGTAGGCGACGTCCCAGGCAGGATCAGGATCAGCTTGGAGACGACTGAGCTTTGCAGGCCAGCAGCTTTTGTCCTAGAGGCGATAAGTTTGGATAAGACAGACGATAGCAATCCATACCTGCAGTTCCTGAAACACTTGTTCTCCTACTTCGATGAAGATGCGCTTGTTTCTTTCGTCTTTCACTGTTAGACGGAGAAATGGTGTTGGGTAGACCTCGTTCGTCGTAAGGTTAACGCGGGGTTGCTCGGGATCTGGCCAGTTTCTACCAGGGACGTTGCAGCGGCAACGGAATGCTTGGGTAACGTAGCTGTGCTGCGAGTCAGAATGGTATTGGAGAAAAATAAAGGAATATTACTTGTAGTGCACATCGCTCAGTTTGGGTAAGATCCATGGAATCAAGCTCCACTCTGTCTTCGTCTAGACTTTCTGGCTCACGGTCGGTGTCGTCGGTGGTAGTTCCACTGAGCAAAGGGTCTATGGGTGGATGGTCGTGTATGTCGCGTGGCTGGTGAGTATTTCTTGCTGCGGCCCTCGTCTTTGCTTGAGTGATTTGTCCACCCCGTTGGGCTGTGAATCCGCGCATCGGAGCTGAGTCGGAGGTTGCTGACTGTGCCAGGGTACCCTCTATGGACGCGACAGGTTCCTTCAGTTCTCCTGTATCGTGAAGGAGCATCTGCATCATATCTAAAAGTTGGTCCAGCTGGGTGCGCTCCTCGGGAATGGCGAACTGTGGTTGGGCGGGCGGCAGCGTCCTGGATGCGAGATATTGCCGATGCGACGGAGTGGGAGTATTGCTTGCCATGTTTTGAGTCGTTGAGGTATTCACCATTCGGGCAGGAAGCACGTTCACAGAGGCTGCCCATCCGTTGGAGTTGTAAGCCGAATATCGATTAAAAGCGACGGGCGTAGTGTCAAGAGACGTCGAACGAGGGGCCGCAGTTTGCCTGCCACTGGTAATGGTATATCAGATGAGAGTTCCAAGACAGACACTGAGCAGGCGTACGGAGGCAAACCTAGACCAATGAAGCGAGATTCATGACTGCTTGTATTCGTGGCGACTTGAAAGCTGAAAAGACGTGAGTGCACGCTCCGGGATATCACAAGTTGGGAAGACGCACGGGTCTCCGTGGGGTGCACCCTCGCCGTAGGGGTAATGAACGGTTCGACGGTCCATTGTCAAGGAGCGAATGGGTGGGAGAAAGCGAAGAAAATGCGGGTACGACCATGAAATCTCTCCGAAGGGCCATCACCCAGAAAATCACTTTTAAGCTCGAATTTATCAGCTACATGGCGACATATTAATAGGTACATCTTAGCGTGTCCCAGTATGCAGGCGGGGACAGGCTGGGCAGGTGTGGCTGGGTTGACGGAGGACACCGAGGAAAGCAGAGGAAGGCAGAGTCGGTGGACGAGGGATCGGCAGAGGTTTACAGGGCGTCAACCCAGGTCGGCAGAATTCTGCCGAGCAAGCGTCGGCAGAGTGTGCCGCGCCGGCTCGGCACACGTCCACTGACGTCAGCCCAGGTCAACCGACTCGGTGGACTCGGTCATGAAACGCAGTGATTGACAGTTCCCATCATGGTCCGTGAAAATGTCAATTTCAATGCGTTTAGTAGGTTCGGATCAAGCCGCCGACCATTGTTTGTTGATGCAGGTCAAGTTTTTGGTCAAACAATGGAAGGGGCTTGTGCCAAGATCAAGAAATTGGGCAGGACCTTCGTCGCGTTCTGGAGTCATGTAATTCGCGTCAATCGTTAGCCACCAGAGACAATATTTTTCATTTTCATGAAACTTAGATATTGGCCAGTTTATATTTAAAAAATATGCTTTGTAGAAATAGAAAAGCGCCGCACAACATCGGACTTTGTGAAATTGTGCATCGCTATGTCGTCCACGTCTACAGTTAAAAAATAATAGTATGATGCCTCGTATATTATCCAAGTGTGTTCACACTTCATTTTACACTCTTAAACCAATATTTCTCTCCCAGATGACACTGAACGACGCGACTTTGTGTGGGGAGCCCAAAATGGTGATGCATTGCCCAATCGGGAATGATCCGCAAAAGCGCGTATCTTTTTTCTCCTTTCCCCTATACCTCCCCCGCAGCCTCAAACGCCACGGAGACACTTCCCTAGCCCTGCAGCAAGGTCCCCCGGCACTCCGAGACGCCGCTCCACCAAAAATGCGACCCGTTTGCAAGGCACCAGTCCCGCAAAAATGACCATCGCACAAATCTCTAATTAGCGAGAACTTGGTAATTGTTTTTGGCGTGTTGAGAGCTCTGGAGGACGAGTCTGAAGTGGTAGAATTAGAGGATTGAGATATTAGAATCAATAGGGGTGCTCAATTCTTATCTCGTGGGCCTGTCCCGTGGCATATTTGGTCGAAACAAATAAAGATTCAAACTCCGCTTCGTCTTGGTCTCAACCCCACTGTTCCTACCCACATTTCAGAGACAAATGAGCCCCAAAATATATTCAATGAGGTAAAGAATGGCACCCCAAGTGTTTATCTTCCTTCAATACAATGTTCATTGCTAGATATAAATATACTTGTATGAATGTGGCAAAACCCCGAAGTTGCGGGCCCCTTAAATTTGTCAGGCCTTGTTAAATTGATACAGATGAGTGACTAAAGGTTAGGGTGAGTTTGGAGTCAAAGTTGGGCTAGGAGATAAAGCAAGAGGATGTGCAAAACGGTTTGTTTCCTGGCGGAGTTTGAATCTTTATTTGTCTCGACCAAATATGCCACGGGACGGGCCCACGGGATAAGAATTGAGCACCCCTAATAAAGGCCATAATATCTGAGATTTAAAGCCACATAGTATTCAGATTGTGATGACCTCCCGAAAACGTGAGCCCGATCAATTACTGCGTGGGCTCAGTGAGACCTGGTATAAAACTCCAGACTGGACGGCATATAAATTTCAAACATACAATCGACAAGTTTCCCTCTCAAAGTTGTCGGGGGTGGTCTGGATGATTGTGCAAATTCGACTCAAAGGTCCTCGCTGTTTGCTTTAGCTTGTCCCAAGCCTCTCTCCGAGATAGACCGGGTATCCGGTCCGGAGAGAGGTTTGATCCGAACCTATGCGTTTAGTGCTACTAGCCTGCCTAGATCCTGGATGAAAGGCTGCGTCCGCACTCCTTTGGTTGATAGGATATCGCGGATTGGGCAAGCTTGTGCGTTCTCTTCTCTCCTTGCGCCCCAGCCTGCTGATCGGCTTCATGGACAGAGGCAGGTTTCGCTACTCTATTCATACGGGTAGTCGCTTCTCGTTTTATATATTCTTCGTACATACGCTTACTCGTGGATAGCAAGCCTCATTCAAGGACGCGCAGTGGGACGACACCACTTCCACGTAGCTCGGATGACGACGAGGCCGACTCTTAACGCAGCACTCACAGCTCCGTCCTTGCATCCATCCACCCAGGCGCTTATCCCGTCGCATATGGCACGACGAAGCGCATGCGATACTCCTGCGTCTCGTGCAGGACGCCTTGGCGAGCTGCAGGAATGAATCCCAGATCCCCATCGATAACCTCGCATCCTCCCTGAGCTCCGCATCTTCGCCGATACCCTCCTGCCACACACTTCACCACAGGCCGCGTACACCCTCCCAAACGAATACCCCAGAGCCTTCTCCAGCGCACCCCTTCAGCTCTCTCCCGCCTCGTACCTTCTGTCGCCTCCAACATAACGCGGCCGCTCTCCTCCGCCGTGACGCGCTCCCTCCGCTTCACGAGCTCTGGATGGTCCCGCGCTTTATGTCGATCCTCCCCACAGCTCCCCCCTCTGCCTACGTCGCCTCGCGGAACGACTACCCCAGACACCCCGTGCGCGGCCGACGCCAATCGCTACGCCGCAGCCCGATTATGTATGATCCATCGTACACGGAGACCGGCGGTCTCCGCCCTGGGCAGTGGCAGCGCACGCATCCCTCTGCGTCCGATATGGCTCTCTATCCACCAGGTGGCAGTCCGTCCCGCTCATTCAATGTCCGCAGCAGCGAGCGAATCCACGATCACGCAGGGAGGGGCGTCGTCCACGAGTTCTGCCTTGGGTGAAAGCGTGATAGCCACGCGCGCCGGGCGATGAGAGCGACGGGGACGACGATCACAGTACGGCGGCGTAGAGGGTAGCGCGCCTGCGAAGGAGGACGACGAAGCTGCACACGCCTTCAAGCGCTGCTATCCGTGCCTCCGCTCCCCGTGCTACTCGTACTCCTGCTCCCCGTGCTGATCCTGCTCCCGCTCCCCGTGCTGATCGTTCCCCTGCTCCCCATGCCGATGCCGATCGCGCTCCCTCTCCTCGTGCTACTCCGGCTCCTCCTTAAGCTGATCGTTCCCCTGCTTCCCCTGCCGTTCGCGCTCCCGCTCCTCCTGCTGACGCCTCCCGCTCCCTGTGCCGTTCGCGCTCCTGCTCCCTGTGCCGATCATACTCCCGCTCCTCGTGCCGATCCTGCTCGCGCTCTCTTGCTACTCGTGCACCCGCTCTCGTGCTGATGGTGCTCCCGCGTTCTTTGCTCGCGCTCCTCGTGCCGATCGTGCTCCCGCTCCTCGTACTGATCGAGGCCGCTCTCTTGCTACTCTTGCTCCCGCTCCCCGTGCCGATCTTACTCCCCCTCGTCGTGCCGATCGAGCCCGAGCCCGAGCCAGCGTTGTTGCGGAGACGAAGGCGGGAGTGAGTGGGGGTGGTGGTGCTTGTGGGACGTCAAAGAAGCGGCGCGCCTGTTCGCCGGCTGGGAAGGAGGAGGTGTGCTGTCTTGCTCTCGCTCCCCCGTGTACCCCGCCCGCTCGTCGTGCTGATCGGGCCCGAGCCGGCGTTATTGCGGAGACGACGAAGGCGGAAGTGAGTAGGGTGGTGTGCTCGTGGACGTCGAAGCGGACGATGGATACGAGCGGGATGGGGTAGATGTAGCGAGGGGGGCGTCTACGGATGGTCTCGGTGGTATGCTCTGGATCCTCTGCCTTGCGGCTTGAAGGACACGATAGCGCGAGTCGCGTTGGAATGACATGTCGATTCGCGTTTACCAGCACGCACGCGTGTTGTCCTCCTCATCCCGCCGAAACCTTGGGGAAGGAATCCGCAGGTGAACGTCTGGACGCGACATACCAGGATGGTCACATATTCGTACTTTTCCCGGCCCACTGTCTCCTCCACCCCGCCCCACCCGCACCTCGAAGCGTACTCCCACCCACCCCGACATCCGCCGGATAAGCGCGCGCCTTTAGGCTTTCCCAGCATTGCGCAGCTGTCATGTCCTTCACAACACCCTTCACCCGCAGCCTCGTCTAATCTAATCTAGTCCTTGCTGCCTTACCCTCCGTCCTCAATCCAATCTTGCACCCTCGCTACCGCCCCTCCCACACCCGCCGGCCGTGTATATACCTGCCCCGCGGCATCTCACGCGCACCGCGCCTCCCCGTCTCAGGGCTCGGGGCAGCTCGACTGGTTTCGGGGTTTTTGCGGGTATGTATGGGCTTCTATTACTGCTTCATTGCACGCCGTACACTGATGTATACATCTCCGCCAGTCTCTCACCCGCGATCCCGTCATGCCATCGCGAGGGATACTCGTCATGTTACTCGCGGGGTGGATGAAATCAAGCTGGGCTGGCGTGGAGGCTGGAATGCGGTGCACTAGTGGCGTTGCGTCCTGGCCCTTACCCCTGTACTTGCACTTTACAATCGTATCCTATCTCCCACTTCTCGCATGTGTCTCGTCTCACACCTGCTCGACACTCAATAATGCACTGCTCCCTTGCTTCCCTTCGTACAGTCTTCCTTCCTCTCTCGCTCCCCTCCCGACTCCCTTTCATTCGTGTATATCTGATGCATGTACTTGCAGAAGAACTAAAAGAGATTCAGTGACAGAAAAGTATGGTTAGCTCGTTGCTGGGCGCGTTGATGAGAGGGTAACACGGAATATTACCGAATTTCCCCGTGTCTGCTCATCCCAAAGCTCCGAAAAAACTCAAGACTATTTTTACACAATCAAAAGAGATTTCTGCCTCTTCAGAATCTGTTTCCGGAACGATGTCCCTACAACCTGAGTGAGAGAGAGAGAGCCGTATCGTCACGGTATGTCACAGCTTTGCCACATGTCACGCGTTTTTGCACCTCGAGCACGGGCACGTATAATGGTAGACAGTTCTGGCCTCAAGTTCCAGACGATTGTGAGCACCAAGCAGGACGGTAGTGGATCACGTCACGCAAGATAACTATGAATGCATATTGCTATGAGATAGTGAAGTTATTCAGTCCGACGTCGAAATCGAGCTGAGAAGCTACAAGGGTGGATATCAACAATGTCTGCGGCGCATGGTGCGTCCTCATCGCCTAATATATACGGCGGTTACGACGACGCCCACACACTTATCGGCATCGCAGAGGAAAGCTCCATCGTCACCAGCATCGCCCACAGCCGTATAGCACCCAAAATACACCTCCGCAACACAACGCGGCGTGCGATCAATTACTCTCGCTGTAGTTTTAAATTTATTTTACTATCGTGCCCTATGGGTCTGAATCCTCCCTGTCTAGCTGAATTTCATTTTTCATGTTTTTTCTAGAGCTTTAATTGCTTCGGTTTCTTTTGGGATGGATACCGGTACATACTCTCGTTGTATACAAAAAATAATGAAGTGATTGGGGGGCACGGGCGGGTGTAGGAGACAGCGCAAAGCGAAGAAGTGGGATCAAACCATCATTCTAACAAATTTCGGGATCAAATTTCTTCGATGAAGGTTCGTCCACTTCCTCGACCCCAATCCCTTCGTAAATTTACAGAGACCGAAGAGGATGTGTCGGTACCCTTTCCGAAAAACACCGAAGAGATTGCTTAATTTTTTAAAAGATAAAATTCAAATTCAGGACCACAGGGAGGATTCAGACCCAATAGGGCACGATAGTACTGCACTTGACTCCATACATACCAAAGGCCCTCCGGGCATCCCTGGTACCTGGATCACAACGAAACCCGCGACCTCATATATAACTGTATAAATATTCTTTGAGCGATATTTGATCCGCTGATTAAATTTGAACTTTCTATCAGTCTGTAATTGTGTATTTCCATGCATAGAGGTAGAGGACTGCAAATAAATTCTTTTCATACTCCTTAATTGTTGCAGATGCAATGCTTTTTCACACCGGCCAATATCGATCCTGGAATTGCCTCTGGAGAGTCCAAGCAGCTCCTAACGGTAGATATTGAAGCATTTACTGATGTTGTGTACTGTGCCGACCGATGGATGTCTTACAAACACAGTTCCTCAATATCTGGAGAGAACTTCAGACACACCAATTAAGGCACACCAGATTAAGAGACTGGCAGAAAGCATGTCAGGTGGGTGGGGGGAGACACGACATTTGGTGAACGACACATCACATCATGCCGAGGACGTACCTCCAACCGAGTCGTGAAGGCGGAAGGATGGCGGAAATGTCGCGCCCGGTTTCTAGGAAATTGCACAAGATGAATTCTTGGTCCAGCGATTGTCGGGGGGGAGGGCCAAAAAATCCAAGCCTGATTTGAATTCAACAAATGGCTTTTGAGCCAGGAGGCTGCCAAAAAGAAAAGGTTTGAGGCCTCAGCAAAGTTCATAGGAGAGCGACTACTCACTGGTTTGCTCACGGGGCCCGTAAAAAAAGTTACTCACCGCTGAATACTGACTGGTTCACGTTACACCTAAGAGTCAATCAAAATTTTCCAAAGTGAACCTGCGTGGCACAAATATATTTTGTATGCCGGTACCCGGTTACAGTTGGGGGGAGCTTGCCTAATCCGAGTTTAGGTTTACATGTTATTATTTGTCCAGTCATCAGTATCTCTTGTCGCTGAGAGTTACGCAGAAAGACATACAACCAAGAACATTTATTTACTGGATGATTCACGCACGGCAGCATTATAAATATGCTTCCAAACATCCTCAAGCTGTGCGTTGTCTGAATCCGCTGGTACAATCTCTGGAGATGATTTCTAAATTTGAAAGAGATGGGTATTTTTAATTGATTTTACATACCTCAATTCTGTCGGTAGTTCAAGAAGTTTGGCTGGCATTCACTTCCTCACCCATCCCAAGCGCAGTTCACACGTGGCGAAGGTACAAGCACTTGTTCATGGAAGTGCCCCAGACGTCCGGTCCACCAATTTTTGTCAACCACAGAAGCTCGAGGAGTAGGGTTCATACAACGATGTACCTAACACCGAGTTCTCATGCGCAACTTGGACATGGAGCCTTGGCCTGCCCGCATTCGCTTTTATTAATCTACACCAATAACTTGGATCCCGTTCTTTCCCATGACCGCTATATCCGTCCATGTAACACAGTTGAACACTGATGTTGAATAGCTGAATCCCAGAAGAGCATATGGGTGATCCCACAAATTCTATCCCGTGCCACAAAAAGATGCCGGTACCCGTTTTGTTACATTAGTGGACGGCCTAATGGTGATTACATTTGTTTGTGGGTAAGAATGTCCACAACTCCGAGTATAAATTCATGTCTACATATTCTATTTGCCATAGCAGAGATTTCTTAGGAACAACTGCATGCCGAACAGTATCTCTTGATTTGGGGAGCTGAAAAATTGGAATCAGTGAGGAAGCTGAGTGAAAAACATGGAAATATGTATTGTACTGCTTGGGAAATGTATGACTGATCGGAGTGTTTGTCAGATTCTTTCAAAAAAAATCCGAAAGGGAATGGTGACAGGCTAAATCGCAGAGAATCCGCCAGGCTCAAGAAGGCAAAGGATCCGCAACACACCACTAGTGCCTCCCGCAGGGATAGCCAAAAAGGTGGGGGTGCGCTCTGCCTCTGAATGTATTCTGCATGGGGGTTTCTCCACTCATTAAATCGCTCAACAAGTACACACCATACTACTACACAGGAGTTCTGTGGGTTTCTTCCATGACGGGGACTAGAAACAATTACGAGTATTTATGTAATAAGGATTGTCCCTTTCAAAACTCAGATCACCCTTTTTCTCAGTTTTTGAGACTAGTGACGCTGATCGTTGAGGGGTTTTTTAGTGGCTGTGTTGTTATAGATTGGTGGCAGTGCTTAAATTTGATTCAAATCTTTGTAGTCTTTTTAGTGGCTGTAATGTTTCCTAATGTTATTTTCCATCAAAACGGGATTTTTCACCAAGTAAAAAAACTTTTTGTTCTTTGTTCTTGTTATGTCTGAGGGGCCTCCTGCCAAAATTCGCGGACAAGATGTGCCAATATCTCAGCATCAGCTGCATATCACATTTCAGAATATGGGATCAATCTGTAGCTGAAGTTCATGGGTCCCCTTTGTTCCAGCAATATTGCAAGACATTAAGAACTGACCAAAATGTGGACTGGTCATACAAAAGGGGCTTCTCCTCGGAATTCGCGGAATGTTCCGTAGATCGGGGATTTTTGGATCCATTTGTTCTGAGGGATTGAACTTGTTCCTTTAGTTACATAGGCCTAGTCTATGTATTCATGATCACGTAGTAGCTTAAGCATTGAGTGACACTTAGTCTATTTACTTATTGGTGGCGCGACCCAAAATTGGAAAGGGTTATAGGAGGGAGATCACGTGTGGTAGCTCACCCTTTATTGCCCTCCGTTGCAAACAGGGCCACACAATGGATATCTTCCCTGTCGTTCGGGTGCGTAACTAGTTGCTCTCAGGTGCAGGAATTGTTGTTCTCAGGCTGCCTATTCCTACACCCAACCTTCACCTCTGAATGCAAACTCTTAACTTTCTGCCACTGCAGCCCGCTAATTATTATGCTCAGTGTAGCTTGAGCAAAACTAAAATGACATTTGAGAACTTGAAGCATATAGAAATAAAAACAAAAGTAGTTAAATAGTTGCCTATTCGGATACTTGTTCAGTGTTTTTTACAAAGCAAAAAATTGGCTTCTTATAACTGTATTAGTCCTCCTGTCGGTTCCATCCGCGGAGACCTGCCTCCGTTTAGTGCTGTCAGCAGGTTTCATGCGACCCATCTGCATGCTCATAGCCACCATTTTCTTAGCCACTCGAGCATCCTGTGATTGATTAGCATGCATTACAATTTGATATTGAATTTTGTAACCTGGTGTGCCAAGTACCATCCAGAAGACCAGAGAGTTCATCACCAAATGGAAAAGCCCATTATTGTCTCTGTTACCTTGAATGCCACTATCAAGAAACCAATTTCGACGATATTGCCTGCCCTGAGACCTGAAACCCGACGGATTATTGCTCACCAATCTGTTGACCGTTAGTTCGTATACAATACTGGTTATACAATAAAGTAAAACTCACTTGTCTCTCTCCTATTGTTCTGCCTCCGAAGTTCTTGGATGCGAAGATGGGAACATTCAACCTAAGGGGGAATCTACGGGTTGATCAAGGTCCCAGATTCTTCCTTGCCGAACACACCATTAAACTTAAGGGAGCGAGCATGAGTGTTCATACTGAATGTTTGATTAAAAGACTCTATGGTGCTAAATATTTATCCACAGACTGTCTGTAGAATTCCAAAGTAGGCCAGATTCACTGAAACTGTAGTTGAATATGACTCTGATAATATATTTATCCAGACATTGCCAAAATATAGTTATTACTCAGCCATCTGGTCGGGTTTCGTCAACGTTCCTGCATAGTATTATTCATTCAATGTCCTGTATGTGTTAAAAATATAGCTGGGTGACCTGCATGCCAATTGAGGAAGCAGCAAATATTCTAAATGGCAATCACCCCAATCAGAGTTAAACTGTCACTTATGTCGAGGTGGAAAAAAAAAGTACGAGGTCATGCCGGGCACAGCCACGGCCCTTTACCCCAAGTCAATTAGTGTTTTTCTTTGTTGAAGGGGGATGAACTTGAGCCATGCACCGTACATACCGGTTTAAACAAAAAAAAAGGGAAAGGAAATTCAAAGAGCATATGATGTGTGGGCAAGCAATAAGAAGTGGCTCAGCTGTGTGTTCCATGCAACATCCATGCTGTTTCCTCATTAAACTCCTCAATGTGTGCATGAATTCTGTGGGTTTTGCTTGATGCCAAAAGTTCAAGGTGTGTGCATGGCCCAGTCATTGAGTCACTTTGTATAATATTCAAAATAACCACCAAAAACTAAAAGCACAAATTGAAGGCATAGTGTGCATGGGTGGGGAGGGGAGTCTAATCCAGTGCTGTGTTCCCGAAACAATGCCTGCTTGATTGTCATATTAGAAGTCAAGATACATAGACTGAATTCTGCCGGCTCAATGACAGAATGCATTACAAAGAATCCGAAATTTGGATGCCTTCTGCACTATTCTTTTTTTTTTTTTTGTTTAAAAAAAAGACCCCATGACTGCCACCTGTTCAGTGTTTCTAGATTGAGAAACACATACAAAAAGAATCGCAAGAGGTACTGGAAATTGGTGAGGGGTAGGACCTGTTGTGCAGAGATTATAATCCTCATAGCCTTCATAGGTCCTGCACAAATTGCAAGTTACCTGCACCCATATGAGTGGAAGATTGAGTGCAGACAGTAGAGAACATCAAGTATTCTGAAAGAAAGAGCAGGATCATTGTCCTCAAATATTACAGCCATTTGCGGAGCATAGGGAACAAGGGACTAGATTTACAAGAAACAAAAATATCCAGCAGGTGGAGAACCATGAGTGATTACAGTCCATGGTGAACAAATGGAACCCAGCGCTCAAAGGTCATGCCGGGTTCCTTGTACAGTGCGGTCACAGCGAGATGGAGTGCTTTAGCTGCTTTGCGGAGATCAGGGACTCTTGGAGAGGCTGAGTCTGGACTGCAATCTTTGAACAGATATTCATAGAATGTGTCTGCAATCTTGGGACCATCTTCATCATTCATCCTCCTGTATTACAAATCAGAATTTGCAATGGAAAATACTCCAAAAGGCTAAACTCACCACATTGTGGCAATGACCCCACCAAATCCTGCAAAAAGTAGGCTTGCAGCAAGGTGCATGGCTTCATCTGGTGTCTTTGCATCACCCTTTGCTGTTTCACAAGCACTGAGAAAGGCCAGTTTCATGGTATTCTTCATCATATGTGTATGGTTATTTACTCGCATGATATGGGCCATGTCAAGACAGCCATCAGAGAGAATGAGTCCACTATCCAGAGGGCTTTCGAAATCTTGAGTCCCATGGCATGCAAAGTGAATCACCGACGAATTATGCAGATGCTGCATGACTGTGTCTCGAGTAGTGCTCTCCAGGGCAGTGAGCCACTGTCTGGGGACTCTGGACTTGATTTTTTGGAGCTCCAACTCTGTACCTGGAAGAGAATAACAGCCTGGTGTGTCAGGTTCGATCACAGTTGTCATCTTGAAAAAGGGTGTAATATAAGCTGGAGGATCCAACAAGGCTGTTAAGGTGGGAGTGTTGGATGAGATAACATAATCTGAAACACAGTCCATTCCTTCTGGGTTATATATCCCTGCTGCATGAATAGGAACAAAAGCAAAAGGCCCAGTCGGACACCACCATAAGCGAGAGGGATTGTCTGACTTCTGCCAAAAGCGGCACCTTTAATTTCCCATAAAATGGAAAGAATCTGGCAACTTACTTTCAAATTCAGGACCTCAAACACTGGTTTCACGATTGTTTGCCAGATATCTGCCAAGACTCTGCGGAAGATATCATTTCGGTTCATGTTGATATGGCCCTCGTATATCATTTTGAGACGAGCCTCCACATCAGACTTGTCTCCACGGCCATGGTTTTCCAGAAAGTCTTTGACATTGAAAGTCCGGTTTGATAGTGCACGAGGGAGATCTGCATAGTGCTGTTTCACTGTCTGAAAGTTCAGTGCAGGGAGTTTCACATGCTGAACATTTCCAGACGACTTTACAATCAGAGATGAACAAGCAGAGTCACTAGCAACCAATATTATGATTGGCCCAGATACTGCTGCCTGTTGGAGAGAGGCAAGAGTTTTAGGCTGGAGGAAATCTTCAAACCCTGGCACCTTTCGAACAGCACTGACGGTCTCATTCCATTCTTCATTAAGTTGACGGCACTGAGCTGCTACAGCCTCAATTGACATGAGGTGGTGCTGAGTGTCCTTGAAGATGTTCTGAGAGGTGTCTCGGAAAGATGCCTGTTCCAACTGCTGTGATAAATTGCGAAGCTTGCTGGCAAGCTCAGGTTTTACATCTTCTAATTTGTCAACTGGAGTTCGGAGATGTAGTGCCTGGGCCCAGAAAATTGACCGGCTGGCCTCCAAAAATTCCACTGCCATTTCATTCTGATTCACTCCAATTGCACACTTTGCAGCAGCTGATGCAAGAGATACAACATCTTCTCTGGCCAACATTTGTTGGCGGGACTTCAGATCCAAGGAAAATGCAGCTAACTGTGGTAGGAGGCTAATGGCAGTAGAATAGGCATCTAATGACGATCCATGGCCATGTCTGGTGGCACTACTGATCCACTTATGTGAGGCAGAGAAGCGAGTGAGTGCAGAAGAATAGATGTATGTTGCTGCTTGTCTGCGCAAGCTAATAACCTCATCAATCTCATCAGGAGATCTGTCCTGCTCAAACCGTGTTTCGAGTGCATGGGCCAGATTGTTGAGGGACCTGCTTCGGTCAGGATGGGGTGCAGCACAGAGCTCCAGGGCCTCTCTGTGCAGCATGATAGCCTCACCAATGTCCTTGGGGTCGCCACGCTGCTCAAACCGTGTTTTGATTGCATTGGCCAGATTGTTGAGGAAGCTTCCCCGGTTAGGATGAGGTGCAGCATGGAGCTCCAGTGCCTCTCTGTGCAGCATGATTGCCTCATCAATGTCCTTAGGATAACCACACTGCTCAAACTGTGTTTGGATGGCATTGGCCAGATTGTTGAGGGACAGGCCTCGGGCAGGATGAGGTGCAACACGGAGCTCCAGTGCCTCTCTGTGCAGCATGATTGCCTCATCAATGTCCTTGGGATCACCACATTGCATAAACTGTGTGTGGACTGCAGTGGCCAGACTGTCGAGGGAGTCTCCCCGGTTGGGATGAGGTGCAGCACGGAGCTCCAGGGCCTCTCTGTGCAGCATGATAGCCTCACCAATGTCCTTGGGGTTGCCGCGCTGCTCAAACCGTGTTTTGATTGCATTGGCCAGATTGTTGAGGGAGCTACCCCGGTTGGGATGAGGTGCAGCATGGAGCTCCAGTGCCTCTCTGTGCAGCATGATTGCCTCATCAATGTCCTTGGCATCACTGCGCTGCTCAAACCGTCTTTGGACTGCAATGGCCAGATTGTTGAGGGAGCTACCCCGGTCATGATGAGGTGCACCACGGAGCTCCAGTGCCTCTCTGTGCAGCATGATTGCTTCATCAATGTCCTTGGGGTTGCCGCGCTGTTCAAACCGTGTTTGGACTGCATTGGCCAGATTGTTGAGGGACATGCCTTGGTCAAGATGGGGGGCAGCATGGAGCTCCAGTGCCTCTCTGTGCAGCATGATTGCCTCATCAATGTCCTTGGGATCCCCGTGCTGCATAAACCGTTCTCGGACTGCACTGGCCAGATTGTCAAGGGAGCTACCCCGGTTGGGATGAGGTGCAGCACGGAGCTTCAGAGCCTCCCTGTGCAGCATGATTGCCTCATCAATGTCCTTGGAATCACCACACTGCTCAAATCGTGTTTGGACTGCTTTGGCCAGATTGCTGAGGGACATGCCTTGGTCCAAATGGGGGGCAGCACGGAGTTCCAATGCCTCTCTGTGCAGCATGATAGCCTCATCAATGTCCTTGGGGGTGCCGTGCTTCTCAAACCGTGTTTGGACTGCAGTGGCTAGATTGTTGAGGGCCATGCCTCGGTCAGGATGAGGTGCAGCATGGAGCTTTAGGGCCTCCCTGTGGAGCATGATGGCCTCATCAATGTCCTTGGGATCCCCATGCTGCATAAACCGTTCTCGGACTGCACTGGCCAGATTGTTGAGAGAGCTACCCCGGTTGGGATGAGGTGCAGCATAGAGCTTCAGAGCCTCTCTGTGCAGCATGATTGCCTCATCAATATCCTTGGAATCACCATGCTGCTCAAACCGTGTTTGGACTGCAC
The DNA here is from genome assembly GCA_029282285.1 of Mycena rebaudengoi. Lineage (NCBI taxonomy): Eukaryota > Fungi > Basidiomycota > Agaricomycetes > Agaricales > Mycenaceae > Mycena > Mycena rebaudengoi. The sequence goes on along the minus strand of JARJCX010000002.1, from coordinate 3,515,661 downwards.
TGGCCAGATTGTTGAGGGAGTCTCCCTGGTTGGGATGAGGTGCAGCATGGAGCTTTAGGGCCTCTCTGTGCAGCACAATTGCCTCATCAATGTCCTTGGGATCCCCGTGCTGCATAAACCGTGTTTCGACTGCAATAGCCAAATTGTTGAGGGACTTCCCTTGGTCAGGATGGGGTGCAGCATGGAGCTTCAGGGCCTCTCTGTGCAGCATGATTGCCTCATCAATGTCCTTGGGATCCCCCTGCTGCTTAAACCGTGTTTGGACTGCATTGGCCAAATTGTTGATGGACATCCCTTGGTCAGGATGGGGTGCAGCATGGAGCTCCAGGGCCTCTCTGTGTAACATGATTGCCTCATCAATGTCCTTGGGATTGCCCCGCTGCTCAAACCGTGTTTGGACTGCATTGGCTAGATTGTTGAGGGAGCTACCCCGGCTGGGATGAGGTGCAGCACGGAGTTCCAGTGCCTTTCCGTGCAGCATGATTGCCTCATCAATGTTCTTGGGGTCGCCGTGCTGCTCAAACTGTGTTTGCATTGCATTGGCCAATGTTTGCAATACAATGGCCAGATCATTGAGGGACATGCCCTGGTCAGGATGTGCAGCATGCAGCTCAAGTGCCCCTCTTAGCAGGGCAATAGCCTCATTCAACTGTTTCTGTTGCCTCAACATCGCCTGCTGACTTCAAATGGCGATAACTCACATCTTCAACACTGGCAGATGTATTTCCCTCGCTGGCTGAATCTACACTGCTACTGTCCTATGCATTCTCTCAGTAATTTCTCCAGCCATTTCAGAACAATTATCACCGATGTGTCCACTGAACTCAAAATGGCAGTGTCCTCCATTAATTTCTGTGATTGTTGATGTAGGATTACTGCGGCCCACTATAGAGAGTGCTTGTCAGACAAAGGCTGAAGGGGAAGAGAGAGAGGTTAGGTCGGTGAAGAAGGCTGTTATATCATCTATGTCTGGCAGCGACACTGCCTTCGTGCATGCAAGCTGTCATGCCTAAGTTCGGCCACAAGTCAGCGCCGAAATTATTTTAAAGATGCTTTGATAGTCCCATGCTACTGTGCAGACGGGTGAGGCCACCATCGATGCCTGTAGCTAGTAAAGTCGCACACTGCTTTTCCTGTTTTTTAAACAGCACCTTTTACGCCTTTTATGACGCCGTGGGCACAACCGGACCGAATCCCACCTGCTGGCGGGGATGCAGCGTAAAAAGTTCCCACCGGGAGACCGTGACGCCCATTGATGGGAAGGAAATGGATGCGTATCAGGAGCTTCGTCCGGCTGATGCAACTGTTCCTTTCGGAGCTCTCACTTATATGTCAGATAACCCGCAGGATCCTTCTTCTCCACGTTGAACTTCATGATGAACCGTTTTCGTTCGAACTGAACTCAACTGAAAGAAAGTCCTGGTACCTACGGAGACGGAACTTGAAGCACTAGAAAAGCACGGCAACGCTGGAGTGGGAGAATTTTCCCGGCAGGCAGAACACCTCCGATCTAGTTATATATAGAATCAAGGCGCCAACCACCAGGCGTCTGGGTAGGCATCGCCTTTGCATCGCCTGTAGTGCCAGAGAGCCGTGATGCGCGGTTGTTTCGAGCGCCGAGAGGTCCACAAATCTGGAGAAAGTCTGTGATACACGCTGCTTGACCATTTCCCGTCTATTCCACACCCCGCGTGGCAACCACATGGTTTCACCGATGCCAAATATTCAGTTCGCAGCTGAAGGTGCCCGTTGTTCTCATTCATACATCCGTACAAAGCAGAATTTGTTTATTTTACCGAATTTATTTCCCTCGCAATCATGATGAAAGACCTCGGCACCATTGCGGGAAGTATCCTCGGGCCACACAACTACCGTATCACATTCACGTTAATAATCTACTGCAGGTGTCCCGGAATTATTACCCACCACAAGACGTGCGACGAATTCTAACGCCCGGAAACCAGAATACGGTAGCGCCCATAAACTTTTCCCCCCCCAATTCCCACCAAAATATAAACTGTATGGACATGTATGGGAGCAACGGCCCACAGGACCGTGACCCCTCGTTGCATCGCGGCTCGATGCAACCGCAAGCCAGTGACCGTGACCGTTGCCTTTTCAAGCAACAAACATACTTTTTTTGGGGGGTCAGGGTCATGCGGAAAAGGTACATTGACAAGTTTTAAGAAGCCTGGCACTCCCACATCTTCAAAGTTCAAGCTGGTGAGCAGGAAGAAAAAAAATGGTTGTTTTTCAAAAATGTCACGGTGTTTTTGAAAGCAACGACCCCTCCGTGACCGGGACAGGCCTGGATTCGGGCAACGCAACGGGCCTTCCCGTGACCGTGACCGTGACCGTTGCTCCCATACATGTTCGTACAGTATTGGGTCTATGGACTGAATATCGGAGACTAGCGTGCGCGCCGCATCCGACTTCATTTGAACCGCATTCGGACAAGTACGAAATAAAAATAAAAATAAATCGCGAGGAACGGGCGTCTGATGCGCGCGTTCTGCTCCACGAGATCGCCGCGAAGATGAAACGAAACTACGCGAACACACGAAAGGGCGTACGCAAGTCGGAGCGCGAAACTGTACATGCAAGTACGAAGCATGACCAAAAAGGCAATTCTTATCAAGCCCATCAACCTTGTGCTTTTTCGTAGTGACCGGAGCTGTCGTCTGCGTTCTAGCTTCCTTTGTACTCTCCCTTGGCGTAGTCTGGCGGCATCAGCACTTTAGCCCATCGCGCCTCAAGATTGTGTAGATATCGATATACACCAACAGCCATCGTGTTCTGCGAGAATTCGGACCATGGAGGACTAGGATGTCGCGCCGTGCAGTGCAATCCTGGATGAAAGGCTGCATCCGCGCTCTCTAGGTTGATAGGATATCGCGGATCGGGAAACCTTGTGCGTTCTCGTCTCTCCTTGTATCTCAGCCTGCTGATCGGGTTGATGGACAGAGGCAGGTTTCGCCACTCTATTCATACGGGTACCATATCATGCGCCCAGCCAACTGGTAAGTCGCATCTTGTTCTGTCGTACATACGCTTACTCGTGGATAGCAAGCCTCATTCAAGGACGCCGCTCCCGCGCATGTTGATACTAATCCCCAACTAATCCCCACATGCAGCCTACAGGACATTACTCGACGTGGGACGACACTCCTTCCGCGCAGCTCGCATGACGACGAGGCCGACTCTTAACGCAGCACTCACATCTCCGTCCTTGCATCCACCCAGGTGCTTACCCCTTCGCGTATGGCACAGCGCTACCATCCTCGGCGGATGGGTCCGTCTCCTCGACGAAGCGCACACGGTCCTCCCGCGTCTCGCGTAGGACGCCGACGTCGATGCCATGGCGCAGTTCCTAGACTTGATCAGCTGCAGGAATGAATTCCAGATCTCCGCTTGCTCCACATCGATAGCCTTGACGAGCTTCGCATCCTCCCTGAGCTCCGCATACTCGGCGATGCTCTCCTACCGTACGTCACCACCGGCTGCGTACATAACCCGCGTAGCTCTAGCCCTCTTCGGCAATTTCCTCGACCTCCCAACGAATACCCCAGAGTGTTCTCCCCAGCCTCATCTCGGGAAGAAGGATGAGGCCGATTTCTCCTTCCCCATAGCCCCGTCACTCTCCTCCGCCGTGGCCTGCTCCCTCCGCTTCACGAGCTCTGGATGATCCTTAGTGACCGACCTCGCGCTTCATGTCAATCCTCCACGCTACTCCCCCCATTCTCCCCCCTCTGCCTACGTCGCCTCTCAGAACGAATACCCTAGGGAACAGCTGCCAACGCCAATCGCTACGCTTCAGCCCCATCGTACATGGAGACCGGCGCGACCCTGGGGGGTGACAGCGCACGCATCCCTCTGCATTTGGTATCGCTATCCACCAGGCGACGGCCCGTCCCGCTCGAGCGCGTCCATTCGCATGTCCACAACAGCGGATTCACGGTCACGCGGTGGCGGGCGGCGGCGTCCACGCGGTGAAAGCGTGATAGCTTGCGTGGGCGATGAGAGTCGACGGGAATGATCACAGTGCGGCGGCATGGAGGGTAGCGTCGCCTGCGGCTCGTACGTCGCCGTACACGATTTCTCGCTGGTGCTTGGACTGCGAAGGAGGACGACGAACTGCACCCGAGCTGTTCGTACGCCCGCTCCTCCTTGAGCTGATCGTGCTCCCGCCCCTCCTTGAACTGATCGCGCTCCCGCGCTCCCGCTCTCCTGCTACTCGTGCTCGTGCTCTCCGCGCTGATCCTACTCCCGCTCCCCCATGCCGAATCCGCTCTCGTGCTACTCGTGCTCGCGCTCCCCGTGCCGATCGCGCTCCTGTTCTCTTGCTGCTCGCGCTCCCCGTGCTGATCGTGCTTGCGCTTCCCGTGCTGATCATACTCGTGCAGATCGCGCTCCCGCTCCCCGTGCCGATCATATTCCCGCTCTCTTGCTACTCGCGCTCCCGCTCCCCGTGCTGATCATACTCCCGCTCCCCGCGCTGACCGACCCCGAGCCGGCGTTTTTGCGGAGACGGCGGAGGTGGAAGTGAGGGTGTGGTGGTGTGTTTGTGGGACGGTCGAAGAAGACGGCACGCCTGTTCGCCGGCTGGGAAGGAGGGGTGCTGTCTGCTCTTACTCCCCGTGGCCCGCTCCCGCGCTGACCGAGCCCGAGCCAGCCTTGTTGCGGAGACGACGAAGGCGGAAGTGAGGGGGCGAAGAGGCAGGTGTGTTGGTGCTTGTGCTTGTGGGACGGTCGAAGAAGAGGACGTATGCCCCGGTGCTGGTGGACATAACGGTGGAGGTCTCGGTGGTACATCGAGAGTACGCTGCCGATCCTCTCCTGCCATCGCCAGAACAAATACGTACTCGTACTTTACCCGACGCCCACTGTCTTCTCGGAGTCTCCTCCACCCCACCCCGACATCCGCCGAATAAGCGCCTTACCCAACGTCATGTCCTTCACGACACCCGCAGCCCCAGTCTAATCTAATCTAGTCCGTGCCATTGTCCCTCCGTCCATAATCCAATCTCGCACCCTCGCTACCGCCCCTCCTACACCCGCCGGTCGCTGGGTGTACGTACCTGCTCTACGAGCACATCTCACGCGTACCGGGCTTCCCCGTTACAGGGCTTTGTGGGCAGCTCGACTGGTTTTTGCGTTTTTGCGGGTATGGTACGGTCTTTTATTAATAGTCCTTCATTCACGCATTAGTACTGATGTATACATCTTCCGCACCCAGTCCCGATCCGTCATGCATTGCGAGGGATCGTCGTCCTGTTACTCGTGAGGTGGATGAAATCGGGATGGACGGTGTGGAGGCCAGAATACGGTGCACTAGGTACTCGTTGCGTTCTGGACCTTACCCCCTGTACTTGCACTTTACACTTGTATCCTACTATCTCCCACCACCATCTCATGCGTTTCGTCTCACACCTGCTCGCATTCAAATATGCACTGCTCCCTTGCTTCCCTTCGTACAGTCTTCCTTCCTCTCTCGCCCCACTCCCAACTCCGTTTCATTTGTGTATATCTGATGCATGTACTTACAGAAGAACTAAAGAGATTCAGTGACGGAAAAGTCTGGTTAGATCGTTGCCGGGCGTGTTGAATCTGTTGATGAGAAGGTAACACGGAATATTACCGAATTCTTCCGTGTCTGCTCATCCCAAAGCTCTGAAAAAAGCCAAGACTATTTTTACACAATCAAAAGAGGTTTCTGTCTCTTCAGAATCGGTTTCCGGAACGATGTTCCTACAACCTGAGTGAGAGAGCCATATCGTCACGGTATGTCACAATCTTGCCACATGTCACGCGTTTTTGCACAAGGCAGTCACGGGCACGTATAATGGTAGACAGTTCGAGATTCAAGTTCCAGACGATTGTGAGCACCAAGAAGGACGATAGTGGACGACGTCACGCAAAGACAACTATGAATTATGATTGTACGCATTGCTATGAGATAATGAATTTATTCAGTCCGACTCGCGTCGAAATGGAGCTGAGAAGCTACAAGGGCAGTGGATATCAACAATATCTGCGGCGCATGGTATTTTAATGAGACGTAGAATGGGGATGAAGCCGGTACGGCGCGCGCGGAGCTCAAGATTCCGAAGGAAGGGGATTCCAGGCTCAGTTCCTGGAACACCAGCGGTATCGACAACGACCACCCTCGCCTAATATATACAGCCTACGCCCCGCGCTCGCATATTCCCCTACGACCCCCCCCCGTGCACATGGTCAGCACTCCCTCCTTCCGAACACTGGGCATGATTGTCTGCACACGCCGGGCGACGAATCTGGCTGACGTCCGCGTCTCAAACCCCACCCCATCTTGGAAGCTTCCCCCACCAACGGATTCTCATCAAAGCAATATCGAGCACCCCACCCCACCCCACCCCTTTCCACAGACACGACGCGCCGCCTGGGTTACGACGACATGCCACACACTTATCGGCATCGCAGAGGAAAGCTCCATCGTCACCAGCACCGCCGACAGCCGTATAGCGTCCAAAATACACCTCCGCAACACAACGCGCCGCACCCGACTCCGCGCGCCTGCCGTCGCAGCCTCGGAAGCACCCCTACCGGCCGCGGCGCAGCGAGGGGCACGGATAGCCCACCCCTACTGGCATCTGCATCCGTCTCCGGCATCCGCTCTCGAACAGTCACGACTCGCATCCTCGGAAGCCAGCCACACTACCACGCCACTCACGCGCAATTCGTCTGAGGGTGGAACCGTAGCACCTTCGACCCCGCCCGAATCGCGCACATGACGCCACACCCCCCGCCGCACATACTCGACGTCTCCCCGCCGTTCGAAACGACACGCCGGCTACGACGCATGCACCCACTCCCCACTCACGACAAACGTGCACCAAATCCCGCCACACCTGCCCGCCGCACCACCGGAAGCACGGACGCACGCACGGCCGGGAAATACACCTCGACGGCGTTCCAGGAGCAAGGATGTCATCCCGCCCACCCATGCAGATGCATCCGCGCGCGGGGGCCGCATGGTGCGTCCACCACCTCCTCTTCCCTTGCGCTTCCGCAGACTCAAGCCCCACGACATCACACACACGCCGACGCCCCACGGCTTCACGGACGCGCTGTATGTACGCACGCCTACGAGGTCACGCACACGCACACGCACGTACGCCTACGACCGACACCGCGCACACCCATGCCGACGACACCACACGGAGAATCAATATCCCGGCGCTCGCAGCGCACCCCCACCCCCACCCAGTAGCAGCTCAGAGCAGTGCCTTCGCACTCCAGTCGCCACCCCGTTCATCAATCGCACCCTGACATGCACCAGCAGCCTGCCCCCGCCTCGCCGCTCTTGTCCTCCCCCTCACCCCGGGCACATCGCCCAGCAGCTCGACCGCGTGCATCCCCAGCGCGAGCCGTCAGCCTCATCCCAGCCTCGCGGGGGCGGGCTTGACGTTACGTGCAGGCTCACGCTTGCGCGGGTTTGTCACGGCTGCGCGCGCCGCGCCAACGACAGCCAAGATGTCCCGCTCATCGTATCTGCAAGCCCACACAGACCGCCAATCCTGCGTCCGCGAGACCGGCGCGCGGGGTGACGGTGCGCTCGTCCTATCTGCAAGCCCACACCCGCGATACCGGAGCAGCGCGCAGGGCAACGGCACGCATCTCGGCGCCCACGTCCACGTCTCCAAGCCTGCGTCACTCTTAGACTCCACGCCCGCACCCGCAAGACCGGCGAGCAGCAGGAGAAAAGACGTGGGCACGCAGGTCCGGCGCGCGTTGTCGAGTGAAGGCACGACATCCACGCAATACACCGCCATAACCGCAGGGATGAGCGTGGTGTGTCGGTGGCGGGCAGCACAGGTCGCAGGCGACTAGGAAACTGCGGACCCATGCGACGCCTAGGAAGGAAACGCGCGCGCAGCGTCCCAAGTGAGGTACGTAGCGCCCCATGCACAGACCGCAATGAACGCCACCTGAACGCGTATGTCGAGCGGGCCAGCGCTTAGCGCATATCTGCGAACGGATACAGGCGCGCGGCGCGGTGAGCGTTCGTGCAGAGTAGCGCATGTCGATGAAGGCGGACCAAAGAAGAAGAGGAAAAAACCTAGACCAAGAAACAAAGGGCGGTTAGCGCGGGGTGCGGTGCGGGAGGACGATGAGAGGGGGAGGGAGGACGATAAGGGCGAGTCGAGGAGGGACCGGGAGGGAGGGGGAGGGGAAGGGAAGGATCGTGGAGGGGGAGGCTAGAGGACGACGAGTGGTGGTACTTACATGATATCAGGGCCATGCCACTTCGGCGCATTGGCCCTGCAATCGGCCCGTAACAAGCTGTAGGAAAGAAAGCGGGTTAGTACCAGATGCGAAGGTGAAGAACGGCACGCCGAACCAGACGAAAAGAAAGCGCATCAGTGCCGTACGCGAATGTGAAGAAGGGCGCCCAACCCAGCCCCCGTGTGGGGTAGTTTTGTGCGGATCCGAAGAAAGACGAATATTCAATATATTTGCGGCGGACGTCAGACAGAGCGCAGGGATCTAGGCGGGAGGAGACGTCAGAGACACTTGACATAGTCTTTAAAAGCTAGAACTAGTAGCAACGAGCAAAAGCCAACAAGACCTATCGAAAGAGACAAGGACTCGGAGCAGGAAGAGACGCAGTGTGTCACGCTCCTGGTCACACGTCACCCAGCCAACTACACCACAAACTACACCACCGTTTACGTTCCGTATGGGACCCAGATGGGATCAGCCCAGGTCTGATGCACCTGGTTACCGCGTGAGATTTACGAAAACGGGCGGAGGTGCATCAGTAAAACTGCAAGTTCGTCTTTGACGTCTTTGGAGTCTTTGGCAAGACTCCAAAGACGCGAAAGACGAAGTTTTGGCCAAGATGTCGCATCTTGGGAAAGTAGATTCCCTTTGCCTTGACAAGATGCGACGTCTTTCCCAAGATCTCAAAGGCGCACTCAAGTCATTGCAATATTTACTCAAAGACGACTCAAAGACAACGTCAAGACCATCCAAGAGACAATAAAAGAGCGTAATAATATATTGAGCAAACGAAGTACAAATATAATAAGCTCGGCCGCGCGCAACTCCGCGCAAGTAAAAATACCCCCACGCAACACCCCCACAGCCCATCACCCGGTCCCTGGCGCTTCCCCCGCCCAGTAATGGGGTTTCAACGAAGGCGCAGTGAGTCGGGTTACAGATTGCGAGGTCCGCGGAGCACGGGCCACGACGGGGAAGGCGGCGTGGCCAGGTACGGGCGGCTCGGAGGTGAAGACGTGCAGAGGAGCTGTAGTAGGCGTCAATGTGAGCTTCGAAGGAGACATGAGAGAAAAAGGCGTACCATCAGGAACAATCGCCTTCACGTTGGATAATGAAGATGACGCTGTTGAGTCACTGTTATCAAGAGGTAGCGCGCTGGAGGAAGTTCTTACCTCGACATGATGCGCTGAGCGGCTTGAAGAAGGGAGCTGGACGTTAGCAAACGAATGTGGCCACACGCGGCGTTGGGTGCAAACAGTGCACATGAGCCACAAACGGCAAGGGAAGGCGACGCAGCGCAGGGTGAGGAGAGAGCCACAGGTGGCTAAAACGTGACACAGCGCGGAGACACACGGAGCAAGAGCAGAGCATCTTGGCCAGAGTCGCTAGACAGATCTTGGAGTACAGAACACCGTAGCTTGAGGATCTTGCAGTTGATGAAGCCACATAACTCAAGTAGACCAGATAACCGTAACGGACGAGGCGCAGGGTGGTGGAGGCAGGGGAGAGGTTGGGCAGAGGCGCGACATGGAGGAGGGAGGGAAGAAAGCGACGTGGCAACAACAACCAATCACGCCATTCTGTCAATCAATGATGTGTTGTCATGTCGGAGTTTGAAACGGACTTCGACAATTTCTGGCGAAAGGAATCTGATCCAGCCTGATTCCGACGCCAATCTTGTGCCAATTCGACGCTACTACAATTTTTAGGTGGATTGGACTTTAATTCAGTCATAAAACCTGGTCAGACCTCATTATCTCCATTTGTAAAAAATATCGCACTAAATATTATAGCAGTACAAAATACGACTGTGATGTTCAACTTCTCGTTCTCTGAGCTGCTGCTCAAGAGCATTGATGACCAAAACATTGACACCTAGAAAGTTTCTGGCTTTGAATACTAGCATAAATTGGGTTCCAGAAAGATTCCTCCCAAAGACACAAGATGCTACGCACAAGACAAAGACGCCAAAAGACGCGGCCTCCAAGATGTAAGATTCAAATCTCAAGACGAAGATGCTCAAAGATGCGTTCCAAAGACCAAAGCTGTCAAAGACGAAACTGCAGTTTTACTGATGTGGGACCGACGTTGGAGATCCAACATCACTTTAGGTGAAAAAGGCAGCATTGCTTGGGGTTCGATCCAAAGGCCTCAGGAGCCAAAATAATAAGAGAAAGCGCAGCATAGCAGCTGAGCTATATTGCATGTAAGCAACATTATTCCATAGAGACTATATGGCATAAAGAGGAGAAACTGGGATAAATCTCGGTCAATTACAGTCTTAGATGGGTCAATGGGACAGGACACTCAATGGGACAGTCATGTTCTAGCTACTCCCCTTGACTTTTTGGGTCACAAACCCAATCATATGTGAGTATTACTAGTATAAATGACCCCCACAATGTATTTGAGTTGGTATGAGCCCACAAGAAAGCACAGAAAGCGAAAAGATCGGACTTGTTTGGCAGTGCATCTTTGGGTCAGTCAATGGGACAGTCAATTGAACTCGATACTCTATCCATTCGAGTCGGTTCAGCCTGAAACTTTGGGAGCTCATACCTGATTCCCCTACAGATTGTTTGGCCTCTTCAGAATTTGTGAAATGGACCTCAAAGAATTGTGGTCCAATTAATTATTTGTTTGTCCCATTGACCCATCCAAGACTGTACACCGCAAACGGGTGGCCAGAGTTGTGGGCTATAGCATCTAATATAGATATAATGATATAATACTGTTAAAGAGGGTCTGTAAAGCAATAAAGACTCTCAGCCACCAAAGCTGAGGTGGACCAATGTGAATGATGCACAAGAATCAAAGTACGAATTCTCTTGGAATTCTCCAAGTCCAATGCCTACGTAGAATCAATGTCGCATTCAACATTGGTCCCAGGTTGGTGATTATTGGTGAATCCCACGTCAACCCCGGCCGATTTCGGCCGCGATTCGTTCCGGTTCCCACGACGGATCAGGCCCACCGAATCGACGCCAACTCTGCAACAGTCCCAGATCGTTTGATGCGACATTGATCCCACTGCAAAAGGGCCTCAAATTTACATGAAAATAGGGTTGATCCCTCCGCTGCCCGTTTCCATCAAATCAATACGGGAGAACAAACGGCGGTGTAGCCAAAACCTTGTTTTAATATTTGATGACATTGCTGTCGGCCTGAGATTAGAGGTCGATCTCGAGAATATGTGATTGTAGGGTCGTGTTAGCATCGAAAGCTTTGAGGCTGAGGTAATATGGCACCAATCTCGTACAGAGATCCTCCTCTCCTTTCGGCTCAATGTCTAGCCCCAAGCTCTGTGCGGTGTCGGCTCCAACAACAGGTACATATACCTTGCCCGAGGTTCTACTGGCCCTGCATGCCACCTTCTCTCAAGATCCTTGGGCTGTCTCTCCGTCACTGACATGTTGGTGCCGAATCCTCAACTTGCCTCTCTCTCCCAACACCAGCAGCCCCGTTGGCCAGCGTGTATAATGGAATCCTCTTACCCAACCCCGTCTCCCTCCTCTCATGCCTCCAGCATCTTACACGCTGCTCTCGGGACACCGACTCCCAGTCCGCACCATTCACCCACTCCTACCCACGACACCGCTGCGAACACCGTCGACTCCTCAGTGGACAATAACAGTCCACCTCCGCAGCGCCCCGTGTACAATATGTTCGGTTTGGATTTTGGCACGAGTGACTCGTGCTCGACCATTGGAGATTCGGAAGCAAATCAGCGCAGCATGGAACCACCGTACAAGCGCATTCAACCCCTCGTACTGCCCCCACGCCGTCATATCATCACTGTCTCCCCCAGTGTAAAGCCCCGAGCCGCATCGCACAGTGTGAGTAATAATAACTGGCTCCCAGTCCGTCGCTAAACCCCACCAGGATATTTTTGGACCCTTGCGGTCTCCTTTCAACGAATATGGGCAACGACGTGTTGCCGCCACTCATGCTGTATCCCGCAAGCGTCGTCGAACGGCTGCTTGGGTTAACAAGCTGCGGATGGACATTGCGCGCGTCAGAATATAATGTATTAAATCTGTATCATGTCGTATTTAATTCAATATAGGGTTGCTTTTGCGGGCGCCCGTTGTCTTCTCCTTCGCCTCCCTCCACATATCCCTGAGTCTCCGTCCCCGCTTGAGCTGCCCTTGCGGCCTTCGCCAACTTGTTCTTCTCCCGAGTCGCCGCGGCCTTTTCTTGTGTGGCGGCGCACTTAGTTTTCTGTTGTGCTGCCAGGGTAAGAGAAATTTCGTCATGCCGTTTGCGTCGATCAGCAAACAGTGGCCGTGGCTTGGTGAGCGCGACAGGCAGGATCTTGCGCAGGAGGCCGGCATTGTGAAATGCGTGAGTATTAATCACGTATCGTGTGTCATTCTTGTGGACAATGGAGCGGATGAGCGTGTCTGACTCCTGGCGCTCTTGCATTTGTCTGGTAACTCCACTTGCGTCACATCCGCACGCACAGCAGTCATGCTGAGCATTGAATGAGAATTGGAGTGCCTAGCAGGACTCACAATAAAAGATTATATTGAAATATATAGAAATGCACGTACATCCGAGGGAACTACCATGCATCCACTTTGTGTATCGGCAAGAAGCACGGGCATGTGCAGGTGTGGATGCAGTGCTTCACCGATATTGTATTTGTCAAATACCAGGAGTCCCTGGGACGACTTGCTTCCCTTGGGAAGTAAAATCATCTTCACACGCCCCATGACTGGTACCTATTCTCGGGGGCATGAGAACTGGCTGAATCTCGCATAAAACACTCACATCATTTATGCGGACCAGAGCCCATGAGTCGACTTTAATGCGGTCGCCCGACTGGGCGGTTACATCCACGCTGTTGGTCCATGTAGTTGTAGGATCAATATTTAATGCGCACGGATTGGTGGCCCCAGCGAGCGTCTCCTCAAAGGTCAAAGCAGTCATATTCTTCTGCTTCTTCTGCGAGACTGACTGGATAAGTCCTGGCATCCAAACGGGGGGTGGAGCCCAACCAAGATGTCGCTGGATAATTGGGGTATTTCGAAGGATCCGGTGCACATCCTTCCCAGCACGGACCCAGGCCCCCTCTTGCAGCCAGTATCCACCACTCAGGATGTGTTTAACGCGGTCCAGATCGGCCAATTTTGCGGCGATGTCACGGCTCGGAGCTTGGTGATTACTGAGTACCGAGCACAATCGAAAAATAGCATTAAAACACTCGAAGACTTCTGTTGAAAAGCGGACAGCAGGGCCACGAGGGCGAATGTTTTGAATGATGTGTAGGAGGACGTGAAGCTTCAGCTTAATCAAGATTTTGGTGGGATCCAAGTTCGCAAAAGCATCGAGAAGATTGTCGATTAATATCTGGAGATCTGCCTGCATTCAAGTACTTATCAGCTAAACACGGACTCTCACGAATATGCTTACCAGGTACTGATCCATATCATCAATGACGGGCATCCAAAGGATAGGCCCAAGTTCTCCAAGGGCCCGGACGAGCGTAAATTGATCAGGAGTCACAATGTCGTGGACGTGAAATATCATCGTTTGTCTTGAAATGTTTCCCGATGAGCCCATTACGATACTGCATCATGTATGCTGCTCGAATAGGGGGTACACTCAGGCCATCTAAATTGGTGCTTTGAAGCCGCACCGTGAAAATATTCTGCTGCACCTCGGTCCAATTGTGATGCAGCTCGTACCAAGTATATTTTGCATCTCCGAGAAGAATTGTGTGCAAAATTTCGACAAGAGTATCTTGTGAGGGATCAAAGACTGTTGAAGGAAGAGACGAAATTAGAACTGGGGGAGATACAAGCATGAATGACCTACAGGGGAGATCGAGCAGCGGGTTATATGGCTGGTCCGTCTGCATGCTTAACCACACCAACAGTTCGTTCGAGATGACATCGAGCGAGCGGCCCGGGTTTTCTGTCTGCATGGAACGGGCTTTTTGGATCAGGATTACGATCCAGTACTGCGCAATTTTGTCTTTTGTTCCGGTCGCTGTTTGGAGCTCTTCAACATGAGATGCGACCCCATACGAAGCACGCCGGAGCTGCTCAAGAACACAAGTGCGAATGTCATCCACGTTCCGCGGCTTCCCAGCCTGAAGTAAATAAATCAGCATCATACTATGCTCCCTCCGACTCAGACTAGCCTCGTAAAATGAATGATACCCGTCAGGGCATTCCTTCTCTTCGTTTGTTCCCCCAACCATACAACGCCGGCAGAAGTGACTGCCTTGGTGACCAATATGTGATGCCTCCTCGGCTTGCTGCGGATTGTCGGCGGGTCCATCTGGTACATTCAGCCTGAAGCTACATGGCCTGCCCGAATCAGCGTCATAGGTGCGAACTGGATTTTCGTGCGTTGATCTGTAAAATCAGCATCAATCCATGTATGTCTATTTCAAGATGTGCTCACTTCACTTGATTAACAACAACTTTTAATTGTTCCAGCGCAGCTGCATGCGGTGAGGTTGACACAAAGCGAACAAAGTATTCTTGCTTTAGCAGCCGGCCTGGTAAGTTTGCATTGGCAGTGTACACATTTATGTGTTTCTGATACTGCTTGCTTCGCGTGCCAGAGACGTCGTCTGCCCAGACCGGAATCCACACCGTAAACAAGTCATCACCGTTGTCAATTTGACGAAACCAATTGGGGATCTTGGCGGCGTACTCCTGGAATGCCGCTATAATAATGAAATCAGTATGCTAAATATCTTCTAGAAACTAGAGTTCATACGGGCAAAAACTACAGGACTGCGGAGACGCCGCAGAATATCTTCGTGATTTAAAATAAATTGATCCAAACGGACTCTGAGAAGCTTAGCATCCACTGAGGATATTTGTGTGCGCTCCAGCTGAATAAAATCAGATTACCACATACCAACCCAGGAGAAAGGCGCACATTTGTTCCGACAAGGTAACAATCCGCATATGTTTTTCCACGGCAGTTTATCCACAGTGCCGGTATAACCCACTGGCCATCAGAAAGTTCTGCAATCTCATGAATATAATAGCGCTTATGCCCAATGAGAATTGACGGAGCAAGTTCATCGAGAGGAATGTCATGCCATCGTCCATCTTTGATTTGCCATATTTCTGAAATACGACCACCAGCTACGTCTTCCGGGTATTTCTGAATATGTGGTGCCACCTCTGGGTTTGCGAAGTCCTGGCTCAAAAACTATCAACTACTGTTCTCGAATAATTAGAGACAGAGGACCTTTGCAATCAGATCCCGTACGTCGTTCACGTAAAAGAGGTTTCCCAAATCGGATTTGTGGGGTTCACTTCTCACACCCGTCATCTTGCGAATGTGCGCCTGCATGGAACGGAATGCATTGAACGACGGGACATCCTTGGCACCACACTCCTGCATTATCCACAAAATCATTCGCAGCTGACTGGAGGAGAGCCGAAGCCGAGACAGATTATCCAGTATATCAAGGAAACACATCTATGCGCTTCCAAGTCAGTTTCCGACAAGTCTCTGGCAGAATTACTTCCCGTCTTGTTTCCATATGGCGCATAATCATGGCTGGATGGAACACCTCCAAATTGCTCATTAATATCGTCCTCATCGGGCTCGGGAACTGCTCCTGTGAGGATCGTCAGGCCACGTCACGCCACATTTTGAATTCGAAGACTTGCCATTATTCCTCAGCTCCTCTGTCAATTGTGGGACTGTTTCATCATCTGCACCTTCGAACTCCTCCTCCAGGTGTCTGAGCTTCAATAACTCAATTTCTCGGCGCAGGGTCTCAGTATAATCGACAATGGGAGTTGCTACTTGATTTCGATAGAAGTTGTCCGATTGCTGCATGATAATGTCGTCGAAATCCGATGTGCTGACTCCGTTCGAATCCTCGTCCAGAATGGGACGGAAGTGGGGCCGAGGTGGCGCATAATTCGGTGCAACAGGGGGTGCTTGCAGGGAGGTGCTTGCCATTCGATAAAGATCATTATACTGATTATTGATGCGCAAAGCTGCCTGTGCAGCTTCCAGAGTGCGCTCTTTGGCTGCTTTGTGAGCTGGAGTATCGATGTGCTTCTTCCAAGAGCCACGAGAAATCCACGTACAGGCACCCGACCGAGTGCCATGGCAGATCTGACAAGAAACCTTTCCGGTCTGGGGATCCTCAACACAGTCTTTTCAAAGATCAGCAAGGCTCAATTCAGGAAATGGGTGAGTCTGACCTGGTCCCAATGGCTGCGCTCTGTCGCCTCGCTTCGGGATACTGGTCATCTTTGGTTTCAGACCTGCGCGAGGTTTTTCAGGAGGCTCGATCGGTGATGTCCGGATTTGGACCTTTAAAAGCATGAAAATCATCAGCGGAGTCCGAAAACCTCCTCGTCTCAACCTCCACCAGCATCCATGTCTGCCGAGGATCTTGAGTATACTGCAGGTCTTGAACGGCTCCATGCTGTCCTTGCCGCTGAACAGCTTCGTCATGGTGAACTCTTCCCACCGGCAGAGGAGGGCCCGGCCTCAGCACAAGGAACTCGCCGCACTCACAACGAGATGGAAGGCGAAGGCCCTGTCAACGCGTCTCTCCTGCCCAATGTCAGTGCACCATACACGCTGGAGGAGGGGAGGGCCTACAAGCGCTCCAGGAACCTTTCTCCACAAGCTGATGCTGAGACAGAAGCCTTCCTGCAGGTAAGCTTCTCCCCGACGCGACTTTGACGTGTTTGACGCGTGAATTTAGTCGCCAAACCCCTTTCGCCAAGCATTTCAAACCCATGTCGCGGTCCTCGAGATCCGTGACTACATGGCGCGCATCGCCGCCGAAAATACCACGAGGTATCAGGTCCCAGATATCCTGGAGGTTCGTCAGTTGCAAGTTATCTACTGGATACATATTGATTATTGAAGCAGAAGACATGCCATGATATGGCACATCTGGCCATTGTCTCACCGAATGCCTTCAAGTACCGCGATAGCAGCGATGGGAATTCTATTGCTCATAATATCCTCATAAGTGCGCTCGTTCACCGCGATCTTTAGATTGTTAATTGAATGTCAAGGCTGCTATGCGACTCCTCAATACTGCAGACCTCCCTCCCGCGAACGAAACTGGTCGTGTGGCAATGGTCATCACCTGCATTAATAAAGGGCTCACCGATTGGCGCTGTCATGTCAAATCAGCCGTAGGTTTTGCATTAAATCATTACCACTTATTCTGACCCAAACTTACCAGGTTTGGGCGACGCTGCCTGATGTCAGCAGTGCCGACAAGGAGAATAGAGGTGGTCGGGACATTGTTACTCTCACCTGTGCCTGCATCGCCAGTACACCGGCGAAGGCAACGGCCATCTTGTACCAACGAATTGCACTCATAGTGAGACTGACCCGCCACTGATTTTTATTATGTGCTAATTCATCTGTGTACAGCGTGAATGTGCACGTAAGTGTGTAGAAGGCAAAAAGAATGAGAAGAAATTTTGGCAACAAGTCGACATTGAGCTTGCCCTTCGTCGGAAGGTGGGCACAGCTCCTGAAACGGCGCAGATGTCAGTCATATCATTTGTTTTAACCATTCCATTGCTAAAAAAAATTGGCAGCCTCGCTGAAGCCACCTACGAGAATGACAAGAATATTTACGGCATCCCTGACGCTGCCATTCCCCTCACCACCTTGGTAAAGTTACACGCTTGGCTTGATCAAGTCGACAATTGCCTTGCAACGGCTTAATTCCTTTATTGACTGTCTATTAAAAAGTCTGCAATATTTTAGACACACATATATACTTCAGACCTTGGTTATTCCTCACCGACAGCTAATATTACAATCATTTTTTTTGCATCGACTTTTGTGTGCCAGTGTGACGAATGTGACAAAAACATGTGATCACAAACGAACCATCTTTCTTCGTCTCTCTCTCCCATCCACCCTTCCTGAAGGCAGCCTCAATATCAGTGAGTTGCACTGCAACACAACTTTGGCAATGGATAACTGTTATGTTTGACCAGACCTGCTGCCGGGCTCCGTTGTCTGCTCGGAAGGAAGGTGAGATTTCGACATTTCCTCGCCTCCCTAAGTTTACTCTCTTCGCAGCCATGGATTCCTCATACTTACCTGTAAGCTACTTTATACCATCCTCATCCATGAACTGACTGTTCTTTCCACTTTTGTGTATACAGTTTATGCAGGAAGGCGAGCTTATATTTTTCTGCCACGTGAATCACTAATGTCCTTCTCTCAGAGCCTATTTTTTGAGCCACCAATACTGGCCATGCCTGCAACCAACACGGCTCAGGCCCTCCGCCTGAACATTGCCTCGTCTCGACACTGAATAAGGTCGGGATGAGGGAGTGTCAGGGAGGCTCCCTCATGCGCTGGGTCACCGCCGAGCACATCTCATGCGAACCGCCCCGAAGAAGCAGAACATCGTTTCGCTCTTTGTCGACTAATTTCATACTCAACTTCAATCTTCACAGCCCCTGCATGGACAGCAACGACGACCGGCAGATGTTCACGGCGATTATGAAAATGTACGGGTATCAATTATTTCCTGGTCCTCAGACTGCTAACTTTCTCATCCTCTGATAGTGGTTTTCTGTGACCCTCCGCTCCGTGCTGGCCCGGCTCGTTTTGCGGTACGTTTTTGAAACCCGGTCTCATCCTGTACTTATTACTATGTTTAGACCTACTGCGCATTTGCGCATCTTCTTGGTAAGAGCTACTCGCTCATCTGATACCCATGTGACTGACATCCATTGCTTAACAGTGCGGAGCTCTCGTTCCTGTTACGTGCATCTTCTCTTCTATACAGTCCTGCCCCGGCTCGTTATGCGGTACGTTTTTGACATCCTGTCTCATCCCTGTAGTGTCTAGATCTACCTCGCATTTGCGCATCTTCTTGGTAAGAGCTACTCGCTCGTCTGATACCCATGTGACTGACATCCATTGCTTAACAGTGCGGAGCTCTTGTTCCTGTTGCGCCGCTCTTCACCATGGCTATTCCTGCACATTTCGGGGTTTCGGTCTGTCGTTGTATGTGGGTGGGAGGATGGGATTACCATATTATGTAGTCCTCGTTGTATTGTGCAATAATATATCACTTGCGGCAGCAAAGCTGCAATATATTTCGAATTCTTTTCAGAGCATGTGTGGATCTCAATTAGCCCAGCCGGGAATATTGGCAGAATGCTTGTGGGATCACGGCCTAACAGTAGTAAGATGCCCCCACAATATGGGATATACGGGTCTGCAGATGTATCGGTGGACCTTGCTCAGACATCGCTTCAAATATCCTCCTGATTGAGGTCTCAAAAAGTGATCAATCAATTCTGGAATGACATCTCAGATCAACATCTGTGGGAGTTTGACTGAGACGTCAAAGTTATTGGCTGGCAACAACGGTCTTGACCTCAACTCGACATCCGTTCAGTTTGGTGGTGTAGTCATTGGGTGATGACTATTGATGGCGCGAATGCCTATTGATGGTGTGAATGCCTACTGATGTTCAATTCCCCTTTAGGCAATGTGCCTCACTTACAGTGAGTTACTCAGTAAAAACAGTGGAATTCACATCGGTTTTCCTTCATTTGTGGAAGGGGACCAACCATTCAATGCCCCTCCCCTCCCTCGCTGGGCTTGGGGGGTCCCCCAAGCTGGGGCATTTCAGGTTGGCACACTAAAGCCTCGTTCCGCTTAAATAATGTCCCTTAACCCTTACTCTAACCAACCCGAACCTGAACCCTAACTGAACCCTAACTCTAACTCGTATATACCCGCAGTTAGGGCGTGCTCCGCTTGCCCTAACTGCTCGAAAGTGGATTTATTAAGCTAATACAGAGAAATTGATGCCATCACATGCAGTTGATAGGCATTCGCGCCATCAATAGGCATTGGGATGCCATCAATAGGCATCCGAATGCCTATGCTACTAAAGTTGTCATGCCTCCAAGGACTCGGAGCAGCAGTGTGTCACGCTCCCGGTCACACATCACCCAGCCAGCTACCATTACTCTCGCTGCCACTAGTACTACTGCACTTGACTCCATACCAAAGGCCCTCCGGGCATCCCTGGTGCCTGGATCACAACGAAACCCACGACCTCATATATAACTGTATAAATATTCTTTGAGCAATAGACATTTTGCGCTGCAGCCATCAGTAGTGGTGGCAAGGTTCGGTTCGGAAATTGGTTCGAACCTGAACCGAACCGGTTTCTAGAAAATTGCACAAGAGGAATTCTTGGTCCAGCGATTGTCGGGGGGGAGGGCCAAAAAATCGAGCTTGGGTTCTTCTGGCCTTGCAAAGGAAGTCACGAGCCTGATTTGAATTTCGAACAAATGGCTTTTGAGCCAGGAGGTCGCCAAACAGAAAAGGTTTGAGGTCTCAGCAAGGTTCATAATAGAGTGACTACTCACTGGTTTGCTTGCGGGGCCCGTAAAAGAAGTTACTCGCCGCTGAATACTGAGTGGTTCACGTTACACCTAAGAGTCAATTAAAATTTTCCAAAGTGGACCTGCATGGCGCAAATATATTTTGTATGCCGGTACCTGGCTACAGTTGGAGGGAGCTTGCCTAATCCGAGTTTAGGTTTACATGTCATTACTCGTCCAGCCATCAGTATCTCTGGGCCCATGTTGTCGCTGAGAGTTACGCAGAAGACATACATCCAAGAACATTTATTTACTGGATGATTCACGCACGGCAGCATTATAAGTATGCTTCCAAACATCCTCAAGCCGCCAGTGCGTTGTCTGACTCAGCTGGTACAATCTCTGGAGATGATTTCTGAATTTGCAGGGGATGCATATTTTTAACTGATTTTACATACCTTAATTCTGTCGGTAGTTCAAGAGGTTTGGCCGGCATCCACTTCCTCACCCATCCCAAACGCAGTTCACGCGTGGTGAAGGTACAAGCACTTGTTCATGGAAGTGCCCCAGACATCTGGTCCACCAATTTTTTGTCAACCACAGAAGCTCGAGGAGCAGGGTTCATGCGATGATGTACCTAACACCGAGTTCTCATGCGCAGCTTGGACATGGAGCCTTGGCCTGCCCGCATTCGCTTTTATTAATCTACACCAATAACTTGAATCCCGTTCTTTCCCATGGCCCCTATATCCGTCCATGTAACACAGTTGAACATGCGGCCTGATGTTGAATAGCTGAATCCCAGAAGAGCATATGGGTGATCCCACAAATTCTATCCCGTGCCACAAAAAGATGCCGATACCCGTTTTGTTACGCTAATGGACAGCCCAATGGCGATTACATTTGTTTGTGGGTAAGAATGTCCACGACTCCGAGTATAAATTCATGTTTACATATTCTATTTGACACGGCAGAGATTTCTTAGCGCCTTCTTTCCACGGAATAACTGCACGCCGAACAGAATCCCTTGATTTGGGGAGCTGACAAATTGGAATCAGCGAGGAAGCCGAGTGAAAAATATGGAAATATGTACTGTACTGCTCAGGAAATGTATGACTGATCGGAGCGCTCATCAGATTCTTTCAAAAAAAATCAGAAAGGGAAATAGGGACAGGCTAAATCGCAGAGAATCCGTCAGGCTCAAGAAGGCAAATGATCCGCAACACACCGCTGGTGCCTCCCACAGGGACAGCCAAAAAGGTGGGGGTGTGCTCTGAATAGAGGAATACCTCTGAATGTATTCTGCATGGGCATGGGGGTTTCTCCACTCATTAAATTTCTCAACAAGTACACACCGTACTACTACACGGGAGTTCTGTAGGTTTCTTCCATGACGGGGACTAGAAACAATCAATTACTGTCTTTCCTTTTTGAAGGGGGATGAACTTGAGCCATGCACCATACATACCGCTTTAAACAAAAAAAAGGGAAAATAAATTCAAAGAGCATACTGTACTAAAACGTTCAATTCGACAGTCACGCGTCACTGGGGGGGCTGTCGATTGCCAACTTTGGTGCTTGTCACGCATCACCCCGAGGACTGTCGAATAGATTTTCCGGTTCGTCACCCCAAAATCCCCAAATTTCGCGATTTCGACGAATTTTCGGCTCGGATTGTCGAAATTTTGCGCTCGGTCATGCCAAAAAATGCGGTTTGTCGAATTGTCGAACCGGAATTTTCCGTCACGCGTCACCCCCCTCTGTCGAACTGAACGTTTTAGTACAGTATGATGTGTGGGCAAGCAATTGAACTCATAGGTGCAGTCAGTTGGTGACGCAAGCAATAAGAAGTGGCTCAGCTGTGTGTTCCATACACCATCCATGCTTTTTCCTCATTAAACTCCTCAATGCATGCATGAGTTCTGTGGGTTTTGCTTGATGCCGAAAGTTCAAGGTGTGTGCTTGGCCCAGTCATTGAGTCACTTTGTATAATATTCAAAATAACCACCAAAAACTAAAAGCACAAATTGAAGGCATAGTGCGCATGAGTGGGGAACCTCAGTGCTGTGTTCCCGAAACAACACCTGCTTGTTTGTCATATTAGAAGCCCAGATACATAGACTGAATTCTGCCGGCTCAATGACAGAATGCATTACAAAGAATCCGAAATTTGGATGCCTTCAGCTAAGGCTCCAACCGTTTTGTTTCCGTTTGCGAATCTGGGAAAACCAAGCGGAAACGATATAGAAACCGTTACAAACGGTTATAAACGGTTTGCAAACGTTAGTTTTGGGCCAGTCCGTCATCCTGGCTATATTCGTGGTACGTGGTGTTGTGTGACACAGTTACTAATATTGGGACACTTCCAACAGGCATCCCGAGGACCAAGAGTGATTGATAAGCCTTTAGGATGCCTCTAGGTCTGACGCGCAAGATCTTCATCGCCGAGACTCAGGTTTGTAGCCGTCACGCATCGACCTGGTTTCACCAGGAGAAGTCGGCATTGTTTTTTTATTAGAACTAACCATTTCTTTGCACCATAGGAGGATGTTGGAGACGGGTTAATACTTCAATTGTTACCTTTAAATTGAGGCGGCGCAAACCGTGTGCAAACCGTTTCTGGAACCGTTTGTCAAGCCCCACAAACGAAACGGAAATAAAAACGGTTTTAATCGTTCCCAACCGTTTGCAAACGGAAATGGTTGGAGCCTCACCTTCAGCAGTATTCTTTTTTTTATATAAAAAAAAATGGGGTTTGACCCCATGACTGCCACCTGTTTAGTGTTTCTCGATTGAAAAACACATACACAAAAAACACCAGAGGTACTGGAAAATTGGTGAGGGGTAGGACTTGCTGTGCAGAGATTATAATCCCCATAGCCTTCATAGGTCCTGCACAAATATCAAGTTACCTGCACCCATAAGAGTGGAAAATTGAGTTCAGACAGTGGAGAACATCAAGTATTCTGAAAGAAATGAAGAGCAGGATCATTGTCCTCAAATACTACAGCCATTTGCGGAGCATAGGGAACAAGGGACTTGATTTACAAGAAACAAAATATCCGACAGGTGGAGTACCATGAATGATTACAGTCCATGGTGAACAAATGGAACCCAGCGCTCAAAGGTCATGCCAGGTTCCTTGTACAGTGCGGTCACAGCGAGATGGAGTGCTTTAGCTGCTTTGCGGAGATCAGGGACTCTTGGAGAGGCTGAGTCTGGACTGCAATCTTTGAACAGATATTCATAGAATGTGTCTGCAATCTTGGGACCATCATCATCATTCATCCTCCTGTATCACAAATCAGAATTTGCAATGGAAAATACTCCAAAAGGCTAAACTCACCACATTGTAGCAATGACCCCACCAAATCCTGCAAAAAGTAGGCTTGCAGCAAGGTGCATGGCTTCATCTGGTGTCTTTGCATCACCCTTTGCTGTTTCACAAGCACTGAGAAAGGCCAGTTTCATGGTATTCTTCATCATATGTGTATGGTTATTTACTTGCATGATATGGGCCATGTCAAGGCAGCCATCAGAGAGAATGAGTCCACTATCCAGAGGGTTTTCGAAATCTTGAGTCCCATGGCATGCAAAGTGAATCACTGATGAATTATGCAGATGCTGCATGACTGTGTCTCGAGTAGTGCTCTCCAGGGCAGTGAGCCACTGTCTGGGGACTCTGGACTTGATTTTTTGGAGCTCCAACTCTGTACCTGGAAGAGAATAACAGCCTGGTGTATCAGGTTCGATCACAGTTGTCATCTTGAAAAAGGGTGTAATGTGAGCTGGAGGATCCAACAAGGCTGTTAAGGAGGGAGTGCTGGATGAGATAACATAATCTGAAACACAGTCTGTTCCTTCTGGGTTGTATATCCCTGCTGCATGAATAGGAACAAAAGCAAAAGGCCCAGTCGGGCACCACCATAAGCGAGAGGGATTGTCTGACTTCTGCAAAAAGGGGAACCTTTAATTGCCCATAAGATGGAAAGAATCTGTCAACTCACTTTCAAATTCAGGACCTCAAACACTGGTTTCACAATTGTTTGCCAGATGTCTGCTAAGACTCTGCGGAAGATATCATTTGGGCTCATGTTGATATGGCCCTCATATGTCATTTTTAGACGAGCCTCCACATCAGACTGGTCTCCACGGCCATGGTTTTCCAGAAAGTCTTTGACATTGAAAGTCCGGTCTGATAGTGCACGAGGGAGATCTGCATAGTGCTGTTTCACTGTCTGAAGGTTCAGTTTGGGGAGTTTCACATGCTGAACATCTTCAGAGGACTTTACAATCAAAGCGGAACAAGCAGAGTCACTAGCAAGCAATATTATGATTGGCCCAAATACTGCTGCCTGTTGGAGAGAGGCAAGGGTTTTGGGCTTGAGGAAATCTTCAAACTTTGGCACCTTTCGGACAGCACTAACAGTCTCATCCCATGCTTCATTGAGTTGACGGGACTGAGCTGCCACAGCCTCAGTTGAAATGAGTTGGCGCTGAGTGTCCTTGAAGATGTTCTGAGAGGTGTCTTGGAAAGATGCCTGTTCCAACTGCTGAGATAAATTGCGAAGCTTGCTGGCAAGCTCAGGTTGTACAGCTTCTAATTTGTCAACTGGAGTTCGGAGGTGTAGTGCCTGTGCCCAGAAAATTGACCGGCTGGCCTCCAAAAGTTCCACAGCTAGTTTATTCTGCTTCACTCCAATTGCCCAATTGGCAGCATCTGATGCAAGAGTTACAATATCTTGTCTGGCCAACATTTGTTGGCGAGACTTCAGATCCAAGGAAAATGCAGCTAACTGTGGTAGGAGGCTAATGGCAGTATAATATGCATCCAATGACGATCCATGGCCATGTCTGGTGGCACTCCTGATCCATTTATGTGAGGCAGAGAAGCGAGTGAGTGCAGAAGAATAGATGTATGCTGCTGCTTGTCTGCGCAAGATAATAGCCTCATCAATCTCGTTGGGAGATCTGTGCTGCTCAAACCGTGCTTCAAGTGCATTGGCCAGATTGCTGAGGGATTTGCCTCGGACCGGATGAGGTTCAGCATGGAGCTCCAGGGCCTCTCTGTGCAGCATGATAGCTTCATTGATGTCCTTTGGATCCCTGCGCTGCTTAAACCGTGCTTCCACTCCAGTGGCCAGATTGTTGAGGAACATTCCCCGTTTCGGATGAGGTGCAGCATGGATCTCCAATGCCTCTCTGTGCAGCATGATTGCTTCATCAATGTCCTTGGGATTGCTACACTGCTCAAACCGTCTTTGGACTGCAATGGCTAGATTGCTGAGGGAGATACCCTGGTTGGAATGAGGCACAGCATGGAGCTTCAGGGCCTCTCTGTGCAGCATGATAGCCTCATCAATGTCCTTGGGATCACCCCACTGCTCAAACCGTCTTTGGATTGCAATGGCCTGATTGTTGAGGCACATTCCCTGGTCAGGATGGGGTGCAGCACAGATCTTCAGGGCCTCTTTGTGCAGCATGATTGCCTCATCAATGTCCTTTGGATTGCCCCGGTGCTCAAACCGTGTTTGGACTGCATTGGCCAGATTGCTGAGGAAGCCTCCCCGGTTGGGATGAGGTGCAGCACAGGTATCCAGGGCCTCTCTGTACAGCATGATTGCCTCATCAATGTCCTTGGGATCACCACGCTGCTCAAACCGTGTACGGACTACATTGGCCAGATTGCTGAGGGAGCTACCCTGGTTGGGATGAGGTGCAGCATGGAGCTTCAGGGCCTCTCTGTGCAGCATGATAGCCTCATCAATGTCCTTGGGATCACCACCCTGCTCAAACTGTGTTTGGACTGCATTGGCCAGGTTGTTGAGGGACATTCCCCGGTTGGGGTGAGGTGCAACACGGAGCTCCAGGGCCTCTCTGTACAGTACAATTGCCTCATCAATGTCCTGGGGATCACCACAGTGCTCAAACCGTGTCCAGACTGCATTGGCCAGATGGTTTAGAGAGTAACCCCGGCTGGGATGATGTTCAGCATGGATCTCCAGTGCCTCTCTGTGCAGCAAGATAGCCTCATCAATGTCCTTGGGATCACCGCGCTGCAGAAACCGTGTTTGGACTGCAGCGGCCAAATTGTCAAGGGACTTGCCTCGGTCAGGATGGGGTGCAGCATGGAGCTTCAGGGCCTCTCTGTGCAGCATGATTGCCTCATCAATATCCTTGGGATCACTGGACTGCTCAAACCGTGTTCGGACTGCATTGGCTAAATTGTTGAGGGAGCTACCCTGGTTGGGATGAGGTGCAGCACGGAGCTCCAGTGCCTCTCTGTGCAGAATGATTGTTTCATCAATGTCCTTGGGGTCACCACGCTGCTCAAACCGAATTTGGACTGCATTGGCCAGATCGTTGAGGGAGCTACTCCGGTTGGGATGAGGTGCAGCACGGAGCTCCAGTGCCTCCCTGTGCAGCATGATTGCCTCATCAATGTCCTTGGGATCCCCGTGCTGCGTAAACCGTGTTTGGACTGCAGTTGCCAGATTGTGGAGGGACTTTCCCCGGTTGGGATGAGGTGCAGCACAGATCTCTAGGGCCTCTCTGAGCAGCATGATTGCCTCATCAATGTCCTTGGGATCACTGTGCTGCTCAAACCGTGTTTTGACTGCATTGGCTAGATTGTTGAGGGAGCTACTCCGGTTGGAATGAGGTGCAGCACGGAGCTCCAGGGCCTCTCTGTGCAGCATGATTGCCTCATCAATGTCCTTGGGATCCCCGTGCTGTGTAAACCGTGTTAGGACTGCAGCAGCCAGATTGTTGAGGGACATGCTTCGGTCAGGATGGGGTGCAGCACGGAGCTCCAGTGCCTCTCTGTGCAGCATGATTGCTTCATCAATGTCTTTGGGGTCGCCACACTGCTCAAAACGTGTTTGGACTGCATTGGCCAGATTGTTGAGGGAACTACCCCGGTTGGGATGAGGTGCAGCACGGAGCTCCAGTGCCTCTCTGTGCAGCATGATTGCCTCATCAATGTCCTTGGGATCACCGCGCTGCTCAAACTGTGTTTGGATTGCATTTGCCAAATTGTTGAGGGAGCTACCCCGGTTGGAATGAGATGCAGCACGGAGCTCCAGTGCCTCTCTGAGCAGCATGATAGCCTCACCAATGTCCTTGGGATCACCGTGCTGCTCAAACCGTGTTTGGACTGCACCGGCCAGATTGTCGAGGGACATGCCTCGGTCAGGATGGGGTGCAGCACAGATATCCAGGGCCTCTCTGAGCAGTATGATTGCTTCATCAATGTCCTTGGGATCACTGAGCTGCATAAACCGTGTTCCGACTGCAGCAGCCAGATTGTTGAGGACACCACCCCGGTTGGGATGAGGTGCAGCACAGAGCTCCAGCACCTCTCTGTGCAGCATGATTGCCTCATCAATGTCCTTGGAATCACCGCGCTGCATAAACCGTGTTCCGACTGCAGCAGCCAGATGGTTGAGGAAGCCACCCCGGTTGGGATGAGGTGCAGCACAGAACTCCAGCACCTCTCTGTGCAGCATGATTGCCTCATCAATGTCCTTGGGATCACCATGCTGCATAAACCGTGTTCGGACTGCATTGGCCAAATTGTTGAGGGAGCTCCCCTGGTCAGGATGAGCTGCAGCACAGAGATCCACTGCCTCCCTGTACAGCATGATTGCCTCATCAATGTCCTTGGGATCACCCTGCTGCTCAAACCGTGTCCAGACTGCATTGGCCAGATTGTTGAGGGAGCTACCCCGGTTGGGATGTGGTGCAGCATGCATAGCCAGTTCCCCTCTTAGCCGGGTGATAGCTTCATTCACCTGTTTCTGTTGCCTCAACAGAGCCTGCTGACTCCAGATGACAATAACTCACGTCTTCAATGGCACTGGCAGATGTCCAACCACTATTTTCCTTGCTGCTCGAATCTACACTGTCACTGTCCTATGCATTCTCTCAGTAATTTCTCCAGCCATTTCAGAATAATTATTACTGATGTGCCCACTGAACTCAAAATGGAAGTGTCCTCCATTAATTTCTGCGATTTGTTGATGTAGGATGTTCAACTGCGGCCCAGTATAGAGAGTGGTTGTCAGACAGGTTGAAGGGGAAGAGAGAGAGGTCAGGTCGGTGAAGAAGGCTGTTATATCATATATCAGTGGCATTTCACCGCAAAGTGTCCTCGTGCATGCAAGCTGTCATTTCTAAGTTCGGCCCCAAGTCAACACCGAAATTAATTAAAGATGGTTTAATACCCATGCTGCTGTGCAAACGGGTGAGGACAAGCATTACTACCACTATTGATGCCTGTAGCTAGTAAAGTCGCATACTGCTTTTCCTGCTGTTTAAACAGCACCTTTTACGCCTTCTATGACGCCGTGGGCACAACCGGACCGAATCCCACTCGCTGGCGGGGGGATGCCGCGTAAAAAGTTCCCACCGGGAGATGCCTATCGATGGGAATGACATGAATGCGTAAGGATGCGTACCAGGAGCTTCGTCCGGCTGATCTAGCTGTTCCTTCCGGAGCTCTCACCCATATGTGCAGGATCCTTCTTCTCCATGTCGCACTTCATGATGCACCGTTTTCATTTGAACTGAAAAAAACTGAAAAAAATCCTGGTACCTACGTGAGCGAGGGAGACATCGGAAGCACTAAAAAAGTACAGCAGCGCTGGAGTGGGAGAACGTTCACGGCAGGCAGAACACCTCCGATCTAGTTATATATAGAATCAAGGCGACAGCCACCAGGCGTCTGGGTAGGCATTGCCTGTGGCGCCAGAGAGCCGTGATGCGCGGTTGTTTCGAGCGCCGAGAGGTCCACAAATCTGGTGAAAGTCTGTGATACACGCTGCTTGGCGATTTCCCGTCTATTCCACACCCCGCGTGGCAACCATGTAGTTTTACCGATGCCAATATTCAGTTCGCCACTGAAGGTGCCCGTTGTTCTCATTCATACATCCGTATAAAGCCGAATTAATGAATTTATCGAATTTATTTCCCTCGCAATCATGCTCGCCACCATTGTGGGAAGTATCCTCGGGCCACACAACTACCGTATCACATTGACGTTAATAATCCATTGCAGGTGCCCCGGAATTACTCCACAACAACTTGAAAAAGCGACGAATTCTAACGCCCGGAAACCAGAATACGGTAGCGCCCATAAACCTATTTCCCCTCCTTTCCCACCAAAATATAAATAATTAATACTGGGTCTATGGACTGAATATCGGAGACTAGCGTGCGCGCCACATCCGACTT
This sequence comes from Mycena rebaudengoi, assembly GCA_029282285.1. NCBI lineage: Eukaryota > Fungi > Basidiomycota > Agaricomycetes > Agaricales > Mycenaceae > Mycena > Mycena rebaudengoi. The sequence goes on along the minus strand of JARJCX010000002.1, from coordinate 3,485,836 downwards.
CATTTGAACGGCATTTGGACAAGTACGAAATAAAAATAAAAATAAAAATAAATCGCGAGGAACGGGCATCTGATGCGCGCGTTCTGCTCCACGAGATCGCCGCGAAAGATGAAACGAAACTACGCGAACACACGAAAAGGCGTGTGTAAGTCGGAGCGCGAAACTGCACATGCAAGTACGAAGCATGACCAAAAAGGCAATTCTCATCAAGCCATCAATCCTGCGTAGTCGGAGCTGTCGTCTTTTGCGCTCTAGCTTTCTACTCTCCCTTGGCGTAGTCTGGCGGCATCAGCACTTTAGCCATATCGCGCAACGCTATAGGGCCTCAAGATTGTGTGGATATCGATATACACCATCGGGTTCTGCGAGAATCCGGACTAGATGTCGCACCGTGCAGCGCAATCTGGCCCAGATCCTGGATGAAAGGCTGCATCCGCACTCCCTAGGTTGATAGGGATATCGCGGATCGGGCAACTTTGTGCGCTGGCGTCTCTCCTTGCGTCCCAGCCTGCTGATCGGCTTCATGGACAGAGGCACTCTATTCATACGCGTACTATATCATGCGCCCAGCCAACTGGTAAGTCGCCTCTTGTTCTCGTCGTACATACGCTTACGGATAGCAAACCTCATTCAAGGACCCCGCTCCAGCGCATGGTGATACGAATCCCTACACGGACACCCCTTCCGTGTAGCTCGCATGTCGCATCTCCGTCCTTGCATCCACCCAGGTGCTTAACCCTTCGCATATGCCACGACGCTACCATCCTTGGTGGAGGGACCATCTCCTCGACGAAGCGCACGCGGTTCTCCCGCGTCTCATGCAGGACATCGAGGTCGATGCCATGGCGCGGTTCCTCGCCTCGCATCCTCCCTGAGCTCTGCGATGCTCTCCTGCCGCACGTCACCACCGGCCGCGTACACAACCCGCGCAGCTCTAGCTCTCTCCTCTACCTCCCAAACGAATACCCCAGAGCCTCAGCATACCCCTTCAGCTCTCTCCCCCGTCGTACCTTTCACACCGGCCGTTGTTGCCTCCCACATAACGTGGCCGCTCTCCCCCGCTGTGACGCGCTCCCTCCGCTTCATGTCGATCCTCCACGCGGCTCCCTCCCATTCTCCCCCCTCTGCCTACGTCGCCTCGCGGATACCCCAGTCGACTGCCAACGCCAATCGCTACGCTGCAGCCCGACCACTATCCATCGTACTCCGAGACCGGCGCGACTCCTGGGCGGTGACAGCGCACGCATCCCTCTGAACCCGGTATCGCTATCCGCCAGGCGGCCGGCCCGTCCCGTTCGAACGCGTCCATTACATATCCGCAGCAGCAGCGAATTCACGGTCACGCAGGGGCGGGCGGCGTCCACGAGTTCTGCCGCGGTGCGACACGCGATAGCTCGCGACGGGCGATGAGAGCGACGGGCACTATGATGGTGCGCCTGCGTGTGGAAGGTAGCTAGCGTGCCTACGATCGTACGTCGCCGTGCCGAACGACTGCGAAGGAGGACGACAAGCTGCACACGAGCTGTTCGCGCTCCTGCTCCCCGTGCTGATCGAGCCACTCGTGCCCGCGCTCTTCCTTGAGCTGACGCGCTCCCGCTCCTCCTTGAGCTGATCGTGCTCGCGCTCTCCATACCGACTGCGCTCCCCCTCTCCGTGCTACTCGTCCTCGCGCTCTCTTGCCACTCGTCCTCGCGCTCCCCGTGCTGATCGTGCTGGCGCTCTCTTGCTCATCATACTCCCGCTCCTCGTGCCGTTCGTGCACTCGCTCCCCGCGCTGACCGAGCCCGAGCTCGCGTTGTTGCGGAGACGACGAAGACGGAAGATGAGGGGGGTGTGGTGGTCGGGATGCCTATGCTTGTGGGACGTCGAAGATGCGGTCCTGTTCCGGCTGGGAAGGAGGTGCTGTCTGTGCTCTCGCTCCCCGTACTCCCGCTCGTCGTGCGAGCCAGCGTTGCGGAGACGACGAAGGTGGAAGTATGATGCTTATGAGACGTCGAAGCGGACGATGGATACTCCGGTGCTGGTGGATATAGCGGTGGAGTCTGCGGGTGGTACGTCAAGAGTGCGCCGTGGATCCTCTGCTTGCGTCTTGGGGGACACGATGGCGCGAGTTCGCGCCTGATCTGATCGAGTCGCATTTACCAGCACGCACCGTGTTGTCCTCCTCATCGGCTGCTAGTACCCTAGGAAAGGAATCGGCAGGTGTACGTCTGGACGCAGAACACGCACGGTCACTCCCAGGAAGGTCGCCATCGCCAGAAGACAAATACTCGATCGCAAGGCGCGTACATGCGTGCCCACTGTCTCCTCCACCCCCACCCGATCCCACCGCTCCACCTCGAAGCGTAATCCCACTCACCCAACAAGCGCCTTTCCTGTCATGTCCTTCACAACACCCGCAGCCCCTCCTCCACCTAATCTAGTTTGTGATTGTCCCTCCCAATCCAATCTCGCACCCTTGCTACTGCCCCTCCCACACCCGCGCATCCCAGCCGCTCCGGTCGTGTACGTACGAGCTCATCTCACGCGTACCGGGTGTCCCCTCCAGGGCTCTGGGGGCAGCCCGACTGATTTCGGGGAATTTGCGGGTACGTATGGCCTTCTGTTCATGACTTAATTACACGCCGTATACTGATGTATACATTTCCGCAGCCAGTCCCGATCCGTCATGCAATTGCGAGGGATCGTCCTGTTAACTCGCGGGGTGGATGAAATCAAGATGGGCGGCGCGGAGGCTAGAATACGGTACACTGAATGGGCGTTGCGTACTGAATCTTACCCCCTCGTACTTTACACTTGTATCGTATCTCCCACCACCATCGTACTTTATTTGTCTCACACCTGCTCGCACTCGATATCTTCCTTCCCTGCGCACAGCCTGTGATCGGGACTCGGCAACTCGATTGTCGGCGGCTCGGGTACCTCAGGCGACTTTCTTGGCAAACATAATTGCAGCTGACGCCCATAGTATTGCCCCGCTCGATCCCTATACTAAATATTCCTGCGGTTTATCCGGAGATACAGCGGCGCCAAATGCACCTAAACTCGGTTATATTGGGATAGGCTTCGATAGGCTTTAATTGGGTGGCTTCTCGTAAGACTAAAATATTCTGGCGCAATTTCTGGCTCTGGTGTTTCATATGTGGAACTGAAAAAATTCTATTCAAAAATATTCAAAAAGTCCCTATTCAGATAGTCAGGGTTTTGCAGTCCTTAGTTTTCATATTGCCTATTGGCAAAGTGGTTGTGTGTACATTCCCTTTATGTTTTGTAAGCCATTTCTTTTGTTCGCGTGTTCGAACCCTGTAGCGGTCCTCTTTTTTTCTCGCTTCCGCTGTCCATTAATTAGCTTCCCACTATTCTACTGTTTCTTCCGGATTTTTTTTTTACATGTCACCATGTTTTCTGGTGTTTTTCAATCAATATATAAGAATTAACAAACATGATACTACTGTCAAAAAGAATTAAATCCCGCTGTTCTCCTGCACAATTTCAGTGCACTATTGAAAATGTGGAATAGAAGAACTCACTGGTAACAATTTACACCGTTTCCTGCCAGATTCACCACGACAATTGTAACCTGACTCTCCAGCAGCAACACAATTCTGACACTTCCTCGGTCGTTTCGTTCCGGGATTGGGTGGTCCAGTGTAGGATACAAAGTTCATCTGGGATGAACCACTGGCCAACGCCTGTTGTGGCCAGTAAGTGGGCCGGAATTCTAGGGTCTGCCCAATTCCGTGCCAAGGCTGCGTGTTGTAAAGCATGGGAGTACTTCCCCTGTAATTGGCGTCTGGGAGAGGGTCGCTGGGATGTGAGACAATGTCCAAAAAATCCACTTCCATCGGGATCTGCATCTGAGTGGAGCCATCATCTGCACCCTGACTTCCTGAAAGGTTTGTATTGACAGGAGGCAGCTGGTCTGGCATGGATTCACTGATAAGGTCCTCAGCTGGGATCACTCCTGGGTTGTCTCTGGCTGCAGCAGGAAGTACATGTGAAACATGTGTTGCTGCTTGGATCCGCCTGCGGCTGGGCCGGCGCTGCTCTCTGCTTGAAAGCAAGGAGTCTTGGCTCCTCCTAAGACCTTCCCAAACCTTGTGGTGGGACTCGAGATGCTCTTTCAGTTTGTAAAATATTTTCTTCCCATCTGCCTGTGTGGACCACCAGGTTGCCATTCGATCAAAATTCACTTTGCCTTGAAGTGAAAAGAAATCTCCACCTGGGGTCATTGCAGTATGGTACAAATCAAATTCATCCTGAGTGTGAACTGGAGTGACTGCAAATTTTGTTTTTTGTGCATGTGCAAGATAGGCATAAATATTATCCCGTTTAGCCTTCAAAGCGGACAAATGTAATCTCAGGACAGACAGATGCAACCTCAACTTCAATGGTGTCATGGCCAGGGCCAAGGAAGTTGTTCTTGGCTCGAAGTGTGAGTGGAATCCCAGTTATTCCAAACTGTTCATGAGTGGGTGAAAAGCTGAGAGGAGAGGTATCCTGAATGACTCGTTGGGGAAAAATAAGAAGAGATTCATTCCATTCAATGTCAGCCCGAAGCCGAAATATGTCATCATCAATCCAGGGATCATAGTGACCACTGTATTTCAGATTGTTTTTATGCAAGGCACCACAATCAACATTATGACGATGTCTCCAATCAGCAGCCAGGCTGTCTGCAAGTTCTGGTGATGCATTCAGAGCTGCAAAATTCCGCCGAAGTGGATTATGAACTGCACTCTCAACAGAGTTGGTTCCTCGGGGGCAATGATACAAAGTCAAATGATTCTTGTCCATGCCTTCAACCATGTAGAGTGGAATGCCAGCTGGGTCAGAGACCCATCCCTTCAACACATCGTTCAAGACACCTTGAGATTTTTGACGTGTTTCGTCACTGAAAAGGGGAAGTTTGGTGACACTGCATTTCACATTCGCCCAAGCGTCGAAGAACTCGGACAACAAGGTATGCAAAATGTCCTTCTGTGGAATATAGCGTCGCACTCTCCGCCATATCCACCCGGGTGACTTCGACCGTGCCTGATCCCAAGTGATTCCCTTGGCCTTGAGTACTGCTTCAACTGCACTCTTGTCTCCCAAGTCCGGAATCAGCATTGTGTCACTGAATGCCCTTGCAAAATGCCTGCGTAGGGTGTGTTTCCGTGAGATTGTTCTACACACTTTGTCAATCTCATGGAAAACATCTGCCAGAATTCGGGAGGGAATACTACCTACCAATTCTTGAAAGAATTGGCGGTCTGCTGGAGTTTCAATTCTCTCAATGAAATCTTCGCAGTAGGCATCATCTGTATCACACTCCTCCGACTCAGCTTCTGAGTTGTCATCAGGTGGTGGAGGAATGTTGGTGGGTGAAAGGGCAGGAGTAACAAAGGTTGAGTCAGGTGGTGGTGGAATCAATTCACTTGTTCCAGAAATTCGATCCGGCTCAGTCCTTTGGGGGATAGTGGGGGCATCAATATTCCGAGTTCTCAGAGATGCTATGCTAACAACAGCATTGAAAGTCTCTTGATTAATCTGAAGTTCCGATAGAGTCACTTTGTGATGGGGTATGAGACAGTCAGGTGCAAGAACCTCATCAACCCGAATGAGTGCTCGAGTCTTGGTAGTGGACACACCAAGCTTGGCTCCACTGGAGGGAGGGATTCGGCAAGAGTAAGATTTATGTACCTTCAGTGCTGCTCTCATGTCCAGCTGAATTTTGAGTTGCGGAAGTAGCTTGCTGACTGAAATTATACAGATGAATGACTGGCAATAATTTCTATAACAGAAACACACCTCAGTTTAGGCTCTACAGAGGATTTATAACTGGGTAGTACAGTAGCAGGGCTAAGGAACTCACTGAATATATTATACAAGTCTGCAATTCCATTGCCTCTGATTATTTTACTGTTCCACACTAATGAAAAGATGACTTCAGTATGAATTACAGTGTACCACATAGAAATTACCTGGAGGTGTGCGGGGTTGTGAGTCCGGAGCTTCAGGGGCACTCCGAGTTCCTGAGCCGCCCGCCTCTCCTACATCCCTTCGTTTAGGCCCAGAACCAGGCCTTGCACCTCCTGCTTGGTGATCAGGTTTATTCTTGCTGCCTCTGGGTCTCCCAATTGGCCCTGACATGTTTATCTTGCAAGCAATGTGGGGGGAAACAAGGGAAATGTACGCGACGACGACAATGGTTATCTATTAATATTAGGCTATATTAGGCTATATTAGGTTCCGGCATCGGCTCGGCATCATGTGGGAGCGAGCCAGGCCTAAAGCGGCCTGGCAGGCCCAATGCAGTCTGGCCAGGCCTAATCGGGCCTGGAACGGTTCCACATATGAGACCAGAGCCCAATTTCTCGGGGTGCCAGTGATGGGATTGATAGGCACTATAATCGCGTTTATTCACACTGCAGATGTTTCCCGTAAGCAAAATAATACATTTAGTTGATTAGATTGAGAAAAATCCTGTGCTTCAGGATGCAATGGACTGGGGGAGTTGTGCACAGTGAGCTGTTAGAGAGGTGAGGTGTCTTCCTGCCGCATCCTGCAGACTTCTCGCAGGAATCCAATGGTAAAAAAAAATCATTTTGAGGTCTGTTAAATGCCGAAAAGGGGGTGAATGAGGACTGAGGACGGTTGCCCATGTTGTCAAGTTTAATGTACTGACTCAAGTGTGTGCAATTGACGCCGTTCGGCATCAACTGGGTAGCGGAGAGTTTGTGACAGGAGTGGTTTGGCAGTGATGATCAATCATTTTCGTCCCAAACGGATAATGGGAGCTCAAATAATCTATTCGAGGGGGGGGGACCCCTCCTCTAGATTTGAATAAATTCGAGTGATGGCAGAATATATTTAACCCCGTTAAGGTGATGGGGTCCTGACAGGTGTCGTCGGCATCACGGCGGAAATTGCGAAAATAATCTCCTGGAATATAACAAGCTTACGGGAAGTCACCCATTGAGTAGGGAAGTGAGCATGTATATAAGGCGCCGCTTGTAGCTATAGCGTCCTCATCTCCATCTCGCATCACACAATGTTATTCCTCAGACTTATCTTGTACCTTAAATAATTGTTTTCAGGACACCCTAATTTACAGCTGAATTTCTTACCTTAAGCTACAGCTACAGGGAGCCTGAAACTTTAAATTTCAGGCCCAGTTGTTGCAAGGCTGAAATGGCGGCTTAAATTATAAATTTCTGTTATAGCTTCAGTAAACTGAAATTAAAAGATTGCGGGTACCCAAATTTAAAGGCTGAAACTAAGAGTTTCAGCAGCAGTATCATGGGTCTTATACTAATAGATCCAGATGCGGTGAAAATGGCACTGAAAACAATGATTTCGGGCGGAGTTTCCGCCGGGCCCAAATCTGTACTTGAAATTATGTGACTCGGGATGGCTGTCATCGGAGTTTAAAATTTTGCTGAGGCCCCTGTTCTCTCATGCAATTTGACCTCTTATCAAATTCAAATTATCAAGAACCTTCCTATGCTAGAAATAAACACATTTGCTTCCTCAGATTTTTTTTATTACAGGTGTAAGAGCTGAAAGGCTATCAAGTTTGAGGCAGTTTTGATCGGTTTTTGATGGCTCGCTTATCGGCCGATCGCAGCGCACTGCCAAAAGTTCAAACTCCGCAGACAGCTCGTGCACGTCAACGAGTCGTACTCTGTGACCGCCAAAAGTGCTCGACATTTTTTGGATATCGGTTACGGACTGGTTACGAGTCTATGCATTTGATCCCATCCTGTCCGTCGTTGTACTATGCTCGCTGCCTCGCCGCTGTGAGAGCATGGCCCACGACAGAGTGTCCACAGCTACCCGATGCTAGAGTCTGGCTCCTGCAACAGCAACTCCGGCGGGAACGACGACGACAGTTGGATGCTACTGGCACCCATATATTTAGGCTCATGCATCATGGTGCATGTCTGTTGTCAAGTTTAACCCAATTGGGTAAAACTCGACTTAAACACGGGCCGCGATTTCCGGAGGTTCCGTAGTGCCGTGATGGCACTTGATTAGCGAAAGATAAGATGCGGGCCGTTTTGAGCCACTTTTTGATTGATTTTTTCTTTTCCCTCTAGCAACCTCAATTCTCGTCCGTTTGCCTTGAAACTAGTTGCAATTGATTTGAAAGGCCCGAATACAATGTATAGTGTCTTCCGCGCATTTTTATCATCAATGGTACACTCGCTGTACCTCATTAGGTGTTTGTTTATTTCTGATCTACAGCGACAGGACGTGGGCTCAGGGATCTCTGTAGCTGTGTTATAGGATTTATATGGATGTAATATACTTCACTACATAATTTTATTTGGGTAGAATCCTCAGGAAACCTTGAAACGAGAGCAATAACCGCTGATCAGTCATATAAAATGAATAAAACTGTAGCCCCTGCCGGAAAGGGAGGAGCTGTTGGGGAGGGCTGATATTTTTTTCGACCCATCTTTGGTGTGAAGGTTTCCTAGGTATAACTGTGGTATGGGGGCATGTAACAAGGCCCACAAACCCCCATCAAATCTGGAATCACACACCTTTTGATGTAGGTTTGTTGGCCTCGTTCCATAGTTCCCCACTTCTTGCCCATATATTTTTACAGTGCAGTTATATGCACCTCAAAGATATTGAAAAAAAAAGAACTGGCCCTCCATCCCTTTGCAGTAGGGTATACAGTTTGGTACGTTTCACTTGTCTGATACACAGTTATTCGGCTTCTTCCAAGGTTTCTCGCCGAAATTGCCTAAATCAAAATATCCTGTGCATTACCTTGCATTTATCTGAGTACTATATTAAAATCCTAGAGGTTCCAGAACACCTGTCCTCATACTGTCGAATGACAGTATGTTTATTAGAGCATATTAGTTGCCCCTCAAAAACGGCTTTTATAATCCAAGTAAAAGGGCGAATAATCCAACCTTGAGAAAAGTGTAACGCGTCATGTTGTGGAGCGCAGCTTTGACGGCCACGTTTGGACACGGTGTTAGCGGACCGCTGGAATAAAATTGCTCCACAAAAATCTTTAATCCAAGAATTACACCTCATAATCCAACTTTCAGGGCAACTAATATGCTCTATTATAGAGAGTTTGCGATGCAGCCATTCGAGCCATTTGATGGCTGTTTGGCATTGCGCAAATTGATGGCTAATGGCTCAAATGGCTTCGATTCTTGCCCATATTTTTGGAGTCATTTAGTTGCCTCCAAGTTGTTCAGCTCATGTATGGGTGACCAGTTCCACTCACGGGTCTAACAGCCAGATTGTAGGCCCAAAATCGTTAATGTTGCTGAATTTGGAGGTCTCATGCAGTCTAGGGGCATTCCTTAAGGTCCATGTGTAATAACACACTCATTCTAGCAGAAAAGAGCGTACACTGACTTTCCTTTATCAGCCATCCATCGGGCATTAGCCATCAGTTTGCGCAACGCCAAACAGCCATCAGATGGCTCGAATGGCTGCATCGCAAACAGGCTAATTTTGTTTCTGATACTGTTGGTGTCGAAAAAAAGGGGGAGTTGATGAGCCTGATGTGCAATTCCTTGTTGCCTGAGGGCGAAAGAACGCAAGGGGAACGGCGGACACAATGTTGCAGTTGTACATCAAACAAGCATGAGATTGGTAATAAATGGTTCTATGGGTGATTTTATACTTCATGAACTGTACACTGGTTCTCTCGTTTTCTCGAACATGCAACAGATAATTGATGAATATATCTGCACATCCTTGAAGGACATCGGAGTGAGAGCGGCAGAGACAATGGCACAGAACTTGGTGAGCAAGAAGACACATCTTCCCAGTGTGTTTGACGTGTCACCCCTCAATCTGGACTCCTTTCCATGGTAAGAGTGCTTTATGCTGTATTTTAATGCTCCGGAAATTCTAAGACATGTAAAAAAGTGGGTATGTAACCAAAAAAGTGTGAGAAGTATGAACCTAGGGCTGATGCGGGTTCATAAACCATATTCAATGGCCCCATCTTAAAGTGTGGGCTATGAAACTATACAGTGAATCTTTATGAGCCTTAAAGACTCCTGGGACAAGATACTGGCTCTTCCTAATTGTGCGTGTATTTGTCATGCGGTCTACAGTTTTGTACACTTTTCCTGGCTGATCTGCAGTTTTTGCTTCGGTTTCAAGGTTTCCCAGTGGTTTCCCCAAATCAAATTATTTATTGCGGTGTTGTGCATCTATGCAACTACTGTATCAAATTCACAGAGGTCCACAAGCACTCAAAATCCTTACAGTAAGAGGATGGGTGAAAATTAGCTAATTTGAAATAGCGATCGGGCCACGTCCAATAAAATATAGTGAAGGGCTCTAACATTGCATTCAAATATTAAGAATCGATTGTACCAGGTTTCAAGGCAAACGAATTGGAATTGAGAGAGATAGAGAGAAAAGAAAAAAAGCCATCGAAATGCGACCAAAATAGAAATCCCGGCACAAATGCCGCCGAGGCCGGACTTTTCCGATGATTCGGATCTCAGTATCTTGAATATGATTCGCTGGCTGTTTAACTCGATTCGGCTTTATTCCCGGGAGGAATAAACTTGAATTGCCGTGCCGGCGCTTCAATCAATCAACTTGATTTCTTATCTTCTTTTCTTGCTCTGCTCACTGGAGCCGGCACACCGCAAAAAAAACCTTGGATTCAGGTGCAGGTAAGTCTAACAAATTCCCTCTCTTTTTCCCTCTTTTCTCAACTTGAAAAACTTGAATTCATTGCCGTAACAACAGACATAAACCATAAGCCTATATTTAGTCCTTCACTTCAACTTTCAATACAGCCTTGGCGCTTCGAGAAGCACCGCGCGTAATCTTCCTGAGGTCATCGGCCCGTACCGCTTGTATCTGGACTCACTTTTGGTCTAGTTTCAAGGGACTCAAATGTCTTTAGACTGCGCGCCGTCAAGGATCCTTCGCTCTTCACCCATCATGGAAATTTATTTAATTTAACCATTTTTTCCCCCAGTTTGTCGGACCGCACACATCAACCTGAGTGACTGCAACGTCCATCCTTCTTCACATAAATAGCTCGAACGTCGGCTGGCCATGGCACCTATCTCACGTTCCACCTCTCCCTTCGACTACCAGCGAGGCCACCTATGGACGACCTCAGGTTTCTTGTTCTGTGTGGCGTACTGGCTGGCGTTGTATTCGCCTCGTTGCGCAAAGCATTTCGTGACCCGAAGGTGTGAAGCTCGCCATCCCGCACAAACACCACACCTTTACATACCACTCTTAGTTGGACGAGATACCCGTCGTCGGGTCTTCGGGTTTCCTTTCAAGCTACCGGGACGCCCTCAACTTCCTGCATAATGCTCCAGAATTGATCCAGCGTGGATACGACCTGTATCCCGAAGGAATATTCCGAGTCTCGCGTTTGTTCAGATATGAGTATGTCGTGTGCGGTCCTAGGCTCATCAAGGACCTCGGTGCTGCCCCTGAGGATGTTGTATCGTTCACAGAGGGTATTGCAGAGGTGCGGACTAATTTTGTCTCCCTGTCATCTCGAATCTAATCACCAACGTGAACAGAGCGTACAAAGTTTGCTACTTTTTCATTGCAGGTCATCGAGAAATCTCTGAGTGCTCATTCTACAGCGAAGTACACCATGGGCCGCGACCTATGTAAGCCTCGCCTCCCTCCCAATCCAATCTGTCCACTAATCCTCATACGCCCTCAGCGGACCAACCCTACCACTTGAACGCGGTCCGCACCAGTCTCACCCGAAACCTGCATGTTTGCTTCCCGGACGTTAGAGACGAGATTGTCAGCGCTTTCAATGATGTTTTGCAATTGCAAGGGTCGGGTACGTCTACACCACTTTCTCCCTCGATTAGTTGAGCGTTCTTACCATTCCGCGTTCGTTTATTAGAATGGAAATCTCTTCCGGTGTTGCCTACAATGATGGCGATCGTTGCGCGCGTGAGCAATCGCCTCTTCGTAGGCCTCCCGTTGTGTCCGTGAAATTCATTTCCCCACCTACCCATTCTGAACCGTTCTTCCTCCGGTTGCCTGGCTAATCACAAGTACATATATAGGCAGAAACCAAGCCTACCTCGCGAACAACGTCGCGTACACGCTCGATGTCATGCGCAGTGCCAATAAGATTATATTGTACCCGCCGTTCCTTCGACCGTCAGTGTCGCCACTTTATTCTGGCCCCCGCACCTTCCTTCCGACTACTGACGCACGCGTTGCATCATGCAGGCTCGTTGGACCCATCATTTCCGGCAAGAACAAGAGCTTCGCCCGGGCCCTGGAGTTTCTGGGACCGCTTATTGAGGAGAGGTTGGAGAAGGAGAAAGAGCTTGGCCCGGAATGGGAGGGGAAACCGGTGAGTTGAGCCGAATTAATTCTGCTCTGTTCTCGACGTCTGCCTGTCTGGCGTTGGGTCCACTGATCTCCAGTGTCCAGAACGACTTCATCTCCTGGTTACTGGATATCGCGGAAGGCGACCAACTCGCGACGCGCCCGCTCACACTGCGCATCCTATCGATCAACATGGCGGCGATTCATACGACATCCATGGTAAGTATGAGCTGTGCACCTCTGGCTTCCTCCGAGTCCAAGCCCCGCTCACCTAACTGATATGATATGCTGTCTTATCTCCCCCGCAGGCCTTCACCCAAGCGCTCTTCGATCTGACAACCCACCACGAATACCTCCTGCCCATGCGCGAAGAGGCGGAGCGCGTCATCAAGGAGGAGGGCTGGACGAAAGCAGCGCTGAACAGCATGGTCAAGATTGACAGCTTTATGCGGGAGTCGCAAAGGATTAATACGAATGGACCGAGTAAGTCTCTTTTTCTACTCAAGAATGAGACTTCGCAGTACGCGCTAAGGCTAATTGCGGACACAGTCGGGATGTCACGCAAAGTCGTCGCAAAGGATGGCTTCCGGTTCTCCAATGGCGTCGTGCTCCCGCAAGGCGCGTACGTGACCGTCGCGGCGAAGCCGACGCATTACGATAACGGTAAAGTCCCCTTTCTTTATCGAAATTAATTCCTGATGTTCAACCAAACGGCCCAACAGCGAACTACGAGAACGCCGCGACATTCGACGGGTTCCGCTTTGCGAGGGAGCGCGAGGCGCACATGGCATCGGCACACGCACATAATAACAACGATAGCCAAGGGCAAGAGTTCTTCAAACGCCAAATGATTTCCACAAATGTGGACCATCTGCCATTTGGGACGGGGAAGCATGCGTGTCCGGTGAGTACAGTATTTCCTCTTCCACTTATATTTGACCTGGCCTCACCTTACCTTTCCACGATCCAGGGACGCTTCTTCGCGGCCACAGAGCTCAAGGCTATCATGGCGCATATTGTGCTCACCTACGATGTCAAGGCGGAGGTGGAAGGCGTGCGGCCACCGGATAAGGTATTTGGGACGAGGATTACACCGAACGCGACGGGAAGGGTGCAGTTCAGGAAGAGGCAGTGAGCGATTCGGACAGCTGTATATATACCATGCAAGTAAGGACGGGATTGGAGATATAAATAGTATTGTCCCCTTTCCTAACGTTTTTTACGACCCTTGAGTTCTTCGAACACCCCATAAAGAAGTGTAGAAAGTAAAGTAACAAAATCCTGATTCCAATGCGCTACATCCAGGCAACGTAAGTTGCAGTATGAACTACGGTCAAAGGAAGTGTTCTGCGTAAGCAACCAAATTCAACTTCTCGTCCCTCTGCATTCCCACACAACGGTCATTGACCGATTCAGGTTTCGAACACACCTCAGCTGCATCCGCAATTGAGCTCGGTTGCAATACGCCGTGCCAATAATTGAATCCCTGGAAGATTTTGCGGCAGACGCCTAAGGACAACTGGAGACAAATGACTAGCAAGTCTCGGTTCAGAGTCATTGAATGCTGTTCCAATCTTCTGCCGAGCTATGGGGCTGTCCAGCCACGGCCAAGCGGGACGTAAATACATCCTGGAAAGCCAGTCACTGGTCCACAAATTAAGTTTGTCAAGGTGGGATTTAACGTCCCCTTCAGTGTATGTGCATAGGGCGACCACCAGGTTCAGTTGACGATTCCGTCCTGTAGTTCCATATTGTCCTCCGCAGAGAAAACATTGTTGATGCCGCTCACCAGCCGCACTTGATGGATTAGGTGAACGGGTAAAAGACCATGCTCCCTCAATTGGTGATTTTTTCCAAAGTTTCGGTAACCCTGTAGAGGAAAACATCGGAGACGCAGTACTCCAGATACTCCACGGAAACATTGAGGTATGCTTCCGAGATCCATTGAATTTGTAGATTTGTTATTGTGGACCACTGTTCGTTCGATATCGGGTCCTTCCTCTGAGTGTCGCGGAATTCACCTGGGAGTTGGATCGCTGTGTCTTCTGGGAATAGATCGCAATCGAACCAAGCATGAGACCTCCCCAACCCACTGGGGTTGTGGGCCATGGCATTGCCCAGCAGAAACTCATACTTTTTTGGAATTCATATTAAAACCATTGAGTGTGGCCATGCGGTTTTCGAATTTCAAATACGAGTTAAGAGAGGTGCACACAGAGCAAAGTTCGTGCCATTGGCAGATGCGAGGAGATGGCGATAATGTAGGATGGAAGAAAGGGGTATTTCATGCAAACTTGGTGAAAATAACAATAAGCGGGCACGAAAAAGTCGAAATAAATTATATAAAGATGCGCTATTGCTGACACGGGTGATTGTCTAAGGGGTGTCTGACGTGGAATTCAGTGTACATTTAATGGCCGAGCCATACCGCATGGGTTCCAGGTTTCTAGCCCACTATGTCAACACAAACGGCGTGGAGGAGGCAGGAAGTAGGGTTATTCCGAGGATAAAGCTGTGGAGAAGATCCCATCAGCTTTGAAGGCCTGGAAGTCCTGGGTTAGAACACGCAGAGAGGCACTCGAGTCATCATCCAAATAAAAGAAGATGACAGCGCACCTGGACTGCCCAGCGCAAAAAGGCAGAATAAAAACACTCAGTTAGAACACGCATATTAAAGGCATACTTACGCTCCGCAGCTGATTTCGTTTTTCGATTTTGGGGGCTTGAAACGCGTAGATTTCGCGGACTTGACTTGAAATGGACTAGTTAAAGAGGGCGTCACATTCCCTAGAAAGTAAAAAAAAAAAAAAAAGGCTTGGCTTGGCGCAAAATACGCATTAGATTCATTAGAAACAGCCCACTCGGGTAAAAAAAAAAAAGGGTTAGAATCCCTAGAAACCAACCAACAAAGCGGCATTAAATTCGCTGGAAACAGCTTCAGCAGGTTAAAAAGCACATTAGATTCATTAGAAACTGAGGCTCATCGTGAAATGCGTATTAGTTTCATTTGAAAACGCTCCCCTGTTTAAAAAACTCCTTTATATATTTTGGAAACCAAAAAACCGCAATAATCCACGCCGGTGTTCATATGCGCAGTTCGGGGTCATTTCCCAGCTCCGGCGGGAATGGAGATATGTATTGGCACAGGAAGTGCGGAATATGTACTGTAATGTACATGTAGGGTTTTCTTTTACATCGTTAGGGCAGTGCGCGCGTTGAAGACACTTGAAGGAGCACATAGTCCGGAGTAAAAGAGGTGGCGGCGCCGCCTCCGCGCGGTGGGGAGGTGCTGTTGGGCGCGGTAAATACGCCGGAGGCGGTCACGGAGAGGCCGTAAGTTGAATATAAAAAGATGGGGCCTCGCAACGTGCCGGAGAAACAGTGGGGCGTGGAAGGAGGTCGGGGGAGTGCCAAATCCCAAATAAAAAATAGCCGGGGGCAGCGCTCGACTTAGGATGCCGCGGTAGTGCAGAGAGGTTGACGGGTATGCCAGGGATAATTCTATTTGGTAACCCGGGTTCCAAGAAACCCCTCCAAATTAGGCAGTGCTGCCGCCGAACTCCGGTGACGCCGCTGTACTTCATAATTAAGAAAGCTCCTTTTATATGCCATCCTTGGGGCTGAAAATTACAATCCCTATAAGTAAAGTATAAATCTTCTTTCAATGTTTCTGCCTGACGCTGAATGCCTGTTTATGGAAACCGGGACGGGACAGCTTAGTTTTGGGAGCGAGACCTTATACCAATACCTCGCTCATGGATAAGCCACGAAGATTCAGCCGTGCTCAACTCTTACCCTACCATTTAATAACCCGAACATCATGAACTACCAAACGTCGTAAGGATAATCCCTACCAACCTGAACTCTCAGAGATCTCATATCTCATGGAGCACAATAAAATGTCGTATGGATAGTTTCCCCGACACTCACTTATCTCCCCATACGCTACCATTTAGTGGAAGACTAGCACACGCGAGGAAAATGAACAACTAAATTCTGAGCAATAAGACAATGTCGTACTGATATTTAGAGAACAAGTATCTCGGACCATTCATCCGACGCTCACTAATCGCCGCAGTCTTCGCCTCATACGCTCGCATTTAATAAATAACTAGCGCACGCGAAGAACATCTACTAAATACCTATATCTGAGCATGAAGACAATGTCGCAACGATAGCTAGAGAACACACATATCCTGAGCGAGAATACAGTACCCCAACAACGACATTCCGTCCTTACTTTGATCGAACCGGCGCAACGCGCATTCAATTTCTACTAACGTATCACCTGGTGCGGCTTTCTTGCAACAATTGTTTTTCGGTTTCCAACGGCCAGCGTATCATTATGTAACATTCCGTACTAAGTGGTTTAATCTCAGACATGTAGAGTCTCGGCGGGTCACATTGTTATAGCTTTGCTTATCAGTGGCAGGATGTGGCATTGTTAATTTTATTTCTTCGCTAATTGACAGACCCCTGAATTGCAAGCGGTGTTTACGAGCTGCCAGTACCATCCACTTCAGCGAGGATATGGGGAAGATACCCCTTCCTTACTTTGATCAAATCGGTGCAACGCGCACTTCACCTCTACCAACGTCTGGTAGAGTAGTTCATGCGAACGGTTTATGGGCGAGCGAGGTTTGTAAGTGGGCAAGATGAGGGAAGAAAGCAACAGAGGTGGACCAATCAAGGGTTGCAACCGATGAAATCCATCAAGGACTTTGCCGTACCGGGAAAAGAAGGAAGCAGGATCCGGAGTGTTACGGTTGCCAGATGTGGTTGCCATCAAAAATGGTATGATCAAGAGATTTTGGAACTGGAATTATGGATTTCAGACCTGGTAACCTACATCGGTACCAGGAATCAATGAACTTCAACTTATTAAATCAATTGAACTTGAAATTAGGCCAGGTTGCCGTGGAGATGACCCAGTCGGAAACACCTGTGAGGAGAGACACTGTAAAAGAATTGCGGGAATAATCTGCGCCTGATTGAACAGGTACAAGGTCATTCCAGGGCAGGCAACGCGGCATTCCCAGTCGGCATTTGTAGACTTTCTGAACTACATGAGACTTGCATGAGACCTTTGGATATTCGTAATCAGATAGCAGCCATAATATACTTCGATATGCGCTTACACTCTGCCGCACAAGGGAAGTGTGCTGATGGGGCAGCCAAAGACTGTACCCCTCCTGACTCGAACCCAGGCCTGTTCGGTCCCTTCCAGGATATTAATAGACCAGTTCAAGAAATACCCAGTGATAAGAGGTTTACGGAAATAATCATTACATTACATTTGTACAAAACGGTTACAACTGCTCCAATTCAATAACCCAAATGCAGACTTTTGCAGACTCCCTATTTGAACAGTGTTGAAACTTGAAAGTGTCCCGTAGATTTATGACTTGCGCAGAACTCCTTTATGAGGTATCTGCAGCTACTTTCATCTGCATTTACCAGGTTCCCATTCCATTCGCAGTTACAGTATTTCTTCTATTGTAATAATTGAATTGAGCACGAAACGAGCGTTCTCGCGAATGCAATCAAAAACCGCCCCAAAGAGAGTAATAAAATGGCTGCGCCCGATGCTTCGCAAAGAGATCCTGTATGATGAAGATCTCAATTTAGGTTGGCGCACTGAAATAGATGTCCATAGCTGCGCCGGCCCCAGTGAAGCTGAGTGTATACGCACTGTAATGGTTGTGGAAGTGGTGTCTGGGGTCATGCATGCCGGACCGCTTCGGCATGTGATGCAATCACTCGCCAATCACTCGCCAATCAATAAACGTGAGCTGTCCCGTCCCGGTTTCCATACTGTTTTAGACTCGCAAACCAGTCGACGTCCACTCGGTTACAGACACAACGGGCGGTACGGATTTGGATAGAGAGCAAATAGACACAATATCAGAACAAATAATGATGGGAATGACAACAAAGGGTAACCTCGTGGACGGACTGGGCCGGCACGTCGCATGTTTCAGTGATGATCGTTTCCCCCGCCATTTAAGAGGTCGGAACTTAGAAAAAAAGCGTCGAAAACCATCAGAAAAAGTGCTCGAAGTGTTCTTATCAAAGTCGGGTTATTTTCAATTCTCTATCAATTGAGCCGAAGTTGTGTTTTGACCTCAAAATCACAAAATTCCTGGTGTTGAGCACAGCGGGGGATAAACTATGATATCTAAGGTATATCCGCCTCCAAAGGGATTATCCCCGGCCCAAAGTCTTGCGGAATTCATGAATACTCGATGGTGTTTCCAAATTGGGCTTAATATGTGGCTGTCCACGTCAATCACTTGTAGCAAAAAGCGTGCGATTTCAGGGTACTGCGTACGGTGTATACAATTAAAATGCACAATGAGTATCTAGGCCTCGCCTTCATCCGAATCCGACTCTGAATTATCCTCCTCGTCGAGGTACCACTCAGGAACATCATCCATGTCAAGCTCCACATCACCCTCATCTAAGCGCGTTAATGTTGGTCCATTTCCATCAACTTCAAATCTTTCCTTTAACCCATATTCCCCTTCTCCTGCACTACCCAGCACCCACACTACGCCTGCGCCACAGTTGCCGCCAAAACCATCACAGCCACATCGCGAACCCGATTTGGAAGGAGACGACAATTCACGTTAATACTCTTCCAGCTTCCACACTCGAGCGGACACACGTCTTCTGAGCTCACAAACACATATTTATTATATATACACGGCGTAGTGCATCCATTAGCACAAAATAAATGCTTATTTCACCCAGAACAACTTTGGCTCAGTCGATAGAGAATCAAAAATAACCCATCTTTTATTATGGGACCTTGGGACGGATTTCTAGGCATTTTCGACGTATTTCTACCAAGTCCCGACCTCTCATTTGGCGGGGGAAATTCTCATCACCAAACCATGCGACGTGGGAGCCCAGCCGGTACCGGTTATTGTCGAGTTTTACGATGGCATCAGTTTTCACCGGGCCGGCTGGTCACGAGCCTAATACTGTTTATGCATAGCGAACATATGTTTGATGGGATCAAAATAAGTCCAACATACCTCGGCACATTCACTATACTCATCCAAAGGATTGGAATGGTCTGGAATCTATTCTATTTTATGGAGGAGAATCAAATAAATTTTACCTGACACTATAAGAAATATCCTTGATATCATATATGCTTCAGACACAAATTTTCGGTTTTATGATTCAAATTACATTGGTAAGTTTCCTATTGCCCATTCCATGGATAGCCACCGTCTTGATCATTTCAAGTCTCGGAATGCATCAAAACGAGGGGTTTTGCGGAAGGGCTCTCCGGCATTGGTGATGGAGACCCCATTTGGAGGGGTTCCTCCCGGAAACCGGGTTTTCAAATAGAATTATCTGTATGCCAGAACTCACGTTGAGAAAGCAGCGGACGATGGTAAGGAGTCGATATCTTGAATAAAAGAAGAGAGATCAAGCGGCAATAGCCGCGATGGGATCAAAAAGTGGATCGGCAGCTCGGTAATGCCATATTGAGCTCAAGACCTCCCAAGAAGGTACCAAACTCAGGGGGATTTGTATATAAGGATGATCTGCTGGAACCGACGCAAAACCGCCCAGCGGACAGCGGGTTATTGGATGCCATCAAAACCTGAGCATAGCCACTAAATTCCATTCAACACAGCCACTAAAATCATAAGCATTTTTTCGAGGTGACAAATGAAAACTTTACTGCTATAAACTAGTGTTGTCAAAGTTCGGTTCGGTTCAGGTTCGAGACCTTTTTTTCTGAACGCTGAACCTGAACTTCGGTTCGGTTCGGGCATTTCCCTGAACCTGAACCTGAACCTCAGGTTCAGGTTCACCACGTTCGGTTCGGCGTTCATCGGCGTTCGAACGCGTGAACCGAACTTTGTCCCCTCCACCCGTAGATTTGAGACCCAAGGGGAAAAAAGATGCAGCACTTGTATCGAAGGCCGTCCATATCGTCATATAAATTGATCTAAGCCGGTCAAAAAGGAATGTGAAGCGGTCACCGCCAAAATTTGCACACCCTGCCTTCAACCTGCCTTGGCACCAAGTGACCACATCAGTACCACTTGATGCATTTACAACATTTTTGAGGCGGCTACAATTTCTTTGGGCGGCGGGAACGATATTCATTGTTCAAATTCTGTGAAGCTCTTGGTGTTCTTACTATTTACGCCTTGTTCATCAGAAATTGTATCGTAAAATGCTTTGTCAGCTGGAGATGAGGTACCGAGCAGTAAATTCAACTAGAAAACGGGACATAGTTATCTTCAGGCATCGTTGTGAAAAAGGAGAACGACACTCGGGAATGTTATAGGTTATTTGGGACATCTTTAGGCCTGATTGGTAGCGTGAATCAGGAAATTTCAGGCCAAAATTTTAATACCGGTTCGGGAGTTCAAACGTGTTCGAACGCGTTCGGAAATTTTCTGCTTGTGCCGAACCCTGAACCGAACTTGGGGTTCAGGTTCGGTGATTTCTCGAACCTGAACCTGAACTTCACGTTCAGTTCAGTCCGGTTCGGGTTCGAACCGATATCCCGAACCGAACTTTGACAAAACTACTATAAACAAGTATTATGTAAACATAAGTACTCGTAATGAGCTTGGGCTCTATATACTGCCACTCGCCGTTTTTTTATAGTGCGAAATTAATCCATACGAGGTACTCCTAGGTATATGAGAAGAAGAAGACCCAGTAGCCATCTGCAAAATGTACGACTCTGAAGTTCATCATCGAGCTGCAGAAGAAGTTTCGTTCGATTCGAGCCTGGGCTTTATTCGGTGTTTGGGATTTTTTTTCCCACAGTACGAAAATTCATTGCATCTAACCAGTTGTTAGGTATCAGGTCAAGGCCCAGTGGCGGATGGTCCGCGTCTGAAAATTGTGCGAAGTTCATCATTGAGTTGTAGCTTTTTTATCCCGATTGCGTGAATTCAACCCACCTATCTATTAGAGTTACCAAGATTGACAAGAAGGCCCAGTGGCGGATGGTCCGCGTCTGCACAACTTGAAGCTTTCAGATTGACCTTCAGAAGAAGCTTGTTCGATTCGAGCCTGGGCGTGTTTGGACATCCTGGGCTTTTTTTATTCATATACAGATCCAACACATCTAACGTATGTTGTAGGAGCCAGAATAAGGTCCAGTGGCGGATGGCCCGCGTCTGAAAGATGTGCGAAGCTCATCAGTGAGCTGCAGCAGCTTGTTCGATTTGAGCCTGGGCCATTAGACGATAGGTACTCTTCGTTTTTTTATACATGCGAAAATTCAACCTACCTCACAGAACTGCTGGGTATATGAAAGAAAGACCCAGTGGCGGATGGTCCGTGTCTGCAAAATGTGCGAAGCTCATCATTGAGCTGCCGAAGAAGCTCGTTCGATTCGAGCCTGGGTGCTGATTCTGGTCTTAAAGAGGTCCGATAACTTTTTATTCCAGAGACACAAATTCAACACATCTAAAGAATTTTACAGCAACCAGAAAATGGACCAGTGGCGGATGGTCCGCGTCTGCACAACTTGCGACGGTCCGTTATTAGCATGCAGAAGAAGCTCGTTCGATTCAAACGGTGACGATGACTTTTTATCCCGAGTGCGTGAATTCATATCAGAGTTACCGAGATTGAGAAGAAGGCCCAGTAGCGGATGGTCCGCGTCTGCAAAACTCGAGGTGGTACTCATGTTTACCTGCAGAAGAAGCTCGTTCGATTCGAGCCTGGGCCATAGCTGATGATACCTTTTTTTTTTTGTACATTCCACATGGGAAAATTTAACCTATTACCTCACGGGATTCCTGGGTATACGAAAGAAAGGCCCAGTGGTGGATAGTCCGCGGAGTCTGCACAACTTGAGGCGGTTCATTCTTAGACGCTCGTTCGAATCGGGCCTGCGCCTTTACATATTCCATGGCAGTGTCGTGGTTTTTTTCGCTCTCTCTGTACGAAAATTCATTGCATCTAAGTAACAAGTTTTTTAGGTATCAGGTCAAGGCACAGTGGCGGATGGTCCGCGTCTGCAAAATGTGCGAAGTTTATCATTTGAGCTACAGAATACGCTCGTTCGAATCGAGTCTGGGCCATACTGCAGAAGACAGTACTCCGAGTCTTCAGTTTTTGTATACATTCCACATGTGAAAATTTGACCTACCTCACGGGATTCCTGGGTATACGAAGGAAAGGCTCAGTAGCGGATGGTCTGCGTCTGCAAAATGTGAGTTGATTATCCGTCATTCATAAGCAGAACACGCTCGTTTGATTCGAGCCTGGGCCTTGATTCCATAAATGTCGCAATTAATTTTTTTCTCAGTACGAAAATCCATTGCATGTAACAAATTTCGCAGGAGCCAGCAAAAGGCACGGTGGCGGATGGTCCGCATCTGTAATGCATGACCCGTCGTGGGCGCTGAGCAGGAGCGAGCCCAAGGGGGTACCGATTTGCGAAAAATCTACCTGGGGTCGGTTTTTTTTTCCAGAGGTCTTGGAGACCCCCACCCCCCACGTGACATCAAATTTCCTTATATGGACGACCAAAAATGGATTTTCTCTCTGTACTGTGTAATTATGTGCTGCATGGCCTCCAGATAGAGGTAGGAATATAATGAGTGAATGTTTCTCATCCGGAGCCATCAGACATGTGACAGATTACTGCATCCAGAGTGGCTGTACCAGTACGTCACACCCAAATCAAGTAATAATCTTTTGGTCTCTAACTCAACGACCACTTCTCGGTTTCACTCAAAATCGGCATTCGCTGTTAATTGCCCTGCCGGGCGAGGCCTGGATACCATCTTTAAGCGAGTCTGACTACTGATGCCTTCTGGGGGAAGGATTCCCCAGACCCCCTTTCGCTCGCGTTGCCTTTTCCGCTGGTGCAGGGCCCTTTATTTTATTTTTATTTCATTATCAATTTGGCGGCTTGACCTGAGTTTTTTTAGGTAGATCGTATGCGGGGGAGACCCCCGCAGATCCTTGGCGCTCGCCGCTAAGGCCCATTTTCGCTCGCCCCTGGGCCCACTGCAATGTGCATGGTACGCGCTCGCCAGTGCGCTGCTGAGCAGAGTTTAAATCCTCTGATGCGAATGTCATTCTTCCGACTATTGATTGAACCTCTGTGCTAGATGTTTGGCAAGTGTTGAGCGAGCATTACCCGACTCCGACTCCGGCTCTTCTCGAAGTTCTCGTCATTCCTCGCATCTTGGAATCTCCTGAAGACCCATAGTGGTACACATAATTGCATTGTATAAAAAAACTCCACGCAACTGCTTAGTATAGTTGTCATATCTAGACAAGCTATGTGCGGCTGCCACTTGTAGCTCCATGACGGAGGTCCGTAGCTGGCAGCAAGGTGACCGAACACCGCTCTTCCTCCTTCCACTGCAGGAACGTGACCCATGTGTCGTCTTTCCTCCGACACTGCCTCTGCCCAGACCTGGATGCGATCCAAGTTGATTTGTTGTTCATGATCTTCTGGGATCGATTCGCGATCGTCGTGACCTTCATCCTCGCCGCTATTCGTGCTGCATGTAGCCGGACCCGGTATGTATATGTCTGGGTACATTGCAGTCATGATGGGTGCTATCCGCAAATCGAGGGGTCACTCACAGCGCCAGCCGTCGCGCATAGCCTTGTAGATTAGGTTGGGTGTTTTTTCCTTCGTGAAATGTGCATTCACAAGAAATGTGTCGACGAGGAGAATGATAGGGTACTCCATCCCACCCAGCGGTACGGCCTCGATTACCGAGATGTAGGGCATAGTCGGACTTGTCCCATG
Source organism: Mycena rebaudengoi (assembly GCA_029282285.1). Lineage (NCBI taxonomy): Eukaryota > Fungi > Basidiomycota > Agaricomycetes > Agaricales > Mycenaceae > Mycena > Mycena rebaudengoi. The sequence goes on along the minus strand of JARJCX010000002.1, from coordinate 3,461,757 downwards.
GTTCTTTTCGAAGCGGATTACTCCGTGTAAGGACCCTACCAAATTGCATTGGTGGCCTTTTCGTATAAACCCCGTTGACAGTGGCATTGTGACGGCCCATCGTGCAAAGCGAGCAGCGGATGCGACGTTCACGACTTCATCTGCCTTGAATACTTGCACAAGTAGGCGGTTGCTGAAATCAAGGTGCTCTATTACTGTTCTTGTTCGAGGCGCTTCAGTCGCGGTGTGGAAAAGATGGGATGACCGGGGAGTTTCGGTGTTTACGTTGAATTCGAAGCCTGTCTCACAACCCATTTAGCTTCGAAGTCCCGTCAATTTAACCATGTACCTACCGTAAGGAGTGGCCTCTCGGGAAAGCAATGTCTCAAGTGTAGACTGAAACTGTTGGCGGATTCTGTTACTGGCATCTGAAACATGGCCGGGGACTTCATCCACTTCTGTTTTGTGAATCTCGTCAACCAAAAACCGGAGAATGTGCGCCAACATGGGCTTTACCGCGTGCTCAACAAGAGAACGCTCTTGTTTGGCAGCTGGCCGTGGCTGAAAGTCCTGTAACACCCCTACACTGTCTTCCAGAATGGTAGTCGATGTCCCGGATGCAACTTCTCCTCCAGCTTATAACGACTACATTAGTTTCGAAGTACTAAGACAGTCAGAACTTACATGAAGCCTGTGTCACATTATGTTTGGGGGTGGTTATCGATGATAACTGATCGGTGCTGAATTTGCCTGTAGCGTGTGTGGGAATGGCTTTCGCGCACGCAGGTAAGACTTTGCCCTGGAGGTGTTCGGGACTCTGGGGTTGGATGTTGCAAATGTTCAGAGACAGAGTAGCCATGATGAGAGCGAAAGAAGAGATATGCTCGCAATCATAACAAAGCACTCATCAATTTCCGGGCCCTTTTCATAGAAAAGAACAAATGACCCCGCAGTATTTTTTGTGACCCATATTTCGGCACATTTGCTACCGCATGGATAAGTTTTCGTAGAAGAGAACAAATGATAGTTGAGGTACAAGCCATTCGCGACCAAACATGACCAAGCAACACCACTAAGTACCAAGTCGAGCACAGCCTCAAATGTCACTCCATTGTCCCTCAAAGTGGTCGGCTATCATTACAAGCACCAAGTCGAGCACAGCCTCAAACATCACTCAATTGTCCCTCAAAGTGTACGGCTAAACGTTTAGCCATGTCACTTTTTTGACAGAATCTCCTTATATGGCAAAATGACTGTCTGTAAGACCCAGATACTTACGTATCCAGGCATATTCGACACCCCGGCCCCCAAATAGCCCAGATAGGGACCATAAGTGGAAATTCCGTGTTTTGACACCCCCTTGAGCGAGCCGTTAGTAAAAGTTTTGAGGATTTTTTTTTTCCAATTCCTGCCAAGGACCTACGATCATGTTGAACGGGTTTTCCCCCTTCGTCTTTGTTCTTCCATTGCACTGAAAAAATTGAACCAAATGGCAATGTGTATCCGAATGTTAGCATGACCGAAAAAGGCAGTTCTCATCAAACCTGCTTTTGCATGTATCAATGTCATGCCGCATTGATTGCTTAACCGCTCCTGTAGTGCATCGACGCACTCATTCTTTGTCTTTATGATTGTTCCCGTCGCTGAGGGTCTCAAGAGTTGTGCGGCGTAATGCTGCCTAGATCCTGGATGAAGAGCTGCGTCCACACTGCCTTGGGTTGAGAGGCTATCGCGGACCGGGCAACGTTGTGCGTTCTCCTCTCTCCTTTTGCGTCCCAGTCCGCTGATCGACTTCATGGACAGAGGCAGACCGTTCTTCGCCACTCTATTCATACGGGTACCATACCATGCACCCAGCCAACTGGCAAGTCGCGCTTGTTCTGTATATTCGGCGTACATACGCTTACTCGCGGATAGCAAGCCACGCCACTCCACACGCAGCCTACAGGACGTTACTCGACGCTCTTCCATACTCATATTCGCCGCCGTCCTTGCATCCACCGAGGTGCTTAGCCCTCCGCGTACGGCGCGACGCTACCATTCTCGGCGGATGGGCGGGACCATCTCCTCGACGAAGCGCACGCGGTCCTCCCGCGTCTTGTGCAGGACGCCAAGGTCGCGGTTCCTCGACTTGACGAGCTGGAAGCCAAGCATCCTCCCAGATCTCCGCGCGCTCTCCCTCGCTGAGCTTCGCATCCTCCCTGAGCTCCGCATATTCGGCGATGCTCTCCTGTCGCACGTCACCGCCGGCCGCGTACACCCGCGCAGCTCTAGCTCTCTCCTCGACCTCCCAAACGAATACCCCAGAGCGTTCTTCCAGCCTGAGCACGACACATCTCGGGAAGAAGGACGAGGTCGATGTCGCCTCCCACATAACGCGGCCGCTCTCCTCCGCCGTGACGCGCTCCCTCCGCTCCACGAGCTCTGGATGGTCTCTAGCGAGCTCCTGGCGCATCATATCGATCCCCCCCCCCATTCTCCGCTCTCTGCCCATGTCGCCCCGCAGAACGAATACCCCAGTCGACGTCCGAAACAGCCGCTGCGCTGCAGCCCGACTATGTATTATTCATTGTACACGGAGACCCTGGGCGGTGACAACGCACGCATCCATCCCTCTGCATCCGGTATCGCTATCCACCAGGCGGCGGCCCATCCCGCTCGAGCGCGTCCATTCGATGTCCGCAGCAGCGAATTCACGGTCACGCAGGGGCGGGCGGCGTCCATGAGTTCTGCTGCGGTGAAAGCGCGGTGGTGCGGCGGCGCGCATGCGTGTGGAGGGTGCGCCCTGCAATCGTACGTTGCCTCACATTGTGCAGAACGAGAGTTCTGGGCTGCGAAGGAGGACGACCAGGTGGACGCCGTATTCAGGCGCGTGCTATCCGTGCTGAGTCCGCTCTCGTGCCGCTCCTGCTCCCGCTCCCCGTGCTGATCGCGCTCCCGCCCCCCGTGCTGATCCTGCTCCGGCTCTCTTGCCGCTCGCGCTCGCGCTCCCTTGCTACTCGTTCTTGCGCTCTCCGTGCTGATCATACTCGGTCGCGCCTGCGATTGTCGTCGCCTCACATGGTGCCGAACGAGACTTCTGGACTGCGAAGGAGGACGACGAGCTGGACACGGTCTTCGGGCGCATGCTTATCCGTGCCGAGTCCGCTCTCGTGCCACTCGTGCTCGCGCTCCTCGTGCCGTTCGCGCTCCCGCTCTCGTGCTGATCATACTCCCGCTCTCTTGCTACTCGTGCTCCCGCTCCCCGTGCCGATCCTACTCCCGCTCCTCCTTGAGCTGATCCTGCTCCCGCTCCTCGTGCCGTTCGTGCTTCCATTTCCCATGCCGATCGTGCTCCCGTTCCCCATGCCGATGCTGCTCCCCGCGCTGATCGCGTCCGCGCCGGTGTGCTGCGGAGACGACGAAGGCGGAAGTGAGGGGGGGGGGGGGGGGGGGGGCGCAGAGGCAGGTGTGGTGGTGCTTGTGGGGCGTCGAAGTGGACGCGGTACGAGCGGGATGGGGTGGATATAGCGGTGGAGCTCTCGGTGGTACGTCGAGAGGACGCTGTGGATCCTCTACTTGCGTCTTGGGGGACACGATAGCGTGATCTGATCGAGTTGCGTTGATTCGCGTTTACCAGCACGCACCGTATTGTCCTCCTCATCGGCTGCCAGTACCCGCCCAAGGAGTCGGCAGGTGTACGTCTAGACGCGGAATACGCACGGTCACTCCCAGGAAGTCGCTACCGCCACAAGACAAATACATATTCGTACTTTGCCCGATGCCCACTGTCTCCACCTCACCCGATCCCACTCAAAGCGTAATCTCACTCACCCCGACAAGCGCATGCGCAGCCGTCATGTCCTTCACAACACCCTCCACCTCGTCTGATCTAATCTAGTCCGTGCCGCCTTACCCTCCGTCCATAATCCAATCTCGCACCCTCGCTACCACCCGTCCTACACCCGTCGCCTGGGTCGCCGGGTGTACGTACCTGCCCCGTGCGGGTTTACGCGTACCGGGCGTCCTCGTCTCAGAATGTTACGGGGCTCGAGCACGAGGTGAACTGGTTTCGGGGCGCCGAGTGACATTGCGTTTTTACGGGTATGAGCCTTCTATTAATGACTTCATTCACGCTATGATACTGATGTATACATTTCCGCAGCCAGTCCCGATCCGTCATGCATTGCGAGCGATCGTCCTGTTAACTCGCGGGCGGATCGATGTGGGATGGGCGGCGTGGAGGCTGCGGTGGGCTAGAATACGGTGCACTAGGCGGGTTTGTCGCTCATTCCCCCCTGTACTTGCACTTTACAATTGTATCCTATATATCTCCCACCACCATTGTACTCCCTGCTCTCATGTGTCTCGTCTCACACCTGCTCGCACTCAATACCTTCCTTCCCTTCGTACGGTCTTCCTCTCTCGCTCCACTCCCGATGCCGCCCGCCTTCCTTATTCGCGCGAATGCCCCGTACCTTCAGGTCCCGCTCTCAGCCTAGCGATTCCGCACGCAGAGTGCGCGCGTGACGGTCGACAGGTGCAGTCAGTTGGTGACACAAGCGATAGAAGTGGCTCAGCTATGTGGTCCATACACCATCCATGCTTTTTCCTCATTAAATTCCTGAATGCATGTATGAGTTCTATGGGTTTTTCTTGATGCCGAAAGTTCAAGGTGCGTGCTTGGCCCAGTCATTGCCCAGTCATTGAGTCGCTTTGTATAATAGTTAAAACAACCACCAAAAAAATAAAAGCACAAATTGCAGGTGTAGTGTGCATGGGCAGGGAGGGGAGTCTAACCCCAGTGCTGTGTTCCCGAAACAACCCCCGCTTGATTGTCATATTAAAAGCCTAGATACATAGGCTGAATTCTGCCGGCTCAATGACAGAATCCATTACAAAAAACTCGAAATTTCGATGCCTTCAGCAGTATTCAATTTTTTTTAAAAAGAAAAAAAAAATTGAACCCATGACTGCCACCTGTTTGGTGTTTCTAGATTGAAAAACAGATACAAAAAAAAATGCAAGAGGTAGTGGAAAATTAAGACCTGCTGTGCAGAGATTATAATCCCTATATCCTTCATAGGTCCTGCACAAATTGCAAGTTACCTGCACCCATAAGAGTGGAAAATTGAGTTCAGACAGTGGAGAACATCAAGTATTCTGAAAGAAATGAAGAGCAGGATCATTGTCCTCAAATATTACAGCTATTTGCGGAGCATAGGGGACTAGATATACAAAATTACAAGAAACAAAAATATCTGACAGGTGAAGTACCATGAATGATTACAGTCCATGGTGAACAAATGGAACCCAGCGCTCAAAGGTCATGCCTGGTTCCTTGTACAGTGCAGTCACAGCGAGATGGAGTGCTTTAGCTGCTTTGCGGAGATCAGGGACTCTTGGAGAGGCTGAGTCTGGACTGCAATCTTTGAACAGATATTCATAGAATTTGTCTGCTATCTTGGGACCATCATCATCATTCATCCTCCTGTATTGCAAATCAGAATTTGCAATGGAAAATACTCCAAAAGGCTAAACTCACCACATTGTGGCAATGACCCCACCAAATCCTGCAAAAAGTAGGCTCGCAGCAAGATGCATGGCTTCATCCGGTGTCTTTGCATCACCCTTTGCTGTTTCACAAGCACTGAGAAATGCCAGTTTCATGGTATTCTTCATCATATGTGTATGATTATTTACTCGCATGATATGGGCCATGTCAAGGCGGCCATCAGAGAGAATGAGGCCACTATTCAGAGGGTTTTCGAAATCTTGAGTCCCATGGCATGCAAAGTGAATGACTGATGAATTATGCAGATGCTGCATGACTGTGTCTCGAGTAGTGCTCTCCAGGGCAGTGAGCCACTGGCTGGGGACTCTGGTCTTGATTTTTTGGAGCTCCAACTCTGTACCTGGAAGAGAATAACAGCCTGGTGTGTCAGGTTCAATCACAGCTGTCATCTTAAAAATGGCTGTCATGTGAGCTGGAGGATCCAACAAGGCTGTTAAGGTGGGAGTGTTGGATGAGATAACATAATCTGAGACACAGTCTGTTCCTTCTGGGTTATATATCCCAGCTGCATGAATAGGAACAAAAGCAAAAGGCCCAGTTGGACACCACCATAAGCGAGAGGGATTGTCTGACTTCTGCAAAAAGGCCTTTAATTTCCCATAAAATGGAAAGAATATAGCAACTTACTTTCAAATTAAGGACCTCAAACACTGGTTTCACAGCTGTTTGCCAGATGTCTGCCAAGACTCTGCAGAAGATATCATTTGGGCTCATGTCGATACGGTCCTCTTGTGTCATTTTGAGACGAGCCTCCACATCAGACTGGTCTCCACAGCCCTGGTTTTGCAGAAAATCTTTGACATTGAAAGTCCGGTCTGATAGCGCACGAGGGAGATCTGCATAGTGCTGTTGCACTGTCTGAAGGTTCAGTGATGGGAGTTTCACATGCTGAACATCTTCAGAGGGCTTTACAATCAGAGCCGAACAAGCAGAGTCACTAGCAAGCAATATTACAATTGGCCCAGATGCTGCTGCCTGTTGGAGTGAGGCAAGGGTTTTAGGCTGGAGGAAATCTTCAAACCCTGGCACCCTTCAAACAGCACTAATAGTCTCATTCCATGCTTCATTGAGTTGACGGCACTGAGCTGCTACAGCCTCAATTGACATGAGTTGGCGCTGAGTGTTCTTGAAGCTGCTCTGAGAGGTGTCTCGGAAAGATGCCTGTTCCAACTGCTGAGATAAATTGCGAAGCTTGCTGGCAAGCTCGGGTTGTACATCTTCTAATTTGTCAACTGGAGTTCGGAGATGTAGTGCCTGTGCCCAGAAAATTGACCGGCTGGCCTCCAAAAGTTCCACAGCAATTTTATTCTGCTTCACTCCAATTGCCCAATTTGCAGCAGCTGATGCAAGAGATACAATATCTTGTCTGGCCAACATTTGTTGGCGGGACTTCAGATCCAAGGAAAATGCAGCTAACTGTGGTAGGAGGCTAATGGCAGTATAATAGGCATCTAATGACGATCCATGGCCATGTCTAGTGGCACTCCTGATCCATGTATGTGAGGCCAAGAAGCGAGTGAGTGCAGAAGAATAGATGTATGTTGCTGCTTGTCTGTGCAAGATAATAGCCTCATCAATCTCGTCAGGAGATCTGTGCTGCTCAAACTGTGTTTCAAGTGCATTGGCCAGATTTTTGAGGGAGCTACCCCGGTCAGGATGAGGTGCAGGACGGAGCTCCAGTGCCTCTCTGTGCAACATGATTGCCTCATCGATGTCCTTGGGGTCCCCATGCTGCTCAAACCGTGCTTTGACTGCACTGGCCAGATTGTTGAGGGACATTCCCCGGTCAGGATGAGGTGCAGCATGGAGCTCCAGTGCCTCTCTGTGCAGCATGATTGCCTCATCAATGTCCTTGGGGTCGCCATGCTGCTTAAACTGTGTTTGGACTGCAGCAGCCAGATTGTTGAGGGAGATTCCCCGGTCAGGATGAGGTGCTGCATGGAGCTCCAGTGCCTCTCTGTGCAGCATGATTGCCTCATCAATGTCCTTGGGGTTGCCGCGCTGCTCAAACCGTGCTTTGACTGCATTGGCCAGGTTGTTGAGGGACATTCCCTGGTCAGGATGAGGTTCAGCATGGAGCTCCAGTGCCTCTCTGTGCAGCATGATTGCCTCATCAATGTCCTTGGGGTCGCTGCGCTGCTCAAACCGTGCTTGGACTGCATTGGCCAGATTGTTGAGGGGGCTACCCCGGTCAGGATGAGGTGCAGCAAGGAGCTCCAGTGCCTCTCTGTGCAGCATGATTGCCTCATCAATGTCCTTGGGGTCGCCACGCCGCATAAACCGTGCTTTGACTGCACTGGCCAGATTGTTGAGGGACATTCCCTGGTCAGGATGAGGTGCTGCATGAAGCTCCAGTGCCTCTCTGTGCAGCATGATTGCCTCATCAATGTCCTTGGGGTCGCTGCGCTGCTTAAACTGTGTTTGGACTGCAGCGGCCAGATTGTTGAGGGATCTACCCTGGCGGGGATGAGGTGCAGCATGGAGCTCCAGTGCCTCTCTGTGCAGCATGATTGCCTCATCAATGTCCTTGGGGTCACCGCGCTGCTCAAACCGTGCTTTGACTGCATCGGCCAGATTGTTGAGGGACATTCCCCGGTCAGGATGAGATGCAGCACGGAGCTCCAGTGCCTCTCTGTGCAGCATGATTGCCTCATCAATGTCCTTGGGGTCGCCGCGCTGCTCAAACCGTGTTTGGACTGCATCGGCCAGATTGTTGAGGGAGCTACCCCGGTTGGGATGAGGTGCAGCATGGAGCTCCAGTGCCTCTCTGTGCAGCATGATTGCCTCATCAATGTCCTTGGGGTCGCCGCACCGCTCAAACCGTGTTTGGACTGCATTGGCCAGATTGTTGAGGGAGCCACCCCGCTTGGGATGAGGTGCAAGATGGAGCTCCAGTCCCTCTCTGTGCAGCATGATTGCCTCATCAATGTCCTTGGCATCCCCATGCTGCTCAAACTGTGTTATGACTGCATTGGCCAGATTACTGAGGGAGCTACCCCGGTCGGGATGAGGTACAGCACGGAGCTCCAGTGCCTCTCTGTGCAGCATGATTGCCTCATCAATGTCCTTGACATCGCCACGCTGCTCAAACCGTGCATTGACTGCACTGGCCAGATTGTTGAGGGAGCCTCCCCGGTCAGGATGAGGTGCAGCATGGAGCTCCAGTGCCTCTCTGTGCAGCATGATTGCCTCATCAATGTCCTTGGCATCACCGCGCTGCTCAAACTGTCTTTGGAGTGCATTGGCCAGATTGTTGAGGGAGCCTCCCCGGTCAGGATGAGGTGCAGCATGGAGCTCCAGTGCCTCTCTGTGCAGCATGATTGCCTCATCAATGTCCTTGGGGTCGCCGCGCTGCTCAAACCGTGTTTGGACTGCATTGGCCAGATTGTTGAGGGATATTCCCTGGTCAGGATGAGGTGCAGCATGGAGCCCCAGTGCCTCTCTGTGCAGCATGATTGCCTCATCAATGTCCTTGGGGTCGCCGCGCCGCTCAAACCGTGTTTGGACTGCATTGGCCAGATTGTTGAGGGATATTCCCTGGTCAGGATGAGGTGCAGCATGGAGCTCCAGTGCCTCTCTGTGCAGCATGATTGCCTCATCAATGTCCTTGGGGTTGCCGCGCCGCTCAAACCGTGTTTGGACTGCATTGGCCAGATTGTTGAGGGATATTCCCTGGTCAGGATGAGGTGCAGCATGGAACTCCAGTGCCTCTCTGTGCAGCATGATTGCCTCATCAATGTCCTTGGGGTCGCTGCGCCGCTCAAACCGTGTTTGGACTGCATTGGCCAGATTGTTGAGGGAGCCACCCCAGTTGGGATGAGGTGCAAGATGGAGCTCCAGTGCCTCTCTGTGCAGCATGATTGCCTCATCGATGTCCTTGGGGTCGCCGCGCTGCTCAAACCGTGTTTGGACTGCATTGGCCAGATTGTTGAGGGAGCCACCCCGGTTGGGATGAGGTGCAAGATGGAGCTCCAGTGCCTCTCTGTGCAGCATGATTGCCTCATCAATGTCCTTGGGGTCGCCGCGCTGCTCAAACCGTGCTTTGGCTGCATCGGCCAGGTTGTTGAGGGACATTCCCCGGTCAGGATGAGGTGCAGCACGGAGCTCCAGTGCCTCTCTGTGCAGCATGATTGCCTCATCGATGTCCTTGGGGTCGCCGCGCTGCTCAAACCGTGTTTGGACTGCATTGGCCAGATTGTTGAGGGAGCCACCCCGGTTGGGATGAGGTGCAAGATGGAGCTCCAGTGCCTCTCTGTGCAGCATGATTGCCTCATCAATGTCCTTGGCATCGCCACGCTGCTCAAACCGTGCTTTGACTGCACTGGCCAGATTGTTGAGGGAGCTACCCCGGTCGGGATGAGGTGCAGCACAGAGCTCCAGTGCCTCTCTGTGCAGCATGATTGCCTCATCAATGTCCTTGGGGTCGCCGCGCTGCTCAAACCGTGCTTTGGCTGCATCGGCCAGGTTGTTGAGGGACATTCCCCGGTCAGGATGAGGTGCAGCACGGAGCTCCAGTGCCTCTCTGTGCAGCATGATTGCCTCATCAATGTCCTTGGGGTCGCCGCGCTGCTCAAACCGTGTTTGGACTGCATTGGCCAGATTGTTGAGGGATATTCCCTGGTCAGGATGAGGTGCAAGATGGAGCTCCAGTGCCTCTCTGTGCAGCATGATTGCCTCATCAATGTCCTTGGGGTCACCGTGCTGCTTAAACCGTGTTTGGACTGCATCGGCCAGATTGTTGAGGGAGCTACCCCGGTTGGGATGAGGCGCAGCATGGAACTCCAGTGCTTCTCTGTGCAGCATGATTGCCTCATCAATGTCCTTGGGGTCACCGCGCTGCTCAAACCGTGTTTGGACTGCATTGGCCAGATTGTTGAGGGAGTTACCCCAGTGGGGATGAGGTGCCACATGGAGTTCCACTGCCTCTCTGTGCAGCATGATTGCCTCATCAATGTCCTTGGGGTCGCCGCGCTGCTCAAACCGTGCTTTGACTGCACTGGCCAGATTGTTGAGGGACATTCCCTGGTGGGGATGAGGTGCCACATGAAGCTCCAGTACCTCTCTGTGCAGCATGATTGCCTCATCAATGTCCTTGGCATCGCCATGCTGCTCAAACCGTGCTTTGACTGCACTGGCCAGATTGTTGAGGGACATTCCCTGGTCAGGATGAGGTGCAGCATGGAGCTCCAGTGCCTCTCTGTGCAGCATGATTGCCTCATCAATGTCCTTGGCATCACCGCGCTGCTCAAACTGTCTTTGGAGTGCATTGGCCAGATTGTTGAGGAAGCCACCCCGGTTGGGATGAGGTGCAGGACAGAGCTCCAGTGCCTCTCTGTGCAGCACGATTGCCTCATCAATGTCCTTGGCATCACCGTGCTGCTCAAACTGTGTTATGACTGCATTGGCCAGATTACTGAGGGGGCTACCCCGGTCGGGATGAGGTGCAGCACAGATCTCCAGTGCCTCTCTGTGCAGCATGATTGCCTCATCAATGTCCTTGGGGTCACCGCGCTGCTCAAACCATGTTTGCGCTGCATTGGCCAGATTGTTGAGGCATATTCCCCGGTCAGGATGGGGTGCAACACAGAGCTCCTGTGCCTCTCTGTGCAGTGTTATCACCTCATCAATGTTCTTTGGATCATCCCGCTGCTTAAACCATGTTTGCAACCATCTTTGGACTGCTGTAGCCACATTTCTGAAGCACCCACTCTGGTGGGGATGATGTGGAGCATGTCTCTCTGGTATTTCTTTATGCATCCTGGTAGTCTCCTTCTGTGTCCATTGTCTTAACAGAATCAGCTGACACAGGGCAGTCACTCACAGCTTTATTGCTGGCAGATGTCGAAACAATATTTTCCTGGGTTCCCAAACCTCCACGGTTCTGTGCATTATATCAGTAGGTGTCACTATTCTCTCAGAGAACAATTATCCCACTGGACTCAACACGGCAGTGTTCTCCATTAATTTCTGTGATTTGTCGATGTAGGATGTTCAACTGCGGGCCGGTGTAGAGAGTGCTTGTCACACAATGATTAAAGGGGAAGAGAAGGAGGTCAGGTTGGCGAAGACGGCTGTTATATCATATATCTGTGGCGTTTCAGCGCAAGGTGTCATCGTGCATGCAAGCTGTTATTCCTAAGTTCGGCCACACGTCAACGCCGAAATTAATTAAAAGATGGTTTAATATGTCCCATGCAGCTGTGCAACGGGTGAGGGCATATATGACTACTACCATCGATGTCTGTAGCTAGTATAGTCGCATACTGCTTTTACTGCTCTTGGAGCTCTCACTTATATGTCAGATGACCTGCAGGATCCTTCTTCTCCACGTCGGACTTCATGATGCACCGTTTTCATTTGAACTGAACTCAACTGAAAGAAAGTCCTGGTACCTACGGAGACGGAAGCACTAGAAAGAAAAGCACAGCAACGCTGGAGTGGGAGAATGTTCCCCCCTCCGATCTAGTTATATATAAAATCAAGGCGCCAGCCACCAGGCGTCTGGGTAGGCATCGCCTGTGGCGCCAGAGAGCCGTGATGCGCGGTTGTTTCGAGCGCCGAGAGGTCCACAAATCTGGAGAAAGTCTGTGATACACACTGCTTGGTGATTTCCCGTCTATTCCACCCTGCGTGGCAACCACGTGGTTTCACCGATACCAATATTCAGTTCGCAACTGAAAGTGCCCGTTGTTCTCATTCAAGGATATTTGATCGTTCCTCCCTTCGAGACAAAGCAGAATTTATTTATTTTACCGAATTTATTTCCCTCGCAATCTCGCAATCATGATGGAGTACCTCGCAACTAGTGCGGGAAGTATCCACAACTACCGTATCACATCCACGTTAATAATCCATTGCAGAGGTGTCCCGGAATTACTGCCTACAACCAGACGCGCGACGAATTCTAATGCCCGGAAACCAGAATACGGTAGCGCCTATAAACATTTTTTCCCTCATTTCTCACCAAAATATAAATAATTCATATTGGGTCTATGGACTGAATACCGGAGACTAGCGTGCGCGCCGCATCCGACTTCATTTGAACGTATGCTCCGCATTCGACGCCAGACGAGTACGAAATAAAAAGTAAAAAATAAATCGCGAGGAACGGGCGTCTGATGCGCGCGCTCTGCTCCACGAGATCGCCGCGAAGATGAAGCGAAACTATGTACGCGAACACACGAAAGAGCGTGCGCAAGTCGGAGCGCGAAATATGACCAAAAAGGCAATTCTCATCAAGCCATCACTCTCCGAAGCTGTCGTCTTTTGCGCTCTAGCTTCCTTTGTACTTTCCCTTGGCGTACTCTAGCGGCATCAGCACTTTAGCCAGATCGCACAAGGCTAGGGTGTGGATATCGATATATACACCAAGAAAAACAGCAGTCGTCGGATGTCGCACGCCGATCCTGGATGAAAGGCTGCATCCGCACTGCCGCGGATCGGGCAACCTTGTGCGTTCTCGTCTCTACGTTCTCGCCACTCTATTCATACGGGTACCATATCATGCTCCCAGCCATTCTCTCTGCTCCAAACAAGCGCATTTGTCGTACATACGGACGCCCGAATCCCCACACGCAGCCTACAGGACATTACTCGACGTGGGACGACACCCCTTCTGCGCAGCTCGCATGACGACGAGGCCGACTCCCTCACTCCTTTTACCTTTAAACGCAGCGGCACTACTTGACGTATCATCTCGACGCGTTTCGCGCCTTTGGACTGATACTCTAATCACCACGGCGTGCATGTCGCATCTCAGGTGCTTAGCCCTTCGACTATGGCACGACGCTACCATCCTCGGCGGATGGGACCATCTCCTCGACAAAGCGCATGCGGTCCTCCCGCGGCTCACGCAGGACGTCGAGGTCGCTGCCATGGCGTGATTCCTCGCCTCGACGGGAAGGAGCTAAGCATCCTCCCTGAGTTCTGCGATGCTCTCCTGCCGCACGTCACCACCGGCCGCGCAGCTCCAGCTCCCAAACGATCCAACGCACCCCTTCACCTCGTACCTTTCACACAGTCGATGTCGCCTCCCACATAACGCGGCCGCTCTCCTCCTTTGTGGCGCGCTCCTTCCAGTTCACGAGCACGCGGCTCCCCCCCCCCCATTCTCCCCCTCTACCTACGTCGCCTCGCAGAACGAGTACCCCAGTCGACCTCTGGAACAGCTGCCACCCCTAATCGCTACGCTGCAGCCCGTCTATTGTCGTATACGCGGCAGGTGTGATTGTCGTCCGCCCTCGAGCACGCACCCTCTGCATCCGGTATCGCTATCCACCAGGCGTCCGCCCGTTCGTCCATTAGGACGACGAGCTGCACACGAGCTGTTCGTGCGCTCGCTCCCCGTGCCGATCGCGCACCTGCTCCCCGTGCTGATCACGCTCCCGCTCCTCCTTGAGCCGATCATACTCCCACTCCCCGTGCTGACGCGCTTCTGCTCCTCATGCTAATCGAGCACGCTCCCGCTCCCCTTGCTACTCGTCCTCGCGCTCTCTTGCTACTCGTGCTCCTGCTCCCCATACCGATCGCACTCCCGCTCCTCGTGCTGATCGCGTCCGAGCCAGCGTTATTGCGGAGACGGCGAAGGCGGAAGGGTCCACCTCGTCTAATCTAATCTAGTCTCTGCCCCGGCTTACTTAGTTCATCGTCCCTCCGTACCATCCAATCTCGCACCCTCGCTACCGCCGCTCCTACACCCACTGGTCGACCTCGCCTGGGTCGTCGCTGGGTGTACGTACCTGCCCCGTGGGGGTCTACGTGCCCATCTCACGCGTACCGGGCTTCCCCGTCTCAGAATGTTACAGGGCTCTGGGGGCGAGGCGACTGGTATTCGGGGCGCCGAGTGACGTTTTTGCAGTTTTGCGGGTACGAGCCTTCTATTCATGCTTTATTCACATAGATATTGATGTATACACTTCCGCAGCTAGTCCCGATATCACGCGATTCCGTCATGCATTGCGAGGATCGTCGTCCTGTTACTCGCGGGCTGCATCGATGTGGGATGGACGGCGTGGAGGCTGCACTGGTGGGCAAGAATACGGTGGGCTAGGTGGGCGCTGCGTCCTGGACTTTACCCCCTGTACTTGCGCTTTCCGCTTGTCTTCTATCTCCCACACCTGCTCGCGCCATCTCCGAGCCAAAGACAACACGGCGAATGGCTTTCGCGATATGTACCTTCGTTCAGAGTGCCAGACAAATGAAAACACGCGCCTCTCCGGCTATGATCGCCGCGCACAGCCTAGGAGCAGATCGTGATCGGGACTCGATTGTCGGCGACTCAAGTACCCATGGCCCGGACAGTTTGGTCATCCTGACTTGCCGCTCGCCCCATCTCCGAGCCAGAGGCAACACGGCGAGGCATACCCGGCTCGCAGAGCGCCAGGGGCGGCAGCGAGACGGCCCGAATAAACACGCGCCAAGGCCCGCCTCTTCGGCTATGATCGCTCGCGCACACGTTGAGAGCAGATCGTGATTGGGACTCGGCGACGTCGGCGACTCATTGTCGGTGACTCATGGTTTCGCTTCAACGAATTTTCTTGCAATAGATGCGAATTTCACATCAAGCCTCACTGCGCTATTGCATGGGCGACTTTCTTGGCAAACATACTTGCAGTTCACGCCCCCTATACTAAATATTCCTGCGGTGTACCCGGAGATACGACGGCGTCAAATGCACCTAAACTCGGTTATATTGGGATAGGGTTCGATGGACTTGATGTAACCGAGTAGGGAAGTGAGCATGTCGAGCATGCATATAAAGCGCCGCTTGTGGCTGTAGCGTCCCCCTCATCTCCATCTCGCATCACACAATGTTATTCCTCACCAAAGTTGCCACCTTCTTTCAAATTTTCTCCATCTTCGCCCTCGACGTCTGGCTCACTTTCATAAATCTTGTTACCCCAAAGCAAAAGATCGGAAGCGTTATCGCTCATGGGAACCCTGGAGCCGGCGGGAAATGGCCAGCGTATGTAGCGCCCCAAAAAGGCGACAGCCGTTCAGCCTGCCCGGCCTTGAATGCGATGGCGAACCATGGTGCCGTCTATTATCTCCTGTTGGATACGTGTGGACTGACAGCTTGCAGGCATCCTTCCTCGTGGTCCGTCCAGTCACTTTGCCTTCTACTCACTCTGATGTACCGCCTCAGACGGCCGAAATATCAAGTTTACCGAGATAACCAAGACTGTGAGGGCCACCTACAATTTCTCCTCCAGCTTCTGCCTCTTTGTCCCCGGATTCATGGCTAGTCTCCTGCATCGCAATTATTCCAAGGTTTTTCATCCAGCTCGCTTCGCTGTCTTACCCTAATGCACCCGTTCACAGGACACGTGTGACTTGGCGGACATTAGCTTGCATAATGGCATCGAGCATGACGCATCCCTTACTCGTTCGTCCTTCATTACTTCATTCTCCGCTGCCATGAACAGGCATAAAATAGGGCAGGACACAAAATATGATCCGGACCAGGGCAAGCCCTATCTCCCCTTCATCAATGAGCTCCTTTCCTCAGCGAGCGGGAAAGACCAAGATGGAAATTTATTGCTTACTGCTGCCGATGTATCGCGCTACTTGGGCCAGCGCCGCTCAGAGTCCCGCGCGAACAACCCCGACTTTACGCTCACCCACTTTCACAAGATGTTTGGAAGCTCCAAGTACGTTCTGTACTCGTTGCAAGACCACATATCTGATATTATATTAGCTCGTCGACTCTCTTGACTATTTTCGGAGGCAAGATCGCCGACCTGAAGCCTTTTCTCATAGAAGAGCGCATACCGGAGGGATGGGAGCCCCGCATCCGAAGCCGCATGGGCTTGACGTTCCTGACTTTCAACAGCACTGTCCTCAAGGTCGAAAATGCGATCAAGGAGAAAGAGTAGCCTGCTTGCGTTTCGTCTTTGATACCCCTTGTAGAAAATCGGTTCAAAGTGCACTGAATTCAGAACACGATTTCAGTACCTCCTTCGAAGCTTCAAAAACCTACACCTCAACTACCTCCGATGAATTGCTCCGAATTTTCCAAATAAAGGTCACGTGTGGGTTCAGCGCGTCAGAAAACAACCAAACACTGCTAAATTTAAATTCCTTGAACACCGGATCACGCGAAGCGCCGACCAGTCAATCAATCCATTCAATTGGGCAATAGCATAGATTTGATTCAGCGGGATCGGTTCGCAAATGCTAAGTACTAGCCGCCCACAGCAGGCTCGCACGATAAAAAACGGCAACTCGCCGCATGCAGAGCGAGCCATTTCTTTGTCGTTGAAAGTAAAGCCGTTCATTTTGTTTTATGATCTACCAATAGCTATTTATAATTGAATCAGTCCGAGCGTGCACACGTGGATGCTTTGAGCGCTTGAACAGAGCACATATAAGAAGCCGACACCGTCATTACATTCTCACCAGTGCGGAATCCGCAGTGCCATGCATATGCCTCCCGCATATACCGCCTACGTATATGTGAGCACCCACCTACTTCCTGCAGACCTCGCTGGACCACTGCAATCTACAGTTCGACATCCAGACAGGCTACCCAGGACAAACCCGTGGGCGCGTAATATTTAGGCTCTACGACGACATCGTCCCTCTCACAGCGAACAACTTCCGAAAACTCGCGCAAGGTCTAGACGGCGACGGGAAGCCCAGCGACAAGGGATACCGCTACGCACCTGGCTTATTCCACCGCATCATCCCTGGGTTCCTCATTCAAGGCGGAGATGTTGTGAATAAAGATGGCACCGGTGGGGAAAGCGCCTATGGGGGCAGGTTCAAAGGTTCGTCCCATTCTTTTTCATATGAACAAAGCGATTGGCCCTGAATACTCTGCTTAGACGAAAACTTTAAAGTAAAGCACAACAAGCCGTTTCTGCTGTCTATGGCAAATATGGGGCCGGATAGCAACGGTTCGCAGTTCTTTATTACCATGGCTCCCACTCCGTGGCTCGACGGCAAGCACGTCGTTTTCGGTCAGTTCCTCTCAGTTGCCACAAATCCATTTTTAATGCATTGTATATATTTTGCTACCGTTATCTAGGCGAGGTTGCGGAAGGTCATGATTTGCTTAAATCCATCGAGAAGTTGGGATCGGAGAGCGGAGTTCCCGCCCGATACGTTTCTATAATCGCGTCTGGAGTCATCGATTATGTGCCGAGAAAACCGGATGAAAAGAAATGAATAATTTCGCCATTTTTTTTGTAAAATTGTCATTTCTTTATCAAAATGTGCGTTGTAAGTGCCTGGACTTTGACTGGCTATCACGAATGATTCGGAGCCAGGAGGGCACTGATAAAAACAATTCATAAAACTCCTACCCCATATATTGGGAAGGATGAAGCCACAGTCTAAAATCAAGATCACGTAAACTGTAGCGATTACTCGCTCAAGTGATCACTCGGGATAACTGACGGAAGAGAAAAGCAGGCAGGGTGGCTGTTGAATTAACTGTGGATTAAGTTGCCAAACGTGATGTATAAATAGTTAACCTTCGCTCGGTCGCCGCTTCACGTCGACCAGCTCAGGTTGGGCAGATAGGCAAGGCCTTTGGCCCTGCTGTCCGGCCTGAAGAGAACAACAAATGGTTGCTCAAAGTGAGTCTTGATATTTCCTGCAGTTGGAGTACCTTCAATGTTGAAGTTGAAAGTCGCAATAGGTGTGCCCAGAAACTTGAAGAAGAGGACTTCGGCATTCACCAGTTAGCATCAAATCTGGTAGTCAAATGAAAAAATCATGGTTTCACTTGGCGCTATGGCCGGATACTGATGTACGTGGGTGGAAATAAAATATTAATTAAAATATTCAGAGCCCATGACCCTCTATATACTCTTATATTTCTTATTTTTTATGTACTGTTTAGTGATACGGTTAGTTCGTGAGTGTTTAAATTTGTGTCATTTTGTTTTGGCATCAAACATCCCCCCCTCGGTTCGAGTCCCGTTTTTGGTCACCTTTTATTCAACGTTGTACCCGGCTATTTCTTAAAATGTACTCTTGCGGAGCTTTCAGCTCTTCCACTATAACCTTTTTCAGGCTGAAACACTGCTAAAGGATAAACTTTTTGAGACCAAAATTGGGTGGTTTCTGCATCTGGTCTTTCAGGAGATAAAATTATCATTGCTTTGTTCCTCAATACAATGTGCCATGAACTATAATGATTTTATTGCCGACCTTGTACAAGGTTTTAAGGTGCCGAAATGCCAGTTTGAGCTAACAAAAAATTCTCATCCTGCGGGTGCAAAGATTGATCTAAAGAAGCTTACAAGGTTTGGCAAAAAATGCGTGCGGCGCATAGCGCCGCCATGAATTTGGTTTGCATCCATCATACTCACAATAGGCTGTTCATAGCCTTTATTCAGAAAAGTCTCTTCCCAGGTGTTCTATTGGCATTTGTGATAACTTTGCAACGCTGGTTTCTGGAGTTCTCTTGACTCCCGGCGACTTCTCTGACACCAATCTGACACGCATAGCACGGAGCGCTGCTGCAAAAATTTCTCCGGCACCCAGGATAGATTCGTGAGCTGCGGTCTGCACTTTATTGTGTCTTCGGAATTTCGGGACGCGCGGGCTGCGTGCCGGGCTGCAGCGAAGTTTCTTTCTGGTCATCTCCTGTGGCCTTGTGGGCCGTTACCGCCGCTGCAAATACTTTATTCGAGTCCCCTCCATGCCGTCAGCCTGCGGTTCGGGCCGCGTTCTCTAACTTGTCCCCATGAAGTCCCTTGCCCACCATACATCTACCGACGCGACTACTTCAGTACTTACGCGACCCACCTGACCATCAATTGATCACGTCACTCGTGTGGTTTATTACATAATATTTCAGTATCAGACTATCAGCATCAGTATCTGCCACCGGCACGAGTATCGCTGCGATAGCGGGAAAAATAAATACTAATCGGTCCGAGTGTGCGCACGTGGATGCTTGAGCGCTTGAGCAGAGTATAAAAAGCCAATAAAAAGCCGACATCGTCATTACATTCTCACCAGCGCGGAATCCACAGTGCCATGCATATGCCTCCTACATATACCGCCTACGTATACGTGAGCACCCACCTACTCCCTGCAGACCTTATTGGACCACTGCAATCTACAGTTTGACATCGAAACCTACGGGAATTCGGAGAGCCGTGGGCGCGTAATATTTAGGCTCTACGACGACATCGTCCCTCTCACAGCGAATAACTTCCGAAAACTCGCCCAGGGTCTAGACGGCGACGGAAAGCTCAACGACAAGGGATACCGCTACGCGCCTGGAATATTCCACCGCATCATCCCTGGGTTCCTCATCCAAGGCGGAGATGTTGTGAATAAAGATGGCACTGGTGGAGAGAGTGCCTATGGCGGCAGGTTCAAGGGTTCGTCCCATTTTACTTCATCTGAATAAAGTGATTAGCCATGAATTCTCGGCCCAGACGAAAACTTCAAAGTAAAGCATACCAAGGCGTTTCTGCTGTCTATGGCAAATATGGGGCCGGATAGCAACGGTTCACAGTTCTTTATTACCATGGCTCCCACTCCGTGGCTCGACGGCAAGCATGTCGTGTTCGGTCAGTTCAAACCTTCAGTCGTGACAATTTCCCTTTGTCTTTATTTTTCTATGGTTATCCAGGCGAGGTCGCGGAAGGACATGATTTCTTGAAATCCGTCGAGAAGTTCGGATCGAAGACCGGAAATCCCAGCCAATATGTTTCCATAATCGCGTCTGGAGTCATCGATTATGTGCCAAGGAACCCTAGCGAAACGAATTGAAAGCGAAGTAATTTTACTGTTCTTTGTAAAATTGTCATTTCGTTTATGGTTGACTATATATATGTCTTAGTCAATGGTTGAGTTGCGTCATCTATCCGTAAATAACTGTATGCGGCTCGCAACTTGAAGTGAGAGTGCTTGAACAACCGGGGGCTTGCCAAATTTCAACTATAATCCTCTTGGGAAGTTTTTGCCCTTAAAGCAACTGTTGCTATTGCGATCGTATAGTAGTCGTCGTCGGGCGTGGCAATTATATCATTGATCGTGAAGTCCATGATCACAGTAAACAGACAAGTAGTTATGCCAAGTCTTTCTTCTTCAAATGGATCCGGATCCGAATGACGCGCACCAAATCTCCAATAATCAACAGTCTGCATTGTTAAATGAGGCGCAATGAAGAAGAATAAACGGATGGAACTAACAGGCCCAAAAGCTGGAAGATGAATCCTATCAGCTGGAGTTTTTCGAGAGTGTGCCAGGCCACGCGACACTCTGGATAATCATTGATTCGTCCCCGATAGTAGCAGGAGCCATACTGCTGGCCGATATAATCGAAGTGGATGATGAGGCCGAGGGACAAGGTTCCACCAAGATAGCAAAGGATAAGGTAAAGGCTATCGACCAGGATCGCAGCAAGAGAAGGCACCACGACGTGTGCAAAGGCCAATATTATGGCTATAATGAGATAGAGACTCTCAAGTCCCGCCTGGCCAACAACCATTATTGTAAATTGGGCTGCCAATTTCCAAAGGTTGCTCACAAAAATGAGTCCAAGAAAAGGTCCAATGGTTATACCATCGGTGTAAACCACTACAAATGAGGTTAGTGAAGGATCTCGCACGGTGGACTATTTTAAATATCTGGCTCACCATCTTGAATGGCGCTTGTGGTCGGGGACACCATAGCAGCAATTACAACGAGGTTACAGATGAGAGCCGGGAAGAATAAAGCATAGCTGATTGTGCGAGGTTGGGACATGATCGTTGAGACGTTTTGCGCGAATATTTGGCGAATATATAAAGGCGGAAAGCTACCGCGAACACAGCCACGCACAGCCTATAGATAGTCGATCACTTGGCATCAGTTCGTATCCCACCGATTGTTTGCGGATCAATTGCCATTTGGGGATGTACGGTCCGCTCAAAAGTCATTCCCTGAGAAAATCAACAGAGAGTAGCAAGGCGTGAGACAAAGGTACTTAGGTAGAGCACGAATCGACATCAAAGTTATCCAACCTGTGGTCGTCGCCATCTCTGTTTCAGTTGTATGTACGTTTCTCACACCGCCAAATCTCCTAGCAATAGAGGCGGTGTCCAAGTAAACATTGTCCTTAACTTATGTTGACCATAGTTATATAGCTTCTTGTTGTATCAAGGGTCTCAAAATTCTCGCATCAAGAGAGTCCGGTTCAAGAAGAATATCGGTTTTGCTCTGATCACGTGTTTGATCCACGCATGTAATGCTACCTAATACCTATATTTTCAACCAACAAACTCTTTGCTCACGGGATCACGCTTGTTTCACTCTGAATATTGATTTCGTGCGCGGTGCAATTTCGGATCATAAGTAAATCAACCAGCGCTATCTGCATGTATTCGACTCACAAGATGCTACTGTCTGAGAAACCAACCATGCAAGTCTGCAAGTGACGCAGAAACATGAAGGGAAGATAAAAAATGTGAGGTATTGAGTCGGGAAAGCAGTCCTAGGACTTGTCTGAGACCCTTGACTCAAATTAACGGACACGTCCTTTATCACATTATTTTTTGGAATTCGTGAAGCAGGAACACATGTACATACAGCAAGCAGTAAGTAAGTACTAAAATCACAAACAGATCTGAAATGCAGTAACTAATTTACTTAGCTGTGTGCTGATATTCTGGGGGTTAAGGGAAAGCTGAGAAGAAAATGTCGCAAGTAAACTCATAATATTAATAATATGCCAAATTTTTACTCAACAGTGGACACGTCCAAGCGGGCGGGGCGGATCGGTGCGAATCGCGGGCAGCACACTGCGGCGGCGGAGAATCTCAAAGGCAGAAAGCAAGCCAAAGGATGATATAAGCCTACAAACAGGACAAACACAACTATCTACAGCACCACACGCCTGCATCGCCACACGGGGGCGGCATCCGCCGCCACCACAACAGTGCACAAACAGTGCACGTTAATTTTGTGTTTGACGCCGAGCCTCGACTGAATCGCAAGGTTGAGCTGAAGTGATGGTAAGTGGAGCAAATGTAACAAGTAACTAAGGCGCAGGAAATTCGACCTCACAAGTCTTAGGTAGATGTATACTGTAGTATTTCATTCAATTCAAACCGGCTGTGACCGGTGACCAAAATATTCGAATTTTGGATTTCGAAAATCAGCCGGACCGACCGTGACACCAAAATAAAGTTCGAATATTTCGCAAAAACTAGCCAGACACCTCCCAGACACCTGCAGAACTCGCTTGGACTTTCAAAATGACTGAAAACCTGCGAAATCAATGTCCGACTCCCAATCAGAAAGCGGCGCGCAAAGCGGTGCAGATCAATTAAATTACATAAACTTTAGCGCTATAATCCCGCCCTCAAGTCTTTCTGCTATGGATGGACTTCCCGACCGCCTCAAGGTCCCGGATGGCCCAGAAAACTTTTGGAGGCACGCTAACGATAAGGATGAGGATCTGGATGTACCCGTGTTGAAGCAGATAGGCCACTTACATTGGTGTATTAGCTGCTGCTGCTGGGCAATGAACAATTCGGAGTCGTGGTTTCATCGAGAGCTCGATGACAGGGACGGAAGCAAAAGTTGCCGATTAAACGCCAATCATGTCAATCTAAACAGTTCGTGAGAACGCCCAGCGTTCCACAACACGGCGCGCTTGCGTGCAGAGAAAAAAATGAGATTTTGGACCATTTTGGGGCTATTTTGTGACTTTTTCGGGACTTTCGAAAATCCCCAAGTGACCCGTGACAGGCTCGAATCCCTGTGACGCGTGACACTCGAATTGAATGAAATAGTACAGTACTCTGAGCGGCGGTGTAATAAATCTATGTTCAAGTATACAATGTATCGGCGCAGACGATGAGGTGGATTCTCAACTGAACGAAGGCTGTCCAGCGTGGAAGATGGACTAATTAATCAGTGCTTATTAATGACATGAGCTTGACAGGCTTGACATAACATGAGTTTATGCGACTCGGAGAAGTAAGAGGGTCCAGGGAAAGAAGTGATAGAGAAAGCCAATATTGAAATGAACGCTGTAGACATGATTTCAGACTCATACTCTAGTAGTGCTTTGAGAAGGGTGCACTCTTACCCTGATGGTTTCTGTGGCATGTCCTCCCCAGTGCGAACTCGGCACGTGTGCTGAGTTCATTAATCCGCAACAGACCCTTTTTTTTATGTGCGATCCCGTCCTTTACTCTAGTAGTACTTTTATCAAGTCGGAGTAGACAGCAAATTAACAAGCTGATTTAAACATATCTGGATATACTCGACCTGCGAAAGGGACTCGTCCTTTAATAAGCAGAAAGCACCCACATCTTATCCTACGACGCCATATGCAATTGAAACTCTCCTCGCTCATCTTTACGCTTGCACTCACCACCTGGGGTGCGCATGGCGCCTCACTTTTGGCTGAGCGTCAGGACCCCTGCTTCAAGCTCTGCGGTGGATCGTTCGGGGTGTGTTGCACAGGTTATCACTGCGAAGTTCATTTGGGTAACGGGGTCGGGGTGAGTTCGCTCCGTCTTCCGAGGTCAGGTGGGACCAATTAACGTTGTTTCATAGGCATGCGTTCAATAAAACATGAAGTCTCTGTCGGACGTGAAGAAGAAGTTTAGTCTCCCTTCATAACAAGGCAAAACGAAAGGAAAATCAGAAAAAAAGATCGAGGATTCGTTGTGACTCAGGTTGACGGATGGGTTGTTGAGAGACAAATCAGAAGAGGAGCCGTCAACGTATGGGATCATAGGTCAGATCTAGAGTATCTCTGAAGTTCGAAGTGTCCAGTTCGTATTTGTACCGTCGATTGTTTCGTATATGTGAACGGAAAAATATCGTGTTTTCAACGGAACGGCTGAAGGAGCTAGCTGCACCTGTGGGTGGTCCTATATAATAAGATACTATTCATCCACCCTCAACAAACATCACGTGAAATTTCCTTATCGGTCGCGATTGAACAAAACAATTAATAGTGAGACAACAAATCCATTAGGGGAAGATTCCCTCGACCAGATTGTGCATTTGCATGCAAGGAATGTATAGATTAAATTTTGTGGCTCTTGGACTTCTCTGTGTGTAGTAATTTCAGCCGTTCTGGGGGCCTTGCGTGGTGCCATCATTTTTTGATCTGGGTCAATTGGTTTGATGGATGGATAATTCCGCCACGTATCGGAACTCTGGGACTTAACCCTTTTAACAGTGAATACTTAGGCTTTTTCTCCTAAAATTGGTCGAAGGGATTGGCTCAAATGTGTCCGTGGCTGTTGCTACACATGTATTTTCTCAAACAGGAAATGTCATGTGACGTTTGTCGAGGGTGGATGAATAGTATCTTACTGGGATGCCGGTTGTACAATTGTTGGTGGACTCTTTTTTTCCTTTTTACGGTTGAGGTCCTAAGGGAATTCCGAAGTAAAAAATTATAGGCCCAGTAGCTCTTTAAAACTTGAAAAGATTGCGCGTTGAAGTCAATTTAATTCAACGTGTTCGTAGGGGCTTCGGCAACAGCCGTGGGTTGGTCGCGAAACAACTCGAAACATGAACACATCAACCTAGTCATTTTGTTCTCGACGTCCACCAGCAACAAATCCACTTGCATGGCCATGAACGGCATTACAGACTCTGCACATTCTGCTCACTCCGACTCTGCGCCTCAGCCGCCGCTTCTCGACACCACCGAGTGCGAAGCGCCAATAATGACGCTTCCCCCTGTGGGTCATGTCAATACATAATCAGTGTGCTTTTTTTATTCAATTAACCCGTTGAAGTTTACCCCATCTATTTAGATTCCAAAGGGGGGCAGAAATACCCAGTGGCGGATGGCCCGCGTCTGCTAAATGTTCAGGGATTTTGATCTTGGAGTGTAGGCAGAAGACGCTCGTTCGAATCGAGCCCGGGTCATATTCCCTCCAAGTCGCGACCGCTTATTATTGAACCAACCCCACTGAGTTTCGAGGAATGATAATATAGGTCCAGTGGTGGATGGTCCGCTTCTGCTAAAATTTTGTCGATTCGGAGAAAGATATTATGCGGAAGTAGCCGTTCGACTCGAACCTGGACCGTAGTTCTTCGTCTCTGCCCTTTTTTATTCAGCTCAAAATCCAAATTCACCCAACCCCTCTGAGCTCGTGGGTATAGAAATAAAGCCCTGGTAGCGGATGGTCCGCTTCTGTTGGAACAGAGGACGCTTTTTCGAACTAGGCCATGGTTCGTGATCAGTGGTAAAAGCTGTTTTTTATTCAATTAGCCCGTTGAAATTTACCCCATCTATTTAGATTTTAAATGAGGGGGGAAAAGCCCAGTGGCGGATGGTCCGCATCTGCGATACTTGACCGGGTATCATCACGATAATTATATCAACCAGAATACGCTCGTTCGAGTCAGCCTGAGCCATAGTTGGGTACACCGTGTTTTTTTTTTCGGGCGCGGTCCTTGAATTTCGACGTGGCTCCAGTTGACGAAGGAAATGTTATATCCGACCCGCTGAATTTTTGTATATGTACGTGCATGCGAATTATTTTTTGTGTTCGAATCGTTCGAATCGTCACGGTGTGACATCTGATCATGATCTGGTCAATCCGGCAACGTCGCTGGGATATGGAGCTGGCGCACGTCAACCCCTCCCCGAAGATCACATGACCTCTTCCCCTTTGGCATTCCGCTCTACCGTTTTGCTTAACTGTCGTTTTTCTGGGCCATATGAATAGTAAAAAGCCTCAAGGAGACTATATACGAACAAGACAACATGGTTTATACTGATATATTGTGCAACTGCATTTATTTTCCATAAGGAGATCATGCCATAGTGCTGTGTATTCATTGTCTACCATGACCACTATTGCTCAACGGTAAGTCTGCCCCTCCTCGGGTGTCCCGGGTCAGGAGTTCGATTACGATCCGGAGTATCTTTTTGCTCATTTTCGCGGTCATCCAAATCACGGGCCTGACAAACTGACACAAATGATATCAAAGCACGCGTCAATTTTTGCTGTCGCGTCAATTTTTCCTGCCTGTCGTCTTGCACGCCCCAGATGGACACCACAACTGGAAGCGTCCCACCCCCTCTCGAGTGCTCAACTAAAAAATGTAAGACAATGGTCCCGTATGGAACTGGCTTCAAAACTTGTGAAACCTGTCGTGCAAGTGCAAAACTACGTGGTCAGAAGAAGAGAAAAAAAGACAAAGAGGAGGAAAATGCCCGTGCAGAAAAACGCACATGGTCAGAGGTGCAGCCCCTGGGTCCAAGCTCTGAACTCCGGCAGATCAGCAATGCCTACTACTTGGGAAAGGTCCACATCCAACACGATGTTTTACCATGCTCGGCCTAGGTTGGCTGATCAAAATACTTAAAATTCGATTATTTACTTTTAAAATACATTTCTTTTCGATGGTACAGTGGGCGTGGAAGTTTTGTTGACGCTCATTGACGCGACGAAATTTGCCGCGGCGAATCACGTGATCTTCGGGGAGGGGTTGACCAACTTCAAGGGAACTTGGGATATGGCGCACTGGCTCGATGCGCTACTGCGTCCACGCGTCTCGTCGACCTTGGCGCCGAGACCCTCTCCGACGGATAGACAAGTGTGCCGCCCGCGATCCTGGGCAGGATTGGGGACGACAAGAGCAAGAAGACGATTCTGGTGTACGGGCACTTTGACGTGCTGTGCAGCCCGCGGCGCGCGCGGACGGTTAGGCGAGCGAGCCGTTCGTGCTCACGGAGCTAGCGGACGGGAAGCTCATCGGGCGCGAGAGCAGAAACGACATGGGCCCGGCGCTGGGCAAGGGGTCCGTTTTTTCTCCAGTAATTATTCTGATGATACGGCGTACTTAGTCGACGCGCAGGGCAACATCCTCGTCCCCCCCGGAGTAGACGACATAGGTACGCTCCTTCTTTTTTTTTAGTATATACTGTGTACTTAACTCAGTATCATCCCCAGCGCACATGGGTGGTGTCCCCCGCGCCACTCTTCTGGTCCGCATCGCTGGCTAACTTGATACGCGCATAGGTCCAAATCCTCGCCCTCGCCCCACGGCATCGACTCACCGGCAATTTTCGAGCAAGCTGCGTGCGCCTGGACTTTATCTTTCTCTATGGCTTGCCTTTTTGCGGGGCGGGACCGGGGCTGCTTTGTGCTTGCTCCCGCTTTGAGTGGAGCGCGCTGGCTGCGTCGCGTTGCCGCCATCCATCTCCTGCTTCACGCTGTCCATGTCAATCACCCCACTTTTTTTCGTCATTCTCGTCCCCCCTCCCCCCGGTCGCCCCTCCCAACCCCCCGCGCGTATATCTCCTCCTCCTCCTCCGCTTCCACTCGCCGCTATATCCCACACCCTCGCTCTGCCCTCCTTCCTTTATTTTCCTCCCACCCAGCCCAAACAGCGCCCATTCGCTCCTTCCTCCCCGGCCCCACTTCCATCTCCCACCGGTCCTTCCCGCGCCTGTTTTCTCCATTCTACGTTCTCCACGCCACCATCAATCTCTTCCCTCGACCGTCACCTTCCTCGTCTTCGCCCTCCATCCACCCCGCGCCCTCTCCGCCCACGCACCGCCTCTCCCTCTCCTTCCCACCCCGCCCGCCCCTCCTTCTCGCGCCGTACCTCATCTCCACCACCCCTGTCCCAATCTCATCCCACCCGTCCTTTCTTCCCCCGTATGTCCCGTCTTCGTCTTCCCCGCGTTCCGCGTTTCCTCCACGAAGCCAGCGGAGCACCGGTACGGTGTGCGTCGATGCGCGCGATTGGGGCTGTCTGTGCGTCCCCGGGCGGCCACTGTGCTTTCTTCGAAGGCGGCGCGGTGAAGGCGCTCAAACTGAATGAAGGTTGACCAGCGGTGAAGATGGACTAATTAATCAGTACTTATTAACGATATGAGCTTGGATAGGTGGTCATAGCTATATGCTGAAGCCCAAACAGAGGGCTTGAGTGGTGAGCCGTAAATGGCAGAGGATACTACCCTTGAGATGAATTATAGATCTATATATTGGCAATACCTGCTGTTCGGTTTACTGCGTTTACGCGACTCGGAGAAGTAATAATAGGAAAAGTCAATCACAGTTGAAATGAACACTGTATACCCGATTTCAGACTCATATTATAATAGCAACCGAATACAAGCTAGTATGGGTACCATTGTATCTGAATTCTAAGTGGCATCGGGAATGTACTGCGGCAAGCAACTAAGTTGCATTACCGCGTTTGAGGGTGCTCCCCCTTTGTTGCTGCCGGATGTCAGTATTCCGCGTAAATACGGCTATCCTGTGCCCGGTAAGTTATAAAATACTGCAGAGGAAGAACCAAGTTTCGTGTCCACATTCGATAAGGGGCAATGGGACAATCGTCAGTAGAATTCTGTTCAGTGTTCTTGGCCTTTCCGTTCCGAACATCTTTCATGGTCAAATAAATTACATTCACAGGAAGATCCGGCTTTGGATTTCCACTTATAATCTAAACCTATTCTGACGCGTTCAAGTCAGTTTTTATCCCTCCAGGTCTCGTTTTTCATCGCAAAGGTGTGTCATCATTTCACGTGGTCGCGTTTCGTGACATGACATCTGTGACGCCCGCTTTTGCTTCTGACCTCCAGGCTCCATGCACCTCCAAGAAGTAAACTACTCCTCCCATGGCTGTGTTGAGCGCGTAGTTTCTGGGCTGTGCCTCATCTTTCCCTGAGGCTACTGCGCGCAAACTGCGCACGGCTGCTTGTCATGACTGCTGCGGGATGATGTGCACCAAATTAGAATATCCACCTCGCGAACCAGTACTCTTCAAGTCCCATTGGAGTGTTTTTTTACTTGCCGCTGATTTCCCTAAATGGCGCCCACCGCAACTATGTATTTCCCCACCAAAACTCGCAAACAGCACCCGCAAGAGCGATCTCGAATAGAAAAGAACTGTCCGCAGTCATCTTCGTTACCCTGGCACTCAAGTTTCACACGTATGGGTGGTTCAGCTTCACCGCCATCAACTCCGCTACCTGTCGGCTGTTTATATTTAACCTCTTCACTGGCTATAAAATCTGCTCAGGGCCTGCCTTCAAAGTTATCTATTCATTCATTCTCTGCGCCATCATAAATACTTCGATGAGCATTCTCCCTTTTCTTTTACTTTCTCTCAGTCTGCTCGGATTCTCCGACGCGTCCCCCACTCTCGCCCTACGCCAGAGCACCGATTCTCCCCAGCGGCAAAATCAGACTATTCGCTGGGTGGACTGCCACAATAAAGTACCACTGCCGCTTATCTCCGAGTTGAATGTTACAGGCACTACATTCAACGGGACGCTTCCCGACAGCTTGCAGTGCGGCGAGATGGACGTGCCGATGGACTGGTCGAAACCTTTCGACGCAGCAAGCAACAATATAACCATCGGGTTTGCGATGAATCGCCCAACGGTGTCATCTGGGCTGATTCTCTAGTGCGTTTGGGTCTTTAATACTTTCCGTTATGTTCTCGACTCACATATCGTCGATCTAGCCATGCCGGTATTTCCTTCTTGCGTTAATGGTTTAGTCGATATTTTACTTACATATTAACTTTTAGGTGGCCCGGGAGAAGACGCTGTCCCGCAAGCGTGGGCGAATGCCCTGAATCTCACGCATGGAGGAACGTTTGCGGGGCTCGAGGACTTTGACTTCCTTGGTACACCTTCCGTCCTCATTACCGCGCCTAGGGACTGAGATCGCGTTTCAGCCGTTAACTCGCGCGGGCTGCAGTTCTCAACCCCTCTCAATTGCACCGCAGGAGATATATTTTCCAACGTATCGTTCGCATTGTGTGTATCCCGTCTGTCCTGTCCTCTATCTCAGTGTCTGATTTATTCCGCAGCCCCAGCACAGAACAGGAATTCGACCAGTACCAGGCGGCGATGAAGGCATTCATCTCTTCCTGCACGGAAAATAGCACGCCCGCCGGTATAGTAGAACATGTTGGGACTGCGGAAGTCATTCATGACTATGAGGCGATGCGTGTGGCGCTGGGGTACGAGAAGATCAGCTTTGCTGGTATATCTTAGTGAGTTTCTGTGTTGCTCCGCCGCTTGCTTCCACTTAGCTAGTGATAACAGCGGAACCTTTGTCGGTGCAGCGTACGTCGACCGCTTTCCTGAGCGCGTCGCAAATTTCGTACTCGACGCGGTGATGCCGCATTCAATGGTGTGTCCTCACACTCCCCGTCCAGTGCCGTCAATGCTGAATCCTACGAAAGCCCTACCAAGACATGATACCAGATCAGGTCCTCGCCTCGAATCGCCTTCTTCTGCGCGCAGATGCCTTCTGCCTCACCGACCCAACCTGCCCCTTCTACGGCCAAGGCAAGGGCAGCGTCGTCGCGGTACATCTTTCTTCACTCCGGATTTCGACGTCATTGATTAATAATTTACATCAGGCATGGGACACCCTCCTGGCGAGAGCCATCGAGGCCCCGCTGCCTGCACCCGGTTGTGGCCCGGGAGGTAACCAGTTCTGCAATGACCCCGTCACGGCCACGGACCTTCGCATGGGATTCACCGTTTTCATGCGCTCCAATTCTGACTTCCCCGCCTTCAATCAGGCCTTGAATGCTTCCCTCAATGGCGATGCAACGGGCTTCGCGTATGTTCCCATCTTTGATATCCGAGAGACTGTTGTGGTCCCGCTCCTTTGTTCGGATTTCTGTACGCTTTTCTTTTTCTTTTCGGAGTCCGGTATTGATAATGGTGTCTGCTCTTCAAGCGATTGGAAATTTGAGCGGATTCGAGGCATTCAATGACCTGAGCGTTCAATCGCGCAGCGTACGTCTACGTACCTTCTCTTTGCCATAGAACTCTATGACTGATACAACATGCACAGGTCGACACCCATAAGATGATCTACTCGCAGATGTGGCAATTGATCTTCATGTGCGCAACTTGGCCGTTCGCGGTCCCTGAGCAGAAGAAGATAGACACAAAGCTCCCCATCCTGTGGATGACATCCGATTTCGACTTAAAGTGCGTACTCTTTAGAGCTACAGGATGCTCACTGATCATAATCACTACTCACAGTCTACCAACGGAGTTGACCACCTTCGCGCATGCGCAGACGCCCAACGCGACGCTGATGGTGCGCCACGGAGACAACCACTGTTCCATTGACGGTGCGCACTCCATCTCCGTTATTCATTAAAAATGTACATTCGCGCATCCTAACGCATCTATTCATTCAGTCGCTCCCCCTGCTAATGCCGCTCAAGGTATCATGGCGGATTTCATCCGCACTGGAATGATGCCTGGCCCACGCGACGACGGCCTCATCACGATAGTCCCTCCCGGTGGCACGCGCGCGCCGGTCCCTGATGCATACGATGTGCCCACTGGCGCGATAGCGGGCGATATTAGTGGGATCCAGGTTATTACTTGAGGAATTTTAGTTCTATATATACCTGATCAATATTTTCAACTTTTTCTCGGTGGCTTGGTCCACGAATATACTGGTTTATATTTTGAGGCAACAAAGCCTTGGTTTGATCGATGGGCTGATTTTGGGAAGATCGCCGTTATTCTTTCTCTTCCACCACGACACCTTCATTCCGCCGAGTCTTCCTCGCATGACTGGCATGCTTTATTTCGGGTCAACAGTGAGAGTACTGACAACTTTCATTTCGGATGTATTTCAGTAGATAGATGCAATCTACTTGGTTAGAGGATTAGAGGAATATGGAAGATACGAAGAAGTAAAAGCAGGGAAGGTGGGCGACGGACGAGACTTGAAGCCAAGGATGACGAGACTAGACCAACGCGAAATACGGAGAGAGAACTCTCAGAAAATCTGAGGGCAGTGTCACAAATATCCGATTTGGAATACAACCTCAGATAGGGCCTTTCTGAATCTTATAAGCAAAACACGCAGCGTTATAGCGCCTTATAAATACTTATAACCCCGCCTCTTTTGCCTATAAGGTTCAAAAAGGCACTATCTTGGCTTCTGATTCAAGAGTGACTTTTGCGACAAAGTACTATCGCACATCAGTTGGCCGGTTGTTGGTGACTTTTCCTTATTTACGGTTGAAGTCCTAGGGGAATTCCGAAGTACAAAATTATAGGCCCAGTAGCTCTGTACAAGTTGAAAAGATTGCGCGTTGAAGTCAATTTAATTCAGGGCTCGTAACATAGGGGTTTCGGCAACAGCCGCGATCTGGTCGAGATAACAACTCAAAACATGAACACATCAACCTCGTGTCATTTTGCTCGACCAAATCCACGTCCATGGCCATGAACGGCATTACAGACTCTGCAAATTCTGCCCACTCTGATTCTGCGCCTCAGCCGCAGCTTCTCGACGCATCCGAACGCGAAGCGTCAATAACGACGCTGCCTCCTGAGCTCATTTGCGAGATATTCTCCTGGACTTTACCCGCAAAGACCTACATGAATGACGGGGTCAAGTTGAAGCCATCATACGTACCCATCTACGCCCAGATTAAGAGTAGTCTCTGGATTTTGGGACACGTATGCCAGCAATGGAGAGCACTAGCTCTCTCGTGCCCTACTCTTTGGTCCTCCATTACCATGATCGTGCCGAGGACGCCACCCATTCGCACCATAGCCATCCTTAAAGAACAACTCCGTCGGTCAGCCAATTCACCCCTCGATGGGTTCATTGTTGCTCAAAGCTCCGGTCGGAGTTGGGGAGATCAAGAGTGTCTACGGATGCTCATCGGTGCTGTGGGCGGTGACGGTGTTTTTACACCGAGGCTTTGTTGGGCCCAATATTTCACCCCATTCGAAACAATCTCCCTCTGCTGAAAGAGCTGATTGTCGCCCCGTCTCTCGGAGTGAAATCGAATGATATGTTTCTAAATGCTCCGAGTTTATCCAAGGTTGTCCTGGCCGGCAGTAATTGGACGCCTGACATTACTCTCCCCTGGGCGCAGCTAACGGAATATAAGGCCTCGTTCGCCCCCCTCCACCATTTCGGCCACTTGCGCGCAGCGCCGAACCTGATCCATTGCGACATCACTGTTCAGACGCATGATAGTACTATGGATCCTCCCAGGCTTCATGACTACCCCCAGTCCGGGCAAACCGTGACCCTCCACGCGCTGCACCGTCTAGTGGTCAGCATCGACAAATTCCTCGATTGCCTCGTTACTCCAGCTCTCGATGCGCTCTATGTCATCGGAGCATGCGATGCTGTCCAACCCTTCCTTGACCGTTCTTCCTGTGTGTTGACGCGCCTCACACTGTACATGTGCGACTCCCATCACCCTTCTGCAAAATGCTCCATCCCTTACCACCCTCCAAATCGACTTCTCCGGCGGCACGGAGGAGGCGAGCAGCCTCATCTCCGCCCTCACGGTTGATGCAGAATCGGGGGGACCTTGTCTGTCTCCCAACTTGACCTCCATCTCATGGGCCGATCGAAAATGCGTCCTCAGCCACAGCGCTTTCGTGGACATGGTGCAGTCACGATGGCGGGTGGCTAATACCACCTATTGTCGCCGCCTGCGTTCTGTCGAGATCCTCCTGGGCCGCGTTCATATAATCAAGACTCGGACAATTGGCAGGCGGTTGGAGGCGCTTCGTGACAAAGGTCTCGAGGTATCTATTGTTGATTGTCGTAAGGTGCCAGCTGCGATTGCGAAGTGGAGGGAGTGGTAATGGATTTTATATACTAATATTTTAACTGGACTCAAACCACCCCTTTCAGTGCTACGAAAATTTTGAAGGCCCGATTCCGCGTTGGCAGAGCGCGCAGTGGCGTATAGGTCCGGTCCGATGGTATAAGGTTCCAACACACAGAACGTTTTCAGTTTATATAAACTCGTTCGTATCAGGCCTGGGTCATAGCTCCGCATCACCAGCGTTTTTTATATATTATTCACGTCGAATACCACTCCACGGGGTTCTGTGTATGTCTAATAGAGACATTGACTTCGTGGGATTAGGGAGCTACGCCATTCTTTAAAAAAAATCAACGTGTTTGAATTCAACCTCATATGCATGCTGTGCACTTTTTACCCAAAATCAACCCTCGATTTGTTTACCCAAGTCAAGGATCCAATTTAACCAACTTCACGGCGTTTATAGATTTGATGGTAGGGCCCAGTAGCAGAAGGTCTGCATCTGCGATACTTAAAGCGGTGGGGAGCCTACTAGAAGCAGAGCAAGCTCGTTCGATTCGAGCCTGGGTCATGTTTTGCACACCCATCTGAGCAATTTTTAAAAAGAATTATGGGCGAATTCGACCAACTTCATGGAGTTCCTGGGCCTAGTGGCGGAAGGTCCCGTTCGCATCTGCTCTGTTCGATTCAGGCCTGCGCTATGTCCCGGATTTGGCGTTTTCTCTCTCTTTTATTAAAGTCGTTCAATTAAAACAACCTTCCCGGGGGAGTCGTTGTATTTTTCACTTTGGCTGCAAAGCAGTTAGCCTTATGCGGTTCCTGAAAATGAGAAGGAATTCCAGCGGCGTCTGCGAAGCTTACAAAGGGGATAACAGAAAGTAAGCACAAGTTGCTCGTCTGAATCGCACCTGGTCTTTACAGCCCGCAATTATTTTTATTCGACTCGCCCAAGTTCAAGCCATATCACAGACTTTGAGGGAATAAACGTGTATGGCCAGTGGATGGTCCGCGTCTACCACCTTTGCGAAAACAAGGCGGGAATAAGGAGAAATAGCTTGTTTGTTCCTTCGGGTCTGGACCTTATTATTTAATGTGCCTTTATTTAATTCACCTCACATGAGTTGAATGGCTACATGCGTCTGCTAGATTTGGGAAGAAGGCTTGGTAGCGGAGGATTGCGCGACAAGCGTCTGCTAAATATGATTATGGACATGAAAAGTGAACAGAAAATGTACCATACTCGAGCCTCGCCATGTTCATTGTCTCATCATTGTTCAAAAAGCAATGTGCCTTTTTAATCCACACGAATTTTAAACCATATACTCCTCTTTACAATATTGAGAGGAACGACCTGTAGCGGACGGTTCCACGTCTGCGAATCTTGAGGAAGCATCGTAAACAGCTGCACAGAAGATGCTCGTTTGATTCAAGCCAGGGCCAAATTCGTAGACCTTTTGACCAACTTCCCTTTCTTTGACATTGTGAGCTTGTTGAACAGTAAAAGCTATGAAATATGAAAATGCCCCGTGCATGACATTCATTTTCCTCATTTGTCTCTGCTGAATGGAACTCATACCGCGCAAAGAAGCTCGAGCTGACGAACGAGAGCTGGTGCTAAAATAATTTACTGCATTTATACCGAAAATGCTCGATCGATTCGGGCCAGGGCACAGGGACATATATATTCCGATTTTCAGCTACGTACATGGCATTATTTCTCTTCATTTGCCTCTGCTGGAACGATCTCAACACTGCGCAAAGGAGCTCGAGGGGACGATCGAGGCTGGCGTTGCATTGTAGGTCTATCAGTATTATATGTGCAGAAATTAAAGTACATGCATAAGGTAGGTATTAAAAGAGGTGCCTCCCAATGCCTCCGAGTCCGCTCGCGTTCGGATTGAAGTCCCGCAACCGAAGGAAGGCAAGGGTAGGTTAGAATAAAGATGGCATATTTCTCGCAAATTCGCCGGATGGGTGTCTTGCAAGTGTTTCTTTTCGTTACTTCCGTTTGTTCCCATCGCCCAGCGCAGATTCAGCTGACAATCAGCTGAGGCTGGTTTAAACTCCAACCCATCTTTGCCACATCGCTATCTAATCTGATCTGCTCCCACGCTGCCCGCCTCTTTCACCAACTCCTCCGCCGCGCCCGCCTTCGTCGCCTGGCTCGCACAGGCTGTCCTCCTACCGTCCATCCCCGATCAGCCGCTGCCCTGCCCGCAATGCTCCGGGATGAATGACGCCAGTCCGCTGGCAGGAACACGCACTCGGACCCGCTGCCAGAACCTTCGGCCCCGTCGACAAGCTATAGTCCAATCTGCTGCAAGATGCTCACCCGCGTCAGATCCAGATCCATTCTAGATCTACGCCCTACAGTCGCAACTTTGGACTCGCCATGTCCGGCGCGATCTGACATGGCGTCTGTACCTCCTCTACTTCAAGCGCCTCCAAATATCCTTACCGCCTATGTGCCATCTCACTCAGATCCCGCTGTGCAATCTTTAGCGACGTCTCCTTAGAGAACCCTCCTCCCCAAGATCTAAAGAATCCACGCCATGTTGTCCGTCGTCAGTCATACACGACGAACACAAGACGACGCGGATTCCCTCCATCCTTCTCGCTGGCACCGAATCTGAAATTCCCCCACTCATAGGTATACACAAGGCTCCGTCGTATTGCGCCAATAAATAAATAAATAAAGTGCATTCGTTTAAGTTCCTTGGGGTATATAATCAATCACCTCCTCTACGTCCCGACCTCCTGCGCGCAGAGCTCCAAATCGACCATTTGTATGCGCCCCTAGATCCGGGTCCACCCGCCCATTGCGGCGTCATATCCAGACCCCATGCCAAACTGAGCATCGGAGCGTACCCTGCAGCTTCACATGCGACCCCCACTCCTCATCGGCGCCATCGCCCTAGCGGGCCCACTGGCCTTGGTGTGCCTGGGTCGCGGAGCAGGGCTGGCGCTGGCGTCGCTATATATATGCGCAGGGGCGTGCGGCCGGGTGGTGCTGGGGGTGTCGTCTCCTCGCAGCAGCAGCGACTAGTGCCGGTGGTGGAAGTGGCTTCCAGCGCCGCAGAGAGCGAGCGCGTGGCCAGCGCTGCAGGGAGCGAGCGCGTGTTTGAAACCTCGGTCAGACGCGCTGTCGGCCCGTTTGGGCGCGAGCGCTCTGGCGGCGCGTATTGTATTCGTCGCTCGCGGGAGGTGCTCGTGCGAACAGAGCGGGGTTGGCGTTGCAGAACGGGAGGTGTCCGCACTCGCTCAGTGGGGGAGGGTGGGCGGTAGACGTGGCTGGCAGAACCGCTGAGAAGGAGCGAGTGCGTGTTTAAAACCTCGACCGGGCCCGGGCGCGTATTTCCTCGCTCGCTCGCTCAGTGGGGGTAGCGACGATGGCGCGGGCACAGGCGCAGCGACGTGGGAGCGCGTCTTCAGCATGGTCCACCCGCGCGCTGAATGTCTTCACCCGCCCTCGCCCCTGCCTCTACCCCTACTGCGCCCGCGCCCGCGCTGCGCCCCACCGCCCTTCCCCTCGGCATCCACACCGCGCAAGCACCTCCCTCACTTCCCCACCCTCCCCGTCTTCACCCTCCGCACCCTGCTCCCGCGCTACCACCACACCGACACTCCAATCCTTGCCCCGACCTCTCCGCACGCTTGCCCACCCGCTGATCGCACGCACGTCCACCCGCTCGACTTCGGCACGGCGCGCGATGCGGTGCTGGTGTGCCGCCCCGGACTCCGACTCTGCGCGTACGCGGTGCCCATCCTCTCGCCCACCGCCTCCGCATTGGTCCGCCCCTTCTGCGGTGCTGGTTCTGCACGTGCAGTACCAGGTGCGGCGCGCCGAGGGGATAGAGGATCGCGTCACCGCAGTCCGATGAAGAGGTGCATGGACCGCTTGGCTTTGCCATGATGACGCCTCTCCCCATCCTCGCCCGCGCCGGCTCTGCACTCCGCACACTCGTCCACCCACGCTGTGTGATGCATTGCTGATTCTGCGCAACACGCTGTTGGGTCGTACGCCGATGTGTACGACGCAGGCTCGACACGGTGTTCTGCGCTGACCGCGCGCATGAGGCACGCGTAGAGCGCGCTTTGGCGTTGGC
This sequence comes from Mycena rebaudengoi, assembly GCA_029282285.1. Lineage (NCBI taxonomy): Eukaryota > Fungi > Basidiomycota > Agaricomycetes > Agaricales > Mycenaceae > Mycena > Mycena rebaudengoi. Next base: position 3,423,597 of record JARJCX010000002.1, on the reverse strand, counting down.
GCCGCCGTCGATGTACAGGGGCGCGCGCGACGGGGCGGAAGAGGGAGGCCCTCGTCGGGATAAGGGGGCGAAGGGGTCGCGGACGGTCGCACGAATGATGGCTGTGGGCTCGTATTCGGGGATGGACCCAGCATGCTGCGATAGATCATGTGCTCGTCCTTCGCGACGCGGTGCTGGTTCTGCGTGTAGCTAGGCCCGCCGACGTGGATGACATATGAGGCGCGGGTAGAGAGTGTCGTCGTTGGCGCCGATGACGATGTACACACGCAAAGGCGCGCGTGTTCATGGGGATGCCGATTACGGAGGACGCGGACGTGGGTGCTCAAGGTTGGGCATAGGCCGGGAAGGAAGACGCAAGGGCTGCTAGGACGTCGTCGGGGACGATGCCCTCCATGAGATTCAGCATCCTGCGGTCGGGTTATCAGAAAAGATCCGGCGCGACACGCTGCACGTACCCCCAGTATGCTGAGCCTCGCCTCGCCTCCCTTTTGCGTATTCCACAGCGCCCGCACCTGCTCAAATTCGAATCAGTCTCCAATCGCAAACGTGCGGCCGAAAGAAAATGCCACGCTACTCACCGTGCTAAAGCCCCTCGCTGCGCTGATTGATATTTCGGGCGTATGAGGACGCCGTTTATGAAGCGGAAGCCCGCCTCCGGACTCGCAGAGAGGCGTAGCGTACGGCCCGGTTTGTGAGGTCGGGGTGGTGCGGGCGCAGCGGCGTGGTCTTCGAGAGCCGGGGTTATTTTCCCAGCAGGACGCCAGAGTGCGAGGCGAGCTTGCGGTTGAGGCTGTGGAGAGGCACGACGATGAGATGGGATCGGAGGCACGAATGGTGAGCTTACTCGCGTCCCTGCGCCATGTGCACTGCTGCGGAAACCATGAGGTGCCACCGTCGCCCGCGCCATACGTAGTGGGAATCGCCCTCCTTGGGCGGCTCGACCTTGATTACTTCTGCGCCGGATTGTCTGTTCTGCGGACCGCATTGGAACGCATTTGAAGACAGCGTGACGGCGGTATGTTGGCAAGCGAAGGGCGCGCGCTGAGCTGAGCTGCCTGAGCTTAAGGACGCGGGCGACAGTGAGGTAATATCACTCGAACTTGAAGCGGTGGACGTCCGACCAGGACTCGAGGCCAGGGCCGAGCTCTCAATCTAGCTATCTTGCAAGCTGCCAGCAAAGAAAGAGCCAGTCTAAGAGCATATTGGCCGATAGCGCCTTTTGCGCAGTACAAGCTGACACAGACAGGTTAGCACAGAAGTTCATGAGCAATGTTTTGAAGGCGATGGAGTTGGTGGCCTGGAAGCACTCCTGAGTTTCCGCCTCCGCTGTCAAACCCAAAAAGGAGATTTGATCGCGGCACGATTCCCTGCCGCCACCAAGCCGTTGTTTGTTTGGACTGCCCCGAAGTGTCAGTGTTCTGTCAGCCACAACAAGCGGTATTGTCGCTCTCTTCCTCCCACCATCCTCATCGCTCTTTACCCCCGCCTCGCCTTCCGCCGCACATCGCATACTCGCTCGCCGCCACAGTGCCACTCGACGCCGATGTCCCCGACGCCTGCGCCCCGCTTCCGAGGAGTTAGGGCAAGCGAAGCGCGCCCTTTGAACTCCGGGTATCCACCGTGTCGTCCCGCCGTGACGGGTTAGGGTTAGGTGAAGAGCAAGGATGTAATTAGATACCTGTCATCATAATAACACTCAATTCAGCCCTTCTAAAATTATTTCCCTTGTATTGTATAAAACAACGAGCCTTTGTCTTGTAAGTAAGTACTTAGGGTATAAACGAGTCAGAACGGCTTGTGGCGGCTTGGGGGCGGCAGGGAATTCGTGCCGAGATCAAATCTCCTTTTTGGGTTTGACAGCGGAGGCGGAAACTAAGCGAGTGCCTGGAAGTGGTCACGCATCGGACAAATCAACACAAACATTGACCGCCCACCGAATAAATACATTCAGAAAGTTCAGAATCTTCTTCCAGAGGCTTGTGGCCAAACCTCTAGGTGCGTTGAAAGTTCTGTCTGTTGGCCTTACTCTTTATTACACAGCCTCATTCAACCCTGACTGTCGAACGGATATTCTTAATCTCACTATAATTGTAGACGACGCGTTTCCACGCTGTATAAATTTTCTTACCGCTTGATTCCCACCGCAACTACTCAAACCAGTGACCGAATGAGACCACATCAGAAGATTCCATTTTCTGTGTATTGATACATCACCAGACGCACGACGACAACCCCGTCCACCCGCCTTTTACATATATCGCCGGATTTTCCACTTTATAATAAAACTCCCTGCGTCACGGTGGCCGGTTCTTGAATTTTGTTCGCTTGGGTTTTGGTTGCTCGGAGGTGATCAGGCCCCTCGCAGATTTTCTGGGTGGTCGAGAGGCGGATAGGGCCGCTATTATAGGGATATCGAGTGATTAGGTGGGGGCGAAGGAATTAGCGTCGTAGGGTGGGCAGATAAGTAAGACTGCTATTATAGACGTCCCGGGCAAGTGAAGCGAGGAGAACGAGAAAAGCCGCCAAAGAATTAGGGCGGCTAAGAGAGTCGAGGGGAGAAGCTTGAATTATTATAAGACCCAATTAGACCGAAGAGAAAGAAGACCGGAGGATGCAAATTATGTCGAAACAACTATTGTTGGCGGCAAACACTGATAGATTTAAACCGGGCAGTTTTCCTTGTTGGCCAGGGAGGCGGCGTAGAACGGTGACGTTTTGGAGAACACAACATTGGTCGCCACCTTGGCCTTGGGGCACCACACGTACGGCTTGCGCGCGAGCTTGTTCCCGCGGAGGGGGAGCGCGAGGGTGTAGCTTTCCGTTCCCCACTCGACGAGCGGCTTCTCCGGGCGGGGGGCTACGATGATGACCGGTGGGACGGGCTCGGGATGCACGTCGAGGGTGTGGACGAGCCCGAACTTGAAGTCGTCGGCGGTGGCCAGGGGCGGGAATGAAACCTGGGGCCGCTCGGGAACGGGGCGCGCTTTAAGGGCAAGTGCTCCCGGGTACACACCGAGGACGTTGTCAGCGTACTTGAGAAGCTGTTTGTGGAGGAGAACCTCAGGCGCTTGGTACTTGACGGCCTGGGTCTTCTCAGCTACACGAAGCGCGGGAAGGGTAGCGACACTCCGCACGGGGGACGACTGGGGTGGCTGAGGGCCAAAGTAGGATTGGATGGAGTGGTGCTCTTGGTTCCAGCAGTTTCCTGGGTAACGGTAGACAGTTGACGGGGTGCGTGCTTTTGGGAGCGTCTTGAGGGAGGGAAGCGGGCGGGGGGCGAAGGGTGATTCTGGGGTGGAAATATCGCTGCCATCGGGGCGCAGATACGTTGCAACCGGCGGAGAAAGCTGAATCTGTATTGTGGAGGCGATCTGAGAGTGGTTTAGAGAAGAAAGTGGGAAAGTACATTAAATCGTACCTCCGCGTCCGCTGACTTGGTACGGTTCCACAATTTTCCCGTGGAGAATAAATACGACAGAAGAAGAATAACAATTCCAGCGCCAGGAATGACGAACAGATACTGGATATTGAGAGACTCGAAAAAGAGGGTGGACGCGGTGGATGCGGTGGAGATAGCGGGCATGTTGGAGAGCGTGGGATACTTTGAGAGCAGTGCGAGATGAGGGTAAAGAGAAGAGATGCAATGGTCTAGGATTCCGAAGCGGCTGGCAGGATAACCTCCGCGCGGATGAACCTTGTAAGACATGGAGAAAGTCCGCCGCGGATGTAGATTCAGACATTTTGTGCAACCGCAGTCTAGCAGGGTTCAGATTTTACAGTTGAGAGAGGCAAAATAGCCCGTAATTTTGGCGGACGCAGAGCAAGCCCGCTCCGGCCCGGCAAGCCGGCCCTGACGAAAGTGTGTTTGGTTTGTTTGTTCGCTCCGGCATGTCATCGGCATGTCCGGCATCACGCGGCTTCGTCAGAACGGGGCTTGTACCGAACCTATCGTTTGGTGGAGGTCAAGTTGAATGTGTACATGTTTCGAGTTGTTTTCACGACCAAAGAGCGGCCATTGCCGACACCCCTTTCTTTTGAGTCACTACGCCCATCTCCAGCGATAAATCCACATCCACGGACATGGACACCATTCCAGACTCTGGAGAGTCTACCCACTCCGATTCTGAGCTTCAGTCGCAGCTTCTCGACACATCTGAGCCCGAGGTGCCAATATCGACTCTGCCTTCTGAACTCATTTGCGAGATATTCTCCTGGACTTTGCTGGAAAAAAATGATTTACCGGTACCTACCTCCGCCAAGCTCAAGGGTAGTCCCTGGATTTTGGGACACATATGCCGGCAATGGAGAGCACTAGCCCTGGCGTACCCTGCTCTTTGGTCCTCCATTACTGTGCTAGTGCGAGAGTCGACGAGCCGCGTTTGCGCCATACCCATCCTGAAAGCCCAACTCCGTCGCTCCGGAGATTCGCTCCTGGATGTGGTTATTATCGGCGACGGCAGCTATACTCCGGGAAATGTCAAGCTTCTACGGATGCTCGTTGGATGTTGTGGACGGTGGCGCTTTCTTTACATCGAAGTTTTGGGCCCAATATTTGGCCCAATTCGAAACAGTCTCCCTGAAAGAGCTGGATGTCGGCCAATTGTGTTTTCACGGCGCGAATCCTAGTGATACATTTCTAAATGCGCCGAGTTTATCCAAGGTTGTCCTGACCAGCAGTTATTGGACGCCTAACTTTATTCTTCCCTGGGCACAGCTCACCGAATATACCGCTTCGTTTACCCCACTGGACCATTTCGGCCACCTGGGGGCTGTGCCCAACTTAGTCAACTGCGAGATCACTGTCCAGACACATCATAGGTATCCTCGCAGGCTTCACGACTACCCCCAGTCGGGCCAAACCGTGACTCTCCACGCACTGCGCCGTCTAGTGGTCAACGATGACAAATTCCTCGATTGCCTCGTTACTCCGGCTCTCGAGGAGCTTTATCTCATCGGAGCATGCGATGCTGTCCAACCCTTCCTCGACCGTTCTTCCTGTGTGTTGACGCGTCTCACGCTGTACATGTGCGACTCGCACGACATCATCATCCCCCTTCTGCACAGCATTCCATCCCTTTCCACCCTTCAAATCGACTTCTTCGGCGGCGCGGAGGAGATGAGCAGCCTCATCTCGGCTCTCACAATTGATCCAGATTCGGGAACACCTTGTCTGTGTCCCAACTTGACTTCCATCTCATGGACGAGTCGAAAATGTGTCTTCAGCCACTCCGCTTTCGCCGACCTGGTGCAGTCTCGGTGGCGGGTGTCTCATACTGCGCATTGTCGTCGCCTGCGTTCTATCGAGATCCTCCTTGGTCGTGTTCGTATATTCACAGCTGGGACAAGTGTTGGCCGGCTGGAGGCGTTACGTAATGAGGGTCTGAAGGTATCTATTCAGAACCGGCATCGGGTCCCAGCTGCGATTGCGAAGTGGAGGGAGTGGTAGAGACTTTCATATATTGATATTTTAACTGGACTCAAACCACTCTTTCAGAGCTCCGAAATTTTTGACAGCCTGGTCCCGCGTTTGCAGAAACTCAGCTGAGCGTGGTTCGGTGACTTTATATATAGACTATACGTCGGGGTAGTACGTCAGGGTAACCGAGGTATTCCTGGTACCGATTTAGGTCCAGGTCTCCTTCTCATAATTCACTTTTGTTGAAAATTTGTCCATCATGTGATCTTCCGTTTCTTCCCGCATCACCTACGAGATGCCGCTCCCTACCGACGGCCTCCAGAGAAACCGGGTTGCTTATTAGAATTATCCTTATTTCGGCCCCATATAGATTGTATGTAGTTTGGATGAGGGATTTTTATGTACACGTCCATGTACACATTTTGCGAGCTTGCCAGTGGTATGTAGTCATTAAGATCTGAATTGTGGGACATTAATATTCGTGGCCTTTCGAAGGCATGCTTTGGAAAATCAGATCTGGGGTCCGGCACAAAGGTACCAGGCATACCCGGAGGGCCGTAATATATAGATATATATTCAACGACCAACATAGTTCATGGATATCAAACACAGCCACGCCAACATTTTTTAATTGAATTCAACCAGCTAAAAATACGCGGATGTCTGCGTCTGACCTATGGCAGAGTTGCTAGATTTGAGAAACAGGTTCAGTGGGGGATGGTTTCTCGTCTGCGAATCTTGGTTGGAACAAGCCGTGTAAGAAGAAGACGCTCGTCGATTCTGCGCCATGAATCTGTGAAGTACGCAAACACTTTACTCAACTCGTTCAAAATCAGGCAGCTTCATTGCAACTTCACGTGGAGGAGAGAGAAACTTGAGGCCCAGTGGGCGGATGGTTCCGCATCTGATATTATTGGGAGGGAGTCATCGATATAAGGCAAGACTGACAAGTAGGCCATTTTCCATTAATCAACTTGCAATTGGAGACATTGGAACGGAATCGCGGATGGCTGTAAGTTGCCCGTCTGGATAGTCTCACACCGATCTGAATGTCAACTTCCCTTCCCATCTAATTTTAGCTATTACAGTTGAAGAAGATTATCCAAACACAACGAAACCCGCTCACAACTTTCTCGGCCTCAACGATTCTCCGCCAAATTCCCCCTGTATTCTACCCATAGCAAAGGTCTGTTACAATTTGCCTCTAAAATTTCAACAGAACTGCGAGCGGAAGTGATTTCAATCTCGGAGAATTATCAATGGGCCTAAGCATCCTTGAGCTCATTTTGGAGCGAAATTTGCGTGGAAAATATATTATTATTGTTGTAGAGTAAGTATAAAAGTTCCCCAAAAACGCGTTCACGCCACCATCCCCACATTATTAAGAATTATCATCGTCATCGTTATGCGGTCGTAGGATGTTGGCTCTTAGCAGAAGGTGATCTGCGCCGAGGTCAGCCTACATATAATAATAATCGGCAGGCGAAACAGCGTACCACCAAGTTGACGTCGTTCGCCTGGCATGCGACCTGGACGTGGTTGTCGTTGAAAACTTTGAACGCGGTCGGGCAGTCGCGGTTGTCGCCTGAAAAAATTCTATCAGCCGCGTTCAAGTTGGTGTGGGTTAAAAGGACTAACAGCTAGCGCCGGCGGGCTGGCATCCATTGTAGTATCTGCAATCGGGCATATGTAAGTTAGCAAGCACAATGTGACGAGTCAAATTCAGTACCCGAAGCCGCTGGTGACAGAGAAGGCCAACCTGCAAGGCCGATTCAGTCGGAGAGCTCAGTACACAAAGACGGCGAGACTAACGGGGGGATCAAGGAGATATCAGTGCTGGAGCCGGAGCCGGGCGCGTTGGGGTTGGGGTTGACGAGGGTGGTCTCGATGAGGGTGCAGCCCTCGCCGTTGAATCCGCAGTTGCCTGCCCATTCAGTATGAGCTTCAATTAATATGGGGAAATGCGCAGAAATTGGTACCAGTCTGGAGGTACGCGATGGCACTGCTGATGGGCCCGTCGTGGGTGTATGGTTCCCCCCTGGAGCGGACGTCGGGTCCTTGGATCAACATCGGCTGCAATTTTTTTTTAGTAAACATTCAGGACCACAAAGGCCACCGCATACAGTTCCGCGTTGGCAGCTGTGGCATGGATTAGAATCGGCGATAGCATCCAAGAAAGAGCGTGGCATACCGATTGTCAAATGTGATGGTGTGCCTTTCCGCATTGACGGAGCTGACCGCAATAACAAGGAGAGTGAGAGCAGCGGTCTTGAGGGAGAACATTGTGAAAGGGAGATAAGAGGTGGAGAGGAAAGGGAATGAGTTGAAGTGATAAACATGAGAGACGCGAGAGGTTTTATAGGAGGAATTTGCGTCACTCCCGTTAACTTCTTCCGTCTGGGCAACATTAGACTTCGGGACATCTCGACAAAATCAGAGGAAAAGCATAGCCACATACGTATGAGGGATTGTGAGGGGTTTCTTCGCCGAGTTTCATCAGGTTTCATCGGTCCTCGTGCGTCTAAAAACAGATCCGCAGCTGTGGTACGTGTCTGTACGTGTACGGTTATCCTGGCGTCATATTGTAGATGCAGTCAAGCAGAGTCAAGCATTGGCAAAGCGTTGACTCGTCAGACTGGGCGACTAACAAAGGCAAAATAATTGAGCTACGATAGCCAGCCAATTATTGATCATTTGGTTGTTGGAGAGCTCAAAGTAGTTTCGGAGCGCACCGCCGGCAGGTTGCGAAACTAACAGCAATAATGTTCAGTCGACGGGATGTTGAGTCGAGGAAGCTAGTAAACGGAGGACCTCAAGAAAATGCGTGTGGCCACGTTTGTGCATTACCGGAGCATGAGGAAGCCATAAGGAGGCATGAAGATCGACCATCATTGATGCAGGATTAGACTCGTAACCAGCCCTACGTTGAGTAACTAGACAGCGGAGGAGGACGCAAGTTATTTTAAGTCGATACGATGAAAATTGAGAAAGAAAAAAAAAAAGCGGTTGGAGTTACTCGAACGTTGGTTCGAGCATTGTTAACGCCTTTTTTTTTTTCTCGCTCATTTTTGCTCGGATTGACTCAAATCTTTTTGAGTCATACTCAGGTATATAATTGCTCAACCTAGAGACTGGTTACGAGTCTAATGCAGGATCCACTGATCACGATTACATCCCACGCGAGGATCCCCATTAGTATTCCTGTAGAAGCGTGAGGAGTCGAGAACCTCAAAAGAATAAGCTAAGAGAACCAATACACAGTGGCGGTCTGAGGACGCTGCCAGAGACTATATGGAAAAATATTCAATATCAGACCAGTGCAGCCGGTTGAGCTTCTGGTGTGAACTTTGGAACAAAGAAGCGGCTGTCGGTCAACTCGCCATTTTCGTCCGCTCTGTGGAATGTGGGACCTTGGTCACCTTGGGAGGGTTTGCGCGAACATGATCGCGTATCAGTGACGGCCGATCTTCGCGTGCTCTAGCAAGACCGGAGGTCCGGAGCCAATATGGTTGTTACTATAGAAACGAGTAGGCTCAAACAGGAAGTTCACCACGGCATTGCATTCAACTCGCTTTCTCCGTGCTCGTATCCGTACTGCGCAGATGCACATGCTTGGCAGTTTCAGAAATTCTTCATCATTCCGCCAAACATCCGACGCCCATCGAGATTTGATCTACCCAATTCGAACTTGGGCGGAACTGCAATTTATAAAAGTCCCATGTTGGGACTCAACTGGAAACCTTCCCCCATCTTGATAAGTATGCTTTCCTCTTTAGTCTTCATTTCCGCCCTCGCTGTCCTGGTCAATGCTGACCGTCGTATCACGCTTCGTGTACGTGGGCAATAATATTGACATAATTCCAGCTACTTACTCATTATGTCCGCAGAATAACTGCCAATGGGGGATTGGCCTGACGCTCAGCAACTTCCCTCATAAGGGTGTCGACTACAACGGTGGGTTATACGGACTGTTTTGTTGCGTCATTTTTGGCGAATATTCCTCATTGTGCGGATTAGGTCCCGCTATTGGGGATATCCCGGCGAAGACCAGCAGGGTCATCAATGTCCCTAACGGGTGAGCCCCATGTATTCTATGTCTGCTCCTCACTGACTTGCACAATCAGGTGGAACGGCATGTAGTTTCGCAGCTTTCACATGTACGCTACTCACGCACCTCCAAGGTCGCATTTGTGATCGTCCCCCGAACTCTGGCTGTGAAAACGATTGCTTCGGCGGAAGTGTGTCGCGCCGGAAATTGGGAATTCTTTTCGTTGACCTGTTTTTTAACAGTTGCTTTCGGGCGTGCGGCTTGCTCCATGACCGAGGTCCGTTCTATTCGCTATTCGTTCTACATCTGTTCCCTTTCCTGTCTCATTGACTTTCAGTTCACCTTCGACTCCGGGAACATTGGTGGGAACCAGTATGTGATACGAAACGCGATGTACCGTTACGGCTCCTAACATCTTGAACTCAGCGATTACGACATCAGCAACATCCAGGGATTCTCCGTCGTGTGTACCAATTTTTTTCCATAGTCAAGCCAATATTCGGTCATATGCTGAATATAGTTCACAGGCACAACAAATTATCCCTGACGCTGGTGGTTGCCTCAAGCGTACATGCACTGACGTGAATTGCCCATGCGACCAGGTGAGCTTCGATTCAACCATGAGCTCGCCCAAACCTATCGTGTCGAGCGTTTCCCATTAACTAATCCGACGCTAACTGTTCATCCCCCACCAGGCTTACCGCCCCGGCGACCTCTCGGGAACCTGTGGCGGAACCGGCCCTGTCGACCAGGCGGCTAAGGTCTGTGGAGGCTCGGGCTTCACCCTTGTGTAAGTTCCTCTTTTGTGGGGGCCGGATTCTTGATTGATAATTCGATGCCAGCTACTGCCCATGAGTGCGCGGTGGATGATAGTCCTTCTGAATGTAAGTTCCTCTTTTGTGGGGACCGGATTCTTTACTGATAATTCGATGAAGGATACTACCCACAAATGCACGATTAATGAGCCCTTCAAGTTTGTATGCCAAAGATACGCAATGGTTAATTTATGCAAGCGAGAAGGATTTACGGTTACCCAACAACGCTCTTTTGAAATATTATTATAATTTTTAATGGTTTATCGGCCGCACGCTTATAAACAGAACAGTGGGCAAGTCAACTTGAGTTAAACAATCTAGAGCAACTTCCGGTCTTCTTACTGCTTTTTTACGCACCCGACTTACCAATTTGAACCCTATCACTCAATTCATCTGCGACTGGCACTTTAAGATGAGTAAGTTGAGCTCCATGAGCATCTTCCATGCCCATAATCACCTCAAGTTAACAGAAAGCTAGTTTGGGTTAAACACGATCCGACCGTGCCGTTAACTTTACTTTACTTCACTTGTACTTTCGCTTAGCGCTTACATAACTTTACTTGGTAAATGTACTTCCCCAGCCAAAAGTAGAGTAAAGTAAATTTTGTATGGCTAAGTTAATTTGCATAAGTTACTTTGTGAACCATCGGGCCGCTGGTGTTCAACTGGGGGAGGGGGGGATATATTATACTCGCGTGGTCCACAGCATGAGCAACGAGTTTACAGAAGACAAACGAGTAGTACTATTCGGGTGCTTATCCAGAATGACGGGGCGCGTCGGCGGCGATACGCGATCCGCCGCGGCATGGCGAGATCGTGGCAGCTAGTCTCTCCTAGACGCTTCAATAGTTCGAATATAACCTTCACACCAAGCTCTGGAGTTACATCGGATAGTTCGACTGCTGGTAGTAAACATAAAACATCCGCTACGAGATCATGGCACTGTCCCGGAAAGGTCATAAATCCTTCCATTAACCTCCACTGTCTGCAAAATTTTCGTCGGCGTCATGGCATGGACAATCAAAGCTATACGCCCAGCGGCGTCGTCAGTCGCGATCGAGTCATCAATGATAATCGCCACACGCTCGACCCGCCGAAACACACCGATCCAGCGCCCAATTTTCCCCGTGTTCTCAAAAGCCAATGGGAACCCGGTCACCAATTCCAGAGCAACGACGCGATCAAGGTGCTGGCGAAGCTCGTCGGAGAGATTCGGATGAGAGAGTAAATCATTCGATATTGAGTAGACAGACCTCTCCATCGAGAGCGACAGCGCCGGAGAAAGTAGCCGGCGCTGAAAGCTGAGCATCAGGTCAGCCAATTTGCGAGCTATGCCTGCCGCATCGGTGTCCCACTGGGGCGACTCGTATCGACGGCACAGGATTGAGACCGACTGGAGCTTGGGGAAGAGTTCTTTGGACTGCAGGCAATTTGCGAGGAACTCGGGCGGGGCTTTCAAGCTGAGAAGATGGCGGAATGGAGGGATGCGGACAACGCGCGCATCGTTCGCGCGGTAGGCGAACCGGGTGCCGAGTTCGAGGTGTGTGAGGCGGGGGAAGTGCGTGCGGAACCTGACGAGGTCCTTCACGATGTGCATCAGATCCATCAGGACGAGGATGGTGATATTTGGGGCGGCGGAGGCAATCAGCGGCAGCACTGTGTTCCAGACATCGAAGTCTAGCCCAGTGACTTTCGATATCGAGAGGGTCGTTATCGGGCAGTGGCGAAGGACGCTGAGGGTCCAATTTAGGCAGGGAGGGACGAGGAGGACGGCGGATTGGATATGTAGGGCAGTCAAGTGCGCAGAAGCCATGGGTGCCGGAACCACAATCCAGTCTCTCCCTTGTTGAGGGACCCGAAAGAAGTGCGATTTGTCCTGCGGTATCTTTGAGCGCAATAGACGTCTCACGGGAGCTGTTAGGCGACGCGAAAGGCTCTGCGGTGAATCCCACCGCCGAGAGAGTTCGTATGCACTGGTTAAATGACCACCATGTACCACAGTCAGGGAAATACACTCCCTGTCCAATATGCCGTTCAGCAGGTCCCCTAAAGTGGACGTCCACGAGCGCAAGGCATCGTCGTTGCCGTCCGACAGGCATTTGTTCCCCCAGAGATCGAGCTGCAGCGTCACTTTCTTCACAGTAGGGAATCGTGAGACGAATCTTTTCACGCGTTCAAGCTGCAAGATAAATGGGGAGATGGAGGTGCAGCTGGGATGCGGCAGGATCCAGGTGATGTCCTCCATTGCCGAGATGAAGAGAGCCGATTGGAGTGCGGAGAGCATGTCCCAGTTACCCCTGCCCATAGGAATAACGACCGATCCCGACGCGTAATCTATGTTGTTTCGAGCGAAATAAAGTGGTAGGGCGACGAAATGCAACCGCCGAGACAGTAGAGCCAGACAATACAGGCCGTGGGTCGGGAAATCTGGATTCTCGAAAATGCGGGCGAGGATCTCATTGGGAAGGTCTAGGATCCCAGCTGGGGCCATCGTGGAAAGGAGGAGAAAGGGCGGCTATTTGGTATTGTGTTGCTCTTGATTAGTGTCAACCGGGAAGATTAATATCGCAGGTTCAAAAATGTGAAACCAGTATACGGTATTTGGATTGGGGCGCCAATTGGAGAATTGGACCGGGTCAGTGAGCCCGTGTGTTTTAAATCGGTCCCAGTCACGGTGTTTTTTGAACTCACTAATTTAACTAAGCCAACCGAGTTCCTTGGTATAGAAATGTAGGTCTGGTAGCGGAAGGTCCGCATCTGCAACACGCACTGCGTTTCAAGGGCGGATCGGCAGAGTAGGTTGACTTGGGCTGACGTCAGTGGACTCCTGCCGACCCGGCGCGGCAAACCCTGCCGAGTCTTGATCGGCAGATCTGTGCCGACCTGGGTTGACGCCTCTGCCTACCCTCTGCCGACTAGCTCCACACAAAATATTTTCTGCCACTGTCAACCTCCAGATTTCCACCAAAATTAGTCCCCAGACCAAATTGAGCCTTCCGAATGCATTGAGAGGGGTTGCGAGACGTAATTTCCTACGGCAGAGGCTTCCCGGTGTACCGTAAATCAGGGTCGGCCGAGCTCTGCCGACGGGGCTCGGCAGAGGCTCTGCCGACGAGGCCTTGAAACGCAGTGACGTGATAGGTGACTAGCGGTATAAGCAGAGCAAGCTTGTTCGAATCGAGCCTGGATCATATTCTATCCAGGGTGGAATTCTTTTTATTCCATTCGTTGAATTCAGTCAATCTACCAGAGCTTGGCAATTCTAGAGAAAGGCCCAGTGGGGGATGGTCCGCGTCTGCGACAATCATATTTTGGCCAGGGTGGAATTCTTTTTATTCCGCTTGTGGAATTGAACCGGGTGTCTGGGTATAGAAATATAGGTCCAGTGGCGGATGGTCCGTGTCTGCGATATTTACAATGAGCATGGAGGTCAAGCAGAGCGAGCTCGTTCGACTCGAGCCTGGACCGTTGGATTGAAATAAGGATATTATTTTATTTATTCAATTCGCTGAAATTTATCCATCTCTTTAGGTTTCAAGGGAGGAGAACAAAGCCCAGTGGCAGCTGGGTCCGCGTCTGCTGAACTGGTGGAAATTTGCCGGCAGGTGTTGTGCAGAAGACGTTCGTTTGACTCGAGCCTAGGCCATATTCTGTGCATGGTCGAATTCTTTTTATTCCGCTTGTTGAATTGAACCAACTTCACGGGGTGTCGGGGTATTTAAGTTCAATATATTACACGAAAGCCCCGAGTGTGCAGAGGATGCTCATTCGACTCGAGCCCGCAAGTTGGCCATGAACGGGTATTTTTTTGTTGAACTCGTTCAAATCGAACCAACCCAACTAACTTTCAAGGGAAGGCCCAGTAGCGGATGGCGGATGGATGGTTCCGCATCTGGGATGTTTACACTCGTTTAAATCCGGCTAAGCTAATAACAGAGTTGTTGGGAGAGAGAGAGAATGGGGCTGGTGTCTTTGTCCTGGAAATTTTCCGCACGACAAAGACCGTCTATCTCCACAGGAATGTCCGGGCCGCCCTAGGTGATAGACAGGCTATTTGTCCAGGAGACAGATGGTCTATTTCCATTCCCTCGTTCGAACAAAGGGGAGTAAAATGGACAGCCTATCTCCCAGGGAAACAGACACGGGCTGTTTCCAAAAGGTTTCTTTGGTTACGAAGCAGAAGTAGCTCGTTCGAATCGAGCCTGGATCATTGAGCAGTATCAATAGAGCTTTTATTCAACACGGTAATTGCAACTCTGTTTAGCAGAGTTTATTGGTGAGAGAAAGAGGCCCAGTGGCGGATGGTCCGCGTCTGTGATACTTGAGCAGATAGAATCATTGCAATGCTCTTAAGCAGAATACCCTTGTTCGAATCGAGCTTGGCCCATAACTTGTGGAGAATAAAGGTTTTCTTTTTTCCATTGGCACTGAAATTCAACTGGGTGTCTGGGTATAAAAGTAAAGGCCCAGTGGCGAATGGCTCCGCGTCAGTTATAATTTTGTTCAACTCAAGGTTTAGATTGAACCAACCCGACTGAGTATTAAGATATAGGCTCAGTGGCGGATGGTCCATATCTGCGATACTTGCTGTGCAGGATAAAGGGGTTAAAGCTGAATGTGCTCGTTCGACTCGGGCCTGGACCTTTCTTCGTTATTCTCGTTCTTTTATTCAACTCAAGGTTCAAATTGCCAATCCAACTGAGTTCCTAGATATAGAAATATAGGCCCGGTAGCGGGAGGTCCGCGTCTGCGATACTTGTAATGACCTTAGAGAGATTAAGCAGAGCAAGCTCGTTCGAATCGAGCCTGGGCCGTGGTCGTTGGCATGCGATTTTCGCCCTGGTTGTGGATCGTTCGGCGTCTGCGAAGCTTCAAAGGTGATTGCAAGGCAAGCTCGTTTAACTCGAGCCTGGGCCATATTTTGTCCATGGTGAAATTCTTTTTATTCCGCTTGTTGAATTGAACCGACTTCATGGGGTGTCTCCCGGTGGCGGATAGTTCCGTGTTTGCGAAACATTTTTTATTCGTCGACGTGAACGGGCCACGCTCGGTTCGAATCGAACCTGGGTCATATCCGGTCCATGGTCGCATCCTTTTTATTCCGCTTGCTGAATTGAACTGACTTCACGGGGTGTCTGGGTATTGAAGTATAGGCCCAGTGGCGGATGGTTCCGCATCTGCGATAATTGAACGAGGACGCCACAGCTTATGCAGAATATGCTCGTTCGACTCGGGCCTGGGCCTTTCTCCAATCGTTGGGCTCTCTTTATTCAACTCGTTGAAATTCACATAATTTGACGGGGTTTGTAAGTAAAGGGATATAGGCCCAGTGGCGGAAAGTTCCGCGCCTGGGATAATTAGTGAGGACGCCAAGGTTTCTGCAGAAGATGCTCATTCGACTCGAGCCTGAGCCGTAGTTCTTGGTCTGTAAAAGCTTTTTTATTCAATTATTAACCGTTGTGGTTCATGTCATCTATTTACATTATTTAAGAGAGGAGAGAAAGGCCCAGTGCGGATGGTCCGGGTCTGCGATACTTTGCCAAAGGAAATGAAAGTAAGCAGAAGTAGCCTGGGCCATACATGGGCGACTCGCTGTTTTTCATTTTGCTAATTGAAAATCAACCACATCTAGTTAGGTTTCAAAGGAAAAGAAATAGGCCCAGTGATGGATGGCTCCGCGTCTGCGAAACGTTAGTGGGATATGACGTTTGAAGCAGAACACACTCGTTCGACTCGAGCCTGGGCCATGGTCGGACACGAGTCGGTAACTTTTATAATATTGGGTTTAAATTCAACCCATCCACCTGAGTTTCTGGGTATGAAGATGTAGGCCCAGTGGCGGATGGTTCCGCATCTTCAACACTTGAAAGGAGCTCTGCAAGTGCAAGTAGAGCAAGCTCGTTCGACTCGGGCCTGGATCATATTCAAGTCTCCGTGCAGGAGCTCTTTTTTCTTCAGCTTGTTAAAAATCGCCCTTCAAGTTTTATTTCGAGGGAAGAGGTAAAAGGCCGATGGGTCCGCATCTGCAACGCTTGCCACCGAGATAAATAGAAGCCGCTCGTTCGACCGAGCCGGGGCCATAAGCCTGCTGCCCCGTTTTTTTAAATCTTCTCTCTCAAGCTCCGACGTGGGTCCGTGAACGAAATCCGACCCACTGAATGGTGTACACCCAGCGAGGTACGAGTTATTGTATGAATTTATATCGTGAGAACATCGCCCAATCCGGCAGCCCTGATTTCTGATCCGCTACAAGCTCTCGTTCCGCGTCGGCCTTCATCGAAGCTTCATCGCGCGCCTGCTCGACGCACAGCTGCGTCCTTGTCGGCCTTGGCGCCGAGACGCTCCCTTTCCGCCACGCGGACCGCGCAAGAAGACGGTGCTGGTGCTCCTCTTGCATTCGGGTCTGTTTTTCTTTCAGTATTATTCAGATAATAGACCCCAGCATACTCTAAAGCTCGACTACACCATCGCCGACGTCGAGGCCGCCGCGGACAGCAAGATTGCGCGCGACAAGGCGAGGGCTTCCTCAATTATTCGCGCTCCCGCGCCACGCATCTGCGCCCCGTTTCCGTGCCCTTTCTGCATCTCCAGCTAACTGCATACGCGCGCAGGTCCAAGGCCTCACGCGTCTGCCCTCGCTCTCACTTCACAGCATTGACGGCGCGCTCTCCAGCCCCGGCGCAAAGACCGTCATCCCCGCAAATATCAGCGACAACATTAGAGGGCCTGCTTGTGCTCTCGCGTTGAGTGGGGAGCTGCTTTGGGGATTGCTGGCCGTCATCCACCTCCAGCCCCTCTCTTCTCCCCCCTTCTCCGCACTCGTCCCACTTCTCCTCCCCCCTGCCGCTTTTCCTCCGGCCCTCCCTCCTTCTTTCCCATCCTATCTCACCTTCATACCACTTTTAATCATTTCATTTGATCCTTTCTTTCATTTATTTTTATTATCCCGTTATCCTTCTTCCCCTTTCCCATCATCCTCACCGCCGCACAGATGACCGCGGCTGTCGCACCGCTCGTGCACGCTGAGTTTGCCAAGCTCGGGACCAGGTGCGTGGTTTTCCTTGTGTTTTTGAATTTTTTATTTGGGAGGGTTCTCTAAATCCGACGCAGCAAAGACCTTCCTTCCTTTCTTTATTTCTTTCGCGCGACTGTCTGGAGTGCACCTGGTTCCTTCGCTGCGAGGCCCATTCGTGCGCGCGCCGCGATCGTTCGTGCGCGATGCCGCGATCGTTCATGTGCACACTCTGCGAAGGCAGCGTAGCACCGGTGCGGTGGGCGACGTCGATACGCGCGATTTGGCGCCACGTCTGTGCGTCCCCGCGCGGCCACTGTGCTTTCTTCTCGAAGGCGGTGCGGTGAGGGTGCGCAAACTGGATGAAATTGATCAGTGGTGAAGATGGACTAATTACTCAGTGCTTATTAACGACATGAGCTTGGTGAACCATAACAGAAAATATTACGATTGAGATGAATCACAGGTCTATATATTGGCAGTACCTGCTGTTCGATTCACTGCATAACATGTGTTTACGCGACTCGAAGAAATAATTAGAATAGGGAAAGTCAAATTCGAAATGCCCGAATTCAGACCCATATTCTAGTAGTACTTTGAGTACCCTGATGGTTTGTTTCTCTGGCATGGCCTCAGTGCGAACTCGTTCTGCCGAGTTCATCAATCCATAACAGACCCTTTTTTATGTGCGATCCCCGTCGCCATCCTATGTATAGACTCGAGGCAGACGCTTTTCGTGCCATCTTAAAATTGATGACTCGACTGTCATCAAAGTTCGGTGCTGGCGTCTGCTGCTGGGTTCGAGTCTATCCTATGTAGTACTTTTATCAAGGTCGGAGTTGACAAGCGGATTCAAACATTTACTCGACCTGCGAAAAGGAGCGACTCGTCCTTTTAAATTAAATGAACGATCATCCAATCCTACGAAGCCATAAATTCTCTTCATTCATCCTTGCGCTTGCACTTATTGCCTGGGGTACCGGTGCGCACGTAGGGAGCACTAAAACTACGGCTTAAGAAGAGCAAACCATCATAATACTTACAGCTTTATACGGACAATTGATACATCCAAAATCTAGATGTATCAATTGTCCGTATTACCCTTAATGAGCCGTATTCTGCTTGTAATCGCGATAACTTGACCTGAGTGCAGGCAAGAACAACCGGATACAAGCTAATATGTGGACCATTGTATCTAAGTTCTAAGTGGCATCGGGAATGTACTGCGGCAAGCAACTAAGTCGCATCACCGCGTTTGATTCCGTAAATGGGTCGCGCGGTCTTCCCCCTTCTTTGCTGCCGGATGTCGGCATTCCGCGTAAATACGGCAATCCTGCGTCCGGTAGAAATACTGCAGCCAGGTCTCGTTTTTCATCGCAAAGGTGTGTCAATTCAGTGTTGTTGCTAAGTTTCTAAGCCCTTAGATTAATAAGGGGTTATTTCATTCTAAGTTAAGGGCTTTACATCAGGCCTAGCCCATCCTAAGGCCTTATTAGCCCTTAGTATGCCAAGCCAGCCAAAATAATGATTAAATGATTACACACACAGAATGTCTATTCTCGGTCACTAAGTATAACGGCACCAAAATTTCACGCTCCCCACCGCCGCGCTCGTCGACTGCCATGCCTCCCAAATTCAGCCCCATCTGGGCCACGTTCCATCGTAGCGAAAATATGCCCAATGGGAAGCATCACCGGGCCACTCACTGGCGGTGCATCAATGCAGAAAGACCCATGACCGAGCCCGACGTGGGGGCTCAGGAGGGGTCTGGAGACTACTATGAGATTTAATACCTGCATTTAGTTAGTTAGAGCGACACTTCAACACTTTCTTTCGTTGCCACAACCGGCTTCCCGTTTGGGAAATAACCCTTATTTTGCCCCTTATTTAGCACCCCTTATTAAGCCTTAGAAAGGTCTAAGCCCTTAGCTTCAGGACGAACCCTTATTAAGGGCCTTATCTACAACACTGGTCATCATTTCACGTGGTCACGATTTCGTGACATGACATCTGTGACGCCCGCTTTTGCTTCTGACCTCCAGGCTCCATGCACCTCCAAGTAAACGACTTTCCCATGGCTGTGTTGAGCGCGTATTTTTGGGGCTATGCCTCATCTTTCCCTGAGGCTACTGCGCGCAAACTGCGCACGGCTGCTTGTCATGACTGCTGCGGGATGATGTGCACCAAATTAGAATATCCACCTCGCGAACCAGTACTCTTCAAGTCCCATTGGAGTGTTTTTTTTGCTTATTTCCCTAAATGGCGCCCCACCGCAACTATGTATTTCCCCACCAAAACTCACAAACAGCACCCGCAAGAGCGATCTCGAATAGAAAAGAACTGTCCGCAGTCATCTTCGTTACCCTGGCACTCAAGTTTCACACGTATGGGTGGTTCAGCTTCACCGCCATCAACTCCGCTACCTGTCGGCTGTTTATATTTAACTTCTTCACTGGCTATAAAATCTGCTCAGGGCCTGCCTTCATAGTTATCTATTCATTCATTCTCTGCGCCATCATAAATACTTCGATGAGCATTCTCCCTTTTCTTTTACTTTCTCTCAGTCTGCTCGGATTCTCCGACGCGTCCCCCACTCTCGCCCTACGCCAGAGCACCGATTCTCCCCAGCGGCAAAATCAGACTATTCGCTGGGTGGACTGCCACAATAAAGTACCACGGCCGCTTATCTCCGAGTTGAATGTTACAGGCACTACATTCAACGGGACGCTTCCCGACAGCTTGCAGTGCGGCGAGATGGACGTGCCGATGGACTGGTCGAAGCCTTTCGAAGCAGCAAGCAACAATATAACCATCGGGTTTGCGATGAATCGCCCAACGGTTTCATCCGGGCTGATTCTCTAGTGCGTTTGGGTCTTTAATACTTTCCGTTATGTTCTCGACTCACATATCGTCGATCTAGCCATGCCGGTATTTCCTTCTTGCGTTAATGGTTTAGTCGATATTTTACTTACATATTAACTTTTAGGTGGCCCGGGAGAAGACGCTGTCCCGCAAGCGTGGGCGAATGCCCTGAATCTCACGCATGGAGGAACGTTTGCGGGGCTCGAGGACTTTGACTTCCTTGGTACACCTTCCGTCCTCATTACCGCGCCTAGGGACTGAGATCGCGTTTCAGCCGTTAACTCGCGCGGGCTGCAGTTCTCCACCCCTCTCAATTGCACCGCAGGAGATATATTTTCCAACGTATCGTTCGCATTGTGTGTATCCCGTCTGTCCTGTCCTCTATCTCAGTGTCTGATTTATTCCGCAGCCCCAGCACAGAACAGGAATTCGACCAGTACCAGGCGGCGATGAAGGCATTCATCTCTTCCTGCACGGAAAATAGCACGCCCGCCGGTATAGTAGAACATGTTGGGACTGCGGAAGTCATTCATGACTATGAGGCGATGCGTGTGGCGCTGGGGTACGAGAAGATCAGCTTTGCTGGTATATCTTAGTGAGTTTCTGTGTTGCTCCGCCGCTTGCTTCCACTTAGCCAGTGATAACAGCGGAACCTTTGTCGGTGCAGCGTACGTCGACCGCTTTCCTGAGCGCGTCGCAAATTTCGTACTCGACGCGGTGATGCCGCATTCAATGGTGTGTCCTCACACTCCCCGTCCAGTGCGGTCAATGCTGAATCCTACGAAAGCCCTACCAAGACATGATACCAGATCAGGTCCTCGCCTCGAATCGCCTTCTTCTGCGCGCAGATGCCTTCTGCCTCACCGACCCAACCTGCCCCTTCTACGGCCAAGGCAAGGGCAGCGTCGTCGCGGTACATCTTTCTTCACTCCGGGTTTCGACGTCATTGATTAATAATTTACATCAGGCATGGGACACCCTCCTGGCGAGAGCCATCGAGGCCCCGCTGTCTGCACCCGGTTGTGGCCCGGGAGGTAACCAGTTCTGCAATGACCCCGTCACGGCCACGGACCTTCGCATAGGATTCACCGTTTTCATGCGCTCCAATTCTGACTTCCCCGCCTTCAATCAGGCCTTGAATGCTTCCCTCAATGGCGATGCAACGGGCTTCGCGTATGTTCCCATCTTTGATATCCGAGAGACTGTTGTGGTCCCACTCCTTTGTTCGGATTTCCGTACGCTTTTCTTTTTCTTTTCGGAGCCGGTATTGATAATGGTGTCTGCTCTTCAAGCGATTGGAAATTTGAGCGGATTCGAGGCATTCAATGACCTGAGCGTTCAATCGCGCAGCGTAAGTCTACGTACCTTCTCTTTGCCATAGAACTCTATGGCTGATACAACATGCACAGGTCGACACCCATAAGATGATCTACTCGCAGATGTGGCAATTGATCTTCATGTGCGCAACTTGGCCGTTCACGGTCCCTGAGCAGAAGAAGATAGACACAAAGCTCCCCATCCTGTGGATGACATCCGATTTCGACTTAAAGTGCGTACTCTTTAGAGCTACAGGATGCTCACTGATCATAATCACTACTCACAGTCTACCAACGGAGTTGACCACCTTCGCGCATGCGCAGACGCCCAACGCGACGCTGATGGTGCGCCACGGAGACAACCACTGTTCCATTGACGGTGCGCACTCCATCTCCGTTATTCATTAAAAATGTACATTCGCGCATCCTAACGCATCTATTCATTCAGTCGCTCCCCCTGCTAATGCCGCTCAAGGTATCATGGCGGATTTCATCCGCACTGGCGTGATGCCTGGCCCACGCGACGACGGCCTCATCACGATAGTCCCTCCCGGTGGTACGCGCGCGCCGGTCCCTGATGCATACGATGTGCCCACTGGCGCGATAGCGGGCGATATTAGTGGGATCCAGGTTATTACTTGAGGAATTTTAGTTCTATATATACCTGATCAATATTTTCAACTTTTTCTCGGTGGCTTGGTCCACGAATATACTGCTTTATATTTTGAGGCAACAAAGCCTTGGTTTGATCGATGGGCTGATTTTGGGAAGATCGCCGTTATTCTTTCTCTTCCACCATGACACCTTCATTCCGCCGAGTCTTCCTCGCATGACTGGCATGCTTTATGTCGGGTCAACAGTGAGAGTACTGACAACTTTCATTTAGGATGTATTTCAGTAGATAGATGCAATCTACTTGGTTAGAGGATTAGAGGAATACGGGGGCAGAGTGGTCGATGCGGCGGAATTGGCGAAACACACTTCTGCTACGTCCTGCTGGATCGCCATCGACGGGATAGTGTATGACGTCACGGATTTTCTCGGTACCCATGTCTGTGCTTCCTCGCTGAACTGGACATGATCTTGCGTGTTGACCTTCTGGCTCAGCCTGCTGGGAATGAACTGCTGTTAAACAACTCCGGAAAGGACATCTCGTTTTTGTTTAAAACACTCCATCCACCCGGTACACTCCAAAAAGTCCGCTCCCTTATCAAGCAAGTTGGCACTTCCCCGACGCAGGCAGCGGAACCCGTCGATCCCGTCGAACAACGTCGTGCTCCATTATTCCCCCCAGAGCTGGTCATCAGCTGTGCTGAATCCGAGGATCTAGCTAAAGAGGTTCTCGGCGAGGAATCCGCAGCGTGGAGTTTCATCTATTCATGGGCGGACGATGGCGCTTGTATGCCCCCTTTCATACGAAGAAGTAAAAGCAGGGAAGGTGGGCGACGGACGAGACTTGAAGCTAAGGATGACGAGACCAGACCAACGCGAAATACGGAGGGAGCACTCGTGGCTGAAGTCTGTAATTGACCAAAGACCGTTCTAATCGAGCCTGGGACATATGTATCCCCTTTGCGTCATATTTCTTTACCAACTCACCGGCCCGCATCCGCGAGAACTCAAAAAATCTGTGGGCAATGTCGCAAATATTCGATTTCGAATACAACCTCAGATAGGGCCTTTCTGAATCTCATAGGCAAAACACGCAGGGTTATAGCGCCTTATAAATACTTATAACCCCGCCTCTTTTGCCTATAAGGTTCAGAAAGGCACTATCTTGGCTTCTGATTCAAGATCAAGAGTAACTTTTGCGACAAAAGTACTATCGCACATCATTTGGTAGACTTTTCCCTATTTACGGTTGAAGTCCTAGAGGAATTCCGAAGTACAAAATTATAGGCCCAGTAGCTCTGTACAACTTGAAAAGATTGCGCGTTGAAATCATTCAGGGCTCGTAACATAGGGGTTTCGGCAACAGCCGCGATCTGGTCGAGATAACAACTCAAAACATGAACACATCAACCTCGTGTCATTTTGCTCGACCAAATCCACGTCCATGGCCATGAACGGCATTACAGACTCTGCAAATTCTGCCCACTCTGATTCTGCGCCTCAGCCGCAGCTTCTCGACACATCCGAACGCGAAGCGTCAATAACGACGCTGCCTCCTGAGCTCATTTGCGAGATATTCTCCTGGACTTTACCCACAAAGACCTACATGAATGATGGGGTCAAGTTGAAGCCATCATACGTACCCATCTACGCCCAGATTAAGAGTAGTCCCTGGATTTTGGGACACGTATGCCAGCAATGGAGAGCACTAACTCTCTCGTGCCCTACTCTTTGGTCCTCCATTACCGTGATCGTGCCGAGGACGCCGCCCATTCGCACCATACCCATCCTTGAAGAACAACTCCGTCGGTCAGCCAATTCACCCCTCGATGTGTTCATTGTTGCTCAAAGCTCCGGTCGGAGTTGGGGAGATCAAGAGTGTCTACGGATGCTCATCGGATGCTGTGGGCGGTGGCGGTGTTTTTATACCGAGGCTTTGTTGGGCCCAATATTTGACCCCATTCGAAACAATCTCCCTCTGCTGAAAGAGCTGATTGTCGCCCCGTCTCTCGGAGTGAAATCGAATGATATGTTTCTAAATGCTCCGAGTTTATCCAGGGTTGTCCTGGCCGGCAGTAATTGGACGCCTGACATTACTCTCCCCTGGGCGCAGCTAACGGAATATAAGGCCTCGTTCGCCCCCCTCCACCATTTCGGCCACTTGCGCGCAGCGCCGAACCTGATCCATTGCGACATCACTGTTCAGACGCATGATAGTACTATGGATCCTCCCAGGCTTCATGACTATCCCCAGTCCGGGCAAACCGTGACTCTCCACGCGCTGCACCGTCTAGTGGTCAGCGTCGACAACTTCCTCGATTGCCTCGTTACTCCTGCTCTTGATGAGCTTTATGTCATCGGAGCATGCGACGCGGTCCAACCCTTCCTCGACCGTTCTTCCTGTGTGTTGATGCGCCTCACACTGTACCAGTGCGACTCCTACGACAGCATCATCCCGCTTCTGGAAAACAACCCATCCCTGACCACCCTCCAAATCGACTTCTCCGGCGGAGCGGAGGAGATGAGTAGCCTCATCTCGGCCCTCACGGTTGATGCAGCATCGGGAGGACCATGTCTGTCTCCCAACTTGACTTCCATCTCATGGGCAGATCGAAAATGTGTCCTCAGCCACGCCGCTTTCGTGGACATGGTGCAGTCACGGTGGCGGGTGGCTAATACCACCTATTGCAGCCGCCTGCGTTCTGTCGAGATCCTCCTCGGCCGTGTTCGTATAATCAAGACTCGGACAATTGGCAGGCGCTTGGAAGCGTTTCGTGACGAGGGACTCGGGGTTTCTATTGTTGATTGTCGTCAGGTGCCAGCTGCGATTGCGAAGTGGAGGGAGTGGTAAAGGATTTCATATACCAATTAATATATTAACTGTACTTAAACCACCCTTTCAGAGATACGAAATTTTGGAAGGCCCGGTTCCGCTTTGGCAGAAACTCAGCTGAGCGTGCTTCATTAGCGGAAGCTGCTTGTTCTAGTCTTAAAAATGGATTTATTTTGACTGTACAAGTACAATGGCGGCTGATGAACTATTATCAGGTCTGCGTAGGCCGCTAGAATAGCTACGCAGATGGACAAACAAATACCTTCACATACCTAGAAAGGCTATTAGCCAGAGTTCTCCGATACCTAGATATATATAACCGCCTAACCATAGGCTAAGCCTAGAAGGTCACGGAACATAGGGAATCTTATGGGTATAGAAATAGAGGCCCAGTGGCAGAAGGTCCGCTTCTGCTACATGTTCAGGGAATTGTATTGTTTTCCAAGCAGATTACGTCCGTTCGACTCGGGCCTGGGCCATGTTTCACGTCCTATATCCTTTTATTTATTTTCTCATAGCCGCGCTTCAACAATTCTAACTCGCTCCTCATTACCTTTTATTCAACTCAAGGTGCAAATTGAACCAACCTAACTGAGTTTCTATATGTACCAGGGATGAGAGGAAATGCCCAGCGGCGGATGGTTCCTACTATGCAGAAGACGCTCGTTCGACTCGAGCCTGGGCCTTATGTCGCGACTTGTTGCCTTTTATTCAACATGGTAATTTCAACTCTGTTTAGCAGAGTTGCTAGGTAGGAGAAAAGGCCCAGTGGCGGATGGCTCCCCATCTGCAAAAAGTTAGCGGAATTTCTGCTAAGGCTCTACGCAAAAGTAGCTCGTTCGACTCGAGCCTAGGTCTTTAATGTTACTCGTATTTTTTTTATTCAGCTCAAGGCTCAAATTTGACCAACCAAGATCAGTGCCTGGGTAGGCCCAGTGGTGGATGGTTTTGCGTCCGCGTGATTGAAAACGGTACATACTTACTCGTTCGACTCGAGCCTGGGCCGCGGATCTTGGTTGAAGTTTACCCGATCTATTTAGATTTCAAAAGAGGAGGGGTAGTGGATGGTCCGCATCTGCGATAATTTACAAAATTAAATTAAAGGAAGCAGAAGTAGCCTGGGTCACACATGCGCGACCCGTTTTTTTTTTCATTTTGCTATTTGAAAATCAACCCATCTAGTTAGGTTTCAAAGGAGATGAAATAGGCCCAGTGGCGGATGATTCCGCATCTGCAATAAGTTGACGCGGATACCCTAAGGATTTACGCAGAAGTAGCTTGTTCGACTCAAGCCTGGACCTTTCTTCGTCGTTCGA
The DNA here is from genome assembly GCA_029282285.1 of Mycena rebaudengoi. Taxonomy (NCBI): domain Eukaryota; kingdom Fungi; phylum Basidiomycota; class Agaricomycetes; order Agaricales; family Mycenaceae; genus Mycena; species Mycena rebaudengoi. The sequence continues at coordinate 3,397,367 of JARJCX010000002.1, read as the reverse complement.
TGTTTTTTTTACTCAATTCGCTAATTCAACTAACTACGCGGAGTTCCTGGGTATAAAAATATCGGCCTTGTGATAGATGGTTCCGCGTCTGCTGAACTTCTTTGGAGAATTAATACGGTGTTCCTGTACCGCAGAAGTAGCTCTTTCTATTCGAGCCTGGGCAATACTCTAGGGCTTGGTCTTCCCTCCCTTTTTCTTCGAATCCACTGCAGCCCGTCAAATCTCAATCAACTTATGAAACTTCTAGGGAAGAGATAAAGGCCCAGTGGCGGACGGTTCCGCGTCTGCAAAACTTTGATTGTGATGCCAAGCGTAAGCAGATCAAGCTCGTTCGATTCGGGCCTGCGCCAGGTGGCTATGATGATTCCTTTTTATTCAACTCAAGGTTCAAGTCCACCAACTCAACTGAGGTGCTGGGTATAAAAATGTGGGCCTATTGGCAGATTTTCCGCGTCTGCCAAATTTCGAGGACAACAGAATCTCGGCGGAAGACGCTCGTTCGGTTCGAGCCTGGGCCAAGTTTGGTTTGAGTGGATTTTTTTTTCTTCCGCCGTTCAAATTCATCCAACGTAGCAGAGTTTGTGGATGATAGAAAAAGGCCCAGTGGCGGGTGGTTCCGCGTCTCCAATATTTACAATGAGCGTGGAGGTCAAGCAGAGCAAGCTCGTTTGAGCGCATGGTCCTTGAGTTCCGATCTGTAGCCTTTTTATTCAACATGATAATTGCAACTTTGTTTGGCAGAGTTTAGGGAAGTTCCTAGGTATAGAAATAGAGGCACGGTGGCGGATGGCTCCGCGTCTGCTGAACGTTCAAAATATATTAAATGAGGTATTAAGCAGATGTACTTAGCTCGTTCGACTCGGAGTCATGGCAGTCAGACCATTTCTTTCTTTTTTCTTTTTCATTTGTTGCTGAGGCTGTATGATGAGTCGTAAGCATTATATTCCAGCCCGTACCGCTTTTATTCGATGTTTTGACCTGTGGAAATCTAGGCCCAAAGTGAAAATCCCATTGATCAGTGATATCAGCAGATTGGATTAATTGTCACTTGATTTTTCAAGACCATTTGGATTAATCCGCTTGGTTTTTATAAGGCTAAGAATTGCTAGGAAACTACACTGGTACAAGATTAATCCTGCAGCTACCTGAGATTAATCGACGGGTGGATTTTTTGCAAGATTAATCCTAGGGCTACGAATACCAAAATAAGAACTTTGGATGAGATTAATCTGAAGATGGATTTTCTGAGTACTGGATCATTTGACAAGAAGATTAATCTAGAGGATTTCTGAGCGAAGGATTACCGCACGAGACGACTAGTCACAGAAAATATCCCGACATCCACGGGCATGGATGAAAGTTAGTGGTTGTTATCACTAATTTCCTGAACTCATTCAGCAACTTATGAGATACATAAATGCCTTACCAGAGTCATGTCGGAAAGACGCGTCTGACCGTGACGTGTGCGCACGGCGGCTGCTGAGATGACGCCAACTGTCAACAGTCAGCCGCTATGTCAAATGTGACGGGCTGAGAGCCAAAGACGCGGAGAAGGTGGGACTCGCATTGTGCGTTGGGCTGAGGGATGGTGGTGGTGGTAGAAAGAGAAAGAGCGACTCAACAAAGACAAAGGGCTTCAAACATGTGATTGTTCGGTGATGCCACAGGGTACGTAAGCCAATTGCTTTGCTCTGCATCTGCCACCCCCACCTCACTGCTGCTCTCACAAACCGCTTTCGCCACGATACACATCTCCTACACGAGACCATTGCTCCTAGCGAATTCCGTAGCCCCGGGCCATCAAATTCCTGCCCTTCGGTCAGTATCGTTGCCACTGCAACATACTGTGCGCCTTCGACTCAGATTAGCTTAGACGAAGGTGTGTTCGCGTGTGCATTCAGGCCTTTCTCACCGTCTTTGAAAATCAAATCCAGTCTTTAAGTATGTTTTGATCTCACTATTAGGAACCCTAACCAAAGTGATTAATTCTTGATTATGAGCACATTTTCCATATAATTTCACCTCAGCTTCATCTACAACTCACCAGAGACGTCCCATCGACAGAGATTAATCTCGGCAACAGCAAAATGATCCTGTACTGATAAATTCTTCTTAGATTAATCCGAAGATTTAATCCTCGCTATTCCTGCGGGTTAATCCTCATGCCAAGTAATCGTGCATCACAATCTGCGCTCCTCAAAAAATCCCGGGATCATCACTTAGGATTAATCCTCCTGCCAAATAATCCTGCACTAAGAAAAAATCCGCCCTTTCGCAATAGTACGATTGTTATTTTTTGTAGCTTAGGATTATGATTGGATTAAGCACGATTAATGTAGGACTAATCCTGGACTGTCGTTTACCACCCATTTCTTAGCCTTGTAAAAAGCAAGAGGATTAAGCCAAATGGTCTTGGAAATTCAAGTGGGGATTAATCCTAACGGCTGATAATGTTGCATTGATTGGACTTGTGGGGTTGATTTTCAGGGTTTGAAGTGGACTGCCAAAATTCTCCAGCTCCCCGATTATCGACTCAGACGGAATACAGCTACATCCGAGACGGGTGTAGGAGAGCGGTCACGTTGTGCGCAAATCTACGCAAACATGGATCAAATGGAGCCCGTAGAGGTTGGAAGAGATTGAAAAACTTACATACAGAGTGTCCAAAGTATGCAACTGTAGTCGTTAGGGTGCAATATATATCTGCTATAACTCAATTACAGTCGCAAGTGTACCGTGGTTCAACTTTGTATCAATTAGATCGACTTTTTTCGACTGGGAAGACATCTCGAACAGGCGACGAGCCATCTGCCACAACTCTACCGCCTTTTCTGGCTCTCCCCGAGAATTCCAGATACCACCAATTCCGTAGAGACACTCTGCCCTACCCCGATGAACATCCATCGCTGTGAAGCCCTGGAGGGAGATCTCCAACAGCGCTAGGGCGGCGCCTTCTTCTGCTTGCTGGACTAAAATGTCAGCGAGACATCGAAGTGCTTGGCAGATCGTGAGATTGTCCCTCCCTCTCAAACCGACTGCCAAAAACACTATAGCCCAGCGGAATGTTTCCTGCAGTGTGCCCAGGCTATTCGTGGGATCGCCCAAAACGCGTAAGCACAGCAACGAAGTCTCGTTGTCCTGGAATTGAAGCAATGTGAAGCTGTCTTCGTACATCCTTCGGGACTCGGTTCTTCGTCCCTGCTGAAGATGAAGCCGAGCGACCATAATATCACATATCTGCATTCCGCGAGGGTACCGACTAGGTAGGGATTCGCAAACAGCTCTGGCAGTATCGAGACCTTTCTGCACATGAGCTACCTCCGCATCCATTTCAAGATCGATGCAGGCGATATTAATCAGCGCATAAAAGTGCTGGATGGGCGTGGCCTCGGGGGAAGAATTCTCCGCAAGCATCATATTGAATCTTCGCGCCTGAACGTAGTCGGTCTTGAGGAACAGAATCTCTGCCTCCAAATTCACGAGATACAAGTCCTTATCTCCCCCCTATAGGCCACAGACTTCGAGCAATTGCCGCGCCTCTTGAATTAAGCCTAGGGCGGACGCGAAATCCCCGAGAGACTTGCAGCATAGACTCTCGGTAAACATGGCATGGGATGCGACTGAGAGGTGACTGCAGAGCTTTGCCAGTTTCTGCGAATCGTGGGCGAGGTCTTTCGCTTTAACATGATTCCCGAGTCGGTGATATGCCTGAGCGATCTGCCGTAATGCAAGACTCTGCTGTACCGTATGACCCAAGGTTTTTGACGTGTTTAGTCCTAAAGTTGAATAATGGATACACTTGAGGTTCTCGTTTTGGTGGATAAAGAATACTCCCAGAGCCAGATAGAAGCGAGCTGACGTTTAGTTAGAAAAGTGTCGCATCACGGGGAAATAATTGAGTGTCACCTTCACCAGCTGGGTCGTTTGCCATTTTAAAGGACTGAATCCCTTGTTCCATCAGAGCTTCAGGATCGGTAATTGTGCAGGCTGGCCAGGACGTAAAAAGAGCTCCGATGTATGCCCCGTGTAGCTGAGGATCTCCTGTCTGTTCGACAAAGTCGGGGAGATCCTGGTTTCTAAAACTAGCTATTTATGTAACATTTTCGGGCCGCCCGAAAACTTGCATTTGGCGGTGTGACTGTATGCTCTACTCCTCTAGAACTCATGTTGCTTCTGGGCCCCCGTTCTGTCCGGTTTACCGCCGCTCTTGGACCTTTCCAGCATCCCGTCACTGCTGCTCTTTCTCTGGTGCTATTTTTTCCTACGCTGGGTACGTCGATCTCAAGATCTGGGTCATAGCGCCTGATGGTTGCCGTCCAAAATGAGACCCACCGCTAGCTTGATACATCAGACTCATCGCTAATTAGCGATGTTGTTGTAACGGGAACACATCGCTAGCTAGCAGTCTTGATGCATCGTTCAAGTTCTGCCATACTGTGGTGTCAGCGGCGGGCTGGGGGGGGGGGCTTCTCCACAACCGCATCGTCTTTGGGATCATCAACGACGAAGGAGAGTGGTGCATGTGCCGGAGGTGGGGCTAGAGGTGGGTCCGCGGAGTAGGCGGTGTGCTGCGGGTGGTCGCGGTGGCGTTGGTGGGAGAGGAGAAAAAAGATCCCGGAGATGAGGGCCGCCGTCACGACGCCCCCTATTACACCGCCTGCAATGGCGCCGACATGCGATTTTTTCTTGGAGGACCTAGCCCCGGGGTTGGTGGATGTAGTCCCTACCAGATGAGAAAATGATTGGTGACTGTGGGTACCCGAAGGGAGATCATCCTACCCTTGCCTCCCGCCTCCGTGGACAGCTGCGCGAATCCTATCGCCGGGGGCGTCAGACGGAATACCGAATAGATGCTCTTCTGTATTGATGTCGGCGAGCGACTCGGAGATTTGAGCCGACAGCGAAGAATTCACTTACCAAGAACGGATAACCGAAAATCCACGGCAGGTCGGATGGGTGCCCGATTATCGCGCCGACACACGTCACGGAGGCGGCCGAGCCAGCGAATAGAATCAGCTCGTCAGGGCTGATTGTCCACCCGCGGGCGCCAAACCATATGGCATACCGTTACATTCACTTTCGTGGCGCATGCTGTTCTACTGGACAGGGAGTGTATTTCCCTGACTGTGGTACATGGTGGTCATTTAACCAGTGCATACGAACTCTCTCGGCGGTGGGATTCGCCGCAGAGCCTTACGCGTCGCCTAACAGCTCCCGTGAGACGTCTACTATTGCGCTCAGAGATACCGCAGGACAGATCGCATTTCCGTCAGGTCCTTCAACAAGGGGGAGACTGGATTGTGGTTCCGGCGCCCATGGCTTCTGCGCACTTGACTGCCCTACATATTCAATCCGCCATCCTCCTCGTCCTTCCCTGCCTAAATTCAAGTTGGACCCTCCTGTAGTTGTGGAAGGTTCGTCTTCATATGATCCATTATCAATTGATTCTGATGTAATCTCAGCGACTTGCACATGTACAGAGGCCGCACCGCTGCCCAGGCTGGAATCGTTTTTGGACATGAAAAGTTCGTCGGTTTTCGTTATCCATTTAATTCCTTTCATTAATTGCGATCTTCGTGGTATGGGTATCGTCGATGTTAGTCCTCCCTGAAATTACTAGATAATCCAATCTTACTTAACCGTCGGTTCAGGAAGTCGGAAGCGGCATGACTGTAAGTCTATGCGTCTTTTTAGACTATAACCATCCAACTAACAATTGTATTTAGCTGTTGAAGAAGGGCGATCACCACAGTATGGCAGTATGATGCATCAGGACTGCCAATTAGCAATGTGTTCACAATACAAAAACATCGCTCATTAGCGATGTGCTTGATACATCAAACTGGAGAAGAGTAGAGAAGAGGCCAGCAACTATCAGGCCATTGATATCAGGTATCACCGCTGTGCAGCACGACGAGCACAACTGTCCAGATTAGGAATCAATGTCGTCTGTAACGATGACCACAAAATATGCTTCAAAAATATGAAATAAATCAGAGCTAGGTGGCTGCTACGTAGGATACATGGTAGGTTATCAGTAAACTGGTATCTATCGCGATACGGCTTGAATTTGATTTCTGGCGCGAAAATGGAAAAAAAACTGCCTGGGTGATGGTGGGTGGGCTTGCGGCTCCACAGCAACAAAGCTTGGTGCAATAAATCGGGGACAGGGCGGGCTAGGGTGTGCACCGGCATGGAAGTCGAGCTGCCTGCAGGGGGTTCGAGTTAGAAACTGCCCGTCACCTGCGCCGGCGATGGCTGGGCGGAGCAGCACGTGGGGCAGATGGACCATGGCGGGCCTGTTCATCGATTATAGCGGAGGGCCGTGGGCCATTACTGAGCAAGCAGAGGTTGCTCTTGATGCCAGAATTGCGCACACGGGCGGGGAGACCCGAGTAGGCCTCTGAGGCGAATAAGGAGGCAGACGACTGCTAGAGTCATCAGCGGCACACGGACACCGATGTGCAGCGCTGCCACGGCTGTGACTCGTTCAAGAAGTCGCGTTCTAGCAGCCAGGGTATCGCAAGAGGCAGTCATCCACACCTCCGACGTCGGATGCCCGCGGTTCAACAAGAGAAGGCGGAGGTGGGCGCCTTTACCTGTTTTTAGTGGAGGCGCGAGGGTCTAGTCACTGATTTCAAGTGTCACCACTGATGAACACGACTGGCCGGATTTGGAACACAACGGTCAAATAGTCCTCGACATCGTCGGCAACGTTGACCATAAAATATGCATCAAAAAATATGAAATAAATTGGAGGTGGCTGGCCCGTACATGGGATAAATGCTCAACGGCGAGTGAACCAATAACTGCTGCGGGACCGCTTGCATTTGAATTTCGGTGCCAAAATGGGAAAAACTCGCGATCAGTACTTCTACAAGGGTACACGGACTGGAGGCCGCGTAGTAACAAACATTGATGCGCTAGATTGGGATTCTTCGAGTTCAGGTGTGCACAGGCCGCAGCGAACGAGCACGAGGACCGGAGGCGGGACAAGTCTCTCGTCGCCTGCGCCGGAGACCGCTGGAGCTGACGTAGAGCTGTGGCTGATGGGGGATGGAAATTTATAGCTCGTTGAAGGATGCGGATGTGGAGTTCAAGGCTCCAATGGCGCCGTTTTCGTTCAGAGCAGGTGAATTTGGCGCTCTTGAAGCCCGGGTCAACTCCCTCCCAGCCACACAGGCAGGAGGGAACGCTAGAGGCGCCCACCAAGGTGCCTAAGAATGATTCCTCAGGGTCGACCTCGGAACGCGGACACCCCACCTTTGGGCCGACGTCTGTGATGATGCCGACGAGCATCAGCGCCACCGCTTCTACATCGTCAACAAGGCCGCAGCTCCGGAAGCCACGGTAGTCTAAGTGGATTCGTCGCTGAGGAGCACCCCAAGAGTGCAGTGTTATTAACCATACTGGCCAGCTGTCCCGGTGCGCAGGTGAAAACAATGCCGGCGAACCAGCAGTAATACTGCCAGGCTGCCGCTAGGGCACTACCAGGGTGTCGCAACTGCGCAATGTGGGACCCAGAAGAGATAGCAGCGGTGGCGGGGGGAGACCCAAAGAGCGACTTCAAAAGTGGATGGATGGGGCTCTCTGGGTACGGGGTATCGACCAAGCAGAGAAACATATATTCGATGTAAAATACAAGACATGAATGGCTCTGTAGCCCATCTTTGAATCGGCGCGGTAGCTTCCCTATTACGAGGCACAGCAGCTCCGAAGAGCTCCGAAAACCAGAAACCACTTCTAGGGGCCGATAAACCTGAGCAGAAAAGAGGGGGATAGCATCTTGGGATGTTTCTGGGTAAAAAGATCGAAGGGATTGAGCTTTAGACGCGTCGTCGTGGGTCATCGTGGAGTCGCGCGCTGGCAGAAAGAGTGCGTATCACGGCGTGACCCAATCACACTTGCCTGGTCAGAAAAATGACAATTGTGTTTGTATGGGATATTCAGCCAATTCAAACATATTCTGAGTCGACAGAAACTCTTTAACTGATGAGCCGAATTCGCTTGGATTGATTTCGGGGCAAAATGAATGTACAGAAAAATCAGGAAATTTGAAAACGGGCCCGAGGGTTCAAACAAGTCATCCGTTTGGGATCTAACATTATAGAAATCATTGGCGACTCTGACCAAATGCCACAATACCGAAGCTTCAGTAACGGAAGGTTGTCACGAAAAAAAGTGTTCAAAGATACGTGTTTACAAGTATAATCCCAGTACTATGGCTGACAGTTGAGTGAACGTCGACTCAATCTCTCCATTTCGGGTAAGGTTCCATCTTTTATTGTTGATAGTCCAGAAATGTTTTACCAAGTGTGTTAAAGTGATTTGTGCTCAGGTAGTGCCAGAAGAGTGCACCAAGCAAAATAATCCACACACTGTAGTATCACCATATTGGGGAAATTTGCGATGTGGCCGTCTAATGGATATGCCAGCTTTAAGACGCAGTGAATTCACTAAGTAGTATGTTGAAGAAGGTAGGAAAAATACAATATGTGTCTGGATATGGAGCGCTCGATGGATGCACATAGTCTTAGAGAGTGTGGTTGGCAGAAGCTTGCCAAACTGCCAAATGGCACGGCAGAATGGCTGGCAGAATGGCACAATCTCACCAGGCTTGGCAGAATAGGACCATTGATTATCAGTTAGTAGGTCGGGTACGAATTTTGGCTTAAATTTCTTTTTTTCCGGACTTTTGAGCGAGTAGAACCAATTTTTTTTGTCCGGACTTTGCGTCTGGGTAGGGATCCCGTAAAATTTTGTCCGGACTTTGCCTCCGACCTCAAAAAAAGCCAAAAAATATATATTATATCAATCTATGTCTTCCTCATCTTCGTCAAGCTCCATAACATTGATATTTGACTTCCCTCTTCGCCGGACGGTGTTAAGACTGGCCACAGCGGTTGCCAGGGCCTCCTTCTCGCCAACAAGGTCATCAAACATCTTCTGCGCACCTCTACCGATTTCCACATGGTCCCGAAAAACCTTTACTAAGTTCTCCTCCTCTGGAACAAGGGCTAGGATTGAGTTGGAAGGTAAATGTGCAAACTGGAACGTTCCCAAAGCCCGATGGAGCATTCGAAACTGCTGCCGGTACGAATGCTGGGAAACCTGAACAAGCAGATACGAGAGGGCTCCAATGCTGTCGGCGGTTGGAACCCATGCGTGTACGCCAGCCGTGCCACCACTTTTAGAATACATTGTGACCACTGATAAAGGTTTTGAATCAGACTTTCGAGGTTTATGAATAACATCAAATGAATCGTACCTCGCACAAGCACTAACTCGGACCCGTTCATGGCAAATGCATAGCAATTAGGAGCGAGAAGACGGCTGCTGCCAACACCAGCCTCAGCAATAGTCGCGACACATTTGAGCTTGGTGAAAATTGTTCGGCGCCGTTTGACCAGTGGCTCTCGGGCCGATACAGGACGAGGTAAAGGTGTGAGTGATCAAAGGTTTGGAACCATCGTCCATATTTATTGAGGTACTCCTCTCCGCTGGCACTAATGCTACCTGTCGCGACTCCATCGACTATGGGTAGCAGCAAGCGGATAAAGGTAGCAAATGTGGTGTTGGTGATGAGGGCGGTGTGGTCTCCAGACGCCGTCAAGCGAAGCGACAGCACGGTAAGCATCGCATTTACGATCCCCCCCGAGAGATAATCTGATGAAAAAAAGTTGGCTAAATCCAGCGACATCAGACCACCGAGGTCCCGCAGACTGCCGCCCCATGGCGCGGCACTCCATAGGCCGAGAACGGTTTGTTTCATCGCCTTTTCCTCCTCAGTTTTCCCTGTTCGACCCAGCCATGATTGTGCAACAACCCATTTGTCCCTCGCCTCGCACGCGTCAAGCATCGTACCCCAGTATGTGAGTACCCAGAATGGGTACACCACCTCGGGATTAAAACTGACGCTGATCGATTTTTTCCCATCGAACCAGGCTTGCCCAAAGGTATCGACAATCTGGTTCAGCATCCTCCTGTTATGTAAAGCCAGGAAGGCCAAGATCTCCGCGATATCCAAATCAGACGTAGGCTCTGTGTCAGAGTATGTTTCGTGGTCAATGTCCATAGCCAGCTCGTCGTCGACTACCGGCGGCAAGTCGAAGCAGAGTAACTGGAGAATTGAAATGGATTTGGGGGGAAGGAGCCGTTGGATGGATGTCGGGGTTTGCACCACATTGCGTCGAGCCACCTCCACGATGGGTGGCAGGTCACTGTATCGTTTACCACATGCAATCCAATGGGCTGGATCCCACAGAGCGGCGAGGTCCAAGTCCTCTTCGTCATCGTTTCGAATAACATCCATAGAGTCCATGGTAAGGAGTGGGGAAGTTTTATGTGCAAGCTCAGTCAAGGATGGAAATCAAAGGCTTCGCGTTGAAGAGAGACGCGACGGGCTACTATTGCATTGTTTTTAGGTACTACATCGGATTGTCTTTTGAAAAAGTTGATCGCCCAAAATAGTTCATGGCCACATCATTTCACTTTGTCCGGACTTTGATCTGAGTTTAGCGGCGTCGAGAAATTTTGTCCGGACTTCAGATCCAAGTTCGCAGCCCTGAGTGGCCATTTTGTCCGGACTTCGAGCCGACATAGGTTGCCGATTTTGAAATTTTTGTCCGGACCCTGTACCCGACTTCACTGTGCCGGTAAACCATCATGAATTTCATCGCATCGTACATGGCGTAAGGTCAAGAAATTCATCAGTTTAATCCTGAAGTTCATATCAACCCAACATGTTTTCATGATGCCAGGTCATGAATCGGGATCTTGAATTTTGTAGACGATATGGGAACATTCATCACATTTTTTTCATGATGTTCTGCGATGCATCCAAGATCTTTCAACATGACAAGGTAGTGCCATTATTGGTTACAACGGAATCAAGATAAAATACAGTATATTTCATTGTGAAATGCATTTAATCCGACAATACCGACAGCTCCCCATCCAAATCAGCGGATGCATCGCTCCCAAAACCGTCGTCCATGTCATTGACACTTGTTTGGCCATCGGAACCGTCGCCGTCGTCATCTGAGAAAGAGTATGAGGGTCAGTTACGGCAAAAGGAGGCTCTGACTCGCCGTACCTCTGTCGTTGTGTCCTCCTGCATTATCCACATCCACATCCACTGCTATAATGTTAGCCTCGTCACGGAATGAAAATGCTACACGTACTCTCATTATTCGGCGCGGACGGCGAGAGGCTGCGGCGTGGCGACGACTGATGCTCTTCGGGCCAAGGTAAGTTTAGAGGATAGCGATGAAGGGGAGGACTTACCCTGCATTCTAGTGTTGGCTTCAAGTCTACCTATTTTCGTGAGTTTCTGGCGACGTCGGCTGACACCGCTGTCAGGATTCATCTTGCCCGAGCTGTAGGTCCGAACATTGTTGATATAGCGTTGAAGAATGGCCGAAGTTGCCCAGCTGCGGGGAAACCGGCGTGCTGTGAGATAAGGATATCGTTCAGCGGCCTACCCAAGCTGAATTAGAAAAAGTGCAATTAAGAAAGAAAAAAAAAAACGCGTACCACCCGCAGGACCTTAGCGATCACCGCCGGCTCCTGCGCAGACCACTTCGACTCAAAGTCCACTTTGGCCTCGACAGCCAACGCACGGACTCCAGCCTAATATTAATAAGTCGGAGATAAAATCATGATAACAAAGAAGTGCGCAATCTCTTGTTCTTCCGTGCCAAAGCTTGAACCTTGTCGTCAGCAGCTTTGAGGCGCGCTTGAATGAATATATATATATTAACAAGGAAGCCTGCGAGTAAAAAATACGCGATGACGCACCAGTAAGGACTGCGATCTGCTCGTCGGCAGAGAGGACTGGGGCGGGAACAGTGTTTGTGGTATTTTGAAGCACCTCCGCCCGATTGTCGTTACTCGCTCGCTGCGCCTTCTTGGACGCCGCCTTTTGCTGCCGTTCCTTGTTGGCGTGGCGTTTGGCAGCGTCATCCGCACGATTTTCGTCGGTGTTTTTCTGGGCAGCCGATGCCTTCTTGGGCCGGCCGCTGGATCGCTTTTGGGCCGAACTAGAGTTAGACGTGCGTGTCATAGGAAGCTGTTGAGAGAGAAGGTGATGGTGAGACGAAACGAACGAGTGAGCGTCGGTGGAGCCATTGTTGGTGGTGTGGTGCAAGGTGGAGCCATGACATCACGCTACACGTGACATGACAACAACGCGCTCGCGCTCTTGCTAAACTTTTACAGCCCTTACCTGTGCACTATTCACCTCGGAAATTGTGTATCCAATCACGCACGCAAAATGCCTCGCTCTATTGACCGTTTTCTCTGCGGGTGCGGATGTGGCGAGATGATCAAATCCAAAGGCACAGAGCAGAGGCACTTGGAAGGTCTACGCGTACCAATATTCGTTCAGTATCATCGCGTCGCGGAAACCCGGGCCCTTTCCCCTATACATTCTCTTTCTTCTTCCCCCAAGCCACAACAGATGAATTCTATTAATTTCAATGTGCCGAGTCTTGCAGACGACTTGGAGCCGCAATACGACGAAATGGATGTAGACGAACCTCCCGGTCCTTCTCCGCTGCAAGAGTCAGATACAGACGATTCAGACGATGAGGGAAATATGGACAGTGGGTCGGATGGATGGGAGTCTGATGAAGATTTGTCCGATGACGTGGATGAATGGAATGAAGGCGATGAACCCTGGCAGCAGGGATTAAGCCAGGGTGATCGTTTGGGTGGCATCTTCGAGGCTGAGGCCGCACGTGCAGGTACGCAGTGCCGGTGATTCCCTCCACAATCTCACGCATATTATTGCTAGCGCAAACCCTGTCGACCGAGGATGAAAACGATATCCGCGCATTTAACTTTAAAGTCGATACACTTGTTACGGACACTGCCTACGACAAGCTGTCCTTGGCATTTCCCCAGCTCGAGAATCTCTCCTCGCTGTATATCCTACAAAAGCGAATAGCCTTTCTCTCTGGAGTAAAGCAAGTCAAGTATGACTGCTGCGTAAATTCGTGTATGTGTTACACGGGCCACTACGGAACACTCCAGCGCTGCCCCTTCTGTCATGAAGACCGTCTCGACGATGACGGGAAACCACGGAACAGCTATAATTACATCCCCCTCATCCCCCGCCTCGTCGCCCTCTACACGAACAAGGAGCATTCGGAGCGCCTTCGAACCTACCGTTCCGAATTTATCTCTGAACCCGACAAGGTCAAAGATGTTTTTGACGGCACCCACTATAAAAACTTGCTGAGAACTCATGTCACGGTTCATGGCAAAAATTTAGGGCATAAATTCTTCTCGGACCTTCGCGATATTGCTCTGGGCATCTCTTTCGATGGTTTCGCACCGTTCAAGCGGCGGAAACTCAGCTCATGGCCCATCATCATTTTCTTGTATAACCTGCCACCCGAAATTCGCTTCCAATTGGAAAATATATTCTGCATCGGGGCAATCCCAGGCTCGCCGAAGGACTCTGACTCTTTCCTCCATCCCTTTGTCGAGGAAATGTGGTGGGCCGCCGAAGGCATTCGTGCATATGATGTCCTCACCGACGAAATATTTGCCCTTCATCTCTATCCAATCTTGGGCTTTGGTGACATCCCTGCAGTCGCCAAACTCCTCAGGATGAAGGGACATAATAGCCAATGTCCCTGCCGCATGTGTTCTATTATTGGAATTCAGGCTCCTAGTACGCTATTTCGCTAAATTTTACATCAGTGTCTTGATTAACTCTCTCCAGATAATCGTCTCTACGTTCCACTGCGGCGTCCAACCGGCATTCAGTATGATCCTCTAAACCTCCCTTTACGGGATCAAGACACGCTCATGGAACAGGCCCGATTGGTCGCGAGTGCTGTCAATGACGCAGAAGAGAAGCGACGATCACAGGAATACGGAATTAAAGGTGTTCCCCTCTTATCAACCGTCTCCTCGCTCTCAATCCCTCACTCCTTCCCCTACGACTTCATGCACCTTGTGTGGGAGAATGTTATAAAGACGCTCATCCTTCTCTGGGCGGGCAAACACAAAGGCATGGATGAAGGTTCTGGGAACTACGAGCTGGACCCAACAGTATTCGATGCTATTGCGCAGGCAGGTAAAGATGCCGGCGACACCATTCCTGCTTGTTTCGGACCACGAATCCCTGACATCAAAAACGAACGCTATCAGTTCATCGCGGATACATGGTCAATGTGGACGATGTCCCTAGGCCCCATTCTTCTTCGGAAACGATTCAAAAATCCAGTATATTACAGACATTTTGTTGCGCTGGTTAAATTGCTCCACCTCTGTCTCCAGTTAGAAATTTCCTCACAGGATATTGACACGATCGAGAAGGGAATGGCAGAATGGGTGGAAGAATTTGAAAGGTGAACTCTATATTTTTTTTCACGCCCAATCTCATGCTTCCGATAGGCTTTACTACCAATATGATTTGCAACGTCTGCCTGTGTGTACACTCCCTATCCATGGGCTGTTGCATATCGCACCTAGCATCCGAATCGTCGGACCGAGTTGGTGCTACTGGGCATACCCCATGGAGCGGTTTTGCGGATCTTTGTTGCCTGCTATAAAAAGTCGCCGCTATCCGTGGGCTAGCATTGACCGTCGCATTCTCGAACTTGCACAGCTCTTTCAGATCAAGGCAATCTATTCACTAACCAAAACTTTGGACCTCCGCCGACGCAGAAAGGTTGAAATATCTGGAACCGCGGTTTCGGGATGTGAGTTCTTCCTTAGATCTTTTTTCTTTCTCATGTGCACACAGATCCTCGTTGTGTTCTTGTTCACCCACGCGAAGTACGGCTAGTCTCGCCTACACTTCTTTCGCAGCTTTCAAAGTATCTTGCTACCTGTTACGGCGTAACAACGCAACAAATAGCACCGCTCATCCCGTCATCACTGGAACATTGGGGTAAGCTTCAGTGGCTTGATGGTGGAGATATGATGCATGCGAGGGATGTTGGAAAACACGGAGGTAGAGATATGACACACATCAAGGTCTTTTGACTTTCGTTGACTCTGTTTATTCCACTGATTTAATTCACTAGTTCAGAGGCCATCTTTATGGCCAGTTGCGTCTTATAATTCTCGTCAAACTTCCGCCCGCCGAAATTCTTGGTACCACCGTCACCAAAATCCATGTTTTGGTGTCTGTTGCACCCAGCATTCTCACACACAAGAACCGACTCGAGATGTCCCACACGAAGGGCAAATATTCCGCAATCCAGATCCTCGACGCTGACGACCTTGACTTCGTGGTGGGCCGTGTTCCTGACCGCGGAGATCACGTTTTCATCGAACGGGTGGGGTGTAATTCTGTGCTAGATGTGCGAGAGGACCCTGAAGAAGCGGTAGTACCACGGAACCATCGACAGAAACGAACCAGAGCCCCTCAATAATAATAATATTGGCATCGTGATTTGACAGAAAAAACGCCATGAAAATCAATAGGTAAAAATCAGGTATTTATGCGTCATGAATGGCCGTCTGAAAATCATGATCTCATTCATGACAAGACATGAGGAAAACTGAAATTCATGATTTATATCTGGAAATTCATGATGAATCCTTGGTACAGTGCTTATTAACCGATAATCAATGGTCCTTGCGAGCCAATGGGTCGGAGTTGCAATCTTGATGAATCGCCGGTCGAAGGTGGCTTTTGCATGTGACAAGAAGCCTGCATCCTCTACTCACTAGTCACGCGTGATCAGAGTGATCGGCATAAGTCCTGGGCTTGATCGCAGACCACGTGCCAGCGGGATCTCCGATCCGATGAGCCAGAGGTCCGGAGGCCGGAGGAGCGGAGGTCGGAGGCAGAGGTTTGGAGGTTGGAAATGGGGGTTCCCCTTACAAAGAGTAAGATGTAACCAAGAGCAGAAAGGAGACTAAAAATCGGCTGAGTCTATGTCGAATTGACGGTCTCCTTCGATAATCCAGCCATTGGCTGTGTGACTTTGAGAAGCCCGGCGCATTTTTTTAACTCGAGCAATTATCTTGTTGCCACGTTTGAACCATCGCACAGGCATGCATACAGTCCCACTCGAAAGCAAGGTGGGTTCATTGATGTGGAAGTCCTGGCTATGCAGCCTAATCATAGGTGTCGTGAGGTCCGAATCAAGCTCATGCAGCCATCGGCTGGCCTGCCAGGCTTGGGATAACGATGGTTTTGTGTCTTCTGGTAAGAAGTGGAGATTTTCGCGCACCATGGGATTGGCCAAAGGACATCAGATTGAGAAGTGTCCACTGAGCTAGATTTCTCACCTGTGTGATTATTGCGGCCAAATCATTGACATAGTAGACATGGCCTAATTTGCCTGAGTAGCGGATACTTTGGACTCCGCACATTTTTTGGAGGGCTTTGTCAATGTCGTCCATGGTCCGATCAGAGGGAAAATCGTTGTATATCGAGAACCCAGGTCTGTTGTTTATGTAAGTGAATATTAAACACCGTTGACTCGAATATAGTCAGCTTATTATTGACTTCTTTATCTGGCCAAGGAAACCATTCGGTTCCCATTGACTCAGGACCAATCTTGCAGCTTTTTTGAGCAGTACCAACTGTCTCTACATCATCAGCATCATCGGATGAAGAACTTGCATTGCTCCGCTCCTCGAGATCTGCATCAGAGTCGTGGTTGATATCACCCTCATTTCTGAGATACTCCTTGGGATTTTCTGAAAGCTGTGCCATGGTGCGAACTTCGAGAGAGTCCTGAAAGTGTGTGTCGAAATTCAACAAGTCTGAGTCCCAATTGACAACGCCTGTGTCCTGATCAACATAATTGTTCTGATGCCTATGAGGATCGGGATCCTGCACGACTTGTGCAAGTAGGCTTGCAAGAGGCCCACGAACACGAGCAGCAGGGACAGGTTGATTTTGAAATTCACTGGAGGACTCGCCCCTCGAAGTTGACCCAGAAGCCTGCTGTGCTGGGGTATCATGCCGCTCCAGGTTCCGCTTGTGATTTCTGCCCTCTTCATGACCTGCGATACGGCGTGCTTCAACAGATTCATGGGTCGGACAAATGGAGCAGCGGAAGTATCCCTGTCCTGTGGGTTTCCATACTAAAGATTTATTCATTAATTTGCTTAACAAAAATGGAGCTCAAACATACTGTCAGGACGTGCCGAAGGAAAATTTCCTGTTGCATGGGTGAATTGCAGCGGATTTAACTCGTTAGCAGGCTTCGATTGTAAATTAATAGGAGGTCAGCATAATGATTTTGACACAAAAAAAATGGACTTGACTGGGATCTGATGCACCTCCGAGAACCGATGTTCTCACGTGCAATACAGATAGATCTCGTATTGGTTACAAGACGAAGTAGACAACTCAGTTAAGCTACACGGGCATCGTGAACCTCAAAAGGACAAACCTGCCGCACAAAAGACTCTTTACTTGAGGCATTATCTGTTCATGGTTAGAACACAAGGGCATCGCGAAGCGTTGACTTCAATCATGCTCTCTACTCATCAACTGGCCCTCGAAAAATTGCGGCACGGTGATCATGCACTGCAACCTTTACCTCGACACGAGTGTGTCTGTAGATTCTGCAAGACAATGGTGGAAAGCCCCGAGCATGCATTGTTGGAATGCCAACATTCCCTGGAAGTCCTAAATTTGCGCAATATATTTTTGCCCAAACTTTTCCACACTGTGCCCAACCTGCAGAGAAACTTGGCTTGTGGGCCAATGCTTCGCATGGCAGTACAAGTCCAGTCCTGGGGGTGCTTCGCATTATTTAAGGGAAATACTCATGAGATTCTCCACTATGTGGCAGAATGAGCCCCAGACATACTTCAACCCATTTTGCCATGTGCAGGAGGTATGTTGAAATTTGTTTTGGTCCCATCAAACACACTGTCAAGGTTTAAATTAAATTCAGCAACGACAATAATCCAAGTTGTCAAAACTCAGCTTTGTAAGGGTGAATAGCCCACATGATTTGTACAAAAGCGAAAGCGCCAAGATTCTTAGCCCAAGACAACGCGTTGATTGAAGATTATACCGCCTGGTGGCATTGGCAGGTAGAACAAAAAACGAGAGAAGAAAAGGACAGGTCACTTGATAATAACCCAACCCGGATTCAAACGGGGACTGCCTGAATCATTCATCGTAGGCGTGAAGCCTGCTGCCATCTTGATAGCTGGGTGGGCCAGGTTCGATCCCAGTCCTTGAATTGGCTGGCCGGAAGATAAGAACTAAGTATATGATTGCGGGGCTCAGAAGTGGCTTGGTTGCTTAGGTGCTTTGCCAAGTTTGCCAAATATCTTGAAGGTCGAGGGAGTGCCATGGTGGTAGCTGGGTTTGGATTCACTGAGAAGGTATTGTTCCATAGATTCAAAGTTCGAGTGCGGCTGCATGCAATTCGGTGACACCTCGATGAAGGTAGGATGGGTTGTAGCAGGGTTGGATATTTCACTTACCATCCGGAAACCTACGCCAGCTGAACCAAATCTTAGTTGTGGAAAGGATGAACCAATTGCTCAGTGATGGGTGTCTCCGCAATTTTTCACGTCCTCCAACACTCAAAAGTGTCATTGGGCCCAGGAATCATCCAATGAAAAAAAAAAAGTCGATATACAGCAAAGACCGCAAAGTGCAGCGAGACGGAGGAGACTACAGGAGGTATCATGAAGGAATGAGACCCCCTTGTGACCCCCCTGTGAACAGCCATTCCTTTGATAATTCAACCACACTTTAGGCTGCACCTGTTGAAATTCACTTCCCTCATAGTAGATCATGGGGCCACAAGGTTTGATAGTCTAACTTGGATACACTGGGAACAGTTGGCCCGATAACCTGAGAGCAGTTCGGTGATGGCCGGATCAAATGTCAAAAGTCAACCTTGACCATCCCGCCTACCGTAATCCAAGGTGGCAGGTTCGACAGGTGATGAGGTAGAATTGTGTGTTTGCCAACCACCGGTATACGCCGGCACGTGGAGGACAAACACGCTACAACAGCGCATCGAGCATACTAATCCTTGTACCATGGATAACTTGAACAGCTAGCTACAGAAAAAACATCTATGATTTAAGATAATTTGGCCCAGTGATTGTATGGCCCACAGCCGAATCGGAAAATAAGCTCCCAACAATGATTCAAATATGCCACAAGGTGCAGACTTAGGCCAATTCCCTCCAGCTACCAACTCTAATTGAATTTATTTGGAGCCTTGTTATTATGACTATTTATACCGAAGCGGCGATGCAAATGGAGTTCAATTTTAAGAAGTAAAATATTAATTTCTGATATCAGTATATGGAAGCAGCAACCGTTGAACCGAACAACCGCGGTGGTACCCCGAAGACATGCAGACAAGAACTGAACCCATCATGTACAATTGCAAATTTGCTGTATCTGCGTGGGAAAGACAATCAAAATCCAGTTTCTGTAAATGGCTTTTGAAATGGCGCAGAACCGAGTTGACCGGGTAGCTTTCTCCTTATATGTTTCCATAATGTCTGAGATCTGAGGGAATGAGCTAATAAAATTTTCAGCTCAAAAAAAGTAGCAGATGGTTTGGCCCGGGTACAAAAAAGTAGCGGGACTCACGACTTCTCCAACACTTTTTTTTCATTCATTGGAGGATTCAGAATAGCGGAGAATGGACTCAAAAAGCGAGTAGAATAAAATAAAATACCTCATTCCCTTTGCTTATTAAAAGGAAGATAGTGCTCTTATTCGGGAAAGGGCCACTAGCTAGTATGCCCCCCCCCCCCCGAGCATACCTGGTTTCTCCGTGTTACTGGATCTTATGTACATTTTGCATCTGGGTTTAACTTCTGAGAGGCAAATAATAGCTATGCAGTGCTAGGGTTCCCCGGTATACGGTACTCTACAGTTCTTTATTTTCCAAGCCCCTTCACAGTTATTACGGCTGTATATTTGGGAAAAAAGTAGTAAAAATACATACCATCCACTCACGGCCAAAGCTCCTGCAAACAATGCCTGATGGGCCCCCAGTGTGAGAAAAAGTGTCCAAAGGTAATAAAAGGCCGAGTCGAACATTGAAGCATTGAGCTGTCAATACCTATCCGGAAAATAAACACTGGCAATCGCCTCAAACCACACGCCCACCTTCTGGTATGTACTGTCAATTCGAGACAGAACCATAACGAAACAGTCTGCCGAAACAACACCGGTTTCTTTCTATGAGCCAAGAATTACTTGGCAACGTCAAATGGAAGCAACGTAAGCGACCAGAAAAGGAATAAAGTATTCAAATTTCAGCCGTTACGCAATTCAGCAATGTCAGCGAAAGTCTCGGCGACATGCTGTAAGAAGCACACCAGGAACAGGCAGGACGGTCTTATTCATGTACAAAAATGTGGGTAGGAAGTGACTGATAAAGAACGATTACCTAAATAAATTTAGGACTTGTAACATAGCAAGCAATCTAAAATGCGAGCACGTTTTGCGAGCACTCAAATGACATAATACATAAGACATATTAGAGGACACTGCCGACGACATTCCGCCAAGTGAACAGGTCCAATCATCATCATAATACATCACTGGTAATAGGACGGCAATATCTACAAAACATAATTAGCTGGTACACCACATCGGAAGGGTACACTTACAGATATCATGTGAATCCGACAATCCATTAGCACTGGAGAACGACTTGGTTGACAGTGTCGGAGAATCCCCTGAAGAGTCGCCAAGAGATTCTAGAGAGTTGGCCTGCGCAAATGCTAGAACCAGCCATGAGCAGAGCAAGTAGAAAGAGAGACACATTGAGGAGTATATTCAAAGACTTGTGCTTAGCAATACACGATGTCATCTTGCATGTCTAGATCTCCCTCCGCTGAAATTTTCTATTCGCTATCAACTTTGACGAAACAAAACATAACCAAATACTACTCTGGCTTCAACCGTTAATACTTAACTTGCTTAACTTCCGCCGCAGATCACAATCCCGATCTGGCAATTTGATGGCGGCACCACTACCATGTCGTGGATCCTTGCCGTCGATGCCAATGACCACCCCAAATAGGATGGAAATCTTTGATCCCGCCCTTTTTAAGTTCCGCGTAATACAAAGTCAACCTCCAGGTAAGATAGAGTACTAGTCAAGTATTGCCACAATCACATGGATCCAGATTACAATTTTGTTAAGTTGAATTTAGGTGACGAAACAGAATTACAAATTGTATTAGATGAGATATAATAAAAAGACCGAGCATTGTTGAGATGGTACGTATCAAGGAAGCTATTGTTTGATTCCCCACAACGGCATGCTCAAAATCGTTCTCTGCCATTTTTTTTACCCATGCCCCACAGCACAGAAAATCCTGCATAAAATAAAGTACAATAAGTTCTGTAAACCTGCGTAGCGCACGGTGGGAACCTTACTCCAATTGGTGATGAAAAATTCTTCAAGGACCAGGGTTTGACTACCCACAAAAGCATGGTATGGTACAAGTGCCCCGTTCTGCATGTCATAACTGCATCTATTACATTAAAATAACTACATTCAACCAGAGACCACTTCATCCACCTGCATTTCAGATTGAAACATGCCCCACCTGTCCTCCATTTCACCCTCGCTTTAGCCATCCTATCACTCACAATCCGACATTCACGCGGTGCCATAAGCAAGATGAACAAATAGTAAACGGACAGAAATCTGACTCACAGTTATTACATCGGTTCCCAGTCTTGGCAACAACTTCAACATAATAGAGCATATCTGCACAGGCCAAAATGCCCGTTTGATCCTAAAAATGAGCCTGATTCCAGAAATGTTGGGGCAGCCTAAAGGGGAATGGGTGACACGAAAAAGAGCGACCATGGTGCTGCTGTCGGTCATTTTACCCGAATTAAATTCCAGTACCATCCTCACATAGACTCTTCTTCAACCTGAAAATTGCATCTGTAAATTAAGGGTGGGAGTTGCTGTCACTCAGAAGTCATACTGAGATTTCATCAAATTTCTGACGTCGCCTAAAAACATGGAGTGATCTCCAAAATAAAAACGGTCATGCAGATATGCTCTAATCAAGGACACTAAAGAAAGGTCACCTGCATAAAAAACCACAGTAACGGTAATCCCATGGTGAGTCAATCTTTCTGAATGATGTGAAGAAAAGTGGGTAGGAAAGATTGGTAAAGAACGATTACCTAAGTAAACTTAGGACTCGTAAAATGGCGACACTCACTAGCACTGAGTTCCTAAAATCCATTATCTACGAGCGCTCAACGATTGTACTAGTTGCAAAATATGTTCATGATATCCTTGAGGTTTTCTACGCAGTGCCTGTGTACCGCACAGGTTGACTTACGCTGAACGTTGTGCACATTTCAGCTTATATGCTTTTCTCTTGTTGTTTGAGCTCTACCCTGGGGCATAGGGAAACCTGTTGGGTCTGCGAGCTTGGCCTAGATGGCGGAGGGAAGTAGGGTAGGAAAATTTGGTAGCATCATAGGAGGACAAAGAGAAGCCACAACGCAAAGGAAAGTCGGGGGATCGATTTGATGGAAGGAAATCCAAGTATGAAATACGCAAAACCCCGGGTAAACAGCCAGAAGCGGGGGGGGAGGGTGATTTCGTGGTGGTGCTCAGAGGGACAATGGTGTATTTACGCTTGCTTGTACACCGGGAGAATTCCTGGAAACCGGTGTTCGTTATTCGGACCGTGCTGTGTAATAATACCTACCTACCTACCTACCAACATCCCACAGTGTATCAGTGAGCGAGAGGGATGAGTACTGATACTGCGGAAATATTATTTGGTGCTGGATGCGTGAGAGATCGGAGATGAGGTGTTTACACCTCAAGTGGTGCACAATGTCCTGAACTGTACTTCCGGAAGCTGCCACTGTATTCCTACTCAATTCCTACGCATTCAGACAGGGAGAAGAACTTACTGAAATCTTCGGGTTTTGAGAATGGACCTAATATTATAATCTGATACTTTTTTGACTCGGACTTTGGCAACTGCAGTTTGCGAAACAAATTTGTTACAGTGGGTTTCAATTGCCGATTACGAAACTCTGTACATGGACAAATCAGATATACCACATCAGTGCGGCTGCACAATTGAGATGTACCAAGCAGAATGACAACCAAGAATACAAAATACAGAAGGGAGGGAATCGTAACAACGCTTGACTCAGGCCCTCGATCAGCCAATATTTTCCCCCAGGTGGTAGATACTATGAACAAGAGCAAAGTCAGAGCAGACAGCTAGATCTTGCAGCAGGTCGTGGTGCGCAGAAACGCGTATGTTTTCCCAAGTAGAATGTGGTGTCTCCCCCGTAGAAAACGTTGCTTATGCACAGCTGCTCGCCGGTTGATGGGCTTGCTGAGATCCTTCTGGAGAACCTTGGGGATATCAGGCGCAGGAGTGGGCGCCATCTTGGCCATGAAGTGATCGATCTCACTCGACTGTAAGTATTAATAATAATAGTATTACGGCCTTGCCTGGTAACAATCAATGATATTAATAAGATTGATGAGACACCGGTTATGTTAGTAACCGAAACCGGCATTGTACGAATTTGTAGCTCTGAGGAAAATCTTGCCAATTGTTGTGCAAAGATCGTATGTACAAGGAATTTGGCAGTTATTTGCTGCGAATATCGTACAAATTTCTCATGAAAACTATAACTTGGATCAATCCTGCTATTGTATCAAATTTCCGTTTGGCCGTGTATCTACCCACAGCACCAGTAACTAGCCCACGGTAGTCCCAAAGAGGCCAACTCGACGTCGGCAAACTGTGCCTTCCCGTCGGCTAACGTAGACCGACTTGGGCCGAGGTAAATCTGGGCCTACGGGGTTAGGAATGCAGTGAATTCCCTGGCGCTTCCGGTCCTTGTGCAACGTCTCGCAGTACCTTGAAAGGTAAGGTCGACTGTGCTTGAGCTTTGGCGGGCACGGTTGTCCCGTGAGGGTTGGGCACCTGCCATGATTTTTTAAATGTTTAATCATGGTCCTCAAAGCTGGAATTAAGGCTCTCATCCGTCCGTCCCGTTGAACGGGACGGGTGATTACGGCCGTTTTTTCACACGGGCCATTGGCAGACGGCCCGTAGAGGGAGGACCTCTGAAGTGTCTACGGGCGGGCCCCACCCGTTCGACAGGTTACGGCCGCTAAAACGGGTATACTTATAGGTCTAAAATATTTTTGGCGGCCTTGTAGGATAGCTATTGTATTTAATGCGAAGATATGTTTCATGACTATATACCTATCAATGGCCCTCCCAAGGCCCACCAGGCAACCTTGGTTCCTCCATTGCTGCATCAATTTTGAGTAGGTGCCGTGATTGACACCTTCGTGGGAGTTTTAGAGCCTGCCGCGCTCAAAATTGACCGGATCAATAAATTACCGCGCTGCGGATCATCGGGTTTGAGACTTACCGTTGAACGGACGGGTACGGGTTCCCCCAAGGTTCCCCTACCCGTCCCGTTTGTAGCCCGTTGGTAGATCTATGCAAGGGGGGCTACGGACGGACCCGTTCCCGCATCAACAGGCCGTAGATCCGTCAAAAACGGCAACGGATGAGAGCCCTAGCTGGAATTCACAGCTGATGTTAGCTATCAATGGCTTGCAGTGCAGGGATAACGATCAAGCTCTCCCGCTGATATATACCCTGCCATACTGTGTACATCTGCCGCGATTGTACCGTGCCTTCTGGGTATTAGATCTACCTCGTTTAAGTTACTATATAAGGAGTGAAGCCCAAACCGCGATTTTCATTCCAATTCCCCGCCGGTGTCACCAATGTTGCAAAGTGCCTTACCGCCGCTCGACGACACGCTTGGTGCTATCGAAATCGGGGGCGTTGTCGGTACCTTCCTCTTCGGGATTGGAACACTCCAGACATTTTATTACTATGGACACTTCCCCGCGGACTCTAAGCTTTTGAAATCAGCGGTATGCCGTTCAATTGCTGTGGCTGCGAAGAATTGGTCGCTGAAGTTCTCAGCAGGTTGGACTCTTATGGTCACAGTGTTCGGCGATAGCCATCCTCAACTTCGCTGATATTTTCATTCAGGATTCTCGAGCTTGGACATACCATTTCGACCTGGCACACAGTATGTGATGTGAATGGTAAAAGTTCAACTTGTTATTATGTCAAAATAGATCTATTCGGTGACTGTGACTTTCTATGGCCAATCTCAGTATATCAAAAGGCCACCGCACTCTTTGGACATGGTGATTGTCTTCTCTGCACTCATATATTTCATTGTCCAAGTGCGTGTTCGTTCTTCTCTCGATTGTGCAGAGGAAAACCAATTGTACTGCAGGTCTTTTTCGCCCACCGAATCCGCAAATTGTCTGGGCGCTGGGAAATTACAATCATCTGCTGGGTGTTGGCATTTTTGCGCGCTGGCTGCGCTTTTGGTTCGCTAGGAATCACGCTGCATGTAAAACAACTTTCGGAACTTCAGGAAAAGTATAAGTTTCTCGCGGTTTCAACACTCTCACTCGGTGCGAGCGTCGACGTCATTATTTCGGTATCCATCTCCTACTTGCTGTGGACCATGCGGACGTCAGGAGTCAACGAGTGCGTTGTCATATTCATTCTGTCTAATGGTCTCTTTAAGTTGTGTAGGACCAGAAGAATGGTGGACACTCTCGTCCTTTGGACAATCGGTAAGACTACTGCGTCGTGACTAGTTCGAATTCTGATAGACTATATGCGGCAGAGTCTGGGATGGCCACAGGGTCAGTGGTGTGATCGGTTCAAAATCAGTCTCGTTCTGATGTTCTTTTTATTCAGTGGAACTAGTGTAATCATCATCATTCTTGTAAGCCGTCCTCAAACTTATCGAGATATCCAGACTTACGTGGGAACAGTTTGTCCTAAGGAACGATCGTGAGTATCAAACACCGCATCCTTATGCTCCCTAAGAAACAGGACATTCCCTCAGTGACATGGGTTGCGTTCAACCTGATTCTTGCCAAATGTAAGACTATCGAATTCGGCACCTGAAAGTTAGTTGATCTGATCCGGTCTCCAGTATTTTCCAACTCCTTCCTTGCCTCGTGAGTTCTTTTCTCTTGGTCTCAAGCGCAGGTTATTGACCAGTTTAGACTCAACGGACGTCGGCGCTTTCGCGTACTGGAAAGCGGTGTTGTGAACCTAGACACCGGCCACCCGTCATTCAATCCCTCGCATTTAATCTTTGGCCCGCAATCAAAGATGGTGTGCCGGCACCATCTCATCGACTACTGGTCCTAATCATGAGCAGGGAACAGCACTGGAAATTTCTACAAGGAGGCATTCTGTTGCGGATTTCGGCTCTTCTAAGGTATCTTGAGAACTTTCCACCTGCGGCATTTGCTGACTTCCTTCTCAAGGACGTCGAAAGAGGAAAACATTTCCATCAAGAAAACTTACCGTTGCAGCTCGGTGCGGATTCCGCCGGGGTGGAGCGCACAGGAGACGAGGATGTCTGCGTGCGCCTTGGCGAGGTGGTTCGAGACGATTATGTTGCCCAGTTTGCTCACGCCGTAAAGACGCCTGGATGCACCTAATCAACAAGCCGGCAGAAAAACGAAACGAAACTGAGTGAACGGACCATGGAGCGCGGAATCTTCCCCACTTCTTTATCAGGGCGTCGCGCGCCGGTCTGCCCCGCAGCGACGCAAAGTCGATGGTTCTGGCCGGCGCAAATTTGTGTCCCGACGAGGAGGTGTTGATCACGCGTGCGGGGATGTTGGTGGCCTTTTGAGAAGCGGCGAGTGCGGGAATCTGCCGGGAAGGAGGACTGGTAAATTTTCACAGACGATTGGCTGACGAATGGCGGCCCAGGAGAAGTTCAGTCAGAAAATAATGTCCGATGACGTTTGTGCCGAATTCTAAGAGTAGAAATCAACTTGTCAGCGCTCATGACGTCCCAGAAGAGGATAGGATTCGTACGCAGGTCGTGTTTTTGAGCGGTAAGCTGTTCAGTGGGAGATATCATGACTCCACTATTGGAAACGTGAGAGACGCGGTGGAATAAATAGGATTTGAAGCACCCATTGTTAAACAGAAGATTGAGACGCGACTGTTGTGCCAGAAAGGCGTCGGCCGCCCTGCGCACGCACCTCAGGTCGGCGAGATCAAGGTTCAGTGGCGGATGGTTCCGCGTCTGCTAAGCATGAAATGCTAAGACAACCAACAGTAGGCAGAATACGCTCGTTCGAATCGAGCCTGGGCTATGCACCCGCCGTAATGGCATTTTTTATTCAACACGGTAATTGTAACTCTGTTTAGCAGGGTTGCCAGGTTCGAGAAAAAGGTCCAGTGGCGGATGGCTCCGCATCTGTAAAGCGTTACCAATCCCCAAGACTCTAAGCAGAAGTAGCTCGTTCGACTCGAGCCTGGACCGTTCGTTTTCAGCGCCATTTTCTTCACATAAACTTGTTGAAATTTACCACATCTCTCTAGGTCTCAAAGGAAGGGGACAAAGCCCAGGGGCGGATGGTTCCGCATCTACTCAACTTTGTAAATGAGTGGATTAAATAAAAGTAAGCCTGTTCGAATCGAGCCTGAGCCATGTTTTGTGGAAACCAGTGTTGTTTTTTTTTTCATTTGGAACTGACATTCAACCAACCCAACCGAGTTCCCTGGTGTAGAGATACAGGCCCAGTCGCTGATCGTCTCCGAAATATTGTTCCGTTCATCTACGTAAGCAGAACATGCTCGTTCGACTCGAGCCTGGGCCATGTACCTGCTGGCACGGCATTTTTTTATTCAACATGGTAATTGCAACTCTGTTTAGCAGAGTTTCTAGGAAGGAGAAAAAGGTCGAGCCTGGGCCATGCACGCGCGACTCGTTAATTTTCATTTTGCTAATTGAAAATCAACCTATCTATTTAGATTTCAAAGGGGGAGAGAAAGGCCCAGTGGCGGAAGGTCCGCGTCTGTGATACTTGAGCGGATAGAATCATTGCAATGATCTTAAGCAGAATATGCTCGTTCGAATCGAGCCTGAGCCATGCGTAATCAGTATTCATGCTTTTTTTATTCAGTTAACCTGTTGAAATTTACCTCATCTTTGTAGGTTTCAACAGAGGAGAACAAAGCCCGGTGGCGGATGGTCCGCGTCTGCTGAACTTGTCAAAGTCTTCAAGATTCCAAGGTTTGCAGAAGACGCTCGTTCGACTCGAGCCTGGGCTATGACATGGTGGAATCTTTTTATTCCGCTTGTTAATGTTACAGAGTTGCAACCCGGATGCGAAAAAGACCCGGAAGCGAAAATATGTAATTATAAGCTTTATTTTGAGGTAGGTAACCCCGATTTTCTTTGTGGGAGCCCTAGAGATCGTGAAAAATCCTACCTAAGCAAAAACGCCCATACCCATCGTCAGTTAGCACAGAAATCGAAAATATGCCAAAAACAGAAATGTGTGGCTGTGCCAGAAGTCTTGAGGAAAGAATTATTATTGTGAGTGCACCCTACATTGTCCAGACTCGAAATTGTATGTGGGGGGGATTTCAGCAGCTCCCCTCCCTCCTCACAGCCACATATTGTCCTGAGGGTGCAATAAACCCCTGTGTGTGACCCCATTTTTCGGATGGGGCCCTCCACCAAAATGGGTGACAAAATTAATGGGCTCATGTTCCGCAACTACCCATCGGAAAAATCTGAAAATATTTGTGTATACACTAAAGAGTGACTGTATCGTGTCCTCCCATTTCGATTTACAAGTGCTTGCATTACCACTGAGAAATACGGAAGAACTTTATTTTTTTCGCATCCGGGTTTCAACTCTGTAATTGAACCAACTTCACTGGGTTGCGAGGTATAGAAGTGTCGGCCCAGTGGCGGATGATCCGCATCTGCTGAACTTACATTTATCTTCTACGAGGTACTATGCAGAAGACGCTCGGTCGACTCGAGCCTGGGCCATATTCTGTGCATGGTCAAATTCTTTTTATTCTGCTTGTTGAATTGAACCAACTTCACGGGGTGTCTGGGTATTGAAGTTCAACATATTACACGAAAGCCCGAGTCAACGGAGGACGCTCGTTCGACTCGAGCCTGCCAGTGGGCCATAAACTGATATTTTTTGTTGAACTCCAACTGACTTTCTAGGTAAAGCCCAGTAGCGGTTGGCGGATGGATGGTTCCGCATCTGCGATGTTTACACTCGTTTAAATCCGGCTAAGTCAACAACAGAATTGGTGGGAAAGAGAAAATGGGACTAGTAGCCAATGGTCTGTGTCTGCAAATTGCTGACAGGCTCTAAGCAGAAGCCGCTCGTTCGACTCGAGCCTGGGTCATTGAGCAGTATCAATAGAGCATTTATTCAACACGGTAATTGCAACTCAGTTTAGCAGAATTTATTGGTGACCCAGTGGCGGATGGTCCGCATCTGCGATACTGTATTTTTTCTATCGATTCGACACGGGGTGTGACTGTGACACAAATTTTCGAAATCGACAATTCGACATGGGGCCAAACGACCGTGACAAAACCCGAAAATTTCGACAAGGCTTCATCAGGATCCCCCCCGATACTAGAATGGTTAGGAATTATTTGAAGACCTGCAGATTTTTTTCATATTTTATGCTTTTAGTGGTGATGCCGTGATGTGCAATTGATCTGGGTACATTTCTTTCGTTAATTGCGTGTATGTACTTCCTGAGACTGAGATACAGAATTGTAGGCCATTGATTTCTTTTGTAGCAAAACGTGGAATGATGAAGAAAATGGCAGCCAGTGTACCCTAAAAAAATCCTTGATCACCTTCACCACGGCAAGAATAGAAGAATTGACAAAGCATTCAAGTATTCTATTATAGTGTTGATATTTGAGCTAGGAAACTGCCGCTCTTTGAGCCTTGTCTCGGAATTTGCAAACCCTCGGTGCATAAATAGGTAGTCCCAGATCTGGAGCAATAACGGGGATTGTTCGAGATTTTTTGGGGACATTTGTAAACCTAAATGCCAAATCGACAGGTACAACGGAATTCGACACGGACAGACACCCTTGTGACATGTGACTGTCGAATCGATTGAAAAATACAGTGGTTACAATGAGCGTGGAGGCCAAGCAGAGCAAGTTCGTTCGACTCGACTCGGAGCCTGGGCCACCGGCACTAGTACTTCGACCCCAACGCGGCTGTTTAAACGTTCACTGCTGATTGTTGATCCGTACCTGCGCTTGCGACCTGTGTTTTTTTTTTGGACCAGAGTTTTTTTGGACTTGTGCATGTTTTTCAATGGATGCTACCAATGCTTTTCTGGACATCCCAGGGTTGTGCCTTGTCCTTCGAGCACATCCTAGGCTGTGCTTTTTTCTGACATTGACCTCAGTTGCGCCTTTTTTAATTCACTTTAGTAAATGTCTTGCACCAAATAATTATGGAACACTATTACAGCATAGAAAAGGCCCAATGGCGGATGGTCCGCATCTGTGATACTTGCGTGGATACATAGTTGCAATTATCTTAAGCAGAATATGCCCGTTCGAATCGAGCCTTGGCCATGCGTCATCAATATGAATCAATGTAAATGCTTTTTTTATTCAATTAGCCCGTTGAAATTTACCTCATCTATTTAGATTCCAGAAGAGGGCAGAATGGCCCAGTGGCGGATGGTCCGCGTCTGCTAAATGCTCATGGATTTTGAACCTGGAGTGTAAGCAGAAAACGCTTGTTGGAATTGAGCCTGGGTCATATTCCCTCCAAGTCGCGAAATTCTTTTTATTCCGCTTGTTATTGAACCAACCCCACTGAGATTCGGGAAATGATAATATAGGTCCAGTGGCGGATGGTCCGTATCTGCACAACTTGAGGATAAAATAATTACAATCGAGCCTGGGCCATGGTTCCTCTGTCTCCTTTTTATTCAACATGAGATTCAAATCCCATGTACCCAACCCAGCTTCTAGGTATAGGAATAAAAGCCTTGTAGCGGATGGTCCGCGTCTGCGACTCTTAGAGGAAGCGAGAAAATAAGCAGAAGATGCTCGTTCGTCTCGAGCCTGGCCATGTTCTGTCCAGGGTGGAATTGTTTTTATTCAGTTTGTTGAATTGAACCAACCCCACTGAATTCCGGCGTATAAAGTTGTAGGCCCAGTGGAGGATGGCTTCGCATCTGCGATATTTACAATGAACGTGGAGGTCAAGAAGAGCAAGCTTGTTCGATTCGAGCCTGGGCCTTTCTTCGTCGTTCGGGTTTTATATTCAACTCACAATTCAAATTTAACCAAGCCAACTCAGTGTCTGGGTATTGGAATGTAGGTCTGGTAGCGGAAGGTTCCGCATCTCCTCAGCGTTGCAAATGAGCTGGATTACAGAAGATTAAGCTTGTTCGAGACATGATATACCTTGGATTTTTCTAATTCACCCTTGTTAAATTCAACTATAGGAGAAAAAGGCTCAGTGGCGGGATTCGGTCCGCAGCTTCAATATTTTCGGAGGTTTGATTATCAAGGCCAAGCAGAATACGCTCGTTCGAATCGAGCTTGGGCCATAACTTGTGGAAAATACATTTTTTTTCTTTTTTTCATTTGGCACTGAAATTCAACTGGGTGTCTGAGTATAAAAGTAAAGGCCCAGTGGCAGATGGCTCCGCATCAGCTAAAATTTTGTTCAATTCAAGGCTCAGATTGAACCAACCCAACAGAGTTTCTCTGTATTAAGATATAGACCCAGTTGCGGATGGTCCGTGTCTGCAATACTTCCTGTGCAGTATAAAGGGATTAAAGCAGAATGTACTCCTTCGACTCGGGCCTGGACTTTTCTTCGTTGTTCTCATTTTTTATACAACTCAAGGTTCAAATTGAGCCAACGCAACTGAGTTCCTAGATATAGAAATATAGGCCCGGTGGCGGGAGGTCCGCATCTGAGATACTTGCAATGACCTTAGAGAAAGATTAAACAGAACAAGTTCGTTCGAACCGAGCCTCGTTGGCATGCGATTTTCGGCCTGGTTATGGATGGTTCGGCGTCTGCAAAGCTTAAAAGGTGATTGCAGAGCAAGCTCGTTCAACTCGAGCCTGGGCCATATTTTGTCCGTGGTGGAATTCTTTTTATTCCGCTTGTTGAATTGAACCGACTTCACGGGGTGTCTGGGTATTGAAGCTAATTAACGACACGGCCGCCGATCCGGTTGAAAAGGCATCTCCTCGTATCAGAGCTTGGACTCGACCGATCTCCAGTTTATTGCCTACATTCTCCGATTTTTTCATTCTAACTTGGAATGGGAGACATTGAATCTTCGCTGTCAGAGCTGTCATTGGGCTGTCATTGCAGAAGCACCGCTCCTAAGCACCCGAACAATGCGGCGACCACGCAACACCACTCCAAGCACTGTGTCTATCCTCCGGCTCAGCAACATTGCTGAAAATCCGACTGATCTGCATTTCGAACAGGACATTCGGGAGTAGCTTGCTGTCAGCTAGCTGTCGCTGCCGAAGCGCTACATCAATCTAGGTTCGACGTTCACGTAAGTAGTACTGCCCGCGAACTATGCGGCCAACCACTTCCCTGGATCTGCCCTCACAGCCTTCTGTCCAATTTAAAGCACAACGTGTCCCATGCATGTTTCTCCATTACTTCACCTGTGCTCTAGTACATTCTTCGTGCTACCACCCCCAAGTCTACTGCAGCAGTATATCTTCTTTGGTCTGTTCTGTCTCCTATGTGACCTTTGGCACTGGCTGATATAGTGCTGCCGTTCATACATAAGATTTAGAATGGCCAGTGATCTGTTCTCCAGCAGGCATCACACAACAATCCACGGTGCGAATCACATCAGTTGTCAATCTTGGCTAACTCCTCTGCAGGGGGTACCGGAGGGCCGGGTGGAATTGGGGGTAGCATGGGGGGTGATGGTGGCAATGGTGAGGGCCCGCAGTTCAATGTGTCAGGTGCCGAAAATTGGAATGTCACAGTCTATGGTGGTAAATCACTGCAATATACTGTCAAAGGCTATTCCTAATAGTACACACCAGATCTTCATGTCAGCCCAGAAGCTAAGAGCCAATCATTGCATGCTATGAGGCAGAAGGACCATAAGCTTTGTCCTCTGCCAGTGTCTTCATTCACAGGACGACAGGATATTCTTCAAAAGATGCACCAACACTTTGACTCTGATCAAGGATCTCGGCACATCTTTGTCTTGCATGGCCTTGGGGGTTCTGGAAAAAGTCAGCTTGCTTTCAAGTTTTTGCAAGATTCCCAAGCCCCCCATCGGTATGAATAAATTTCATAAATTTTGCAAATGTGTCACACCCCAATTTCTAGTTTCTCTGAAATATTCTATATTGATGCCACAAATGAACAGACAATTGAAACTGATCTGAAGATTGTTGCCCCTGCAGTGGCTGGTGAATCAGCTGAAGCGAGTTTGCACTGGTTTGCAGGCAAACAAGAAGAGTGGCTTCTCTTGTTTGACAATGCTGATGATGTCCAGTTGGATATTTCAAAATTCTTCCCCCGCTGCACCTTTGGCAACATTTTGATCACAACTCGCAACCAAGAACTTTGCATTCATGCCAGTGCAGGCTCAAGGGTGTCGGATATGGAACCTGAAGATGCAAAAGACTTGCTCTTGCAGTTGGCTTACCAAGGCAAGAGCGATAAGCAAGAGAAACTCAGCAGTGATGCACAAGAGAAACTGGCAGTAGCTATTGTGAAGGTCATTTCTTTCAGGTTTTCCTTGATGCAATTCAAACTGAAGCATAACACAGGAACTCCATTGCTTTGCTTTGGCTATCTCCCAAGCAGGTGGTTATATTCATGCCCGTGGCAAATTAAGCGGATATCTGAAACTTTATCAAAACCATCGTGACCAGCTGCTGCAACATGTAGAAATTCAAAGACAGAACCAATATGGTCTAGCCGTATATGCAACATGGAATTTGAGCTACAAGAAGCTTAGCTCACCTGGGAGAACCATGTTGCAGATTTGCTCCAGTCTACATCACAAGGGCATCTTGGAACAAATGTTTGAAAAAGCATCAATGTCTCAGAAAGACCTTGATGATTCTGTGTTGCAGAGGGAAGTGACCCAGCTTTTGACTACCCTTGGAAAGCGGGATGGGAACTGGGATTCTTTGGTTTTCCATTCAGTGATGGGGGAACTTGAATCATATTCCCTCATTGAACAGGATAGACAAGATGACTCATATCACATTCATCCCCTGGTACAGCACTGGAGTGGCACCACCATAGAAACAAACAAACATCTCATGCAGAAATGTGTGCTTGCTATGATTGGCTTATCAATTTCCTGGAGTTTTGAGGATGAGGACTACAAATATCGACACAAACTTTTGCAGCATGTTACCAGAAGCATAGAGTCATTAAACAGGGAGGAGCTCTGCACATTTGTGGCAACTGGTATTGGACTTGTGTATTTTGAAGGGGGGCGCTGGAAGGATGCAGAGGTGCTCAATGTGAGAGTGATGGAGATAAGGAAGCATGTGCTGGGAGAGGAGCATCCTTCCACCTTGACGAGCATGGCAAATCTTGCATCCACATATCGAAAGCAGGGCCGCTGGAAGGATGCAGAGGTGCTCGAGGTGGTGGTGATGGAGATGAGGAAGCATGTGCTGGGAGAGGAGCATCCAGACACCTTGAAAAGCATGGGCAATCTTGCATCCACATATTGGAACCAGGGCCGCTGGAAGGATGCAGAGACACTCGAGGTGGCTGTGATGGAGATGAGGAAGCGTGTTCTGGGAGAGGAGCATCCAGACACCTTGACAAGGATGGCCAATCTCGCATCTACATATTGGAGCCAGGGCCGCTGGAAGGATGCAGAGGCGCTCGATGTGGTGGTGATGGAGATGATGAAGTGTGTACTGGGAGAGGAGCATCCAGACACCTTGACGAGCATGGCCAATCTTGCATCCACATATCGCAGCCAGGGCCGTTGGAAGGATGCAGAGGCGCTCGAGGTAGTGGTGATGGAGATGCGGAAGCGTGTTCTGGGGGATGAGCATCCTTCTACCTTGACAAGCATTGCCAATCTCGCATCCACATATCGGAGCCAGGGCCGCTGGAAGGATTCAGAGGTGCTCGATGTGGTGGTGATGGAGATGAGCAAGTGTGTTCTGGGAGAGGAGCATCCAGATACCTTGATGAGCATGGGCAATCTCGCATCCACATATCGGAACCAGGGCCGCTGGAGGGATGCAGAGGCACTCGAGGTGGTGGTGATGGAGATGAGCAAGCGTGTGCTGGGAGACAAGCATCCTTCCACTTTGACAAGCATAGCCAATCTTGCATCTACATATCGGAGCCAGGGCCGCTGGAAGGATGCAGAGGCACTCGAGGTGGTGGTGATGGAGATGAGGAAGTGTGTGCTGGGAGAGGAGCATCCAGACACCTTGATGAGCATGGGCAATCTCGCATCCACATATCAGAACCAGGGCCGCTGGAGGGATGCAGAGGCACTCGAGGTGGTGGTGATAGAGATGAGCAAGTGTGTGCTGGGAGAGGAGCATCCAGACACCTTGATGAGCATGGGCAATCTTGCATCCACATATCGGAACCAGGGCCGCTGGAGGGATGCAGAGGCACTTGAGGTTGTGGTGATGGAGATGAGCAAGTGTGTACTGGGAGAGGAGCATCCTTCCACTTTAATGAGCATAGCCAATCTTGCATCCACATATCGGAACCAAGGCCGCTGGAGGGATGCAGAGGCGCTCGAGGTGGTAGTGATGGAGATGAGGAAGTGTGTGCTGGGAGAGGAGCATCCAGACACCTTGATGAGCCTGGCCAATCTAGGTGCCAATGATGGTCATGGCAAGAGTGGGTAGCAGACCATCCTCTGCTGCTATATTTCTTAATGACTGTCTAAATTATCTACTCCTTGTCCTGAACCTTTTTTGGTAAAGATATAAGTCTGTTGATACTTCACAGTTCCAATACCTCTCTTGAATGCCTCACCTCCCTACTAGACTATAATGCAGCTGAACATCCTATGGCAATTCATCTCAAGAATTGTTTTTCATGCAGGAAGTAGAAAATATTCAGTACTATCAAAAAGCTGAGCTGACAGAGGGAATTTCAGATACAATATCAAAAACCACTGACAGTCATTTATTCAGGATGATTTGACGGGAGAATAGGAAGACAATCTTTGACCAATAAAATGGAAGAGCACTCGCTGTGGCATGGCAAGACTCACGCGATCAAACGGACTGGTACGCGGGATCGGTGTGAGCCGCAAAGAAGAATGAACAGTACACTACACACACAGAAGAGCGGCCAGGAAAAAAAAGCGGGACGCAAAGGTACCCTTCACGGTGCACAATATTGCAAAGAACACAAAAGAATGAAAAAATAAAGCCCCCAATCGCACCACTGACAAGCTCGACGCTTGAAGATACACCCCCAGCTCTCATCGTTGGGCTCATCTGCGAGGCGGGCCGGGAGATGTCCGACGGCCTGCGGGTTATTCCTTGCGTTTGCGGGACAGCGAGTGTGAGCGCAAACGCAAAAGGGAAAAAATAGTGTGAATCGAAGAAAATACATTTACGCTTGAGGACGGAGGGGGGAGGAGAAAGGGTGGAGGAAATAAAGAATGAAAAATGAAAAATGCACACACCACGGAAAGAATAGTGGTGAATGGTTCCGTGTCTGCGAAACATTTTTCATTCGTCCACGTAAACGGACCACACTCGTTCAAATCGAGCTTGGGCCATATTTTGTCCAGGATCGAATTTTTTTTATTCCGCTTGTTGAATTGAACTTCACTAGGTTGCGAGGTATAGAAATGTAGGCTCAGTGGCGGATGGTCCGCGTCTGCTGAAATTTCGTGGAAAGGATGAATCTCAGCAGAAGACGCTCATTCGAATCGAACCTGAGTCATATCTGGTCCATGGTCAGTGGTCACATTATTTTTATTCCGCTTGTTGAATTGAACCAACTTCACTAGGTGTCGTGGTATTGAAGCATAGGCCCAGTGGCAGATGGTTCCGCATCTGCGATAATTGAACGAGGACGCCACAGCTTATGCAGAATATGCTCGTTCAACTCGAGCCTGGGCCTTTCTCCAATCATTAGGCTTTTTTTATTCAACTCGTTGAAATTCACCCAATTTGTAAGTATAAGGACATAGGCCCAGTGGCGGAAGGTTCCGCGCCTGCGACAATTAGTGAGGATGCGAACTGTATGCAGAAAATGCTCGTTCGACTCGAGCCTGGGCCGTAGTTCTTGGTCTGTAAATGCCTTTTTATTCAATTAACTGTCGAAGTTCGCCTCATTTATTTAGATTTTAAGAAAGGAGAGAAAGGCCCAGTGGCGGATGGTCCGCGTCTGCGATACTTTACCAAAGAAAATGAAAGCAAGCGGAAGTAGCCTGGGCCATACATGGGCGACTCGTTTTTCATTTTGCTAATTAAAAATCAACCCACCTAGTTAGGTTTCAAAGGAAAAGAAATAGGTCCAGTGGCGGATGGTCCGTGTCTGCTGAACTTACATTTGTGGTCAACAAGGTACTATGCAGAATATGCTCGTTCGACTCGAGCCTGGGCCATGCATGTGCCATTCCTTGATTTTCATTTTGCTAATTGAAAATCAACCCATCTATTAAGATTTCAAAGGAGGAGAGAAAGGCCCAGTGGCGGAAGGTCCGCGTCTGTGATACTTGGGCGGCTAGAATTATTGCAGTGATGTTAAGCAGAATGTGCTCGTTCGAATCGAGCCTGGGCCATACAAAGTCAGAATTCACCGCGTAATGTTAGTTGGATATGACTTTGACTCGAGCCGGGGCCATAGTCCTGCAGCACTGATTTTTTTTAAAAATTCTCTCTCCAGCTCCGGCGTGGGTCCGTGAACAAAATCCGACCCACTGAATTAATTCATACACCCAGCGAGGTACGAGCTATTGTATTGAATTTATGTCGTGAGAATATCGCCCAATCCGGCAGCCCTGACTTCTGATCCGCGACAAGCTCTTGTTCCGCGCCGGCCTTCACCAAAGCTTCATGGCGCGCCTGCTCCTGCGTCCTTGTCGGCCTTGGCGCCGAGACGCCCCCTTTCCGGTGGGAGCATCGTGGCGGACCCGTGCAAGAAGACGGTGTTGGTGCTCCTCTTGCATTCGGGTCCGTTTTTCTTTCCGTATTCATTCAGATAATAAACCCCAGCACGCTCTAAAACTCGACTACACCATCGTCAACGTCGAGGCCGCCGCGGACAGCAAGATCGCGCGCGTGACAGTACACGAGGGCTTCCTCAATTATTCGCCCTCCCGCGGCACGCTTCTGTGCTCCGCTTTCTGTGCCCTTTCTGCGTCTCTAGCTAACTGCATATGCGCGTAGGTCCAGGGCCTCACGCACCTACCCTCGCTCTCGCTTCACAGCATCGACGGCGCCTTCTCCAGCCCCGGCGCAAAGACCGTCATCCCCGCAAATATCAGCGACAGTATCAGAGGGCCTGCTTGTGCTCTCGCGTTGAGTGGGGAGCTGCTTTGGGGATTGCTGGCCGTCATCTACCTCCAGCCCCTCTCTTCTCCCCCCTTCTCCGCACTCGTCCCACCTCTCCTCCCCCCTGCCGCTTTCCGTCCGGCCCTCCCTCCTCCTTTCCCATCCTATCTCACTTCCATACCGCTTTTAATCATTTCATCTGATTCTTTCTTTCATTTATTTTTATTATCATCCCTTCTTCCCATCATCCTTCTTCCCCTTTCCCATCATCCTCACCGCCCCACAGACGACCGCGGCTGTCGCGCCGCTCGTGCACGCCGAGTTTGCCAATCTCGGGAACAGGAATCAGATATGCGGTGCGTAGTTTTCCTTCTCCCTCTTCTGTCTTGTGTTTTATTTTTTATTTTTTATTTTTTTTGGGGGGGGTTCTCTAAATCCGATGCATCAAAGACCTTTCTTCCTTCCTTCGTTCTTTTCTTTTCTTTTCTTTCGCGCGACTGTCTGCACCTGGTTCCTTCGCTGCGAGGCCCGTTCGTGCCCGCGCCACGATCGTTCGTGCGCGACGCCGCGATCGTTCATGCCCACGCCGCGACGCGCTTCCTAGCTATGCGTGTGTTCTGCGAAGGCAGCGCAGCACCGGTGCGGTGGGCGACGTCGATTCCTGCGATTTGGCGTCACGTCTGTTCGTCCCCGAAGGCGGTGCGGTGAGGGTGCGCAAACTGGATGAAGTTAACCAGCGGTGAAGATGGACTAATTACTCAGTGCTTATTAACCTCATGAGCTTCGATACTTGGTCATAGCTATATGCTGAAACAGAGGTGGTGAACCGTAAATGGCAGAATATATTACGATTGAGATGAATTTCAGATCTATATATTGGCAGTACCTGCTGTTCGATTCACTGCACGACATACGTTTACGCGACTCGGAGAAGTAATTATGATAGGGAAAGTCAAATTCAAAATGCCCGAATTCAGACGCATATTCTAGGAGTGCTTTGAGTGCCCTGATGGTTGCTCTGGCATGTCCTCAGTGCGAACTCGTTCATCAATCCATAACAGACCGTTTTTTTATGTGCGATCCCCGTCGCCATCCTACTCGTCATCACAAAAAGTAACCGGAAATTGATTCACTGTGCCAGATCACGTGCACTGAGCTCGACCATACCTTACCACCGAATACCTACAGATATTAGCTGAAGACCACATAACTTGTTTTGGGAGAATTGACCCAGTATTTCTCTCCAGAGACCAGAAAAGATCAGCAACCCATGTTTAAATTATGACATTTGATCCAACAGTCGGGAGAAACTTCACAAAAAAAAATACTTGGAGCCTGAATTCAAAGTGGGGTATCCTGGAATAGGTAAACAGACATCTTCGGTGGATTTTGTAACAGTTAAGTTCCTGATTATGTAACAGATTCTTGCCGCAAATTGTGTCGCAGCATTGTCTGCAGGATTTCAAGATCAATTGTTGAACAAGTGATTTAGATGGTAATCCGTCATGTAGAGCACCATGGATCGATGAAGTAATGACTGAGCAATGCTCCAGTCAAATTTTAAACGAAGTTGAGCTGTCAAGGTTCAATTTTGTCAGCTTAACTGGAGAGCAGCTTGTGCACGATCCATGCAGGCAGGACTCGCAGCAGAAAATGCCTTGTGTATGAGTGTCCATTCACTTTTCTCGAGTTCCAAGTCATAGTGCATGTTCAATATATCTTAAGGAATAGCCCTGACAACAGAAAACTCTATCTATGCCCCAGACCGAGCCATATGCCCCAATTTTGGACACATGTAGCAAAAATCAAGTGGACTCAAAACAATTGATCCACAGAGGGTATACACATGATTTTTGATGCTAAATTGGATATGAAGGGTGAGAATATATCCAGATGAGCATTTCTAGGTAGTCAGACCCAGTATATTGTACGAATTTCTGCTGTAGTAAGCGAATTTCCGGTTACTTTTTGTGATGACGAGTATGTATAGACTTGAGGCAGACGTTTTCGGGCCAACTTAAAATTGATGACTCGACTGCCATCAAAGTCCAGTGCTGGCGTCTGCTGCTGGGTTCGAGCCTATCCTCTGTAGTGCTGTTATCAAGATCGGAGCTGACACGCTGATGCAAACATTTACTCGACCTGCGAAAAGGAGCGACTCGTCCTTTTAAATTAAATGAGCAGTCACCTAATCCTACGAAGCCACAAACTCTCTTCACTCATCCTTGTGCTTGCACTCACCGCCTGTGGTGCGCACGCAGGGAACACTAAAACTACGGCTTAAAAAGAGCAAGCCATCATAATACTGACAGCTTTGGATGTACCAATTATCCGTATTACCCTTAAAGAGCCGTATTCTGTTTGTGATCGCGATAACCTGACCTGAGTGAGGGCAAGAACAACTGAATACAAGCCAATATGTGTACCATTGTATCTAAGTTCTAAGTGGCATCGGGAATATACTGCGGCAAGCAACTAAGTTGCATCACCGCGTTTGATTCCGTAAATAGGACCCGCGGTCTTTGCTGCCGGATGTCGGCATTCCGCGTAAATACGACGATCCTGCACTCGGTAAAATGCTGCGGAGAAAGAACCAAGTTTCGTGTCCACATTCGATAAGGGTCAATGGGAAAATAGTCAGACAGATTTCGTGGCATAGAATCCTACTCAGTGTTTTTCTTGGCCTCTCCGTTCTAAACATCTTTCATGGTCAAATGAATTACATTCACAAGCGGATCCAGCTTGGTATTTTCACTTATAATCTATTACGATGCGTTCAATTCAGTTTTTATCCATCCATGTCGATTTGGCATGTTCACGTGGTCGCGTTTCAATCACGTGTGACGTGACATCTGTGACGCCCTCTTCTTGCTTCTTACCTCCGTGTACCTCCAAGAAGGGTAGACTACTCCTCTCATGGCTGTGTTGAGCGCGTAGTTTCTCGGCGGTGCATCATCGTTCCCCGAGGCTACTGCGCGCAAACTGCGCACGGCTGCTTGACTGCTGCGGGATGACGTGAACCAAATTGGAATGTCCACCACGAAAACGAGTACTCTTCAAGTCCCATTGGAGTGTTGTTCACTTGCTGCTGATTTCCGTAAATGGTTCCCCACCGCAAATATATATTTCCGCACCAAAACTCGCAAACAGCACCCGCAAGAACGATCTCGAATAGAAAAGTACTGTCGGCAGTCATACCCTGGCACTCAAGTTTCATACGCATGGGTGGTTCACCTTCGTCGCCATCAACTCCGCTACGTGTCGGCCGTTTATATTTAACCTCGTCACTGGCTATAAAGTCTGCTCAAGGCCTGCCTCCAAAATATCTCTTCATTCATTCTCTTCACCATCATAAATACTTCGATGAGCATTATCCCCCTTCTTTTACTTTCTCTCAGTCGTCTCGGATTATCCGACGCGTCCCCCACTCTCGCCCCACGCCAGAGCACCGATTCTCCCCAGCGGCAAAATCAGACTATCCGCTGGGTGGACTGCCACAATAAGGTGCCGCGGCCGCTTGTCTCCGGGCTGAATGCCACAGGGACTACATTCAACGGGGCACTCAAGTTTTATATGCATGGGTGGTTCACCTTCGTCGCCATCAACTCCGCTACGTGTCGGCCGTTTATATTTAACCTCCTCACTGGCTATATAGTCTGCTATGGGCCTGCCTTCAAAACTATCTATTCATTCATTCTCTCCACCACCATAAATACTTCGATGAGCATTCTCCCCTTTCTTCTACTTTCTCTCAGTCTTCTCGGATTCTCCGACGCATTCCCCACTCTCGCCCCACGCCAGAGCACCGATTCTCCCCAGCGGCAAAATCAGACTATCCGCTGGGTGGACTGCCACAATAAAGTGCCGCTGCCGCTTGTCTCCGAGCTGAATGTCACAGGGACTACATTCAACGGGACGCTTCCCGACAGCTTGCAGTGCGGCGAGATGGACGTGCCGATGGACTGGTCGAAGCCTTTCGACGCAGCAAGCAACAATATAACCATCGGGTTCGCGATGAATCGCCCAACGGTGTCATCCGGGCTGAT
Organism: Mycena rebaudengoi; assembly: GCA_029282285.1. Taxonomy (NCBI): domain Eukaryota; kingdom Fungi; phylum Basidiomycota; class Agaricomycetes; order Agaricales; family Mycenaceae; genus Mycena; species Mycena rebaudengoi. Next base: position 3,354,983 of record JARJCX010000002.1, on the reverse strand, counting down.
TCTCTAGTGCGTTTGGGTCTTTAATACTTTCTGTTATTTTCTCGACTCACATATCGTGGATTTAGCCATGCAGGTACTTCCTCCCTGCGATAATGGTTTAGTCAATATCTTACTTGCATATTAACTTTTAGGTGGCCCGGGACAAGACGCTGTCTCGCAAGTGTGGGCGAATACCCTGAACCTCACGCATGGAGGAACGTTTGCGGGGCTCGAGGACTTTGACTTCCTTAGTACACCTTTCGTCCTCATTACCGCGCCTAGGGACTGAGATCGCTTTTTAGCCGTTAACGCACGTGGGCTGCAGTTCTCCACCCCTCTCAATTGCACCGCAGGAGATATCTTTTCCAACGTATCTTTCGCATTGTGTGTATCCCGTCTATGCCCGTCCTCTATCCCAGTGTCTGATTCATTCCGCAGCCCCAGCACCGAACAAGAATTCGACCAGTACCAGGCAGCGATGAAGGCGTTCATCTCTTCCTGCACAGAAAATAGCACGCCCGCCGGTATGGTAGAACATGTCGGGACTGCGGAAGTCATTCAGGACTATGAGGCGATGCGTGTGGCGCTGGGGTACGAGAAGATCAGCTTTGCTGGCGTATCTTAGTGAGTTTCTGCGTTCTCCGCCGCTTTCTTCCACTTAGCTAATGATAACAGCGGAACCTTTGTCGGTGCAGCGTACGTCGACCGCTTTCCTGAGCGCGTCGTAAACTTCGTGCTCGACGCGGCGATGCCGCATTCAATGGTGTGTCCTCACATTCCCCGCCCAGTGCCGTCAATGCTGATTTTCACGAAAGCCCTACCAAGACCTGATATCAGATCAGATCCTCGCCTCGAATCGCCTTCTTCTGCGCGCAGATGCCTTCTGCCTCACCGACCCAACCTGCCCCTTTTACGGCCAGGGCAAGGGCAGCGTCGTCGCGGTACAACTTTCGTCACTCCGAGTTTCAATGTCACTGATTATTACATTAGGCATGGGACACCCTCCTGGCGAGAGCCATCGCGGCCCCGCTGCCTGCACCCGGCTGTGGCCCGGGAGGCAACCAGTTCTGCAATGACCCCGTCACGGCCACGGACATTCGCATGGGATTCACCGTTTCATGCGCTCCAATCCTGACTTCCCCGCCTTCAATCAGGCCTTGAATGCTTCGCTCAATGGTGACGCAACGGGCTTCGCGTATCTTCCCATTGGTGATATCCGAGAGACTGTTGTGGTCCCGCTCCCTTGTTCGGATTTCCGTATGCTTTTCTTCTCTTTTTTCTCGGTGAAGGAGATCGGTACTGATATGGTGTCTGCTCGTCAAGCGGTTGGAAATTTGAGCGGATTCGAGGCATTCAATGACCTGAGCGTTCAAACGCGCAGCGTAAGTCTACGTCCTTTCTTTTCGTCATAGAACTCTATGATTGATGTAACATACACAGGTCGACACCCATAAGATGATCTACTCGCAGATGTGGCAATTGATCTTCATGTGCGCAACTTGGCCATTCGCGGTCCCTGAGCAGAAGAAGGTAAACACAAACCTCCCCATCCTGTGGATGACGTCCGATTTCGACTTAAAGTGCGTACTCCTTAGAGCTACAAAGTCGTATCTGATCATAATCACCACCCACAGTCTACCGACGGAGTTGACCACCTTCGCGCATGCGCAGACGCCCAACGCGACGCTGGTGGTGCGCCACGGAGACAACCACTGTTCCATTGACGGTGCGCACCCTATCTCCATTATTTATAAAAAAATTACATTCGCGCATCCTAACCCATCTATTCATTAGTCGCGCCCCCTGCGAATGCCGCTCAAGGTATCATGGCTCAATTCATCCGCACTGGCGTGATGCCTGGCCCACGCGACGACGGCCTCATCACGATAGTCCCTCCTGGTGGCGCGCGCACGCCGGTCCCTGATGCATACGATGTGCCCACTGGCGCGATAGCGGGCGATATCAGTGGGATCCAGGTTATGACTTGAGGAATTTTAGTTCTATAAATATTTTCAACTTTTTACGGTGGCTTGGTCCACGAATATACTGCTTTATTTTTTGAGGCAACAAAGCCTTGGTTTGATCGATGGGCTGATGTTGGGAAGATCGCCGTTATTCTTTCTCTTCCACCATGACGCTTTCATTCCGCTGAGTCTTCCTCGCATCACTGGCATGCTTTATTTCGGGTCAACAGGGAGAGTACTGACAGCTTTCATTTAGGATGTATTTCAGTAGGTAGATGAAATCTACTTGGTTAGAGGATTAGAGGAATATGGAGGATACGAAGAAGTAAAAGCAGGGAAGGTGGGCGACGGACGAGAAAGCTAAGGATGACGATACCAGACCAACCCGGAATACGGAGAGAGAACTCGTGGCTGAAGTCTGTAATTGACTAAAGACCGTTCTAATCGAACCTGGGTCACGTCCCCTGTGTGCCAGATTTCTTTACCAACTCACCGGCCCGTATCCTCGAGAACTCAGAAAATCTTAGACTCGTTAGTTACACCACCGAAAGTGCTCGCCACATTTTTCGGATATTGGTTGCAGACTGGTAACGAGTCTAAGAAGATCTGAGGGCAAGTACTATCGCACATCAGTTATTGGTAGACTTTTTCCTATTTACGGTTGAAATCCTAAGGGAATTCCGAAGTAAAAAAGTATAGACCCAGTAGCTCTGTACAACTTGAAAAGATTTCGCGTTGTCAATTTAATTTGAAGACGTTCATAGCATGGGCTTCGGCAATAACCACTCTTTGGTCGAGATAACAACTCAAAACATGAACACATCAACCTCGTTTTATATACTTGTGTGTCGATTGTCCTCACACTCGTCATATGAAGGGGTTTACGAGACTACAACCTCGTGTCATTTTGCTCTTGACCAAATCCACCTCCACGGCCATGAACAGCATTGCAGATTCTGAAAATTCTGCCCACTCCGATTCTGCGCCTCAGCCGCAGCTTCTCGACACAATCCGAGCGCGAAGCGCCAATAACGACGCTCCCTCCTGAACTCATTTGCGAAATATTCTCCTGGACTTAAGGTTGGTCACGGGTATGCGGGTTCACCCGCGGGTTTGTACCCGGGGTATGACCGGGTACGGGCGCGGGTTGAGGGAGTGTTGAACCCGTAAAACCCGCCTACCCGACCCGTAAACCCGCGGTTTTTGGCCAAAACTTGTGTTTGTACAAAGTTGAAACAGTTTGGCAAAAGAAACAGCTTATAGGCTATTTCTCATTCCTCCAGCATTCTAAAACATTGATGCTGACCATGCAGCGCTGAGCTAGCGGGATGTATTCCCAATATGGTAATTGTACTTGCGCTGGATGGCGCAATTGTTGCGCCGCGCCGCTCCAGGATGAGCTGTTTTTTGAATCAAAACTGGTCTAGTCCCTGATAAATCCGTGAAGAAGTAATCATGTTACATTTACTATCGCTAATTTCATTCAATTTCTGCTTGATTCCAGCAGGTAAACCCTACGGGTTGGACGACCCGCGGGTGGTTGAAGAACCGCGGGTTTACCCGCACGGGTTTCATACCCGACCCGCGCCGGGTACGGTTTCTGCGGATACGGGTGCGGGTTGACCTTGCGGTACCCGCGGTTGTACCCGTGACCAACCTTACCTGGACTTTACCCGCAAAGACCTACATGAATCATGGGGTCAAGTTGAAGCCATCATACGTACCTATCTATGCCCAGGTCAAGAGTAGTCCCTGGATTTTGGGACACGTATGCCAGCAATGGAGAGCGCTAGCTCTCTCATGCCCTATTCTTTGGTCAAAGGGCAAAAAATTCGGTCGGACCCGGTCAACCGCGGTCAAAAACAACACTGCCTGGGCTTTATTTTTCCCTATGATTTGCCTTTTTGTGGGGCTCTCGTCTTGAGTGTGCGCGCCGCTACTTTTTGTACTTGCTGCGTTGCCATCGCATTGTCCCTGTCGGGAAGGGAAAGACCCATTGGCGGAATCCGCACCTGCTTGAATTAAAAGTGGGGATTATTTGCAAGCAGAATACACTTGTTCGACTCGAATCGAGCCTGGGCCATGTTACGGCTTTGGAAGGGGTTTTTTTTAAAGAAAAATCGTAGAAGTCAATTAACAACTTCAAGAAGCCTCTCGAACATAACGATGTGATTTGCGTCTGCGCAACCACATCTTTAGTTGGGATGAGGTTGGGTGTTCAACTTTGATCTCAACCCGGCCGGCTATCTACTACCTCCCGCCCTTCCCGAGCTCCTCTCGTTCGTCGACGCCTCAGTGCTGCATCGCGCGGCTCTCCGCGGCCGTTGTCATCCCGTTCATCTCCAGCGAGCCCCTCCGCCGGCCCGCCCGTCATCGATCAGGCGCGCTGGCTGGACGCCCAGCTGCGCGCCATCAGCATCTCCACGCGCCTCCCCCTTCCAAAAAAAAACCTCCGTGTCGGTGTCGATACGCGATTCGCCGCGGCATGACGATATGCGTGGCAGGCGCCCTTCCCTTTCTTTTGCTGTTTTTTTTTTTTATGGCGATACAGTGCGTACGCGTAAGTGTTGTCCTCTTCCTGACAGGTTGTGATCTGGCCGACGAAAATGTTCTTGAATCCCGTGAAACTCTGGCTAGGGTGGAGGAGGGTGGATGGGATAGAATATCTATCGCCTTCACGCCAAGGTCTGCAGTTACATCGGATGGTTCGACTGCTGGCAGTAAATGTAAAACATCCGCTACGAGATCATGGCATTGTTCCGGCAAGGTCATAAATCCTTCCATTAACCTCCACTGTCTGCAAAAATTCCGTGGATGCCATGGCACGGACAATCAAAGCTATACGCCCCGCTACGTCGTCAGTCAAGATCGAGTCATCAATGATAATCGCCACGCGCTCGACCCGCCGAAACACGCCGATCCAGCGCCCAATTTTCCCCGTGCTCTCAAAAGCTAATGGGAACCCAGTCATCAATTCCAAGGCAACGACGTGATCAAGGTGCTGGCGAAGCTCGTCGGAGAGATTCGGATGAGAGAGTAAATCATTCGATATTGAGTAGACGGACCTCTCCATTGAGAGCGACAGCGCCGGAAAAAGCAGCCGGCGCTTGAAGCTGAGCATCAGCGCAGCCAACTTGCGAGCTATACCCGCCGCATCGGTGTCCCACCGGGGCGACTCAGATCGACGGCACAGGATTGAGACCGACTGGAGCTTGGGGAAGCGTTCTTTGGGTTGCAGGCAGTGTGCGAGGAACTCGGGCGGGGCTTTCAAGCTGAGAAGATGGCGGAGTGGAGTGCGGACGGCGAGCGCATCGTTCGCGCGGTAGGTGAACCGGGTGCCGAGTTCGATATGCGTGAGGCGGGGGAAGCGCGCGCAGAACCCGATGAGGTCCTTTGCGATGTGGGCCACATCCATCAGGACCAGGACGGCGATATTTGGGGCGGCAGAGGCAATCAGCGGCAGTACGGTGCTCCAAACGTCGAAGTCTAGTCCAGTGACTTTCGATATCGAGAGGGTCGTTATCGGGCAGTGGCGAAGGACGTTGAGGGTCCAATTTAGGCAGGGAGGGACGAGGAGGACGGCAGATTGGATATGTAGGGTAGTCAAATGCGCAGAAGCCATAGGCGCCGGAACCACAATCCAGTCTCCCCCTTGTTGAGGGACTCGACGGAAATGCGATCGGTCCTGCGGTATCTCTGAGCGCAATAGATGTCTCAAGGGAGCTGTTAGGCGATGCGTAAGGCTCTGCGGTGAATCCCGCCGCCGAGAGAGTTCGTATGCACTGGTTAAATGACCGCCATGCACCACAGTCAGGGAAACACATTCCTTGTCCAATATGGTGTTCAGCAGGTCCCCTAAAGCGGACGTCCACGAGCGCAAGGCATCGTCGTTCCCGTCCGACAGGCATTTGTTCGCCGAGAGATCGAGCTGCAGCGTCACTTTCTTCACAGAAGGGAAGCGTGAGATGAATCTCTTCACGCGTTTGAGCTGGACGAGAAATGGGGAGATGGAGGTGTAGCTGGGATGCGGCAGGATGCAGGTGATATCCTCCATTGTCGAGATGAAGAGAGCCGAGTGGAGGGCGGAGAGCATGTCCCAGTCACCCCTGCCCATAGGAATAATGACCGATCCCGACGCGTAATCTATGTTGTTTCGAGCGAAATAAAGTGGTAGGGCGACGAAATGCAACCGCCGAGACAGCAGAGCCAGACAATACAGGCCGTGGGTCGGAAAATCTGGATTCTCGAAAATGCGGGCGAGGATCTCGTTGGGAAGGTCTAGGATCCCAGCTGGGGCCATCGTGGAAAAGAGGAGAAAGGGTGGCTATTTGGTATTGTGTTGCTCTTGACCGAAAGATTGATATCAATTGGTGTCAAGTTCAAAAATGTGAAACCAGTATACTGTATTTAGATTGAGGCGCCTATTGGAGAATTGGACCGGGTCAGTGAGCCCGTGTGTTTTAAATTAGCGAACCTGAGCCATACTGTAGCTTTGTGTCCCAGTGTTTTTTTTATCCAACTCGCTGATTCAACTAAGCCACCCGAGTTCCTTGGTATAGAAATATAGATCTGGTAGCGGAAGGTCCGCATCTGCAACACTTGATAGGTGACTACCAGTCAAAGCAGAGCAAGCTCGTTCAAATCGAGCCTGGGTTATATTCTGTCCAGGGTGGAATTCTTTTTATTCCACTCGTTGATTTCAGTCAATCTACCAGAGCTTGACAATTCTAGAGAAAGGCCCATTGGCGGATGGTCCGCGTCTGCCAAATTTTGTGGACAACAGAATCTCAGTGGAAGACGCTCGTTGGAATCGAGCCAGGGCCGTGTTCTGTTGGCTTGAAATTCTTTTTCTTCCGCCGTTCAAATTCATCCAACGTAGCAGAGTTCGTGGGTGATAGGAAAAGGCCCAGTGGCGGATGGCTCCGCGTTTGCAATATTTACAATGAGCGTGGAGGTCAAGCAGACTAAGCTCGTTTGACTCGAGCCTGGGACTTGAGTCCCAATCTGTAACCTTTTTATTCAACGTGGTAGTTGCAACTTTGTTTAGCAGAATTTAGGGAGTTCCTATAGTAGGTATAGATATAGTGGCACGGTAGTGGATAGCTCCGCGTCTGCTGAACTTTCAAAATATATTAATGAGGTATTATGCAGATGTACTTAGCTCGTTCGACTCGGGGTCATGGTAGTTAGACCATTTATTTATTTCCACTATTTGTTGGTGAGATTCACCCCATCTATTGAGGTTTCGAGGGAGGACATAAAGGCCTAGTGGCGGAAGGCTCCGCGTCTGCCATTCTTCAGAGATTTCTTCGTGTAAGCAGAATACGCTCGTTCGAATCGAGCCTGGGCCATACGTCTCAACCTGCCTTTTTATTCAGCACGGTAATTGCAACTCTGTTTAGCAGAGTTACTAGGTTGGAGAAAAAGGTCCAGTGGCGGATGGCTCCGCATCTGTAAAAAGTTAGCCAGTTTTTCTGGAGGCTCTAAGCAGAAGTAGCTCGTTCGACTCGAGCCTGGACCGTACGTTTTCAGCGCCATTTTCTTTTCATAAACTTGTTGAAATTTACCCCATCGCTCTAGGTCTCAAGGGAAGAGAACAAAGCCCAGTGGCGGATGGTTCCGCATCTGCTCAACTTTGTAAATGAGTGGATTACATAAAGAACAGTAAGCTCGTTCGAATCGAGCCTGAGCCATAGCTTGTGGGAACTGTTTTTTTTTTTTTTGGCAACCCAACCGAGTTCCCTGGTATAGAGATATAGGCCCAGTCGCGGAAGTTCCACGTCTGCGAAACATTGTTCCGTTCATCTACGTAAGCAGAACATGCTAGTTCGACTATGTACCTGCCGACACGGCATTTTTATTCAACACGGTAATTGCAATTCTGTTGGGCAGAGTTGCTAGGAAGGAGAAAAAGGCCCAGTGGCGGATATCGATGGTCCGCTTCCGCGATATTTACACAGCGCTTGGAGGTTAAGCAGAGCGAGCTCGTTCGACTCGAGCCTGGGCTATGCAATGCGCGATTTGCTGTTTTTCATTTTGCTAATTGAAAATCAACCCATCTATTTAGATTTCAAAGGAGGGGAGAAAGGCCCAGTGGCGGAAGGTCTGCGTCTGTGATACCTGGGTTTGCATGATTAAAATGATCTTAAGCAGAATATGCTCGTTCGAATCGAGCCTGGGCCATGCATAATCCGACTCCAGGCTTTTTTTATTCAGTTAACCTGTTTGCCAAAATTTGCCCCATCTCTTTAGGTTTCAAGGGAGGAAAACAAAGCCCAGTGGCGGATGGTCCGCGTCTGCTGAACTTGTTCTCGTCGTCAGGTGCATATACAGAAGACGCTCGTTCGACTCGAGCCTGGGCCATGGCATGGTGGAATTGTTTTATTCCGCCTGTTAATTGAACCAACTTCACTGGGCTGCGAAGTATAGAAATGTCGGCCCAGTGGCGGATGGTCCGCGTCTGCTGAACTTATCAAGTCTCTCGAACTCTACCGAGGTATCATGATGCAGAAGACGCTCGTTCGAATCGAGCCTGGGTCATCCAGCGGTATTTGCTTTTTTTTTTTTGGATGAGGCCCTCGAATCCCCACATGGGGTCCAGTGAACGAAATAAATTTAGATTTGCGCACTACATTGTTATGTACGTGCGCGCGAATTATTTGGAGGCACGTATTTTTTGGTGTTCGAATCGTCACGGCGTGACATCTGATCTCAATCCGGCAATCCTGCTATTGCCACCAACCTTACTGGCTCGACGTGCAGCTCCGTCCACGCACGTCTTTGACCTCGGCGTCGAGATCTCATCTGACATGGGCCCAGTGCTGGGGTGGGTGAATGTGCTGCAGTGGCATCTCGAACAGAAGCGGCGAATTTTGGTGGTGTTTTGGTTTGAAGGGAGGGCGGAGAAGGAGAAGGACGGCTGGTTCAAGGACGTCAACCGCGTGTGCATCGACGACGACTACTGGCTCAACGACGCACCCTTCAAGCTGACGCTCGACTTGCATTCGGGTCCATTTTTCCGGTATTTAAATTGGTGATACTCATAGATTTGCATTCAGGCGTTTTTGGCCACACAGTGCATGACCCCATGACGGACCTCGCCACGCTCATGGGCATGCTCCTCGACGCGCAGGGCGCCAAGATCAAGCTCTCGGACAACAAGGCGAGTACTTCTCCGCCTTCGTATGCTCCCCACACTCGCGAACCCCATCCTCTCTAGGTCAAAGTCCGCATGCGCCTGCCCTCACTCTCGCTTCACGGCATTGACGGCGCTTTCTCCGGCCCCGGCGCGAAAGACAGTCATCCCCGCAAAAGTCGCTGGGAAGTTTAACGCAAGGTCCGCGCGCGTATGTCTGCGATGCGGGAGGAGGAGGAGCAGGCGGAGGCGCAATTGTCGCGCTGCCATCATGCGCGTCTCCGTGGTCTTGTCCCACCCGTCTTTTTCTATGTATTTTCGCCATTCCATTCCATTCCCTTCCCACCTTTTCCCATCCGCGTCCGCGTGTCCCACCCAGTATCCTTTGCACTTCCTTACCTCCTCTTCCCCTCGTCCACGCCGCTCGCCCTTGTCCTCCTCCTGCCCCGCCCCTCCTGCTCTTCGTTCCTTCACCTCCACGTCTCCACCATCTCCCACTTTCCACTCCTTATCCCCCATCCTTCCTCGCTCTCCCCGCACCCCCGCTCTCCCGTCTCCTTATCCGCGCTTCCTCCACCTCTGCGTGTCCCCTGTCCCCCGCTCTCTCTTCTCCACTTCCTCCCGCTCTCCCTCCTCCTTTCCCATCCTTTCCACCGTGCCTCCACTTTTACTCATCCTACCTTTCTTTCACTTTCTTCCTTTCTTTCTCGTACCCCCACGCTAACCACCCTCCCCCGACTCACCAATCCCCCAGACGCCTGCGCGCCGAGTTTGCCAAGCTCGGGATCAGTTATGGATGTGGCTAATGCGGCCCTTCTTCCTCCCTTTCTTTCCGTGAGGGTGCGCCGACTGCCGACTGTCTGGGGTGCACTAGCTCCTTGCAGGGTGTCGGTATGGCGCTCGCGGCGGCGGCGGCGGAATGACGAGATGTGTCGGCATCGGTATAGCGAGATGCGTGGCAGGCGTCGTCCTTCAATCCTTGCTTCTTTCCTTTGCTGTTTTTTTTTTCTTCTTGTGGTGGATGGCGATACACGTAGGTGGGCCGTGGATGCGCACGCGGCGCGCTTAGCCTACTCGGATGTGCGTCCCCGTGCACCTCCGCGTCTGTGATGAGCGTCGATGCGCGCGCTTGGCGCCCCTTGGCCCCGCGTGTCGCCGCGACTGTGCGTCCTCCTCGAAGGTAGCGCAGCACCGGTGCGACGCGCGTCGATGCGTGCGATTGGGGCGCCGCTTGGCCCCCGCGTGCCGCCATGACTGTGCGTCCTCTACGAAAGCAGCGGAGCACCGGTGCGGGCGCGCCTCGTCCATGCGTCGCAAAGGTGGTTTGACGATGCGGTGATTGGGGTGCTGCTCGTCGATGCGCCGTGGCGCAGGTGCATGTGCCTCGCTGGTGTAGCAAGGCGGTGTGCCTTGTCAATGTGGTGAGACGATGTACATGTACTGCCACGGCGCGCAGACCGGTGGTTCCTGCAAGCAGCGCAGATGCGCGGAGCCCGTCGTGGCGGGCGCGGGACGATGCGGGGCGCCCGCGGCTCGGAGTTGGTGGGACGGACATGGGGAGGCACGTCTGGGGTTCGGCAGTGACGACGCAGACGTACGCGACGATGACGACGCAGATGTGCGAGCCGTCGCGCCGTCCGTGCGCGCGCCGAGTTTGCCAAGCTCAGATCCGAATCTGCGTGGGGGGTTTTTTTTTCGAGTTTTTTTTGGCGTTTTATTGGGAGGGGCTCAGTGTTGTCCGAACCGGGTCAAAGGTCACCCGCGGTTGACCAAACTTGACCTTTGACCGCAGGTCAACCCAGTTGACCGAAGTTTGACCCTTTCCTTGACCCTTCCCAAATTGGAAATATCCTTCCTTGAGGTTTCTAGAGGGAGGGTTCATAGTAGTAATCACTTTTCTTGTCTATCCCTGTCGTTCTGAGTCGTCAATGTCCCAAATATCACCGGAACACTATAATGATCCTTTTGAATGGTATAAATTTTCGATGCGATATGACGGCTAATAGATCCCTCCCGAGCTCCTCTCGTTCATCGACGCCTCAGTGCTGCATCGCGCGGCTCTCCGCGGCCGTTGTCATCCCGTTCATCTCCAGCGAGCCCCTCCGCCGGCCCGCCCGTCATCAATCAGTCGCGCTGGCTGGACGCCCAGCTGCGCGCCGTCGGCATCTCCACGCACCTCCCCCTTCCAAAAAAAAAACCTCCGTGTCGGGGCATGACGATATGCGTGGCAGGCACCCTTCCCTTCTTCTTTCTTTTGCTGTTTTTTTTTTTTGATGGCGATACAGTGCGTACGCGTAAGTGTTGTCCTCTTCCTGACAGGTTGTGATCTGGCCGACGAAAATGTTCTTGAATCCCGTGAAACTCTGGCTAGGGTGGAGGAGGGTGAATGGGATAGAGTATCGCCCTCACGCCAAGGTCTGAAGTTACATCGGATGGTTCGACTGCTGGCAGTAGATGTAAAACATCCGCTACGAGATCATGGCATTGTTCCGGCAAGGTCATAAATCCTTCCATTAACCTCCACTGTCTGTAAAAATTCCGTGGACGCCATGGCACGGACAATCAAAGCTATACGCCCCGCTACGTCGTCAGTCAAGATCGAGTCATCAATGATAATCGCCACGCGCTCGACCCGCCGAAACACGCCGATCCAGCGCCCAATGTTCCCCGTGCTCTCAAAAGCTAATGGGAACCCAGTCATCAATTCCAAGGCAACGACGTGATCAAGGTGCTGGCGAAGCTCGTCGGAGAGATTCGGATGAGAGAGTAAATCATTCGATATTGAGTAGACGGACCTCTCCATTGAGAGCGACAGCGCCGGAAAAAGCAGCCGGCGCTTGAAGCTGAGCATCAGCGCAGCCAACTTGCGAGCTATACCTGCCGCATCGGTGTCCCACCGGGGCGACTCAGATCGACGGCACAGGATTGAGACCGACTGGAGCTTGGGGAAGCGTTCTTTGGGTTGCAGGCAGTGTGCGAGGAACTCGGGCGGGGCTTTCAAGCTGAGAAGATGGCGGAGTGGAGTGCGGACGGCGAGCGCATCGTTCGCGCGGTAGGTGAACCGGGTGCCGAGTTCGAGGTGCGTGAGGCGGGGGAAGCGCGCGCAGAACCCGATGAGGTCCTTTGCGATGTGGGCCACATCCATCAGGACCAGGACGGCGATATTTGGGGCGGCAGAGGCAATCAGCGGCAGTACTGTGCTCCAAACGTCAAAGTCTAGTCCAGTGACTTTCAATATCGAGAGGGTCGTTATCGGGCAGTGGCGAAGGACGTTGAGGGTCCAATTTAGGCAGGGAGGGACGAGGAGAACGGCAGATTGGATATGTAGGGTAGTCAAATGCGCAGAAGCCATAGGCGCCGGAACCACAATCCAGTCTCCCCCTTGTTGAGGGACTCGACGGAAATGCGATCGGTCCTGCGGTATCTCTGAGCGCAATAGATGTCTCAAGGGAGCTGTTAGGCGATGCGTAAGGCTCTGCGGTGAATCCCACCGCCGAGAGAGTTCGTATGCACTGGTTAAATGACCGCCATGCACCACAGTCAGGGAAACACACTCCTTGTCCAATATGGCGTTCAGCAGGTCCCCTAAAGCGGACGTCCACGAGCGCAAGGCATCGTCGTTCCCGTCCGACAGGCAGTTGTTCGCTGAGAGATCGAGCTGCAGCGTCACCTTCTTCACAGAAGGGAAGCGTGAGATGAATCTCTTCACGCGTTCGAGCTGCAAGATAAATGGGGAGATGGAGGTGCAGCTGGGATGCGGCAGGATGCAGGTGATATCCTCCATTGTCGAGATGAAGAGAGCCGAGTGGAGGGCGGAGAGCATGTCCCAGTCACCCCTGCCCATAGGAATAACGACCGATCCCGACGCGTAATCTATGTTGTTTCGAGCGAAATAAAGTGGTAGGGCGACGAAATGCAACCGCCGAGACAGCAGAGCCAGACAATACAGGCCGTGGGTCGGAAAATCTGGATTCTCGAAAATGCGGGCGAGGATCTCGTTGGGAAGGTCTAGGATCCCAGCTGGGGCCATCGTGGAAAAGAGGAGAAAGGGTGGCTATTTGGTATTGTGTTGCTCTTGACCGAAAGATTGATATCAATTGGTGTCAAAAATGTGAAACCAGTCTACGGTATTTAGATTGGGGCGCCTATTGGAGAATTGGACCGGGTCGTGTGTTTTAAATTAGCGAACCTGAGCCATACTGTAGCTTTGTGTTTTTTATCCAACTCGTTAATTCAACTAAGCCACCCGAGTTCCTTGGTATAAAAATGTAGATTTGGTAGGGAAGGTCCGCATCTGCAACACTTAATAGGTGACTACCAGTCTAAGCGGAGCAAGCTCGTTAAAATCGAACCTGGGTTATATTCTGTCCAGGGTGGAATTCTTTTTATTCCACTCGTTGAATTCAATCAATCTACCGGAGCTTGACAATTCTAGAGAAAGGCCCAGTGGCGGATGGTCCGCGTCTGCGACAATCATATTTTGGCCAAGGTTGAATTCTTTTAATTTTATTCCGCTTGTGTAATTGAACCGACTTCACAGGGTGTCTGGGTATAGAAATATAGGCCCAGTGGCGGATGGTCCGTGTCTGCGATGTTTACAGTTAGCGTGGAGGTCAAGCAGAGCCAGCTCGTTCGACTCGAGCCTGGACCGTTGGATTGAAACAAGGATACTATTTTATTTCTTCAATTCACTGAAATTTATCCATCTCTTTAGGTTTCACGGGAGGAGAACAAAGCCCGGTGGCAGATGGTTCCGCGTCTGCTGAACTTGTGAACATTTGCTGGCAGATGTTATGCAAAAGACGCTTGTTCGACTCGAGGCTAGGCCTGAACCTTGGCCCGTCTTCCCCCGTTAATTTTTTTCCAACTTGCTAATCCAATCAACTACACGGAGTATCTGGGTATAGAAATATAGGCCCAGTGGCGGATGGTTCCGCGTCTGCTGGACTTGTTCAAAGCCTGTACCGCGGCACTATGCAGAAGACGCTCGTTCGACTCGAGCCTGGACCTTGGCCCGTCTTCCTACGTTATTTTTTTATTCCACGCGCTATCTGGGTATATAAATATAGGCCATGGTTCCGCATCTGCGATACTTGCAGTGGCTTTGGGGATTAAGCAGAGTAAGCTCGTTCGACTCGAGCCTGGGCCATGCAGCTGCGATGGCATTTTTTTTATTCAACATGATAATGCAACTCTGTTTAGCAGAGTTGCTAGGTAGGAGAAAAAGGCCCAGTGGTCCGCGTCTGCGATATTTATAAAAGAGCTTTGAGGTTAAGCAGAGCGAGCTCGTTCGACTCGAGCCTGGGCTATCCGTGTGCGACTCCGTTTTTTTCTTTTCATTTTGCTAATTGAAAATCAACCCATCTATTTAGATTTCAAAGGAGGAGAGGAAGGCCCAGTGGCGGAAGTTCCACGTCTGTGATACTTGGGCTTGCATCATTGCAATGATCTTAAGCAGAATATGCTCGTTCGAATCGAGCCTGGGCCATGCGTAATCCGACTCCATGCTTTTTTTATTCAGTTAACCTGTTTGCCAAAATTTGCCCCATCTCTTTAGGTTTCAAGGGAGGAGAACAAAGCCCAGTGGTGGATGGTCCGCGTCTGCTGAACTTGTTCTCGTCGTCAGGTGCATATGCAGAAGACGCTCATTCGACTCGAGCCTGGGCCATGGCATGGTGGAATTGTTTTATTCCGCCTGTTAATTGAACCAACTTCACTGGGTTGTGAAGTATAGAAATGTCGGCTCTGTGGCGGATGGTCTGCTGAGCTTGTCAAGTCTTTGAACTTTCGGACTCTACCGAGGTATGCAGAAGACGCTCGTTCGACTCGAGCCTAGATCATAAAGTGGTATTTCTGCTTTTTTTTTTGGGGGGGGGGGGGGGTGGGTGGGGGGGTGAGGCCCTCCAATTCTCACATAGATCCAGTGATCGAAATAAGTTTTAGATCTGCACACTACACTTTTATTTACGTGCGCGCGAATTATTTGGAGGCACGTATTTTTTGGTGTTCAAATCGTCACGGCGTGACATCTTCTCAATTTGGCAACCGCTACTAGTACCAACCTTCGAGATGGCACACTGGCTCGATGTGCAGCTCCATCCACGCGCGTCTTTGACCTCGGCGTCGAGATCTTATCTGACATTGGCCCAGTGCTGGGGTGGGTGAATGTGCTGCAGTGGCACCTCGAGCAGAAGCGGCGAATTTTGGATTGAATTTGGTGTTTTGGTTTGAAGGGATGGTGGAGAAGGAGAAGGACGGCTGGTTCAAAAACGTCGTCAACCGCGCGTGCATCGGCTACGACTACTGGCCCAACGGCGCACCCTTTAAGCTGACGCTCAACTTGCATTCGAGTCCGTTTTTTGCGGTATTTAAATTGGTGATACTCATGGATTTGCGTTCAGGCGTTTTTGGCCACACAGTGCAAGACCCCATGATGGACCTCGCCACGCTCATGGGCATGCTCCTCGACGCGCAGGGCGGCACGATCAAGCCCTCGGACAACAAGGCGAGTACTTCTCCGCCCTTGTATGCTCCCCACACTCGCTAACCTTTTCCTCTCCAGGTCCAAGTCCGCACGCGCCTGCCCTCGCTCTCGCTTCACGGCATCGACG
Organism: Mycena rebaudengoi; assembly: GCA_029282285.1. NCBI lineage: Eukaryota > Fungi > Basidiomycota > Agaricomycetes > Agaricales > Mycenaceae > Mycena > Mycena rebaudengoi. Next base: position 3,339,294 of record JARJCX010000002.1, on the reverse strand, counting down.
TTGCGCTCTCCGGCCCCGGCGCAAAAGTCTGCGATGCGGGCCTTTTCCCATCCCCGTCCGCGTCCGTGTATCCCACCCATCCGGTATCCTCTGCACTTCCTTGCTTCCTCTTCCCCTCGTCCACGCCGCTCGCCCCTGTCCTCCCCCACACCATCCTGCCCCGCTCCTTCACCTCCACGTCTTCACCATCTCCCACTTTCCACTCCTTATCCCCCATCCTTCCTCGCTCTCCCCGCTCTCCCGTCTCCTTATCCCGCGCTTCCTCCACCTCCACGTGTCCCCCGTCCCCCGCTCTCTCTTCCTTCTCCTCTTCCTCCCACTCTCCCTCCTTTCCCATCCTCTCCCACTTCTATCCCACCGTGCCTCCCCTTTTACTCATCCTATTTTATCCTTTCTTTCACTTGTTTTCTTTTTTTCTTTCTCGTCCCCCCCCCCCCCCCCCGAGTTTGCCAAGCTCGGGAGCAGGAGCCGGATGTGCCTTTCTGTTTCCCCTTCTTCTCTGTGTTTTTATCAAATTTTTTTTGGGGGAGGGGGGGGGACGATCAGTTATGGATATGGCCGATGCGGCCCTTCCTTTCTTTCCGTGGGGGTGCGCCGACTGCCGACTGTCTGGGGCGCATTAGCTCCTTAGCAGGTGTCGGTATGGCGGGAGCCGTGGATGCGCACGCACTACCGGATGTGCACCTCCGTGCGTCGATGCGCGCGATTGGGGAGCCGCTTAGCCCCCGTGCTCCGCCATGACTGTGCGTCCTCCGCGGAGCACCGGTGCCGTGAGCGTCGATGCGTGCGATTGGGGCGCCACTTGGCCCGCGCGCAGCCGCGACTGCGTCCTCTACGAAGGCAGCGGAGCACCGGTGCGATGTGGGCGCGCCTCGTCCATGCGCCGCGAAGGTGGTTTGGCGATGCGACGCCGAGGTGGTGATTGGGGTGCTGCTCGTCGATGCAGGTGTATGTGCCTCGCCGGTGTAGCAAGGCGGTGTGCCTTGTCAATGTGGTGAGGCGACGTACATCTACTGCCAGGGGGGCGTAGACCGGTGGTTCCTGCAGGCAACACAGATGCGCGGAGCCCGTCGTGGAGGGCGCAGGACGATGTGGGACGCCCACGCGCGCGGCTCGGAGTTGGTGGGACGGACATGCGGAGGCGTGTCTGGGGCTCGGCAGCGACGACGCAAACGTACGCGACGATGACGACGCAGATGTGCGAGCCGTCGCGCCGCTCGTGCACGCGCACGTGCGCTCCGAGTTTGCCCAGCTCAGATCTGAATCTGCGTGGGGGTTTTTTTCTCGAGTTTTTTTGGTGTTTTATTGGGAGGAGTTTTTTTTCGGTGCGGCGATGCATGCATGCTGGCTAGCTGGAGGGATTGGGGACGTGCTCAGTCGTGCGCAAGCGGCGTGGCTTCCCCCGCTCGGGCTCCTCCGTAAAAGCCGCCCAGCCTCGTCGGGGCGGTTTGGCAGGCGATTGGGGTGCGGGCGCCAGTTGGAGCGGTGTGATGTGGTGCGGCTGGTGCGGTGGCGCGCTTCCTACACAGCTCGCCTCCTCGTGTGTGTTTGCTCCTAGCCGCGTGCGGTGCGGTTTGGTAGTTGATTGGGGGCCGCTCGGCGATTGGGAGTGCGGGTGCTTTGAGCGGTGTGGTGTGGTGTGCTGGTTTGGCTCCGCGCGGGCGAAGTGGATGTGCGCTGGTATGTAGTTACGTCGACACCCCAAGCCGCTCCGCATGACCCCGGCGGTGTGTGGGCCTGTATGCGCGGTCCTGGTGCATGCTTGCGTGCTGGCGCGGGCTTGGTGTCAGCTTCCTGCGCTGTGGGGAGGTGCTATTACCTCGTTGGTGTGAGGTAGGTGCGGCGAGGGCCTTGCGCGTCGTTGTGGTGTGGAGGGGCTGCGCGCCGTGGTGTTGTGTTGGTGCCGAGGGCAGCGGGGACGCGGAGACTCGGGCAGTAGGTGGTGGGGCTGCGTGCCCTCATGGAGGCGGCCGCGCTGACGCGCTGCTGTGGAGGCACCGTAGTCTCGCGTGGTGTTCGTCGTTCGCTGATGGTGCATGTGGACGCGCTGGGTTGCCATCGCCATTGCGCTGGGCTATGCTGGCGAGGCGTCGCGTTTCGTGGGGCTGCTCGTTTTGTCGAGGGGAGTGCGCGGGGGCGGGTAGGGTAGTCCCTCCACCTGAGGTCAAAATGGTTTGCCTCCGGGTCTTGCACCATGTACATTATCATAATCTGCGATATGTATCCCAGAATAAAAATTTTGGGCGGAAAAAAAAGTAGCAGCCTGGATCCGGTGGGACGGATACGTGGGAATCACAATGGAAACTGCATACATACCGCGGGGTGCGTCTGTGCGTCCCTGCGTGGCCACTGTGCTTTCTCCTCGAAGGCGGTGTGGTGAAGGTGCGCAAGCCGGATGAAGTTGATCAGCGGTGAAGATGGACTAATTACCCAGTGCTTATTAACGACATGAGCTTGATGAACCATAAATGGCAGAAGCTATTACGATTGAGATGAATTACAGGTCTATATATTGTCAGTACCTGCTGTTCAATTCACTGCATAACATGCGTTTACGCGACTCGGAGAAGTAATTATAATAGGGAAAGTTAACTTCGAAATGCCCGAATTCAGACGCATATTCCAGTAGTGCTTTGAGTACCCTGATGGTTTGTTTCTCTGCCATGTCCTCAGTGCGAACTCGTTCTGCCGAGTTCATCAATCCATAACAGACCCTTTTTTATGTGCGATCCCCGTCGCCATCCTATGTATAGACTCGAGGCAGACGCTTTTCGTGCCAACTTAAAATTGATGACTCGACTGTCATCAAAGTCCAGTGCTGGCGTCTGCTGCTGAGTTCGAGCCTATCCTATGCAGTACTTTTTATCAAGGTCGGAGTTGACAAGCTGATTTAAAACATTTACCCGACCTGCGAAAAGGAGCGACTCGTCCTTTTAAATTAAATGAGCAGTCACCTAATCCTACGAAGCCACAAACTCTCTTCACTCATCCTTGTGCTTGCATTCACCGCATGGGGTGCGCATGTAGGGAGCACTAAAACTGCGGCTTAAAAGGAGCAAACTTACAGCTTTGAATGTATCAATTGTTCGTATTACCCTTAATGAGCCGTATTCTGTTTGTGATCGCGATAACTTGATCTGAGTGCGGGAAAGAACAACCAAATACAAGCCAATACGTGTACCATTGTATCTAAGTTCTGAATGGCATCGGGAATGTACTGCGGCAAGCACCCAAGTTGCATCACCGCGTTTGATTCCGTAAATGGGTCGCGCGGTCTTCCCCCGTCTTTGCTGCCGGATGTCGGCATTCCGCGTAAATACGGCGATCCTGCACTCGGTAAAATGCTGCGTAGAAAAAATCAAGTTTCGTGTCCACATTCGATAAGGGCCAATGGGAAAATAGTCAGACAGATTTCGTGGCATAGAATCCTACTCAGTGTTTTTCTTGGCCTCTCTGATCTGAACATCTTTCATGGTCAAATAAATGAAATTCACAAGCGGATCCAGCTTGGTATTTTCACTTATACTCTAAACCTATCACGACGCGTTCAATTCAGTTTTCATCCATCCATGTCGGTTTGGCATGTTCACGTGGTCGCGTTTCAATCACGTGTGACGTGACATCTGTGACGCCCTCTTCTTGCTTCTGACCTCCGTGCACCTCCAAGAAGGGTAAACTACTCCTCCCATGGCTGTGTTGAGCGCGTAGTTTCTGGGCTGTGCATCTGAGGCTACTGCGCGCAAACTGCGCATGGCTGTTTGACTGCTGCGGGATGACATGAACCAAATTGGAATGTCCACCAGAAAACGAGTACTCTTCAAGTCCCATTGGAGTGTTGTTCACTTGCTGCTGATTTCCGTAAATGGTGCCCCACCGCAAATATATATTTCCGTACCAAAACTTGCAAACAGCACCCGCAAGAGCGATCTCGAATAGAAAAGAACTGTCCACAGGCATCCTCGTTACCCTGGCACTACGTATGGGTGGTTCAGCTTCATCGCCGTCAACTCCGTTACCTGTCGGCCGTTTATATTTACCTCCTCACTGGCTATAAAGTCTGCTCTGGGTTTGATCGATGAGCTGATGTTGGGAAGATTGCCGTTATTCATTCTCTTCCCTTCATTCCGCTGAGTCTTCCTCGCACGGCTGGCATGCTTTATTTCGGGTCAACAGTGAGAGTACTAACAGCTTTCATTTAGGATGTATTTCAGTAGGTAGATGCAATGTACTTGGTTAGAGGATCAGAGGAATATGGAGGATACGAAGAAGTAAAAGCAGGGAAGGTGGGCGACGGACGAGAAGCCAAGAATGGCGAGCCCAGACCAACATAAAATACGGAGTCTGTGAGTGACCAAAGACCATTCTGATCGAGCCTGGGTCATGTCCCTTTTGCGCCAGATTTCTTTACCAACTCACCGGCCCGCATCCGCGAGAACTCAGAAAATCTGAGGGCAAGTACTATCGCACATCAGTTGGCCGGTTGTTGGTAGACTTTTTACCATTTTACAGTTGAAGTTCTAAGGGAAATCCGAGGTACGAAATTATAGGCTGTTCAACTTGAAAAGATGCGCGTTGAAGTCAATTTAATTTCGAGACGTTCGTAACATAGGGGCTGCGGCAATAGCCGTGCTTTGGTCTCAAAAATAACTCAAAACATAAACACATCAACCCATCTCGACATCCACCCCTTTCTGTTGAGTCATTTTGTTCCAGACGCCCATCTCCAGCGATAAAATCCACGGATATGGACACCATTGCAGACTCGGAAAATTCCCACTCCGATTCTGTGCCTCAGCCGCAGCTTCTCGACACATCCGAGCGCGAAGCGCCAATAACGACGCTACCACCTGAACTCATTTGCGAGATATTCTTCTGGACTTTACCGGCGAAGACCTACATGTACATGAATGATGGGGTCAAGTTGAAGCCATCATACGTACCCCTCTGCGCCCAGCTCAAGGGTAGTCCCTGGATTTTGGGACACGTATGCCAGCAATGGAGGGCGATAGCTCTCTCGTTCCCTACTCTTTGGTCCTCCATTACCGTGTTTGCGCCGACGACGCCAATTTCCGTCATACCCATCGTTGAAGCCCAACTGCATCGGTCAGCCGATTCCCTCCTCGACGTTTTCATTGTTGCCAAAGGCACCGGTTTACATGTCAAATCAAGAGTGTCTACGGATGCTCATCGGATGCTGTGGACGGTGGCGCTCTTTGTATACCGAGGACTTGGAGCCAATATCTGACCGAATTCGAAACAGTCTCCCTCTGCTGAAAGAGCTGGTTCTCGCCCCATCGACCCGGCCCTTCCGGATCACGTTCATAGCGAAAGAAAAGATTAAGGATACATTTCTAAATGCGCCGAGTTTATCCAAGGTTGTCCTGGCCAGCAGTTATTGGACGCCTAACTCTATTCTTCCCTGGGCGCAGCTCACCGAATATAATGCTTCGTTCACCCCACTGGACCATTTCGGCCACCTGAGAGCCGCACCCGACTTAGTCCACTGCGACATCACTGTTCAGACACATGGTGGGTATCCTCACAAGCTTCACGACTACCCTCAGTCCGGCCAAACCGTGACCCTCCACGCACTGCGCCGTCTAGTGGTCAGCATCGACAAATTTCTCCATTGCCTCGTTACTCCTGCTCTCGATGAGCTTTATATCATCGGAGCGTGCGACGCTGTCCAATCCTTCCTCGACCGTTCTTCCTGTGTGTTGACGCGCCTCACACTGTACATGTGCGACTCTTGCAACAGCATCATCGCCCTTCTTCAAAGTACTCCATCCCTTACTACCCTCCAAATCGACTTCTCCGGCGGCGCGGAGGAGATGAGCAGCCTCATCTCGGCTCTCACGATCGATGCAGAATCAGGGGGACCTTGTCTGTGTCCCAACTTGACATCCATCTCATGGGCCGATCGAAAATGCGTCCTCAGCCACGCCGCTTTCGTGGACATGGTGCAGTCACGGTGGCGGGTGGCTGATACCGCCTATTGTCGCCGCCTGCATTCTGTCGAGATCCTCCTGGGCCGCGTTCGTATAATCAAGACTCGGACGAATGGCAGGCGGTTGGAGGCGCTTCGTGACGAGGGTCTCGAAGTATCTATTGTTGATTGTCGTCAGGTGCCAACTGCGATTGCGAAGTGGAGGGAGTGGTAAAGGATTTCATATACTAATATTTTAACTCTACTCAGACCACCCTTTCAGAGCTACGAAATTTTTGAGCACCCGGTTCCGCGTTGGCAGAAATTCAATTGAGCCCAGTTGCAGAAAGTCCGCGTCTACATACTCTGAAGGGAATCTACATAGAGTTAAGCAGAAGATGCTCGTTCTATTTGAGCCTTGGCCTTTCTCCTATCGCGTTGGAATTCACCCAATTTGACGCGGTTTATAAATATAGATATATCAGGATATTGGCCTAGTGGCGGAAGGTCCGCGTCTGCCAGATTTTGTGGAACTTGGTCAAAGTCTGTACCACGGTACTATGCAGAAGACGCTTGTATTTTTTTTTCAACATGCTAATTCAATCAACTACACGGAGTATCTGGGTATAGAAATGTAGGCCCAGTGGTGGATGGATCCGCGTCTGCTAAACTTGGGCCATGAATCTCTTCGATCCCTCTTTTCTGTTGAATTTGTTGAAAATCAACCAGCTGCTGGGTATAGTAGTATAGGCCCAGTGGCGGATTGTTCCGTGTCTGCAAGACTGTCATTGTGATGACGAGTCTAAACAGAGCAAGCTCGTTGGCCCGGGCCACAGCTATGTGTCCCCCAGTATATTTTATTTTATTCAACTTGTTGAATTTAAACCAACCCAACTGAGTTTCTGGGTATCGAGATATAGGCCCAGTGGCGGATGGTTCCGCTTCTGCCGAACTTTGAAGTAGCTCGTTTGACTTGAGCCTGGGCCCTGTTTCCTCGGTCTCCTTTTTATTCAACATGAGATTCAAATCCCATGTACCCAACCCAGTTTCTAGGTATAGAAATGTAGGCCCAGTGGCGAATGGTTCCGCGTCTGCGATATTTACAATAAACGTGGAGGTCAAGCAAAGTAAGCTCGTTCGACTCGAGCCTGGGTCTTGAGACCCAATCTGTAACCTTTTTATTCAACGTGGTAGTTGCAACTTTGTTTAGCAGAATTTAGGGGGTTCCTATAGTAGGTATAGAAATAGTGGCACGGTGGCGGATAGCTCCGCGTCTGCTGAACTTTCAAAATATATTAATGAGGTATTATGCAGATGTACTTAGCTCGTTCAACTCGGGGTCATGGCAGTTAGACCATTTCGTTCTTTCTTTCTTTTTTTCCATTTGTTGCTGAGATTCACCTCATCTATTGAGGTTTCGAGGGAGGACATAAAGGCCTAGTGGCGGAAGGTTCCGCGTCTGCCATTCTTCAGTGAAATCTTCGTGTAAGCAGAATACGCTCGTTCGAATCGAGGCTCAGGCGCCTGAGCCTTACGTCTCAAACTGCCTTTTTATTCAACGCGGCAACTGCAATTCTGTTTAGCAGGGTTGCTAGATTGGAGAAAAAGGTCCAGTGGCGGATGGCTCCGCATCTGTAAAAAGTTAGCCAGTTTTTCTGGAGGCTCTAAGCAGAAGTAGCTCGTTCGACTCGAGCCTGGAGCGTTCGTTTTCAGCGCCATTTTCTTTACATCAACTTATTAATCCCATCTCTCTAGGTCTCAAGGGAAGAGAACAAAGCCCTGTGGCGGATGGTTCCGCATCTGCTCAACTTTGTAAATGAGTGGATTACATAAAGAAAAGTAAGCTCGTTCGAATCGAGCCTGAGCCATAGTTTGTGGAAGCATTTTTTTTTTTTTTTCATTTGGAACTGCCATTCAACCAATCCAACCGAGTTCCTTGGTATGGAAATATAGGCCCAGTCGCGGAACGTATGCGAAACATTGTTCCGTTCATCTACGTAAGCAGAGCATGCTCGTTCGACTCGATGGGCCATGTGTCTGCGCAATGATATTTTTATTCAACACGGTAATTGCAACTCTGTTGAGCAGGAAGGAGAAAAAGGCCCAGTGGCGGATGCTCCGCGTCTGCGGTATTTACAAAAGAGAGCTTTGAGGTTAAGCAGAGCGAGCTCGTTCGACTCGAGCCTGGGCTATGCATTTGCGATTCCGTTTTTTTTTCATTTTGCTAATTGAAAATCAACCCATCTATTTAGATTTCAAAGGAGGAGAGAAGGCCCAGTGGCGGAAGGTCCGCGTCTGTGATACTTGGGCTTGCATCATTGCAATGATCTTAAGCAGAATATGCTCGTTCGAATCGAGCCTGGGCCATGCGTAATCCGACTCCATGCTTTTTTTATTCAGTTAAACTGTTTGCCCCATCTTTGTAGGTTTCAAGGGAGGAGAACAAGGCCCAGTGGCGGATGGTCTGCGTCTGCTGAACTTATCGAAATTGTCAGGTACATATGCAGAAGACGCTCGTTCGACTCGAGCCTGGGCCATAGTATTTGGCTGGTGAAATCTTTTTATTCCGCTTGTTACAATTTAAGCCAACTTCACTGGGTTGCGAAGTATATAAATGTCGGCCCAGTGGTGGATGGTCCGTCTCTGCTGAACTTATCAAGTCTCTCGGACTCCACCAAGGTATGCAGAAGACGCTCGTTCGAATCGAGCCTGGGTCATAAATGGTATTTCTGCTTCTTTTTTTTTGGGGGGGGAGGGTGAGGCCCTCGAATTCCCACATGGATCCAGTGAACGAAATATATTTTAGATCTGCCAAATTCCCACTACAGTTTTATGTACGCGCACGCGAATTATTTGGAGGCACGTATTTTTTGGTGTTCGAATCGTCACGGCGTGACATCTGATCTCAATCCGGCAATCCTGCTACCAACCTTCGAGATGGCACACTGGCTCGACGCGCAGCTCCGTCCACGCACGTCTTTGACCTCGGCGTCGAGATCTTATCTGACATGGGCCCAGTGCTGAGGTGGGTGAATGTGCTGCAGTGGCATCTCGAACAGAAGCGGCGAATTTTGGAATGGATTTGGTGTATTGGTTTGAAGGGATGGTGGAGAAGGAGAAGGACAGTTGGTTCAAGGACGTCGACCGCGTGTGCATTGACAACGACCACTGGCTCAACGGCGCACCCCGTCGCGGACCTATGGCCTGCGCGGGTTCGGTATTTCAAGGCTCAAGCTAATGCTCGACTTGCATTCGGGTCCGTTTTTTCCGGTATTTAAATTGGTGATACTCATGGATTTGCATTCAGGCGTTTTTGGCCACACAATGCACGATCCCATGACGGACCTCGCCACGCTCATGGGCATGCTCCTCGACGCGCAGGGCAGCAAGATCAAGCTTTCCGACAACAAGGCGAGCGCTTCTCCGCCCTCGTATGCTCCCCCACTCGCTAACCCCATCCTCTCCAGGTCAAGATCCGCATGCGCCTGCCCTCGCTCTCGCTTCACGGCATCGATGGCGAGTTCTCCGGCCCCGGCGCGAAAGACAGTCAGCACCGCAAAAGTCGCCGGGAAGTTTAGCACAAGGTCCGCGCGCGTATGTCTGCGATGCGGGAGGAGGAGGAGCAGGCGGAGGCGCAATTGTCGCGCTGCCATCATGCGCGTCTCCGTGGTCTTGTCCCACCCGTCTTTTCTATGTATTTTCGCCATTCCATTCTCTTCCCATCCCCTTCCGCGTCCGCGTGTCCCACCCATCTGGTGTCCTCTGCACTTGCTTGCCCCCTCTTCCCCTCGTCCACGCCGCTCGCCCCTGTCCTCCCCCACACCGTCCTGCCCCGCCCCTCCTGCTCTTCCTTCCTTCACCTCCACATCTCCCACTTTCCACTCCTTACTCCTTATCCCCCATCCTTCGTCGCTCTCCCCGCGCCCCCGTTCTCCCGTCTCCTTATCCCGCGCTTCCTCCACCTCCACATGTCCCCCGTCCCCCGCTCTCTCTTCCTTCTCCTCTCCCTCCCGCTCTCCCTCCTCCTTTCCCATCCTCTCCCACTTCCATCCCACCGTGCCTCCACTTTTACTCATCCTATTTTATCCTTTCTTTAACTCATTTTCTTTCTTTCTTTCTCGTCCCCCCACGCTAACCACCCCCTCCAGACTCGTCCCCCACAGCCGCCCACGACCGTCGCGCCGCTCGTACATGCACCTGCGCGCCGAGAGCAGGAACGGGATGTGCTTTTTGTTTCTCTTTTACTATTTTTTTTTTTTCGGGGGAAGGGGCACACGATCGGTTATGGACGTAGCCGATGCGGCCCTTCTTTCTTTCTTTCCGTGGGGGTGCGCCGACTGCCGACTGTCTACGGCGCACTAGCTCCTTGCAGGGTGTCGGTATGGCGCTCGCGGCGGCGGAATGATGGGCTGCGTCGGCGTCGGTATAGCGAGATGTGTGGCAGGCGTCGTCCTTCCATCCTCGCTTCTTTCCTTTGCTGTTTTTTTTCTTCTTTTGGCGGTGGATGGCGATACACGTGAGTGGGCCGTGGATGCGCATGCGGCACGCTTAGCCTACTCGGATGTGTGTCCCCGTGCACCTCCGCGTCTGTGATGAGCGTCGCTGCGCGCGAGTGGAGCGCCGCTTGGCCCCGCACACCGCCGCGAGTGTGTGTCCTCCTCGAAGGTAGCGCAGCACCGGTGCGATGGGCGTTGATGCGCGCGATTTGGGGCGCCGCTTGGCCTCGCGCGCCGCCATGACTGTGCGTCCTCCGCAGAGCACCGGTGCCGTGGTGAGCGTCGATGCGTGCGATTGGCGCCTGCGCGCAGCCGTGACTGTGCGTCCTCTGCGAAGGCAACGGAGCACTGGTGCGATGCGGGCGCGCCTCGACCATGCGCCGCAAAGGTGGTTTGGCGATGCGACGCCGAGGCGGTGATTGGGGTGCTGTCCGGCGATGCGCCGTGGCGCAGGTGCAATGTGCCTCGCCGGTGTAGCAAGGCGGTGTGCCTTGTCAATGTGGTGAGGCGACGTGCATGTACTGCTAGGGCGCGTGTCGTGGCGCGCGGGACGATGCGTGGCGCCCACGGCTCAGAGTTGGTGGGACGGACATGCGGAGGCACGTCTGGGGCTTTGGCAGTGACGACGCAGGCGTACGCGACGATGACGACGCAGATGTACGAGCCGTCGCGCCACTCGTGCACGCGCACCTGCGCGCCGAGTTTACCAAGCTCAGATCCGAATCTGCGTGGGGGGTTTTTTTTCGAGTTTTTTTTTAGGTGTGGCGATGCATGCTGGCTGGGGGGGATTGGGGACGTGCTCAGTCGTGCGCAAGCGGCGTGTTACTTCCCAGCTCGGGCTCCTCCGTAAAAGCCGCTCAGCCTCGTCGGGGTGGTTTGGCAGGCAATTGGGCAATATCGGTTTGTGGAGTTGATGTTCATGATTCTTCAAACAATACTGTGTGTCAAGATGCAGCTGGATTGAGTTCACGACTGTCGTGGCCATACTCACGCAAGCAGAACAACTGGGCAGCCCCCTGCGCTCTCTGCTATGTTGTCTGTCCAAATATTGCAGTTGCTTACTGTTCAGTACAACAGCTATGTCTTACATGTTCTCCATTATTTCAAGGGGCATCGGAGCGTCTCATAAGTATTGATGTTTACACACCTTGTTAGTAAGTTACTCCCATAGGTTTGGCACTTTTATAAATAAAAAAAGTGGTCAGAAAAGCAAAAACATCCGTCATGGCAATGATGAAAAAGAAGATGGCTCAGAGGTTGTCACAAAAGACCTAAAGTTACCGTCTTGCGGGCTTTTTTGGCCGACTGGTGAGGTTTGGCAGGTGTTGAATTATGGACAAGTTGTCAGTTATTTCTCATGCTGAATTTGTAAGCTCTGGTCTAGCTACCACTTTTGTGAATATGTTTCCTTGTCAATAGCAGGTATAACGGGCACAAGCTATCATACTGGCCTTAGCATTTATGTGCACGCCCGGACTCGAGCTGCATAGATCAAATAAGATGTGTCATATCATTATATTTGCAGTAATTAGCCCACTTCTGTTGTCGGAGATAAGGGAGGCTAAAAATAAAATATGTCAAAGACAACATATAAAAGTGACCGCTTGCTGCACATCCGCTATAACATATGTCCACCATGCAGCCATCACTTTCATTCAAAAACCTGATCCAATATACCACAATTGCAGCAATTACTGCCAGAGAAATTGCAAACTCAACCCATGTCCCATTCCTGGATTCTACAGCAACATTGGCTTTGTCAGTCTTAAAATGTGTTGAAGTAAGCATTTACATTGTAGAGGCAAGTGTATGTAGGTACAGTACCCGTATGTTCCTCAATGGGACCACCGCGGTAATACATCCTCCTCCTCCTCCTCCATACTGGTTCAATTCATTGATTAATCAGAAACAGTCGGTTTGATCACACAGAGAGAATATTTCCTGCCACACAACAGCATAGAACCCTGTGAAGGCCCCAACTCCCGAGGATTTCATTCCTCACTCTGGTCAACTGCAGCTCTGTGCTTCAACAAACTGGTTGAGGTGCAGTAGGGGTGCTCAATTGCTATATCTCGTGGGCCCGTCCCGTGGGTTTATTTGTCCCGAACAAATAGAACTCAAACTCCGCCCGGTATTTATGCCGTTTCCAGAGCTACACTAGCTCTCAGTGGAGTTCCAACACCACTTATAAAACATGAAGAGGCTCTAATGAGCTAATGGACATTTTTCTAAGTGGTATTTGGAAATGAATCCGCGAAACTATGCGTGCAAAGCGTCATCAGTTATTCATACCTCCAGACCTGCTTCTACACATCAAATCTATCCAGAAATGTTACCAAAGTACTCTAGAATGTGTTATGTGATTTTGGGGCAAGATATATGCACCGTTAGCGGCCGCACCGTTGTTATAAAAAGTCTTTTTGGATGGCAGAGTTTGAATTCTATTTGTTCGGGACAAATAAACCCACGGGACGGGCCCACGAGATAGCAATTGAGCACCCCTAGTGGTGTAACAATAAATTAATGAGTACAGAGACTACATAGCGGACGTGGCCTGGATATGACATGTCCTGCACATCAAATACAAGCGGGTATGGACTTATCCAAAAATGCGTGGAAAGGTTGAAGAGAATGAACAATAGGACTCAAATACAAACCCTGACCATCAGAGATGCACCCTGCAATTCAAACCATAGGTCCTTGCCTCCCCTTGGTCACAAAAATGACTTGTTTGAACCAGTTTATCCTCCTCTTCTTGTTCCTCATCCTTGGCAACAAATTTCTCATCTTGGGTGCTACCAGGCACATGCACTTTGGCAAGATGTTGGAGTTTCTCCTCATACTTAGCCAAAACAACAGAGCCAACCTCTGCTAGCTTTGCATCAAGCTTGATTATATCCTTCATCTGGGAAGATCTTTCGAAGAGAGGCCTTGCTGCCTTCCACAATTCAACTGCCTTCATGACCTCTCCACGACTATTCAATATATCGGCAATTCGAACCATGCAATCTGCCCTCCAGCGATGGACATCCATGAATGTGAACCCATCAAGAGCAACATTGAATAGACTGAGTGCTGTTTCATCATCACCTTGGGCAGAAAAAATCTGCCCAAAGCATCGGAATGCTTGCATTGTCTGGTGCTTTGACTTGCCTTTCAAAGCTAGTCCCAGGAAGATCCCAGTCCATTGCAATGTAGTGGAGATGCTATTCATGCCAGTGGAATGATCCCCAAGCCTTTCTAGACATTGGAGGGCAAGGTCATTGGTCGGAGATGATATGAAACATTTTTCAAACATCACATTTGCAGTCCCGATGGCCCCATCTCGAAGACACAGCTCAGCAGCTATACAATCAAAGATAAGACATAGCCATCTGCCATAAAATCCATATAATGCCTTCAAATGAGACTGAGCCATGTCTAGATTTTGGCAAATGATTTTGGAGTCAGCACCAGTGGCTATATCAATGAAAGCAATGTTCAAGTTGGCTAGGATGGCTTTATGTGAAGTTGGCTGGCAGCTGGATACAATGGTGACCTGTAATTGACGAGATTCCCAATATTCCGATTTCAACAGGTGGATGTCGGCCTGATGATTGAGGCTGCTAATCCCCAATGCACTCTGTTGTTGACCACAGGCAGTTAACATGCCTTGGCAATTTTGCAGAAGATGTTGAGCATGCTGATAGTTTGCCAGTACCAGGTGACATCCGGCTTGAATATAGAGAGACCGTGCTTGTCCAAAGATGTCCCCCATGTGCTGAGTGGATCTGTATGTTTCTTTTGCATGCATGAGTGCACTCAAGGGCTTTCCAGTAACAATCAAGATTCGGCATATGCCATGCAAAGCATTGGAGCCAACAATGGTGGGGTATCCAATGCTTTCTGCCAGTGAGTATGCTCTTTGACAATACTTGAGGGCTCCCACAAAATCGCACTTTGCCCCCAAGAAGTGGAAGCCCAGAGCAAGGTACCATTTGGCTGGTGAGAAATCAGTTAGGTGAACATAATGCCGGTGATTATGCCTTACCCTGTTCAAGTGGAGCTTTTGACTTGAAATGCTGAGTACCTAGGGTGATGTCACTATTGACATCCAGGCCCGGCAAATATTTAGAAGCTTGCAGTAGTTGAATGAGATATTCCCCCAAAAGCGGATTGTTTGGCATTTTCCCAGAAAGCTGCAGCAAAAGGGGTGAATATGTGGCTTGAACCCGCTCATAAAAGTAATTGAGAAATAGGATGCTCTGAACATTCTGGATAATATCAGGCCCCTCTGGCTCAAGCCCCTCCTGGAGAACAGTGTTGAAATTGCCCAGATTTTGAGCAATCTGAGGGTGTATATCTGTTACATTGAGATTCTTGAATTGGTTCCAAAGATCCAGAATTTGATGGAAATGTTCCCGTAGTTTTAGCTTCAAGGCATTTCCTGGAGGATGAATATGAAGGATATGTTCTCGTATTGGAACCAGAACTTTCAGATGTTGATCCTGGCCAATAAAGGCAAGGGCTGTTTTAATCAGAGTGGCCTTACAGGCCAGAATGTCAGGGATTGGCAGTTTGGCCTGCACCAAATCGGCATCTGCAAGCCCATCTGGTAGCATGCACAGAATGCTGAGCAGTTGTTGAGCACCCAGGGTCATCCGGGAGCTTGTGTATGACAACATGATGGAGATGTCTAGGCTTGATCTCTGGTCATAGCCTTCTGACAACATCCGAGTGCTTTCATATTTCCACCGAGAAAGTGCCTGGGCACATCCCTCAGAACTAGCAACACTTGCAATGAGGCTGACTGCCAGTGGAAGATTCCCAGTCAGTTCAAGGAGTTCTTTGATGCTGGCATTATCATGGCCATCATCAGCAACATCCATGAAGGTCTGCCAAGCAGCCACATCAGAAAGCGGCTCAAGAGGGGCCACAAAAGGCCTGGTCCATTTGACTTTGCTTGGACGCTCAGCACCTCGTAGGGTGATCTACAACAAGTTCAAAATATTATCAAAAAAACTCCCAAACATCACCCACCATGACACCCAAGTGGAGGACATCGGTTAGAAGAGATAGAAACTCTTCGACTTCAGAGCGAGATGCCAGGGATTCCCAACAAGTCTCTAGATTGTCAAGGACCAGAAGGGAAGGGGGAGAATGGGCAAAATAATGTGCAACTCGTTTTGGCATATTTGTGCCCTTCTCCATCCCAATATGATCTGCAATTGTTGCCACCAGCGCAGTGCAAGTGGGGCTTGAGTGGCATGGAACAAAGTATCGATGTGGATACTTGGCTTCCACCTGTTGATTATGGAGCACTGCAGTGGCAAGGCTTGTCTTTCCCATTCCCCCTGCACCGAGGATAGCAACCCGGGCTGAATCCTGGATTAGGATATTCACCACATCCTGCAGCTCAGTTTCACGGCCATGAAAAACTTGGGGGCAGGGTGGAAGTAGACCAAAAGATACAGAGCTGTTCAAAATATTTAGAAAGACTGATAGGGTTTTCAGGTTTGGCTCACCTAAAGCTTGCCAGGGTTCCCATCACCTAACAACCTTAAGCAAAAAATGTCAATGGTCATAATTTGTACTCACTGAGGAGCAATCTGAACTGGTAAAGTCAGAGTCAGTCTCCAAAAGGGCAACAAGCTGTTCATGCTGCTCTTTCGCATCCTTTTTCATTTGCCCTATTTGAGACAAGGTTGAACTTGTAACTTGAGCCTGCAACCAATGCCAATGACTGAATATGCATTGAAATCCAAGTACAATTTATTTGACATACCTTGAACAATTCAACCATCCTGCTAAGTTCCTGCTTGCATGTTTCCAATCTGTTTCCAGCCTCTGGCTGTCAAAACAGTCCCTTTATTTTCCCTACAGCCCCTTTTTGTTGCCCATTGAGAACTGTGAACAACTTTTCAAGTGCCCTGGGGTACTATATTAAATGAATGCAATGTCATTCTAAATTGGGCTCACTCTGTGAATTTTGCGATATCATACAAGAGTGCCACTGGAAGGACACCCTTGATTTCTGAAGTCGAATGAAGGTGGACAATGATACACAGGATTTTATGAATATTCTTCATAATTTCAACATATTTTTCTTTGTTTGATTTGAGTGTCTATTTTCTTTTGTTAAACATGGTACTAATGGCCAGAGAAATGGGCTTACCTCAATACACTTTGTAATTGACAAGCACAATGTAGCAGTCAAGCCAAGAAAAGGAACTTGAGCCATTTCTGCAATTTTCTGAGCAGTAGTTGCAGCCAGGACGGTATATCCGATAAGCTTGCTGACATTTTCAGGAGACATGGTGGGTGTTGATGACGGGAGGGGTGCTGGTCTTCTGGGCATATATACATCGCTTTTGCTGTGTTCCTCCCACAGGTACTGTTCTACTTGCATCCTCGGCAAGATATGAATCAGTATAGAGGAACATGGGTATCTGCTTGATCTGCTGATGTTCTGCACCGAAAATAAGCTATGTTTCAAATGTTGCAAATAAAAGTGAGAGATCGCTTGAAGACTGATGAACATCTATTATCATGACAGCATTGGAATTTCGCCCCGAATTCAAGACCCCAGTTGAAAAGGGAGCAAAGGTAAAAGACAGTAGAGTGGGTGGCAATCGGCAGACGGTCAACAACATCTGCCGCATGAGCTTCTTGCGGGAGATGTAATCACAAAAGAAAGATCCCATCTCCACTCAGTGCGCCACCTACAGCGGAACAGAAATAACTCAAACCAATTTGCAATGGATAAGTATCAGGACAATGGTGTAATGTTGTTAATGATCATACATGTGCCGACCTGCCCCCATTGCATCGTCCAATGATGTAGGTAGTAAGGTATGTCAGTGTTACATGGGTGGATATGAGACTTGCAGAGGTTGACTTGGAAGATCCAGAGGCACATGAGAAGCAGATTATGTGACTAGCAAAGTTGCATGTTCCTGTTGGAGAAGCGGAGAAGGCAAGGATTGTGGATGTTGATAAAATCATAAAATCCTGTGAATCAAGAGCATAATTGGCACACGAGCAGTGGCAAGGCGGTTGTGTTGAAATGAGATGGTCACCTGATTGTTCAAAATGTTGTTAGACTCATTACCAGTCTGCTTGCTGTTTTCTGGCCAGCAACTGTCCTGATCCGCATTGGCAGATGGTTGCTAGTACGGCGATGCTTCCGGTGAATATATATATTCGAGCCTCCTGTACCTTCATCACGGCTTCAACCAAGATAGACAAACAGTGGTTTGTTCTGGTGAGAGTATAGGGGTACGACCAATATGCGACCGATCTCGGCAAACTTCACCGATTTCCTTCCAGGTTATAGCCCGTTGGACGACATGCAGAGATATGTCAAGATCAACGGCAATCTGGGTGGTCGGTCATCTTGTGAAGAGTAAAGGCTTGGTAGATGACTCGTTGCTTGAGGTCTTTAGAGTACTGAGAATGCTGAAGGTGGAGGTTTGGCTTGCGCGGCATGGTGGCGAGATGCAAGAAGGAAGTGAAGAAGGAACTGGATCACACCACGACACCTATAAGATGATCTACTCGCAAATGTGGCAATTGATCTTCATGTGCGCAACTTGGCCATTCGCGGTCCCTGAGCAGAAGAAGGTAGACACAAACCTCCCCATCTTGTGGATGACGTCCGATTTCGACTTAAAGTGCGTACTCCTTAGAACTACAAAGTCTGATCTGATCATAATCACTGCCCACAGTCTACCGACGGAGTTGACCACCTTCGCGCATGCGCAGACGCCCAACGCGACGCTGGTGGTGCGCCACGGAGACAACCACTGTTCCATTGACGGTGCGCACCCTATCTCCGTTATTTATTAAAAATTTACATTCGCGCATCCTAACCCATCTATTCATTAGTTGCTCCCCCTGCGAATGCCGCTCAAGGTATCACGGCCCAATTCACCCGCACTGGCGTGATGCCTGGCCCAAGCGACGACGGCCTTACCACGATAGTCCCTCCCGGTGGCACGCGCGTGCCGGTCCCTGATGCATACGATGTGCCCACTGGCGATGGCGGGCGATGGCGGGCGATATCAGTGGGATCCAGGTTATTACTTGAGGAATATTAGTTCTATATGTACCTGATCAATATTTTCAACTTTTTCTCGGTGGCTTGGTCCACGAATATACTGCTTTATTTTTTGAGGCAACAAAGCCTTGGTTTGATCGATGGGCTGATGTTGGGAAGATCGCCGTTATTCTTTCTCTTCCACAATGACACCTTCATTCCGCTGAGTCTTCCTCGCATGACTGGCATGCTTTATTTCGGGTCAACAGTGAGAGTACTGACAGCTTTCATTTAGGATGTATTTCAGTAGGTAGATGCAATCTACTTGGTTAGAGGATCAGAGGATACGAAGACGTAAAAGCAGGGAAGGTGGGCGACGGACGAGACTTGAAGCTAAGGATGACGATGCGAAATACGGAGAGAGCACTCATGGCTGAAGTCTTTAATTGACCAAAGACCGTTGTAATCGAGCCTGGGACATATGTGTCCCCTTTGCGCCAGATTTATTTATCGACTCACCAGCCCGCATCCGCGAGAACTCAGAAAATCTGAGGGCAATGTCGCAAATATCCGATTTGGAATACAACCTCAGATAGGGCCTTTCTGAATCTTATAGGCAAAACACGCAGGGTTATAGCGCCTTATAAATACTTATAACCCCGCCTCTTTTGCCTATAATATTCAGATAGGCACTATCTTGGCTTCTGATTCAAGAGTGACTTTTGCGACAAACTATCGCACATCAGTTGGCCGGTTGTTGGTAGACTTTTCCCTATTTACAGTTGAAGTCCTAAGGGAATTTCGAAGTACAAAATTATAGGCCCAGTAGCTCTGTACAACTTGAAAAGATTATGCGTTGAAGTCAATTTAATTCAAGGTGCTCGTAACATAGGGGTTTCGGCAGCAGCCGCGGTTTGGTCGAGATAACAACTCAAAACATGAACACATCAACCTCGTGTCATTTTGCTCGACCAAATCCACGTCCATGGCCATGAACGGCACTACAGACTCTGCAAATTCTGCCCACTCTGATTCTGCGCCTCAACCGCAGCTTCTCGACACATCCGAGCGCGAAGCGTCAATAACGACGCTGCCTCCTGAGCTCATTTGCGAGATATTCTCCTGGACTTTACCCGCAAAGACCTACATGAATGATGGGGTCAAGTTGAAGTCATCATACGTACCCATCTACGCCCAGGTCAAGAGTAGTCCCTGGATTTTGGGACACGTATGCCAGCAATGGAGAGCGCTAGCTCTCTCGTGCCCTACTCTTTGGTCCTCCATTACCGTGATCGTGCCGAGGACGCCGCCCATTCGCACCATACCCATCCTTGAAGAACAACTCCGTCGGTCAGCCAATTCACCCCTCGATGTGTTCATTGTTGCTCAAAGCTCCGGTCGGAGTTGGGGAGATCAAGAGTGTCTACGGATGCTCATCGGATGCTGTGGGCGGTGGCGGTGTTTTTACACCGAGGCTTTGTTGGGCCAAATATTTGACCCCATTCGAAACAATCTCCCTCTGCTGAAAGAGCTGATTGTCGCCCCGTCTCTCGGAGTGAAATCGAATGATATGTTTCTAAATGCTCCGAGTTTATCCAAGGTTGTCCTGGCCGGCAGTAATTGGACGCCTGACATTACTCTCCCCTGGGCGCAGCTAACGGAATATAAGGCCTCGTTTGCCCCCCTCCACCATTTCGGCCACTTGCGCGCAGCGCCGAACCTGATCCATTGCGACATCACTGTTCAGACGCATGATAGTACTATGGATCCTCACGACTACCCCCAGTCCGGGCAAACCGTGACCCTCCACGCGCTGTACCGTCTAGTGGTCAGCGTCGACAACTTCCTCGATTGCCTCGTTACTCCTGCTCTCGATGAGCTTTATGTCATCGGAGCATGCGATGCTGTCCAACCCTTCCTCGACCGTTCTTCCTGTGTGCTGACGCGCCTCACTCTGTACCAGTGCAACTCCTACGACAGCATCATCCCGCTTCTGCACAGCACTCCATCCCTTACCACCCTCCAAATCGACTTTTCTGGCGGAGCGGAGGAGATGAGCAGCTTCATCTCGGCTCTCACGATCGATGCAGAATCGGGGGGACCTTGTCTGTCTCCCAACTTGACCTCCATCTCATGGGCGGATCGAAAATGCGTCCTCAGCCACGCCGCTTTCGTGGACATGGTGCAGTCACGGTGGCGAGTGGCTGATACCACCTATTGTCGCCGCCTGCGTTCTGTCGAGATCCTTCTCGGCCGTGTTCGTATAATCAAGACTCGAACAATTGGCAGGCGCTTGGAGGCGTTTCGTGACGAGGGACTCGAGGTTTCTATTGTTGATTGTCGTCAGGTGCCAACTGCGATTGCGAAGTGGAGGGAGTGGTAAAGGATTTCATATACTAATATTTTAACTGTACTCAATCCACCCTTTCAGAGCTACGAAATATTTGAAGGCCCGGTTCCGCGTTGGCAGAAACTCAGCTGAGCGTGGTTCATTAGCGGAAGCTGCCTGTTCTAGCCGTAGAAATAGTTACGCAGATGTATAATCAGCTAACCAGACATACGAAGACCTAGACGCACCTTCACCTAGAAGGCTCTGTCTAGGCGAACTAGCCAGAGTTCTCCGATGCCTGTTTAACAGCACCAACCAAACTCAGTATCTGGGTAGGCTCAGTGGCGGGTGATTTTGCATCTGCGATTATTAAAAACGGTGCATGCTTACTCGTCCGTAGAGTCTGTAACCGATATCCAAAAAAGAAAAAATTGTGGCAAGCACTTTTGGCGGTTACATTTCAACTTTTTCTCGGTGACTTCATCCACGAATATACCTACCGCTTTAGTTTCGAGGCAACAAAGCTTTGGTTTGATCGATGGGCTGATGTTGGAAAGGTCGCCGTTATTCTTTCTCTTCCACCATTCCACTGAGTCTTCCTCGCATGACACCTTTATTTCGGGTCAACAATGAGAGTACTAACAGCTTTCATTTAGGATGTATTTCAGTAGGTAGATGCAATCTACTTGGTTAGAGGATCAGAGGAATATGGAGGATACGAAGAAGTAAAAACAGGGAACGGATGAGAAAGCCAAGAATGACAAGATCAGATCAACGCGAAATACGGAGAGAGAACTCATGGCTGAAGTCTGTAATTGACCAAAGACCGTTCTAATCGAGCCTGGGACATATGTGTCCCCTTTGCGCCAGATGTATTTACCAACTCACCGGCCCGCATCCGCGAGAACTCAGAAAATCTGAAGGCAATGTCGCAAATATTCGATTTGGGATACAACCTCATCGATAGGGCCTTTCTGAATCTCATAGGCAAAACACGCAGGGTTATAGCGCCTTATAAATACTTATAACCCCGCCTCTTTTGCCTATAAGGTTCAGAAAGGCACTATCTTGGCTTCTGATTCAAGAGTGGCTTTTGCGTTGCTTTTGCGACAAAGTACTATCACACATCAGTTGGGGGCCGGTTGTTGGTAGCTATTTTACGGTTGAAGTTTTAAAGGAAATCCGAAGTACGAAGTTATAGGCTGTCCAGCTTGAACAGATGCGCGTTGAAGTCCATTTAATTTCAAGGCATTCGTAACATAGGCTTCGGCAATAGCCGCGCTTTGGTCGAGATTACAACTCAAAACATGAACACAGCAACCCATCTCGACATCCACCCCTTTCTTTTGAGTCATTTTGTTCCAGACGCCAATCTCCGGCGATAAACCCAAATCCTCAGACATGGACACCATTGCAGACTCTGAAAATTCCCACTCCGATTCTGTGCCTCAGCCGCAGCTTCTCGACACATCCGAGCGCGAAGCGCCAATAACGACGCTGCCACCTGAACTCATTTGCGAGATATTCTCCTGGACTTTACCGGCGAAGACCTACATGAAGGAGGAGTCGCGTTGGCGCCTACCCCTCTGCGCCCAGCTCAAGGGTAGTCCCTGGATTTTGGGACACGTATGCCAGCAATGGAGGGCGATAGCTCTCTCATGCCCTACTCTTTGGTCCTCCATTACCGTGTTCGTACCGAGCATGCCCATTTACTTCATACCCATCCTTGAAGCCCAACTCCATCGGTCAGCCGATTCCCCCCTCGACGTTTTCATTGTTGCCAAAAGCACCGGTTGCCAAAAGCACCGGTTGGCGGTCGCCAAATCAAGAGTGTCTACAGATGCTCATCGGATGCTGTGGGCGGTGGCGCTCTTTGTATACCGAGGAGTTGGAAATATTTGACCGAATTCGAAACAGGCTCCCTCTGCTGAAAGAGCTGGTTGTCGACCCACGGATCCCGTTCCGAGCGAAAGACAAGATTAATGATACATTTCTAAATGCGCCGAGTTTATCTAAGGTTGTCCTGGCCAGCAGTTATTGGATGCCCGACTTTATTTTTCCCTCGGCGCAGCTCACCGAATATAACGCTTCATTCACCCCACTGGACCATTTTGGCCACCTGGGGGCTGCGCCCAACTTGGTCAACTGCGACATCAATATTCTGGCACATGATAAGTTGTATCCTCGCAGGCTGCAGGACGGCCCCCAGTCGGGCCAAACCGTGACTCTCCACGTACTGCGCCGTCTAGTGGTCAACGATGACCAATTCCTCGATTGCCTCGTTACTCCTGCTCTCGATGAACTTTATGTCATCGGAGCATGCGACACTGTCCAACCCTTCCTCGACCGGTCTTCCTGTGTGTTGACGTGCCTCACACTGTACCAGTGCGACTCCTACGACAGCATCACCCCGCTTCTGGAAAACAACCCATCCCTGACCACCCTCCAAATCGACTTCTCCGGCGGAGCGGAGGAGATGAATAGCCTCATCTCGGCCCTCACGGTTGATGCAACATCGGGGGGACCTTGTCTGTCTCCCAACTTGACTTCCATCTCAGCCACACCGCTTTCGTGGACATGGTGCAGTCACGGTGGCGGGTGGCTAATACCACCTATTGTCGTCGCCTGCGTTCTGTCGAGATCCTCCTCGGCCGTGTTCGTATAATCAAGACTCGGATAATTGGCAGGCGCTTGGAAGCGTTTCGTGACGAGGGACTTGAGGTTTCTATTGTTGATTGTCGTCAGGTGCCAGCTGCGATTGCGAAGTGGAGGGAGTGGTAAAAGATTTCATATACCAATTAATATTTTAACTGTACTCAAACCACCCTTTCAGAGATACGAAATTTTGAAAGGCCCGGTTCCGCGTTGGCAGAAACTCAGCTGAGTGTGTTTCATTAGCGGAAGCTGCTCGTTCTAGTCGTAAAATGGATTTATTTTGACTGTACAAGTACAATGGCGGCTGATGAACTATTATCAGGTAGGCCGTTAGAATAGCTGCGCAGATGGACAAACAAATACCTTCACATACCTAGAAAGGCTTTGTCTAGGCGGATTAGCCAGAGTTCTCCGATGCCTAGATATATTTAACCGCCTAGCCATAGGCTAAGCCTAGAAGGTCACGGAACATAAGGAATCTTATGGGTATAGAAATAGAGGCCCAGTGGCGGAAGGTCCGCTTCTGCTACATGTTCAGGGAATTGTATTGTTTTCCAAGCAGATTACGTCCGTTCGACTCGGGCCTGGGCCATGTTTCACGTCCTATATCCTTTTATTTAGTCTCTCATAGCTGCGCTTCAACAATTCTAACTCGCTCCTCATTACCTTTTATTCAACTCAAGGAGTTTCTATATGTACTAGGGATGAGAGAAAAGGCCCAGCGGCGGATGGTTCCTACTATGCAGAAAGGTCAAGCAAAGCAAGCTCGTTCGACTCGAGCCTGGGCCACCGGCACTAGTGTTTCGAAGCCTTTTTTTAGTCAGTTTGTGCGAATTCAACCAACCTCGCAGGATTTGTGGGTGAGACGAAAAGGCCCATTTGCAGAAAGTCCGCGTCTACATACTCTGAAGGGAATCTACATAGAGTTAAGCAGAAGATGCTCGTTCTATTTGAGCCTTGGCCTTTCTCCTATCGCGTTGGAATTCATCCAGTTTGACGCAGTTTGTAAATATAGATATATCAGGATATTGGCCCAGTGGCGGAAGGTCCGCGTCTGCCAGATTTTGTGGGCAACAGAATCTCGCCGGAAAACGCTCGTTCGAATCGAGCCTGGGCCGTGTTGTGTTAGATTGAAATTATTTTTCTTCCGCTGTTCAACCCAACTGAGTTGCTAATAGGTATAGAAATATAGGCCCAGTGGCGGATGGTTCCGCGTCTGCCGAACTTTGAAGTAGCTCGTTCGACTCGAGCCTGGGTCCTGTTTCCTCGGTCTCCTGTTCATTCAACATGAGATTCAAATCCCATGTACCCAACCCAGTTTCTACGTATAGAAATGTAGGCCCAGTGGCGAATGGTTCTGCGTCTGCGATATTTACAATGAACGTGGAGGTCAAACAAAGCAAGCTCGTTCGACTCGAGCCTGGGACTTGAGTCCCAATCTGTAACCTTTTTACTCAACGTGGTAATTGCAACGCTGTTTAGCAGAGCTAGGGAGTTCCTAGGTATAGAAATGGAGGCACGGTAGTGGATAGCTCCGTGTCTGTGAACTTTCAAAATATATCAAATGAAGTATTATGCAGATGTACTTAGCTCGTTCGACTCGGGGTCATGGCAGTTAGACCATTTCTTTCTTTCTTTTTTTCCACCATTTGTTGGTGAGATTCACCCCATCTATTGAGGTTTCGAGGGAGGACATAAAGGCCTAGTGGCGGAAGGTTCCGCATCTGCCATTCTTCAGTAAAATTTTCGAAGCTTAATGTAAGCAGAGTACGCTCGTTCGAATCGAGCCTGGGCCATACATCTCAACCTGCTTTTTTTTATTCAACGCGGTAATTGCAACTCTGTTTAGCAGAGTTACTAGGTTGGAGAAAAAGGTCCAGTGGCGGATGGCTCCGCATCTGTAAAAAGTTAGCCAGTTTTTCTGGAGGCTCTAAGCAGAAGTAGCTCGTTCGACTCGAGCCTGGACCGTTCGTTTTTACCGCCATTTTCTTTACATGAACTTATTTACCCTATTTCTCTAGGTCTCAAAGGAAGAGAACAAAGCCCAGTGGCGGATGGTTCCTCATCTGCTCAACTTTGTAAATGAGTGGACTACATAAAGAAAAGTAAGCTCCTTCGAATCGAGCCTGAGCCATAGTTTGTGGAAGCAATTTTTTTTTTTTTCATTTGGAACTGCCATTCAACCAACCCAACTGAGTTCCTTGGTATAGAAATATAGGCCCAGTCGCGGAACGTATGCGAAACATTGTTCCGTTCATCTACGTAAGCAGAATATGCTCGTTCGACTCGAGCCTGGGCTATCCGTGTGCGACTCCGTTTTTTTTCTTTTCATTTTGCTAATTGAAATCAGCCCATTTATTTAGATTTCAAAGGGGGAGGGAACGGCCCAATGGCGGAAGGTCCGCGTCTGTGATACTTGGGCGGGTAGAATTATTGCAATGATGTTAAGTAGAATATGCTCGTTCGAATCGAGCCTGGGCCATGTGCAGATCAGTATGGGTTTTTTTTATTCAGTTAACCTGCTTGCCAAATTTTACCCCATCTCTTTAGGTTTCAAGGGAGGAGAACAAAGCCCAGTGGCGGATGGTCCGCGTCTGCTGAACTTGTTCTCGTCGTCAGGTGCATATGCAGAAGACGCTCGTTCGACTCGAGCCTGGGCCATGGCATGGTGGAATTGTTTTATTCCGCCTGTTAATTGAACCAACTTCACTGGGCTGCGAAGTATAGAAATGTCGGCCCAGTGGCGGATGGTCCGCGTCTGAACTTATCAAGCTTCTCGAACTCTACCGAGGTATGCAGAAGACGCTTGTTCGACTCGAGCAAGACTCGAGCCTGGGTCATAAAGTCGTTATTTCTGCTTCTTTTTTTTGGGGGGGTGAGGCCCTCGAATTCTCACATAGATCCAGTGAACGAAATATATTTTAGATCTGCCCACTACAGTTTTATGTACGCGCACGCTTATTATTTGGGGGCACGTATATTGGTGTTCGAATCGTCACGGCGTGACATCTTCTCAATCCGGCAACCCTGCTATTGCTACCAACCCTCACACTGGCTCGACACGCAGCTCCGTCCACCGTCCACGCGTGTCTTCGACCTCGGTGTCGAGATCTTATCTGACGGACAGATTCTCCCTTCCACCAACCCCCCCCTCCCAATGAATCGGCGCACCTTGAGCAGAAGCGGCGAATTTTGGACTGAATTTGGTGTTTTGGTTTGAAGGGATGGTGGAGAAGGAGAAGGACGGCTGGTTCAAGGACGTAAGGGCGTCAACCGCGTGTGCATCGGCGACGACTGCTGGCTCAACGGCGCACCCAGCCGCGGACCTATGGCCTGCGCAGGCTCGGTATTTCAGGCTGACGCTCGACTTGCATTCAGGTCCGTTTTTTCTGGTATTTAAATTGGTGACACTCATGGATTTGCTTTTAGGCGTTTTTGGCCACACAGTGCACCACCCCATAACCAACCTCGCCACGCTCATGGGCATATGCTCCTCGACGCGCAGGGCGGCAAGATGAAGCTCTCGGACAACAAGGCGTGCTTCTCCGCCCTTGTATGCTCCCCCACACTCGCTAACCCCTTCCTCTCCAGGTCAAAGTCCGCATGCGCCTGCCCTCGCTCTCGCTTCACGGCATCGACGGCGCGTTCTCCGGCCCCGGCGCGAAAGTCTGCGATGCGGGCCTTTTCCCATCCCCGTCCGCGTCCGCGTGTTCCACCCATCCGGTATCCTCTGCACTTCCTTGCCTCCTCTTCCCCTCCCTGCCCCGCCCCTCCTGCTCTTCGTTCCTTCACCTCCACATCTTCACCATCTCCCACTTTCCACTCCTTATCCCCCATCCTTCCTCGCTCTCCCCGCACCGCCCTCTGCAGTCTCCTTCTCTGCGCTTCCTCCGCCTCCACGTGTCCCCCGTCCCCCGCTCTCTCTTCCTTCTCCTCTTCCTCCCGCCGTCCCTCCTCCTTTCCCATCCTCTCCCACCCCCATCCCACCGTGCCTCAACTTTTACTCATCCTATTTTATCCTTTCTTTCACTCGTTTTCTTCCTTTCTTTCTCGTCCCCCCGAGTTTGCCAAGCTCGGGAGCAGGAGCCGAATGTGCCTCCTCTGCTTTATCTTTTTTTTGGGGGGCGTGATCGGTTATGGATGTGGCCGATGCGACCCTTCTTCCTTCCTTTCTTTCCGTGGGGGTGCGCCGACTACCGACTGTCTGGGGCGCACTAGCTCCTTGCAGGGTGTCGGTATGGCGCTCGCAGCGGCGGCGGTGGAATGACGAGATGCGTGGGCGTCGGTATGGCGTAATCGTCCTTCATTCCTTACTTCTTTCCTTCATTGTTTTTTTTCTTGCGGTGGATGACGATACACGTGGGTGGGCCGTGGATGCGCACGCTACTCGGATGTGCGTCCCCGTGCACCTCCGCGTCTGTGATGAGCATCGATATGCGCGATTGGCGTTTGGCCCCGCGCGCTGCCGCGACTGTGCGTCCTCGAAAGTAGCGCAGCACCGGCGCGATGCGCGTCGATGCGCGCGATTGGGGCGGCGCTTGCCCCCCGCGCGCCGCCATGACTGTGCGTCCTCTACGAAGGCAGCGGAGCACTGGTGCGATGCCGGCCCGCCTCGTCCATGTGCCGCAAAGGTAGTTTGGCGATGCGGTGATTGGGGTTCTGCTCGTCGATGCGCCGTGGCGCAGGTGTCGCCGGTGTAGTAAGGCGGTGCCGTGTCAATGTGGTGAGGCGACGTACATGTACTGCCAGGGCGCGCAGACCCGTGGTCCCTGCAGGCAACGCTGATGCAGTCGTGGCGGGCGCGGGACGATGCAGGGCGCCCGCGGCTCGGAGTTGGTGGGACGGACATGCGGAGGCACGTCTGTGGCTCGGCAGTGACGACGTGACGATGACGACGCAGATGTGCGAGCCGTCGCGCCGCTCGTGCATGTGCACCTACGCGCCGAGTTTGCCAAGCTCAGATCCGAATCTGCGTGGGGTTTTTTTTTTCGAGTTTTTTTTTGCGCTTTATTTGGGAGGAGTTTTTTTTTTCGGTGTGGTGATGCATGCTGACTGGCTGGGGGATTGGGGACGTGCTCAGTCGTGCGCAAGCGGCGTGTACTTCCCAGCTCGGGCTCCTCCATAAAAGCCGCCCAGCCTCGTTGGGGCGGTTTGGCAGGCGATTGGGCTGCTGGTGCTGGTGCTTGGAGCGGTGTAATGTGGTGCGGCTGGTGCGGTGGGGCCCTTCCAAGCTAGCCTCCTCGCCGCGTGCGGTGCCTCGTCGAGGCGGTTTGGTAGGTGATCGGGGGGCCGCTCGGCGATTGGTGGGTGTGGGTGGTGGTGCTGGTGCTTTAAGCGGTGTGATGTGGTGTGCTAGTTTGTCCTGGTGCATGCTTGCGTGCTGGCGCGGGCTTGGTGTCAGCTTCCTGCGCTGTGGGGCGGTGCTATCTCGTCGGTGTGAGGTGGGTGCGGCGAGGGCCTTGCGCGTCGTTGTGGTGTGAAGGGGCGGCGATGCTTTGCGCTGTGGCGCCGTGGTGGTGGACGCGGAGATTCGGGCGGTGGGTGGTGGGGCGGTTCCCTGTGGTGGGGCTGCGTACCCTCGTGGAGGGGGCTGCATCGCTACTATGGAGGCGCCGTAGTCTCGCGCGGTGTTCGTCGTTCGCTGATGGTGCATGTGGATGCGCTAGGTTGCCCTCGCCATTGCGCTGGGCTACGCAGCGCGCTGGCGAGGCGTCGCGTTTCGTGGGGCCGCTGCAGTCGAAGACCGCCTTTTGTCGCGCGGGGGCGGGTATTCCCTCCACGTCAAAATGGTTAGCCTCCGGGTCTTCCACCATATGCATTATTATGATCTGCGATATGTATCCCAGAATAATTTTTTGGGCGGAAAAAAAAAGTAGCAGCCTGGATCCGGTGAGATGGATACGTGGGAATCACAATGGAAATTGCACACATACCGCGGGATTATTTTATATATTGAGGTAGGTAGGTAGGATTACCCTGCACAAGGAACCGCTTTTTCAAACGAACGGTAAACCCCTCCGAATGGGGTTGCCCAACACTGGAATCCGGAACCGCGCATATCTCGTGTAAGTCGCTGATGCCTAGACGGGGACGCCTGACGGTCAGATTCCCCGGCAGTGTCTTCAGCAATCGGCTCCTTGCCTTTTTGTCGAGATCCCGCGCCAATATCAATTACTTTGATATCTGCTGCCAAACGGTATACATAGAATTATTTTGCAGTCTTTCCATCCACGCATATGCCCCCAGAATCGTTCATGAGTGGCGTATGAGTGCGCGAAATCCTTATCGGCAATCAGGAGCGATGACGGCGGGAATACTATCATTAGCCCACCTTTGCAAAAATAAATTGATGGCGGCCCTACACTCGCAATTCTTGTCGGTTTGCACTCGGAATTGACAGGGAGTTTCATTCCTACTGGAAGATGTCGAATCCAGAGTTATTTGAGCTTTGGGGCCGAATTGAGCCTGCAGTGGAGTTGCCGAAGCCAGCGATCAAAAAGGCCCACCTTTGCAAAAAAAAGTTTCGCCTTATGCTGAACTCAGTTTGGCTTCATGTACTCTGAGAAAAATAGTGCTCGACTACTGGGAAGCAGGAGAATCCGAACATTCTTTGTTTCAAGTAAATTGAGGCAGTAGTCATGTCGCAAAATATTCCAACTTTTTTTTTGCAAAGGTGGGCTAATGATAGTATGATGCCGCAAAATCATTTTGGGATCCGTAATTGATCATGATCACCCATATTTCTCACGGGATTTTCCTGATGTGGTTGCGCTGCGACCGTGCACTTGAGCTGTGTTTTCAAGCGGTACCCAACGTGTCGGTGCTGCGGATCCGTCTCGATGGGCGCTCTGACCTCGAGAGCTTTGCCAGCGACCAGCACGTTCTCGACCAGCCTAACATATTCCCTTCCCTCCACACTCTTCATATTCGGGACTACCGTCATCCATTTCAGCCCGCCGTCCTCTTGCTCACGCGCTGTTTCTGCGCCCTCTCGGCTCGGGGTGTCCGGATCCACGTCGAACACCCTTCATTTGAATTGCCCGAAGACTTGAAGTTAAATGAGAGTATTGGTGAGTGGCTTCCGTCCGTTTTCGTTAGCAGCATTCTAATTAATAATCGTCAGTTGCAGAACTTGACGCTGATCCGGGCAATCTGTTCCCACCATTGGATTTTTCCTGAAACCCACAAAGCAGAACACACTCGGTTGACTCAACGGGCCTAGCCCAGAGCTCGGTATCATGATAGTGTTTTTATTATCCTCCTTGAAACTCTGCTGGAGGAGAGAATGGCCCAGTGACGGCTGGTTGCGCGCCTGCACCATATGATTAACTTGGGTGTTCGATTCCATGGTGCCTGACTCTCAAGTATTAACTCTCAAGTGTTAACACATTTACTTGGCTCACAACTACGCAACCCAGCCACCGAATGAGACCACATCGAAACATTTTACGTTCTCTATGTTTTATACCTCAACAAGGACACTACTACCTGTCCACTCGCCTTTTATATACATCCGCCGGATTTTCCACTTTATAATAACCCCCCCTTCTTCACGATGGCCGGTTCTTGAATTTTGTTCGCTTGGGTTTTGGTTGCTCGGAGGTGATCAGGCTCCTCGCAGATTTTCTGGGTGGTCGAGAGGCGGATAGGGCCGCTATTATAAGGATATCGAGTGATTAGATGGGGTGAAGGAATTAGCGTCGTGGGATGGGCAGATAAGTAAGACCGCTATTATAGACGTCCCGGGCAAGTGAAACGAGGAGAACGAGGAAAGCTGCCGGAAGAATTAGGGCGGATAAGAGAGTCGAGAGGAGAAGCTTGAATTATAAGACCCAATTAGACGAGAGAGAAAGAAGGAGGATGCAAATTATGTCGAAGCAGTTATTGTTGGCGGCAAGCACTGATAGAATTAGACTGGGCAGTTTTCCTTGTTGGCCAGAGAGGCGGCGTGGAACGGTGACGTCTTGGAGAACACGACGTTCGTCGTCACTTTGGCCTTGGGGCACCACACGTACGGCTTGCGCGCGAGCTTGTTCCCGCGGAGGGGGAGCGCGAGGGTGTAGCTTTCCGTTCCCCACTCGACAAGGGGCTTCTCCGGGCGGGGGGCTACGATGGCGATCAGTGGGATGGGCTCAGGACGCACGTCGAGCGTGTGGACCAGCCCGCACTTGTAGTTGTCGGCGGTGACTGGGGATAGAAATGATGCCTGGGGGCGCTCGGGGACGGGGCGCGCTTTAAGGGCAAGCACTCCCGGGTACACACCGAGGACGTCGTCAACGTACTTGAGGAGCTGTTTGTGGAGGAGAACCTCAGGCGCTTGGTAGCTGACGGCCTGGGTCTTCTCAGCTACACGAAGCGCGGGAAGAGTAGCGACATTCCACACGGGGGAGAGCTGGGGTGGCTGAGGACCAAAGTAAGATTGGATGGATGGGTGTTCTTGGTTCCAGCAGTTTCCTGGGTAACGGTAGACACTTGACCGGGTGCGTGCTTTTGGGAGCGTCTTGAGGGAGGGAAGCCGGCGGGGGGCGAAGGGTGATTCTGGCATCGACATATCGCTGCCATCGGGGCGTAGATACGCTGCAACCGGCGGAGAAAGGGGAATCTGTATTGTGGAGGCGATCTGAGAGTGGTTTAGAGAAGAAAGTGGGAAGGTAAATTAAATCATACCTCCACGTCCGCAGACTTGGTACGGTTCCACAATTTTCCCGTGGAGAATAAATACGACAGAAGAAGAATCACAAATCCAGCGCCAGGAATGACGAACAGATACCGGATATTGAGAGACTCGAAAAAGAGGGTGGACGCGGTGGATGCGGTGGAGATAGCGGGCATATTGGAGAGCGTGGAATACTTTGAGAGCAGTGCGAGATGAGGGTAAAGAGAAGAAATGCAATGGTCTAGGATTCCGAAGCGGCTGACAGGATAACCTCCGCGCGGATGAAGCTTGTGAGACATAGAGCAAGTCCGCGGATGTAGATTCAGACATTTTTTGCAACCGCAGTCTAGCAGCGTTCAACTTTTACAGTTGAGAGAGGGAAAATAGCCCGTAATTTTGGCGGACGTAGTTTTGAGTCGTTTGGTGGAGGTCAAGTTGAATGTGTACATGTTTCGAGTTGTTTTCACGACAAAGAGCGGCTATTGCCGACACCCCTTTCTTTTGAGTCATTTTGTTCCAAACGCCCATCTCCAGCGATAAATCCACATCCACGGATATGGACACTCTGGAGAGTCTACCCACTCCGATTCTGAGCTTCAGCCACAGCTATTCGACACATCTGAGCCCGAGGCGCCAATATCGACTCTGCCTCCTGAACTCATTTGCGAGATATTCTCCTGGACTTTGCCGGAAAAAAACTATTTACCGGTACCTACCTCCGCCCAGCTCAAGGGTAGTCCCTGGATTTTGGGACACATATGCCGGCAATGGAGAGCACTAGCCCTGGCGTACCCTGCTCTTTGGCCCTCCATTACTGTCACAGTGCTTGCGCGGACGCGCCCCGTTTGCGCCATACCCATCCTGAAAGCCCGACTCCGTCGCTCAGGGGATTCGCTCCTGGATGTGTTCATCATCGGCAACGTCAGCTATACTCCGGAAAATGCCGAGCTTCTACGGATGCTCGTTGGATGTTGTGGACGATGGCGCTTTCTTTACACCGAAGTTTTGGGCCCAATATTTGGCCCAATTCGAAACAGTCTCCCTTTCCTGAAAGAGCTGGCTGTCAGCCGATTGTATTTGCTCGGCGCGAATACTTACACTGTTTCTAAATGCGCCGAGTTTATCCAAGGTTATCCTGGCCAGCAGTTCTTGGATATACTTCCCTGGGCGCAGCTCACCGAATATAACGGTTCGTTCCCCCCACTGGACCATTTCCGCCACCTGGGGGCTGCGCCCAACTTAGTCAACTGCGACATCACTGTTCAGACATATGATAGGTATCCCCACGTACTGCGCCGTCTAGTGGTCAACAATGAAAATTTCTCGATTGCCTTGTTACTCCTGCTCTCGAGGAGCTTTATCTCATCGGAGCATGCGACACTGTCCAACCCTTCCTCGATCGCTCTTCCTGTGTGTTGACGCGCCTCACGCTGTACATGTGCGACTCGCACAACATCATCATCCCCCTTCTGCACAGCACTCCATCCCTTTCCACCATCCAAATTGACTTCTTTGGCGACGCGAAGGGGATGAGCAGCCTCATCTCGGCTCTCACGATTGATGCAGATTCGGGGGGACCTTGTCTGTGTCTCAACTTGACTTCCATCTCATGGACGGATCGAAAATGTGTCCTCAGCCACTCCGCTTTTGCCGACCTGGTACAGTCACGGTGGTGGGTTTCTGATACCACCCATTGTCGTCGCCTGCATTCTGTCGAGATCCTCCTTGGCCATGCTTGTATATTCACGGCTAGGACAAGTGATAGGCGGATGGAGGCGTTTTGTGATGAGGGTCTGGAGGTTTCTATTCAAAACCGTCGTCGGGTTCCGGCCGCGATTGCGAAGTGGAGGAACTGGTAGAGAAGTTCAACATCTATATGTCGCAAAAAGCCTTTGTTGGAGATAAGCCAATATAGGTTAATATAAGGCGGTATAAGTCTGTAAGATCATTGGGGGGTCTATAAGCTTCAAAATTACGCTATCATGGGTTATAAGGACTTACGGAGGTTATAGCGGCCTATAACTGGCCGAGGTAAAATTTCGAAAAGATCTTGCTCCCCTCCGCTGGTACTTTGTAGTACCAGCGGGAAGGAGAGTAGTTACTTTAACTGTTAGAATCATTGTTAATGAGTAGTATCAGTTAATAAGGTAGGTCAGGGTCAGTCTTCAGTAATTATATTATAAAGTGTCGTGGACTCAAATTACATTCAGAGTATCTATTATCAGTGCAGGGAAAAGCTCAGATGTCACCAACACAGTTTTGCACCGTGCTCAGCGCTCGGGTTGGAGCCCCACTCCACCCAGCTCCACCCGCTCCACAACTGACCGAAGTGCCTGTAAATTCACCCCCAAAACGGCGTTTTTTTTGGTGACTGAGGCCGACTCGGCAGATTAGGATATTGGGACAATATATAGATGCCTCTCAGCCCTCAATGCCCCACAATATCACTCAAGGATATATTGAATTATAACTACTTATACCCTAGTTGTAAGCCTAGTATGAGTCGCTGTAACTCGCTTATAAGCCTGTAACCCTTCCTAACCCCTTATAGGTGACCAGGCCCTTTTGCGACATATATATTTCAACTGGACTCACACTACCCTTTCAGAGCTCCGAAATTTTCGAAGGCCCAGTTCCCTGTTTCCAGAAAGTCGGCTGAGCGTTGTTCAGTGACTTTTATATAGATATATATTCCACGATCAACATAGTTAATGGGCGGCCATGCCAACATTTTTTGATTGAATTCGACCAGCAAAATAGGCGGATGTCTGCGTCTGAGGAGTCGCATTCAATCACTCTGACAGATTTTTGGTGTACACGTACTATATGTCCTTGTGGCGGATGGTTCCGCTTTTGCTGAAATGTCTTGAGAGCCGCCAAGTGAGGACTCAACACAGTGTGATGGAATTTTTTATTCAAATCGTGGAAAATCCCCCATCTAGTTAGGTTTCAAAGAAGCCGAGAAAACTCAGTGGCGGATGGTCCGCAGTTGCGGAAAGTTCATCCAGAATTCCCCGTTTTAGACCAAGCTCGTTCGAGGCCGATTCTGTACTTCATCATTTTCCTTTTTTTAAAGCTCTTGAAGTTGGCCGACTTCAGCGACTTTCGAGCTACAGAAATAGGACAAGTAGCGAATGGTCACCGGTCCGCATCTAAATTTTCCGTGAATATGGAATTGAATCTCATGATCTCGAGTGATAGAATTTTTGATTCAACTCTTTGCAGCTGAAGTTCAACCAACTTATGAAATTTGCCTTATGCGACATCTGATCTCTTGGGTGAAGCCGGCGTAACCCACCACGACGATGCATGCCCATAAGGCCTACATAGGTTCAAGCCCCGCTCCGGCCCGGCAAGCCAGCCCTTTGTTGAAAGCGTGTTTGGCTTGTTTGTTCGCTCCGGCATGCTACTGGCATAACCGGCACCACGCGCTGCTTCGGCAGAACGGGGCTTGTACTCACACCGCCAAATGCAAGATTTCAGGAGCCCTGAAAATGTAACCTAATTTTATAATTTCAGAAATGACATTAAGTACATCCTAAAATGTACCTTAATTTTTTTTTCAGGACTCTGAAATTGAAGCTGAATGCATTAGATTTAGTGACAACTTCAGGAGATCTGAATCTTTGAATTTAAGTAGTGGGTGACTTCCCGTAAGATAAATATATTCCTACAGATTATTTTGAGGCCGTTTTTGGACATCCCGAGACAGCTGTCAGGACCCCATCGGCCTTGGATCTCACGGAATATCCTGTTGACCCTCGAATAGAGTTAAATCTGGTTGGGGGGTAGCTACCCCCCCTACAGATATAAACCATGATTGAATAACACTTTCGTCCACTTCCTCCACCCTTACGCCGCGCCGCCGCCTAAATGCGGCACTCGTCATCAACCATTTCCGTTGCCTTCTCCACTTCAAGTTCCCTTGCGCTCCCTTGCGCGGCAGATGATCGATTAAATGCTCAGACCTGTCTTGACCTCTTCAAGATGCTGCGCATTGCACTAGGCACACGGGCTCATGTTCTTTGAACTTGGCTGAATGAGCCTCAGGCTGAGGTGAAGAAGGCAGTGATGTGCAGTGAGCCGTCAGTGACGAAAGTTCTACAAGTTGTGAGATATGCGGGATAGGAGGTTGGGACACTTCATTTAGGAGGCTAGGACACCTCATTTACGTGTGGACCAGATACTCATTCAAAATATTATGAGCGCTTTTACGGGAAAACAGTAGAATAGGAATATTCGATTTACCCGTCAGTTGCCATCATTTGGCACCCCTCCGATCGCCCTGTGGAATAAATATATCTTACGGGAAGTCACCCAGTGATTTCTCAACAACTGAAAATACACCTTAAATTATATATGCCTGAAATTATTAATTTAGCCCATCTATTTAGGTTTCAACAGAGGAGATAAAAGGCGGATGGTTCCGCATCTGCTGAACTTTCGCTCATATGCAAGAAGGTGGGCTTTTCTTCTATGTCCATTTTTTTCTACTCAAGATGAGGGATAAATTGAATCAACCCAACTGAGTCCTAATCCCGGCGATCTTTTTACCTGATTCCATTTGTCGCCATCAGTCAACGTGGATGCGTCCGTCCTTCGCCCAACTCGTACCTCCGCGAGCGACCTTGGCCCAATCACAGACAAGACGCGAGGACTGCGTCAACCGCATTTCGGTGGAGGAGTTAGGATCCAATGCGACTTGGGAAAGCAGGTGCGTGCCTCTCTCCCCCTCTATCGACCAAAAAAAAATCACGATTTTTCCCCTTACCTTCTCGTCCTCGCGCCTTCCTCAGCCTCTGGTCATTACGCTTGGCACCCTTTTTGCGCCTTTGCTGGCCGCGCCGCCCTCCATCGCGCCTTCTTCGGCCGCCCCGTCCCCAACCACACTTTGCTCGCGATACTCGAGGAATTTTCGGCTCATCCTTCCATCTCAATTCCCCACTCACTGTCGCACCTCAGCCTCGGGACACACTGTCGCCTCTTATTCCTGACACTACCCCTCCTCCTCCTGGCCTCCGCTTAGGGCTGGGCATCGTCGCTGTCCGGGCCACATCATCGTCGTCTTTGTGCTACATTGCCATTACCTCATGCCCACCGGGGCTGCGTCCCTCTCGTGCCATCGTCCTAACCCGCAAAGGGCTTCCCTGGATGTTGCCCCTCGCGCACATCACCTCCGCTCGTGCCTCTCCCCGTTTCCTGTCGATGTCGTTCCCCGCCTGCACCGCATCACCACCCATCCACGCTCCTCTCCTGGCGTCGTCCATATTCCTCGCCGCCTCCATGCGTTTTCCCCCGTCCCAGCCCCATGCACCGGTCGTCTAACCTTCGTCCACCGCGTCGGGGGCAGTCGAGACACACGTTACTCGACGACACGACGAGAATGAACACGACCTTTCTCATCCCCGTACACTGCGCTTCACCTGTGTCACTTCCTCGCATGCGATTTCACAATTGAGCCCGGCTTCGGCGCTGGAGAGATGACTTGCGTGAGTTTTGTCTCGCGTGTCGAGGATCTCGTTCTGCGGATACTGATGCCTGCTTTTCCAGAAGAAACTATATCACGTTTGTTTAAACAAATTGCGTCTAGACGCAAATTGCTGTTTAAACAGATGTTTAATCTAAACATGTTTAACGGACCGGTACGGGGATCAGGGCCGTTCAAAATGCGGTTTAAACAGCGTTTAAACGGGTCAAAAAGGCATTTTACACCGGGGTTCGAACTCATGCCACACTTGCACGAATACATAAGCAGCACCACAGGACAACAAACATCTGACTGGGCCAACTCAGAGTGATAATTGAAGAATGTAAAGCTCCTTTATCATGGCCTTTGGCCCGCTTGCACCGGTTCAGCTTGCCGAGTTCGACCGGACTCAAGGTGCATTTAAACAGGCTTACAGGTGATATAATAGTTTAAACACAGTTTGAGTCTAAGACTGCCTTAAAGTCAAGAGGAAGAGGAAGTAAAGTTTAAGATATATTTCTGATGAACTCAGTAGTTGGACTTCGAGTTTTTTTGTTTTTTATCTTATCAGACAACAACCAATTTTCTTCCTTCTAGGTTTCCTTATTCCCGTTTATGATACTTTGTCAGATCAGATATATGACAGCCGGCACCTGCGCGCAGGCCGCAGGAGCGGCTGCTTTGAGCGTCCCTATTGTACATGTTCAACTCACTCCGCCAAGGTGCAGATTTTGTAGGCCTGTTATAAACTAGCCACAACTCGAGATCTCTTTCCCAATTCATATTTGTTCCGATATTCTGGTATGTAAGTCTTGGTATTAAAGCGACTTCATTTAACTTCAATGGTGCCCTCGAGCAACTTGAGCCATGGATTGATTGGATGTAGTGCACGAGCGCAGGTGCCGCCTTTATTTTTGGACCAATCATTCCTGCGGTAAAACAGGGTCAACTCCAAGCAGCTGAACTTCGGGCTAAACAGAATCTGCTCAATTATTTTCGCCCCAATTCCACTGACATAAAACTCTATATCTTCAAACTTCAGAATACTTATTTGCTTTCATGCGGACACCCTACTCGAAAAAATGGTGCCCCTTTGTTAACATCCTGTCCTATATGAGCTGGAACAGTCGGATGCGGCGCTCAGTGCCACACAGCTGCCGCCTTCTCATGAATATCACGATTAACTCAATGCTTCCGAGTGCTCCGGGAACCTAGTTCTTTGCTCTGCCTGCAAGGTGTTCTTCCCTCCTTTGTAAGGTCTTCAGCATGCAGAAACTACTCCTGTACTGCGCACGGCTGCTCTCGTGTCTTGGGCTGAGGCGATGACACTGCGGGGTCCGAACCTCGTTTTGGTGCACTAGAACGAGTGGTCCACCGTGGCCTGTTTAACTTTGATCTCCATGTTGAACTAACTCTCAAAATACCATACAGCACTGTCTCCGCCCGCCATCTTTGGACTTCCACGTCAAAAGTTCGATTACAGCACTTTTCGAAAAAGTAGACGGGTTTTGATCGAGTGGTGCTACTCGATTCTTGCTGACCCTTGTTTGTTGCTGAGTCGTCGGCTAGCCTCGGCTAAGCTGGTTGTGGAGCTGGACGCTCCACACAGGAAATTGGTCTGAATTGTCCTGTGTCTTTCTGTGGCTACACGTGGCTCTATCATCTTGAGGGCAGTTACATGCTACTTGGATGCAAGTTTTGGCAAGTGGTACAAAAAACCGGCCCGATTTTCTGGGGATTTTGAACAAGCAGTGGAGTCATGACGTCGTTAAATAGGATGCAGCAGTAAACAATGGTAAGCACAAATCGAGCAGCACCACTCGATCAAACCCGTCTACTTTTTGGAAAAGTGCTGTAAATTTGCCTTTTCCTTTCAACTACTTAACAGCATCATTCAACTTCAATGATACCCTCGACCCAACATTATCCGAATCCTCTAGGTGGCCAGGATGAGTTGGTGTAGCCATGAATCACCAAAATTGACCAAACTCGCATTTTGTTGACACGCCACTCTGGCCTTGAGTCAAAGCACTTGAAGGTCCCTTGGCACTGTACTGAAATTAAGCTCCCGACATAAATTTGAGCAGCCCCTTTAATTCTGCGATTGATCTTGCTTAAGTGAGTAGCAAATGTTTCGGGGTAGCACCATTTGTGTTTTAACATTTCCAATATACTTGGTGTTTGTATATCTTGACCGCTCAAACATGTCCACGGATTTTTTCTCTCTCCCAGACTGCCTGATTGTCAGATTCAGTTGTGTGACTTTGATTTCTGCTGCTTAGAGAGACATCATTTTGATTGAACATAAATGGTCTGGGGTTCTCCCACAAGACTTTCAACGGTCACCTTGATGGTAACTGAGACTTAAAGAACCCACCACGGTCGCTGCTAGATACTATAAAAGTCCCCTTGAAAGTAAACATGGTGCGGATTGCCTTGAGACTCTTCAAGCGGCGGCAACTCCATCAGGAATATATATCAGTTTGAACCATCTGGTGTTTGTGCTTTAGGGCGGTCTTGCATTGTGCTTAAGACATCGCTAACAAGCCTGTTATGATTCCAGACAAATAATTACAGTAAATCCCGTAGGAAGAAAAATATGCATTGTCTGGCAAGATAAGAAACAAAAAAAAACTCGAAGTCCAACTACTGAGTTCATCAGAAATATATCTTAAACTTTACTTCCTCTTCCTCTTGACTTCGAGGTATTCTTAGACTCAAACTGTGTTTAAACTATTATATCACCTGTAAGCCTGTTTAAATGCACCTTGAGTCCGGTCGAACTCGGCAAGCTGAACCGGTGCAAGCGGGCCAAAGGCATGATAAAGGAGCTTTACATTCTTCAATTATCACTCTGAGTTGGCCCAGTCAGATGTTTGTTGTCCTGTGGTGCTGCTTATGTATTCGTGCAAGTGTGGCATGAGTTCGAACCCCGGTGTAAAATGCCTTTTTGACCCGTTTAAACGCTGTTTAAACCGCATTTTGAACGGCCCTGATCCCCGCACCGGTCCGTTAAACATGTTTAGATTAAACATCTGTTTAAACAGCAATTTGCGTCTAGACGCAATTTGTTTAAACAAACGTGATAGGGTTACTGTTTCCAGAATCAAGTAGCGAACGGTGGGTATACCGCGCTGAATCGCCGTCGAGATGGTAGAATCGACGCTGCGGTGCGTGACGATTACTCTCTTCGATTATCCTCGGTTCCGTATCATTGTGACCTCTCTACCTTTCATTGACACGGAGTTAACACTCCTCCGTCCCGTGCCCCTCCGGCAGACTGGGCTAAAGGCGTTGCGCTCCGGACGAATGTCGCGGTCCAATACACGTTCCCTTATGATGTTTTCTTGTCTTTCGGTACCCAATATTGCATCAGCTCTTTCAACCACTGGTGCTCATCTTTTCTTTCTCAGTCGAGCCTAAGTGTGTGGTGGGATTATTGGTAAAGCAAGACGTTTCATCTAGTCGTTCCCATTACTCAATAGCGTTGTACTCCGCAAGAGGGAGGTCGGGTTGAATCGACAATAAGCACGTATTTGCTCAGACCGCGTCGCGATGAATGGAGGACGAGCAGGGCCGAGGTTCTGGTTGCGCCTCCCAGTCCGGCGACAATAAAGAGCTGATGATGGGATGCGGCCATAACCAAATTTTCGGCAACACGGCTGGCATGGTGAGAAATGTGACAGGTCACGGTGTTTGGCGGACGGCAGGCTTGGTGTCCAGGTCCGCCTTGTACCTTGTTTCGCCACACGGCGATGCAAGTACCTGCAGGGAAGACGAACATTGTGGATGTCGACCATTCTCAAAGCTTGGGTATTTTCCCCTCTGGTGATATTCAGGTACTCGTACTCATGCATTTTCTTAGGCACTCGTCGCTTGCAAGAGACTATCCTGCTGGCATGACATCGTCAGTGACAGCGAGTGGGCTTCCTGATTATCCATTGAGAGACGAAAAGATTAATCAAATTTCATATGGAGTCTCGGCCCAGTTACTATCCCCTGAAACGGAAGGCGCTACTCGGAGTCAGGTACATGCGAGGCACAAGTCAGCTCGAGCTTCCGTCTGTTCAAGTAAAATCGCCCGCTGTCCATGGAGTTGCCAACTAAGGATTAACAGGATCGGACACAAGATTTCAGCGAAATGAAAGAAGTGCTCAAGGGGTTGTTCATGACTTTTGCCTCTGTTCCTGAAAGTACCCGAGTCGATGGATATAAAGATCTGACTCTAGGACATCACTGCAACCAAGTAATCTAACTTGACCATGGGTTGGCTCGACGATCTCCGCGAGGGCGTAAAAGAAGTGTGGGTTCTCATTTTCGATTTTATCTTGGTCGTCCCATTTCTAATGTACCAACAGC
Organism: Mycena rebaudengoi; assembly: GCA_029282285.1. Classification (NCBI taxonomy): domain Eukaryota; kingdom Fungi; phylum Basidiomycota; class Agaricomycetes; order Agaricales; family Mycenaceae; genus Mycena; species Mycena rebaudengoi. The sequence continues at coordinate 3,297,389 of JARJCX010000002.1, read as the reverse complement.
GCGAATGACGCTACCATGATTGTCGCACAAGGCTATCGGTCGACAGCAGGAGAAGTTCAGGAATTCGTCAAGCATCCCGATCCTATACGCGTAGTCAAAGCTCCTCTAAATATTGTTGGGGATATGGCAGAGAGGTGGCCCGGCGTGGTGGGCGATCTGGCTCATAGCCTGAGGAACCCACCCCCAGGCGATAGGTCGAACTGGATGCGGGAAAACAAGGCTCATCTCGAGAACAAGCGTCTCTATCAGATTTCACTGGCGAGTCATCCAGTTTGTCATCTGCAGACCGTGGCTGACAGCCGTTGGCTGTAGCCCGGAACTCATGACTCGGGTACTTTTGACTTGAGTCTTCGTGATGGTACGTGGCCGTCCCCTCCACTGGTAGTGAACCTCAACTTCATGTTTTGCAACTCAAACAGCTCTCGATGCTGCAAACACGGTGTCTGGTCTATCGAAGGTTCATGATTCTCGGTCTGTGACTTGTTATTTTGCGTTGACTCATGGACATACAGTATCCTCTAACCGCAGGCGTTGTGCATGATTGGGTATTACATGTCTTGCACACGATGCTTTCCGAGACTGATAAAAACTGTAGGCAAAGGCTCAGGAATTAGATTTTGTGGGCGCGTCACCAGCGGCCCTGTAAACGGATCTAGCTAATGGGTCTTGCAGGACAACTCAACGCGGGTGTCCGCTATTTTGATCTGCGAATCGGCGTCTCGAAGCACGACGAATCTTGCGGATCGTGCATTCTCTAGAGTCAAAGCAGACGCTACGTGAAATGCTCGAACCTATGGGCCGTTGGATACAAGAGCACCCAGACGAAGTTATCATACTGGAGTAAGCCTCCATCGCGGAAGATTACAGCTTGATAACATTCCACCTCTTGCAGCATTCAGCATTCTCATGGTCTGGAGGACAAACCTGATTGCGTTCAAGATTTGATAGCCACATTCCGTGATATCTTCACCGGACTCTACGTAACAAAATCGCGCCTAGAACAGCACCCGACGTACGCTGAGTTGATCAAGTCAAGAGATCGTGCGGTCATCCTGTGCGATAACAAAAATATTTTGAGCAGCAAGGCGGACTACTTTATCCCTCGCGATGAGGTATGTGATTATTCTTTCCTGTTGACACTGATTCGACTCGGCCCTCACTGTTATCCAGTTCTTTGATGCTTATGATTGGAGTGGTCGTCCCATCGGAGGACGACCAGCCAACGACGACAACAAGATGTACGGTATCTGGATGTCATTCAGCCCGACTGAAAACCCGTCCACCGCGGATGAATATACCACCTTTGCAACCTCGTCGCTGAGGAAATGGGGAGCAGAGAAGCAAAATCCACTCGCGATAGGCAGACTCAGCAAATTGCAGCTCGGTGGGCGGGGGTGGATGATCATCTTGGACTTCCCCGAGGTGAGTATTGGGCTAACGCTTTTGCGTCCGATACTGATCAACTATAGTATCCAAACATGGAGGTAATTGATTACACAATCAATCTCGACAAATAGTAGGGTCGTCTATTCGAAAGTGTGGGTAGAACGAATACCAGCTCACTCCATTTTTGATATTTTGGCCGATTCCGAAGCGCCTTCGGTCGCCGCCATAAGGAGTCTGGGCAGTGCAAACCTACTACTCGGACAAACAAACATTTCTCGCGCAACCTAGTAGGGACTCTGCGTGACCCGAGTGATTTACCCAGACGAAAGGACGACGCCTGCGATCGTGCCATCGTCGCGCAGCGCATCCTCGAGTCGCTGGAGAAAAAAATGGCATGATATCCAACTGCTAGAAGATCGACCTCACCTTGGACACCACGACTGCGACCACATCCCCGCGACAATACCCATCGCCCGTCTGGTCAAACGTGCGACATCCATCCGTGCTAGAGATGAAGAATCCCTTGTTCAGCCCGATGAAGAACTCCGATTTGCGCTGAATCATTCCTCACCTTGGCCATGATTTTTTCTTTGCGTAGACGTGGTATCAAATCTCGAGCACAAATTCTCCCATTTCGCTTCAACAAGAACGACGTGATCAGAGAGTTCAGGAGCAATGTTCCGTGCTGCGAGCCGCTGAACACACGTACTGAAGAGGAAGAAATGATTGCGGTACTATAGCACGGCACGCCGGGCACGGGGTGAGAAGCGATGTGGAAGGTAATGCGCAAGGGAGCTTTCAGCACAGCTTAGCCGCTCATGGGGACACAAAAAAGTGTATAGCGCAGTGGTGGAAATGCACGTTTTGATTTCGCGTGGCGAGGGCCGCCAGGCATTGATTTAGACAGTGCCAGAAGGGCAGGGTCTTTTGCCGGACAAAGTGAATTTGTTGCCATGGAAAATGAGTGTCCGGATCCACGTCGAAGACCCTTCATTTGAATTGCCCGAAGACTTGAAGTTAGATGAGAGTATTACGAGTACTTATGTAATAAGTCTCGTCTCTTTCAGAATGCTCGATCAGCAAAATCATCGATTTTTTTCTGTGTTATGCTCGAAACGTTGAGGGAATTTTTAGGGGCTGTACTATTGAAATTAGTCGCTATGCTTAATTTCCATTCAAAAAATCGTATTGAAAATAGCGGCTGTGTCATTGTTCAAGTTATTTTGAGATCATTGATGGATTTTTCACCGAGTCATCTTCTCCAAAAAAACTTTTTGTCCACCGGTTAATCGGGTAACTGGATGTCCGGGCTCTATCTACATCTTAATCTAATCTATGGATCATTGCACCGGACGCCGGTCGGCTGCTTCGGCATGGTAGCGTCCGTCATAAATTGCGCGTGGACGCGTTGAACTGGCATGCCAATTACATGCATATGCCCGGTGTCTGCCCGGTGTATGCCTTCCTCTCTGCTGCCCAGTGCAACGCAAGATTTCCCAAGGCTCCAACTGTTTCCGTTTGTAAACGTTTATACACGGTTTTAACCGTTTTCATTTTGCCTCCGGGGTCAAACAGTTTACCGTTTGTACACGGTTTAAATGGTGGAAAAATTTCAATCATTCACAATGATTTGCTAGTGTGAATATGAGGAAGTCTTGCTGCCAAAAATGTCTCTGGGGGCATCTATGGTCCCCCAGTCCACTCACCTGTAGCTACTGACCTCGGAGCACTCGACCTGCGCATGGATGCCCAATGTGGTAATTGTTCATATGTTTGATGGCGGGCGGGATTGATGCGCTGCTTGACCTCCTCACCTTCCGTCTTCAGCAACTTGAACCCGAAAATCTTCTAAGGAACCATCTTTCCAGCATCATCGTCTTTCATAGTACTGTTGATTAACTTGTTACTTCATAAGTTGTAGTAACCCCGGCGCCATTGAAATTGAACCGTTCGATCTCAAGTTGCCGTGAACTGTTCTTGCAAATGTACCCTATTTTCGACCAAAATTCGTTCATGCAGTCAACCGCAATGACAGGAAGCAAAACGAAGCAGAATAAGCACCTGGTCACCCAATACGGGCGCGAGTTTGGATACCCTAGAAAAATACCGTTTATAAATAGTTTTAAACGGTTTTAAACTGTTTAGATACCGTTTCCATTTAATTTACCGGACTCCGTAAACGAAAACTAAATGGTTGGGGCCCTAATTTCCTCTATTTTTCTCACATGCACACCGCAGTTAATTCATTTATCACTGACACATGGTCCCAGGCTGCCAACCCCAGCGGATGTAGTATATGCTATGATTGACCAGTATTCTATACTAGGCAGCTCCTGTGTCACAGTTAGCAAACAAATTTTAATCCATTCAGCCTAGTAATCTTGTATTTATATTCAATCTACCATTGGTGACCCTGTGCTGCTTAAGGTCTTGGCAGCGATCCAGCGACCAATGTGTTAACCGTGATCTTGTTGAATTCAATTTGTCAATGGCTCGGAAGGTATTAATATTGTTTACATAAATGATTTTTACCATTAAAATCACCCATTCACACAGTTTTATAGACCTTGAGTAGTGTAGCGCAATGTTTGAGAGCGCTTCAGCAACCACAGCGGCTTGATATGGCTGCGGTCCTACTGCCTTCGAGCTTGGATGTATCTTCGGAGAACCCCTCACTCTCTGCTCCCGATATCACATAATTTGGTTGGGTCCGAGCCTGCCCCTGTCCCTTCCGCGGATTATTTCTGCGATGTTTTGAGGATTTATTTACAGCTTCCTCACCTTCACATGGCGCCTCTTCTGATGCATTTAATTCGTTCCCCTCCTCAAAAAACATCCTCAGGCTCGACATTGGTTGTCATTACATGCCGATCCGTCGCCGATCCACTCTCGTAAAAATGCGAGAAGTTCCAGGCAAAGAAGATGGCCGGCGCCATTGGCAGGGAGTTGATCCAACAACTTTCCACATGTTATAGAGCTCCAGCGACTCCGATACAACGACGTGGAGGACGACGACTCGTTTAGAGCGCCTTCAAAAGAAGCTTGGGGACAAACGATGCAATATTTATTGACTTGTCTAGTACCTGAAATTAATTGTGTTCAAAGACACCGTGGCGAACTTCAGCCTCCTATGAGGTTGATGATCCAGCTTTATATCTCAACATAGAATAGAAATACTTGATGTCCCTTGCCTAGACTGCATGGGCAAATATTTGCCGTCCTTCACATAATTTAAATGTGTTGCAGATTCCGGTGAATGTGGTGTGCATTCCATTAAATGTGGTGTGAACTTCAGGGCATGCACCGTGTCAGAATAAATATGGTGGTTAAGTCTAGTTGATTGTGTAACTATGCACAACTCCCTGCCACTGCAGCAGCCTGAGCGTGCACACTTAGGCTAAGATGCATCATAGGCATCGAAAACAAGCCAACCAGCGAGTGGATATTGGTCAAACTTAGATAAGTACGAGTTCTTCCGGGCAACGTCACGGCCCTACTACCCAAGTTGGTGAGTGGCTTCCGTCCGTTTCATTAGCAGCATTCTAATTAATAATCGTCAGTTGCAGAACTTGGCGCTGATCCGGGCAATCCGTTCCCACCACTGGATTTTTTCTGAACCTTGGTCACAGGGAGTGTGAATTCATCTATTCCTTCCACGCACACCATCCGCGTGTGTGGTTATATATCTCACCTGTTAATATTTTTCATCTGCTAAACTTTCTTAGCAAGACCAGCAGTGTTGAACCAAAGCTAGAGCAAGTTTGTTCGAATCGAGCCTGGGCTACAACCCGGTTCGTCCAAATCTTTTTCTTCAACTCAAAGTTCGATTTGAACCGACCCAACTGAGTTCCTGGGTATAGAAATATAGAAATATTGACCCCGGCCAGTGGCGGATGGTCCGCGTCTGCATAACTTACGGCAGATCAATGCGTACGCAGAAATAGCTGGTTCGATTCGAGCCTGGGTCATGGGGAACTTCCAAATATTTAATTATTCTTCAACTCGTTGAAATCCACCCGTTTAAGGTTTCAAGGTACCCATATGTTGCGCGCAGTTGCCACGCAGCTGGGTCCTCGTTGGTCTTGGCGCCGAGACTCTCCCTTTCCCCTTCAATGCATCGTTGGGAACCCGCACAATAAGACAGTGCTGGTGTACAGCCACTGCCAGACGGCGAGCGCGCCGTTTCAGTTGGCGGATGTCCTTTTTTTTCCCAGTAATTATTCTGATGACATACTGCGCACATTATCCGCCCTACGAAAAGCTCGACTACACTATCACCGACATCAAGGCCGCAAGATCACGCTCTTGAGCGACGAGGTGGCCCTTCCATTCCGCCGCTCTCCCGCACCTGTGCATGCGACGGCCGCTCTTTTCTGCGTTGTAAGCCAATTAAAGAGAAAGCATAAAATAGCCTCAATTTTTTCAATTTTTTTCTGACGTGTTTTCTGTATGAATCCAAGTGTCTGAAAAAGCTTTCAAATTTCGCGATTCAAGGGGACCCCTCCCTCCCTAAGCCAATAAGTAAATTGCTTATCTTGGTAGCCCCTTGACTTCGAAGCAGAAGTAGCTCGTTTGAATCGAGCTTGGGCTTTGAGTCATCTTCAGAAAACTTTTTTTTTCTTGTTTAAATTCACCCCATCTAGTCAGGTTTCAAAGGAGGAGAAAGAGGCCCAGTAGTGGAAGGTCCGCATCTGATATAATCATGTATGAGTGGTCCCGATGATTAAGCAGAAGATGCTCAGCTTGGCTCATTACCGGGTTTTGTTGAACTTTTTTATTCAACGTGCGAATTTCAACTGTGTTCATCAGAGTTTCTAGGGAGGATAGAAAGACCCAGTAGCGGAAGGTCAGCATTTGCTATAATTATGAGTGTTCCCTACGATTAAGCATTTATACGTGACTCCAGTCTGTTTCTTTAGCATCAAGTCAAAAACAATTGGAAGTCATGATCCATGCCTTCGGAACTCCACCTTCTTGTTCCTTCTCACTCAAAACTTATTTTTCTGCTGTTCTGCTATAGCACTCCACTTTTATATTCAAGTTTTTTCTAGCCTGGGGTGCCAAAAGAATGAAGATGAACCAGTCTTGATAGAAAAATGAAGCAAAGACATTTTGGCATGACCATTAACATACAGAAAATACTTAGCTTGGTGCTCACTCGGCACCACCGCTGACGATTGGCATCATCCCAAATGTTGCCCAGACTCAGTCATCTATTATTTGTGATTCAAACTCAATCTAGAGCCTCGGATGAAAAATAACACCATTTGTTGTGAGATATCATGTGTTGTTCCAAGCCTCACTGTTTTCCTACAACATCGGGATCTAGTAGTAAGTTATATTCCTGGTACATTCCCCAAGCCAGAGGAGTAATCTGTGTTGAATTGAAATTCATGACTGCACTAACTTCCGAGATTCTTTTTTACAACTCAAATTGAATTCCCAGTGGCACAGCTGTCATTCAGAATTAATGCAATTTTTCAATTGATTTGACAGTCACATATCACAGGGGGGTCTGTGGGCATCGAGATCCATGCATCACAGGGTACTTGTTGAATGTGCCTTTGTCACCCACAAAATCACCAAAGACGTGCAAAAAAGCTCATGTCTGACCAAAATTGCGGTTCATGTGTTGAAAATGTCCGGTCAGTTGCAGAAAACTTTCTGGGCTATTGAATTGTTGAATCGGAATTTTTGCGTCAGAGTTGCACCCCCTGTCAAATCAATTGAAAAAATACAATACTTACATGCATTTTGAAGGCTGCAAAAGGCATTACAGCCTGTTATTCACTTCATAAATCTGGATTATGGGATGAGAACTCAATGATATTTGATCAGATATAGAGAAGCAGTCATGTATTGGTCATGTACAATATTATTTTCCAACAAGCTGAGAATCACTGGATATTTAATTTTTATGGTGTTCAATGTGTTGCTGTAATCTGGCCAACTTCTTCTGAACAATGAGGGTTTCCTTGTGCTCTGGACCTAAGGTTGAACTCTTCTTTTCAAGCACAGTTGAGAGAAGCTGCTCTGCCTCTGTGAATTTGTCCAGATCCCTGTATATTAATGCCAAGTCGGCCATAGCAGTCAGAGTTTCCGGATGTGCTGTCCCACAGAGCTACTTCCTCTTTTCTAGCACAGCTACTTCAAGCTCTTTGGCATCCATGAATTTACCCAGCTTCCAATATGTGGCTGCAAGATTTGACATGGCACCCAGAGTTTTAGGATGGTCTGGGCCTAATATCTGTTTCCGCTTTTCCAGCACCACCATCTTGAGCTCCTCTGCTTCTCTGAGTTTCCCTAGGTCATGATATGTGACTGCAAGTTCTGACATAGCATGCAGAGTATCAGGATCTTCAGGGCCCAATATCTTTTTCCGCTTTTCCAGCACCACCACCTTGAGCTCCTCTGCTTCTGTGAGTTTCCCCAGGTCATGATACATGTCTGCAAGACTTGACATGGCAGTCAGAGTATCAGGATGTTCTGGTCCCATCATCTGTTTCCGCTTTTCCAGCAGCACCACCTTGAGCTCCTCTGCTTCTGTGAGTTTCCCTAGACTGTAATATGTGGCTGCAAGATTTGGCATAGCAGCCAGAGTATTGGGATGGTCTGGTCCCAATATCTTTTTGCTCATTTCCAGCACAGCTACATTGAGCTCCTCTGCTTCTGTGAGTTTCCCTAGACTATGATATGTGGCTGCAAGATTTGACATGGCAGCCAGAGTAGCAAGATGTTCTGTGCCTAAAATCTGTTTTCTCTTTCCCAGCACAGCTACTTTGATCTCCTCTGCTTCTGTAAATTTCCCTAGACTGTGATATGTGGCCGCAAGATTTGACATAGCTTGCAGAGTATTGGGATGGTCTGGGCCTAAAACCTGTTTGCTCTTTTCGAGCACCACCACCTTGAGCCCCTTTGCTTCTGTGAGTTTCCCCAGGTCATGATACATGTCTGCAAGACGTGACATGGTATCCAGAGTATCGGGATGTTCTGGTCCCAATACCTGTTTCATCATTTCTAGCACCACCACTTGGAGCTCCTCTGCTTCTGTGAGTTTCCCTAGACTGTGATATGTGGCCGCAAGATTTGACATGGCAGCTAGAGTTTCAGGATGGTCTGGGCCTAATATCTGTTTCCGCTTTTCCAGCACCACCACCTTAAGCTCCTCTGCATCTGTGAGTTTCCCTAGGTCATGATATGTGATTGCAAGATTTGACATGGCAGCCAGAGTTTTTGGCCTGGGCCAAATATCTGTTTCCTTTTTTGCAGCACAGCTATGTCAAGCTCTTCTGCTTCTGCGAGTTTCCCTAAGGCATAATATGTGATTGCAAGATTTGACATAGCAGCCAGAGTATTGGGATGTTCTGGGCCTAACATCTGTGTCCATTTTTGCAGCACAGTTACTTGAAGCTCAAGTGAATCTGTGAATTTCCCCAGCTTCCAAGAGGTGGCAGCAAGACTTGACATCACAGACAGTGTGTCTGGATGTTCACTCCCCAAGATGTGCTCTCTGTTTTCTAATAAAGCCACACAGAGCTCCTTGGATTGGTTGAAATGCCCAGAGTCATAGTATACCCGCGCATATGTGTAACAGAATTCATGGGCAATCTTTGCTTCTCCATGGAGGACAGAATTGAGGTGGGGCAAGAGACTAATATGGAATACTTGCTTATCCCAAGTTGACATTGTTGCCATTGCAAGGATAATTTCAGTGCATTGTTGAGTGGAATTGGTATCTGTGATGGTCTTTCTACTCCAGTCATGGACCAAGGGGTGGATTGAGAGTAGGTTGGTGTTTGGATCCTCATTAATCAAGGAGTATCCCTGGATTTCCATAGTCATATCTGTGAAGTGGAGTCCATCCCAAGTCCCAGTCTGTGTCAGAAAATTATTCAGAAACTCATGAGGCTCCCTCATTTGTTCCTCTGTTGGTCCCAAGGGCCCATGCTTGTATATGGCAGCACTGGAAAAAATAGCCTCTGATATTCCTTCATGGTGTAGGAAGGAGCATATTTGCAAGAATTTGGCTGCCAGCTGTCCCAAACACTTGAAGCTGATGTTCCATGTTGTATACACTGACCAGGCATATTTATCAAGAGGCTGGTCCGGCAACCTACTCAGAAGTTCAGCATGATTTTCCTCATACACTGTAAGGTATTTTCTGAGTTTCTGAGTTTTCGCAATATATGCACCTGCTTGAACAATTGCAAGGGGAAAACAATAGAGAGCCTTGGAAAGATGAGGAAAATAATAGCCCAAGATCTGGAGAATAAATACCTTCACAATGTCTGTTGCAAGAAATTGTGTCTCAATTGTGAGAGGTTGGATAGCACTAGCCAGCAACAGTTGTACTGCATCTTCTTCCTCCATATCGGAGATGTGATGATAGCAGTTAGGTGCATGAACATACAGCTGGGGATTCCGTGAGGTTATCAAGATATTGCCACTGGAGCTCTGTGGAAAATAATTGAACAGTTTGATGCTGGGATCATCTGCATTATCAAATATCAGCAGCCACTCCTTCTGAGAAGAAGCTAGCCAGTGAGAAGCATCTTCATCATCACTTCCAATGGATCTAGTGAGGGCAATATTTTTGAGCCCAGCCTTGATTGTGTCAACTGTGCTGGCATCAAGGAAAAACACATCCGTGAACCTGCAACGAGAGCTGAATAGCATAGAGCTGTGTATGTGAAAGATCATACCGAGATTTGGCAGTTTCATCCAGGAACTTTAGGCAAATTTGAGTTTTCCCTGCACCACCCAATCCATGCAACAGACAAGCATGCTGCCTGCCAATATCCTGTGAAAAATAGGCATGCATTTTGTCCAGGATGTTTCTTCTTCCACGGAACATGGGGGAGGGAGGGGGACAGATTGTGGTGACAGGAGGAGGTGGAGCTTGAGAAACAGGCACACTGGCTTCATTGGGTTCCTCATTTGAATGGGAGTAGAAGATAAGAGATGAATCATACCATGGATGTTGAGTTCAGCCACAGACATCAGCTTGGAACATACGGGCCAGGAGACATTTGGCAACAATAAGCTCACAATGAAGTCACTACGCAGCTTCTCCAGTCGTGTTTTGTATCTGGCCAGCTCATCACCGATACTGGTTGACTTGCTAAATTCTTTGAAGCGGCCAAGAGCTCAGTTCTTTTGGCGCTTCTGGATTTGTCCCACTTTCAGTTGAATTTCATCCAGTAAACTATCCAAATGATGTAAATAAATCAATGAATTGAATTGTGGCATAACCACTATACCATTCAAGGTCCCAGCAGAGTTGTAGAAGGCTGCTTGTGCCATCAACACCGTGATGAGAGATCTTCTCCTGCAGTATTTTCACGGTGCTAACAATGTTCTCACACAATTCCTCAAAATCATCTCGGTTTTTCGTCATTTTCTGATACCCATCAGTAGTCAGATTATAATGCACATCCCAGCCTAGGGCAACACACACCTGGACAGCCTCCAGAATCGGTATGACGGGGCTCAAAGCCCCTTGGATGTAGGGAAACGGCAGGCACTCTGCGGCAGCCGTGATTGTCTTGGCCGTTAAAATCAAGTTTGCGAGCCAATCTGGTGAAACCCTGGTGCCTGGAGGGCCAGGCGGGGGTGTAGGTTGTGGGGTCGTCATCAGGGTAGAGGCTCTGGTGTCATATGTGGAACTGAAAAAATTCTATTCAAAAATATTCAAAAAGTCCCTATTCAGATAGTAGAGGTTTTGCAGTCTTAGTTTTCATATTGCCTATTGGTGAAGTGGTTGTGTGTAGCTTCTCTTTCAGCTTTGTAAGCTTTGTCTTTTGGTCGCATGTTCGAACCCCGTAGCAGTTCTCTTTTTTTTTCTCACTTCCGCCATCCATTAACTAGCTTTTCACTATTCTACTTTTTCTCCCGAATTTTTTTTTACATGTCACCACACTTTCTGGTGTTTTTCAATCAATATATAAGAATTAACAAACATGATCCTACTGTCAAAAAGAATTAAATTCCGCTGTTCTCCTGCACAATTTCAGTGCACTATTGAAAATGTGGAATAGAAGAGCTCACTGGTAACAATTTACACCGTTTCCTGCCAGATTCACCAGGACAATTGTAACCTGACTGTCCAGCAGCAACACAATTCTGACACTTCCTCTGTCGTTTCTTTCCGAGATTGGGTGGTCCAGTGTAGGATACAAAGTTCATCTGGGATGAACCACTGGTCAATCCTGCTTGTTGTGGCCAGTAAGTGGGCTGGAATTCAATTCCGTGCCAAGGCTGCGTGTTGTAAGACATGGGAGTACTTCCCCTGTAATTGGTGTCTGGGAGAGGGTCACTGGGATGTGAGACAATGTCCAAAAAATCCACTTCCATCGGGATCTGCATCTGAGTGGAGCCATCATCTGCACCCTGACTTCCTGAAAGGTTTGTATCTACAGGGGGCAGCTGGTCTGGCATGGATTCACTGATAAGGTCCTCATCTGGGATCACTCCTGGGTTGTCTCTGGCTGCAGCAGGAAGTACATGTGAAACATGTGTTGTTGCTCGGATCCGACTGCGGTTGGGCCGGCGCTGCTCTCTGCTTGAAAGCAAGGAGTCTTGGCTTCTCCTAAGACCTTCCCAAACCTTGTGGTGGGACTCAAGATCCTCTTTCAGTTTGTAGAATATTTTCTTCCCATCTGCCTGTGTGGACCACCAGGTTGCCATTCGATCAAAATTAACTTTGCCTTGAAGTGAAAAGAAATCTCCACCCGGGGTCATTGCTGTATGGTACAAATCAAATTCATCCTGAGTGTGAACTGGAGTGACTGCGAATTTTGTTTTTTGTGCATGTGCAAGATAGGCATAAATATTATCCCGTTTAGCCTTCAAAGTGGACAAATGTAATCTCTCAGGATAGACAGATGCAACCTCAACTTCAATGGTGTCATGGCCAGGGCCAAGGAAGTCATTCTTGGCTCGAAGTGTGAGTGGAATACCAGTTATCCCAAACTGTACATGAGTGGGTGCAAAGCTGAGAGGAGAGGTATCCTGAATGACTCGCTGGGGCAAAATAAGAAGAGAGTCATTCCATTCAATGTCAGCCCGGAGCCGAAATATGTCATCATCAATCCAGGGATCATAGTGACCACTGTATTTCAGATTATTTTTATGCAAGGCACCACAATCGACATTATGACGATGTCTCCAATCAGCAGCCAGGCTGTCTGCAAGTTCTGGTGATGCATTCAGAGCTGCAAAATTCCGCCGAAGTGGATTATGAACTGCACCCTCAACAGAGTTGGTTCCTCGGGGGCAATGATACAAAGTCAAATGATTCTTGTCCATGCCTTCAACCGTGTAGAGTGGAATGCCAGCTGGGTCAGAGACCCATCCCTTCAACACATTGTTCAAGACACCTTGAGATTTTTGACGTGTTTCATCACTGAAAAGGGGAAGTTTGGTGACACTGCATTTCACATTCGCCCAAGCGTTGAAGAACTCGGACAACAAGGTATGCAAGATGTCCTTCTGTGGAATATAGCGTCACACTCTCCGCCATATCCACCCGGGTGACTTCGACCGTGCCTGATCCCAAGTGATTCCCTTGGCCTTGAGTACTGCTTCAACTGCACTCTTGTCTCCCAAGTCCGGAATCAGCATTGTGTCACTGAATGCCCTTGCAAAATGCCTGCGTAGGGTGTGTTTCCGTGAGATTGTTCTACACACTTTGTCAATCTCATGGAAAACATCTGCCAGAATTCGGGAGGGAATACTACCCACCAATTCTTGAAAGAATTGGCGGTCTGCTGGATTTTCAATTCTCTCAAGGAAATCTTTGCAGTAGGCATCATCTGTATCAGACTCCTCCGACTCAGCTTCTGAGCTGTCATCAGGTGGTGGAGGAATGTCGGTGGGTGAAAGGGCAGGAGTAACAAAGGTTGACTCAGGTGGTGGTGGGATCAATTCACTTGTTCCAGAAATTTGATCTGGCTCAGTCCTTTGGGGGATAGTGGGGGCATCAATATTCCGAGTTCTCAGAGATGCTATGCTAACAACAGCATTGAAAGTCTCTTGATTAATGAGAACTCGGAATATTGATGCCCCCACTATCCCCCAAGGACTGAGCCAGATCGAATTTCTGGAACAAGTGAATTGATCCCTTCAAAGCTGTTGTTAGCATAGCATCTCTGAGAACTTGGAATATTGATGCCCCCACTATCCCCCAAAGGACTGAGCCAGATCAAATTTCTGGAACAAGTGAATTGATCCCACCACCACCTGAGTCAACCTTTGTTACTCCTGCCCTTTCACCCACCGACATTCCTCCACCACCTGATGACAGCTGGAAAGCAATCTGCCAATCCACGGTCCAGCTGATCCAGGATCAAAGGATCATAGAGGTTCCAGGAACGGCTGCATCCCTTGTCACCTAGTTTATTCACCACCTTGCACTGTATGCGCATTGTCATGACATAATAAACTCGGACAATATCAATGACCCGCCGAGCAAGTGGCTTATCGTTCCAGCCTTTGATTTCCAGTGGCCGGTGTGTGCTTCCATAGTGAGGGCAGTCTTTGTTTGGGCAAGTGAGAATGGTCCCCAATTTGATCAAGTGAGGGAGCCAAACAAACACCGATGGAAAATATAATCCTGTGGGCTGGAGGGATTTTTGTAGAGCAAAAATGGGGGATGGTGGATGAATCCAGAATGAGCCCTGCTCATAGCATTGGGGCCATACACCACTATTCAGTTCAGCTACCAGCTTTGTCTTGAGGCCAGCAAGATAGAGTGAAATTACACCCTCTGTGTCAACACGAGTTTCATCTGGCAAAGACTTAGATGGAATAGCCTCATCCAAAAGATCTTCAAAGTCGGAGTCAGCCTCTGACTCATCATCCGAGTCACTATCCAGTGGCTCTGGTCTCAGAAATGGGAATGGAGCTTCCAATCAAAGTTAGATTTTGAGAGAGAAAATAAGCTGTGACTGACCAGCTTCGGCAGTATCCATTTCTAGTCAGGTTTCAGAGGGAGGGATTCGGCAAGAGTGAGATTTATGTACCTTCAGTGCTGCTCTCATGTCCAGCTGAATTTTGAGTCGCAGAAGTAGCTTGTTGACTGAAATTATACAGATGAATGGCTGGCAATAATTTCTATAACAGAAACACACCTCAGTTTAGGCTCTACAGAGAATTTATAAGTGGGTAGTACAGTAACAGGGCTAAATAACTCACTGAATATATTATACAAGTCCGCAATTCCATTGCCTCTGATTATTTTACTGTTCCACACTTATGAAAAGATGACTTCAGTATAAATTACAGTGTACCACATAGAAATTACCTGGAGGTGTGCGGGGTTGCGAGTCCGGAGCTTCAGGGGCACTCCGAGTTCCTGAGCCGCTCGCCTCTCCTACATCCCTTCGTTTAGGCCCAGAACCAGGCCTTGCACCTCCTGCTTGGTGATCAGGTTTATTCTTGCTGCCTCTGGGTCTCCCAATTGGCCCTGACATGTTTATCTTGCAAGCAATGTGGGGGAAAACAAGGGAAATGTACGCGCGACGACGACAACGGGTATCTATTAATATTAGGCTATATTAGGCTATATTAGGTCCCGGCATCGCCTCGGCATCATGTGGGAGCGAGCCAGGCCGCTTTAGGCCTGCGTGGGAGCGAGCCAGGCCTAAAGCGGCCTGGCAGGCCCAATGCGGCCTGGCCAGGCCTAATCGGGCCTGGGACGGTTCCACATATGACACCAGAGCCAGGGTAGATGTCCAAGTGTCGAAGCGCTCTATTGCCGTAAGCTATAACACCCTTGTGGCACGCCTTATTAATAGTTAAGGCACGGAGCCAATGCGGACCTAAGTACACGTCGCCGGAGAGTCTTTGATACGCCGGACAGAGCCACGGAGGGTCCCATATCGGTCCGGCGCGTCCAGCGGTCCACCGGAATCTGAGCGAGCATGATCAGTGTGTTGTGATGTTTCTTTGCAGCTCATTTTATTCTTCAGTCCTGCGGGAAAGAACAGTGAACTTATTCGAGCCTTCACTGCATTCAGCGGCCCCCTAGTAATGGATCACGTCGAGGTGATTAGATGGGCATCGACGGGCAGATGTAGCTAGGCAGCTGTAGATGCCAGCTAAGCCATCTCTCGGCTGGCGGCACATAAACCCGGTCGGGTCTAGACCGCTTAGATTGACAAGTCTAGACAAATAGGCGCACATAGACGTCATATAGACGAATCTAGACCCGTCTCAGATGATCTACGATTTCGGTAATCTAGGAGGGCTGAATGCAGTGTTTGTCATCCACTTCTGCTGTTTCCTTTTCAACAACACTTTGAAGATTTTATCTCCAGGTTGCTGTGATCTATTCATGTTGTCTATCGATCACAAGGTTCGCAAACTATGGTTCACCTTCAGCTTCATGCCGGAGACAGCCGGATTGTATGGCCATTCACAGTCCCTGAGCAGAAGAAGGTAGACACAAACCTCCCCATCCTGTGGATGACGTCCGATTTCGACTTAAAGTGCGTACTCCTTAGAACTACAAAGTCCTATCTGATCATAATCACTGCCCACAGTCTATCGACGGAGTTGACCACCTTCGCCCATGCGCAGATGCCCAACGCGACGCTGGTGGTGTGCCACGGAGACAACCACTGTTCCATTGACGGTGCGCACCCTATCTCCGTTATTTATTAAAAAATTACATTCGGCATCCTAACCCATCTATTCATTTAGTCGCTCCCCCTGCTAATGCCGTTCAAGGTATCATGGCACAATTCATCCGCACTGGTGTGATGCCCGGCCCCTGTGACGACGGCTTCATCACGATAGTCCCTCCCGGTACATGCACGCCGGTCCCTGGTGCATACGATGTGCCCACTGGCGCGATAGTGGGCGATATCAGTGGGATCCAGGCTATTAGTTAAGGAATTTTAGTTCTATATGTACCTGATTAATATATTCGACTTTTTCTCGGTGGCTTGGTCCACGAGTATACTGCTGAGGCAGCAAAGCCTTGGTTTGATCGATGGGCTGATGTTGGAAAGATCGTCGTTATTTTTTCTCTTCCACCATGACATCTTCATCCCGCTGAGCCTTCCTCGCATGAACTTTCATTTAGGATGTATTTCGATAGGTAGATGCAATCTACTTGATTAGACGATTAGAGGAATATGGAGGATACGAAGAAGTAAAAGCAGGGAAGGTGGGCGACGGACGAGCCTTGAAGCTAAGGATGACGAGACCAGACCAACGCGAAATACGGAGAGAGCACTCGTGGCTGAAGTCTGTAATTGACCAAAGACCGTTCTAATCGAGCCTGGGACATATGTGTCCCCTTTGCGTCAGATTTATTTACCAACTCACCGGCCCGCATCCGCGAGAACTCAAAAAATCTGGGGGCAATGTCGCAAATATTCGATTTGGAATACAACCTCAGATAGGGCCTTTCTGAATCTTATAGGCAAAACACGCAGGGTTATAGCGCCTTATAAATACTTATAACCCCGCCTCTTTTGCCTATAAGGTTCAGAAAGGCACTATCTTGGCTTCTGATTCATGATCAAGAGGAACTTTTGCGACAAAAGTACTATCGCACATCAGTTGGCCGGTTGTTGGTAGACATTTCCCTATTTACGGTTAAAGTCCTAGGGAAATTCCGAAGTACAAAATTATAGGCCCAGTAGCTCTGTACAACTTGAAAAGATTGCGCGTTGAAACCAATTTAATTCAAGGTGCTCGTAAGTAACATAGGGGTTTCGGCAACAGCCGCGGTTTGGTCGAGATAACAACTCAAAATATGAACACATCAACCTCGTGTCATTTTGCTCGACCAAATCCACGTCCATGGCCATGAATGGCATTACAGACTCTGCAAATTCTGTCCACTCTGATTCTGCGCCTCAACCGCAGCTTCTCGACACGTCCGAGCGCGAAGCGTCAATAACGACGCTGCCTCCTGAGCTCATTTGCGAGATATTCTCCTGGACTTTACCCGTAAAGACCTACATGAATGATGGGGTCAAGTTGAAGCCATCATACGTACCCATATATGCCCAGGTCAAGAGTAGTCCCTGGATTTTGGGACACGTATGCCAGCAATGGAGAGCGCTAGCTCTCTCGTGCCCTACTCTTTGGTCCTCCATTACCGTGATCGTGCCGAGGACGCCGCCCATTCGCAACCTACCCATCCTTGAAGAACAACTCCGTCGGTCAGCCAATTCACCCCTCGATGTGTTCATTGTTGCCCAAAGCTCCGGTCGGAATTGGGGAGATCAAGAGTGTTTACGGATGCTCATCGGATGCTGTGGGCGGTGGCGGTGTTTTTACACCGAGGCTTTGTTGGGCCCAATATTTGACCCCATTCGAAACAATCTCCCTCTGCTGAAAGAGCTGATTGTCGCCCCGTCTCTCGGAGCGAAACCGAATGATATGTTTCTAAATGCTCCGAGTTTATCCAAGGTTGTCCTGGCCGGCAGTAATTGGATGCCTGACATTACTCTCCCCTGGGTGCAGCTAACGGAATATAGGGCCTCGTTCGCCCCCCTCCACCATTTCGGCCACTTGCGCGCAGCGCCGAACCTGATCCATTGCGACATCACTGTTCAGACGCATGATAGTACTATGGATCCTCCCAGGCTTCACAACTACCCCCAGTCTGGGCAAACCACAACCCTCCACGCGCTGCGCCGTCTAGTGATCAGCATCGACAAATTTCTCCATTACCTCGTTACTCCTGCTCTCGATGAGCTTTATGTCATCGGAGCATGCGACGCTGTCCAACCCTTCCTTGACCGTTCTTCCTGTGTATTGACGCGCCTCACACTGTACCAGTGCAACTCATATGACAGCATCATCCCGCTTCTGCACAGCACTCCATCCCTTACCACCCTCCAAATCGGCTTCTCCGGCGGAGCGGAGGAGATGAGCAGCCTCATCTCAGCTCTTACAATCGATGCAGAATCGGGGGGACCTTGTCTGTCTCCCAACTTGACCTCCATCTCATGGGCAGATCGAAAATGTGTCCTCAGCCACGCCGCTTTCGTGGACATGGTGCAGTCACGATGGCGGGTGACTGATACCACCTATTGTCGCCGCCTGCGTTCTGTCGAGATCCTCCTCGGTCGTGTTCGTATAATCAAAACTCGGACAATTGGCAAGCACTTGGAGGCGTTTCGTGACGAGGGACTCGAGGTTTCTATTGTTGATTGTCGTCAGGTGCCAACTGCGATTGCGAAGTGGAGGGAGTGGTAAAGGATTTCATATACTAATATTTTAACTGTACTTAAAACCACCCTTTCAGAGCCGAAGGCCCGGTTCCGCGTTGGCGGAAACTCAGCTGAGCGTGGTTCATTAGCGGAAGCCGCCTGTTCTAGCCGTAGAAATAGTTACGCAGATGTATAATCAGCTAGCCAGACATAAGACCTAGACACACCTAGAAAGGCTCTGTCTAGGTGAATTAGCCAGAGTTCTCCGATGCCTAGGCATAGAAGGTCAGGGAACGTAGTGCACCTTATGGATACAGAAATGAAGGCCCAGTGGCAGAAGGTCCGTACATGTCCAGGGAATTGTATTGTTTTCCAAGCAGATTACGTCCGTTCAACTCGGGCCTGGGCCATGTTTCACGTCCTATATCCTTTTATTTGGTCTCTCATAGCCGCACTTCAACTATTCTAACTCGCTCCTCATTACCTTTTATTCAACTCAAGGTGCAAATTGAACCAACCTAATGCAGTTTCTATATGTACCAGGAATGAGAGAAAAGGCCCAGTTGCGGATGGTTCCGCGTCTGCTGAACTTGTTCAAAGTCTGTACCGAAATCCTATCCTTGGCCCGTCTTCTTTATTTTTTTTCAACTTGCTAATTCAATCAACTAAACGGAGTATCTGTGTATAGAAATATAGGCCCAGTGGCGGATGGTTCCGATTGTGCTGAACTTGTTCAAAGCCTGTACCGCGGTACCATGCAGAAGACGCTTGTTCGACTCGAGCCTGGACCTTGGCCCGTCTTCCCTCATTAATTTTTTTCAACTTGCTAATTCAATCAACTACAAGGAGGATCTGGGTATAGAAATATAGCCCCAGTGGCAGATGGTTCCGCGTCTTCCATACTTGCAATGGCTTTGGAGATTAAATAGAGCAAGTTAGTTCGATTCGAGCTTGGACCGGTGGTTTGGAATCTGGATATTATTTTATTCAACTCACTGAGATTTACCCCATCTTGAGGCGTCAAAGGAAGGGAGAAAGGCTCAGTGGCGGATGGTTCCGCGTCTGCTAAGCACGAAATGCTGAAGACAACCAACAGTAGGCAGAATACGCTCGTTTGAATCGAGCCTGAGCCGTAATGGCATTTTTTATTCAACACGGTAATTGCAACTCTGTTAAGCAGAGTGTATTGGTGAGAGAAAGCGGGATGGCTTCGGTGTCTGCGATAATTCAAAAAATGGCGCAGAAGCAGAGTATGCTCGTTCGACTCGAGCCTGGGCCATGCATGTGCGACTCGTTTTTTTTCATATGCATTTTGCTGCTTGAAATCAACCCATCTATTTGGATTTCAAAGGAGGAGAGAAAGGCCTAGTGGCGAAAGGTCCGCGTCTGCGATACTTGAGCCTGTAGATTCATTGCAATGATCTTACGCAGAATATGCTTGTTCGAATCGAGCCTGGGCCATACAAAGCCAGAATTCATGCTTTTTTTATTCAGTTAACCTGTTTGCCAAATTTACCCCATCTCTTTAGGTTTCAAGGGAAGAGAACAAAGCCCAGTGGCGGATGGTTCCGCGTCTGCTAAACTTGTGACACTCTTCAAGTTCAGGATATCGAGGTATGCAGAAGACGCTCGTTCGACTCGAGCCTGGGCCATGCCACTGCCAGTGGCATGGTGGAATTTTTTTATTCCGCTTGTTAATTGAACCAACTTCACTGGGTTGTGAAGTATAGAAATGTCGGCCCAGTGGCGGATGGTCCGCATCTACTGAACTTATCGGACTCGTAATCTAGATACCGAGGTATGCAGAAAGCTGACCCACGTCAACCCCGCCCCAGACATCACGTGCTGATTTCCCCTTACGGAATCCTGTTGTTCGCAATACAAAATCCGCCTCTCGTGCCACCGAAATATTGCTCAAAATATGTTTATACACACCAAATCCATCATTGGAATGTGACCCAATATTTTCCCAAAATTAGACCGTGTTTCTAAATCAGGAGTCTGATCATAATAGTCAACTGACTTTCCCTCTTATCTATAGCCCAATAGTTCAACTGGAAAAATGCTTTGCAGTATCTGTGTTTGTAATCTAAGTCCCCGGATGTCCTCAGTTCAATTCTCTGAGCTCCATTTTTTTTTCGCAGCTAGCGATAATTGTCATTTCACGTGCTAGCCAAATATGACCATACATGACGTGTCTTTTTTTTCATCTCTCGCTCGCCCCTTCCTGGCCATTAGCAACATGGACAATAATGCCTCAGTCCCTTCCCCAAAAAAATGCTCACAGTCCAAGTGCAAGACTATGCTCCCGTATGGCTACGGCACAAAATCCTGCCAGTCTTGTCGTGACAAGGACAAAGCGCGCAAGAAGAGGAAGCGTGACAATGAGAACGAAAACAATGGTGAAAGTGAAGCATCAAAGAGAGCTCGTGTTGAGCTCGAGAATATCGATCCCAGCCTCGAAAGTACATGTCAAATATTCCGCAGCGCAGTCCTTTCTTTGCTCACATATTTTTAGCCCTTCCAGTGCCAAGCAGCGGTCCCGACGCGGAAATGGACGATGGAGAGGATGAAGAGGATCACAATGGACATGTAAGCCCTTTGTTTCGTTATTTATACTCGCCCTGAGGGCTTCATTTTATTTAGGAGGCAACACTATATACAGACAGTCAAGAATTATTCACCGCACTTCGACAGGCTTTCCACACAACAAAAGATGTTGAATTCCACGGCACCTACCATCTAGCCCAAGATCCTCTCGTTTCCAATAAGCAGCGTGTTCAAATGACAACCTATGAGATATGGAAGGTGACTGGATATCGATTCAGGTATGTCCCAACCAGCTCTCAAGTGTTTGCAGTCTAAATATATGTTGACAGGGTCAAAGAAAATAGAACACTCAAGAAAGGCCATCATACTCGCCTTTGGTGTTGTCAAGATGCGAACCGCAAGCAAAAGTCGCGCCCAAGCGAACGCGAAGGAGCCAAGCCACGGGATACACTCGGCATGAAGCGGTATCTGTGCCAAAGCAGCCTCAACATCTCATGCTGCAATGATGGATCCAAGACTGCTGTACGGATTCGTCTCCACCATCACGAGTCGCATGTCCATTACTACGATGTCGCTCTGCCCCCACAAGCCGTCGCAATTATACGCGAAAAACTTGAGTGGAGCACACCGAATGAGATGGTGGGTATGGTTCAGGACCGTTTTCCACAGGTGACCTCCAACCAAATCCATCGTGCTTGGTCGCAGATGAGTGAAATGCTGTGGAAGCGCGACACTCTGCAGCTACCTTCAGCAGAGACTTTACTTCGTGAATATGGTGATGAGGTCGAGGTCCTGAATGTTCAGCCCGCTGAAGGGGTGGAGCAACTGGCCTGGGTCATGAAAAAAATTGCAGAGCCTCTTCGTGGGAAGATAGTCGAGATCGGAATCGATGCTACCTGTGCGCAATGTTTATCCGTTCCGTTCAATACTGACTCTTAATATATAGACAATACGAACTCGAAACACCTGGAACTCTATTCTGTCCTCGGCGAATACGACAATGCAGGATTCCCTCTGTCTTACTGTTTATTATCGACCACAGGCGCAATGGGGATCCACAAACGCCGTACAGCATTACGTGCCTGGGCGGAACAATTGCGTGACAAGTACGGTGTCAGGCCTCATTTTGTTCATGTCGACAAAGACATGGCGGAAATTGGCATGATACGTGATGTATGGCTGGCGAAGATACAGCTCTGTTGGTGGCATTTGCGCGAGGCAGTCAGAACACGGCTGAAGAGCGGTAAATTATCCACGACACCATATAATCCAACTCGAGCCCACGTGGAATTCCCCTTCATCTCCATCGACTTCAAGCCCTGTGGTCGTGCAGATCCAAAGGAATATGAAGGTGGTGAATGCGACGAGCCGATTACTGGTTCGTCAAGCTCAGAACCTGTCACCATCGACCCCAATGCAATTTTTATTCGCATCCCTGGCATCGCCTCAACGAGTCTGGGGAGGAACCATATCAATACACCCCCGGTGCCTCCTTCAACACAGCCAGCAAGTTCAAACCTCGAAGATTTCGATGTGACGGACGAACCAAGGCGCACCTTCTGTCCACTAGAGCTGCGTGAGCCGATCATTGGTCAAATGGAGCGCCACTTTTGTGCTCATCCCCTCCTACCTGGTTATTCCCACCCAAGTTCCGCTGGAATTAAATCTTGGGCTGTCAAACAGATGTACACCTTCTGTTTTGAGAACGATCTGCCTGAGGTCTGGGCATATCTGTGGGAGAACTGGTATCGCCAGGGACGATGGGAACTCTGGGCACGCGCAGAGGATTCTCAGATCCCACGGCTCAAGACCACAATGATGGTGGAATCCCAGTACGTTGCATTTTTGACAACAGTGTCATATTCTAATTGAACATTAGCTGGCGCCGTATCAAGAAAGACTTCCTGCACCACTTCCACATGCCACGACTCGATCTTCTTGTTTGGATTCTTGTCAAGAAGTTAGCGCCCTCATATTACGAAAAGCTCAAGAATATGACCGTGGAAATTGGGCGTTTCCGTTCACTTGGATCGTGGCGTAAAGCCTTCAAGCGCGAGTGGAAACGGTGCAAGTCTGCCACAATTACACTTCCACTTAACCCCAAATACCGAACTGATGTGCGCCAATGGAAGTGCACTTGTGATTATCTTCCCACCAGCCGCTTTCTCATCTGCAAACATCTGGTTCAAGGATTGGAGCCCGTTGCACCAATTTTCTTCCTTGAGGCTTCACGCAACCGAACTGCGCCTTTCTGGGCGCATCCAGCACTCGTTCCCCTTGGCTCAAACATGCCAATTTGCACCGATGCACATGTGGTTTCCCCAAACAGCCTGCCTGTACACAACAATCATGACGACGTGCCGGAGGATTCCGACGATGAGGAGATGGTTGAAGTCACTCAGGCAGCGCCAGGCACGTTTAATGAACGCCTGACCGAGCACCTCGCAATAATCCGGGATTTTTGTGATGGCCTGGAATACCAGCGTCAGTTCATGGATTCTCGCATGCTTGATGCGCTGGAGCGGGATGGAGCTGCATTTCTGCGCCTTGCGCACAACTGCTTGAGCCGTGAACGGCGCCATAACTCAAGCAGAAGTGCCACTCCTACAACTTGGGAGCAGTCCACCTCAAATGCGATGTTTTATCGATCGAGACCGTCGCTTGCTGACCGAGATACATAATTTGTCTTCGTTTCACTGATGTGTTACACTCCAAAAAAATAGCTACTTATTTATACCTAGGAACTATAGGTCACACAAATAAATTTGGTGTCTGACGTGTCGTTGTGAGCGTATACACGTTGAATATATTGGGATATTGGTTTGACGTGGGAAGATGACGTACAGCACGTGATGTCTGGGGCGGGGTTGAGCAAGGGAACTTTATGCAGAAGACGCTCGTTCGAATCGAGCCTTGGTCATTCAGTGGTGCCTGCTTCTTCTTTTTTTTGGGGGGGTGAGGTCCTCGAATTCCCACATGGGTCCAGTAGACAAAATAAATTTAGATCTATCTGCCCACTACATTTTTATGTACTTGCACGCGAATTATTTGGAGGCACGTATTTTTTGGTGTTTCGAATCGTCACGGCGTGACATCTGATCTCAATGCTATTGCCACCAACCTTCGAGATGGCACACTGGCTCGACGTGCAGCTCCGTCCACGCACGTCTTCGACCTCGGCGTCGAGATCTCATCTGACATGGGCCCAGTGCTGGGGAGGGTGAATGTGCTGCAGTGGCATCTCGAGCAGAAGCGGCGAATTTTGGATTGAATTTGGTGTTTTGGTTTGAAGGGATGGTGGAGAAGGAGAAGGACGGCTGGTTCAAGGACGTCGACCGCGTGTGCATCGGCGATGGCTGCTGGCTCAACGGCGCACCCAGCCGCGGACCTATGGTCTGCGCGGGCTCGGTATTTCAAGCTGACGCTCGACTTGCATTCGGGTCCATTTTTTCCGGTATTTAAATTGGTGATACTCAAGAATCAGCATTCAGGCGTTGTTGGCCATACAGTGCACGACCCCATGACGGACCTCGCCACGTTCATGAGCATGCTCAACGCGCAGGGCAACATCCCGGCGACATAGTCAGCATCGCAGACGTGGAGGAGCGGTGCGTTCTTTCTCTTGTTAATATACCGTGTACTTAGTAGTGTTATCAGCGCACTCTACGAAATACGCGACTACACCATCGTGGACGCGTCGCGGGCCGCAAGATCAAGCTCTCGGACAACAAGGCGAGTGCTTCTCCGCCCTCGTATGCTCCCCCACACTCGCTAACCCCATCCTCTCCAGGTCAAAGTCCGCATGCGCCTGCCCTCGCCCTCGCTTCACGGCATCGACAGCGCGTTCTCCGGCCCCGGCGCGAAAGACAGTCATCCCCGTAAAAGTCGGCGGGAAGTTTAGCACAGGGTCCGTGCGCGTTTCTTTGTTATGTGTCTGCGATGCGGGAGGAGGAGGAGCAGGCGGAGTGCAATTGTCGCACCGCCATCATGCGCGTCTCCATGGTCTTTGCCCCACCCGTCTTTTTCTACGTATTTTCGCCATTCCATTCTCTTCCCTTCCTGCCGCTTCCGCGTCCGCGTGTCCCGCCCTCTGCACCTCCTTTCCTCCTCTTCCCTTCGTCCACGCCATTCGCCCCTGTCCTCCCCCACACCGTCCTGCCCCGCCCGCCCCTTCTGCTCTTCGTTCCTCCACCTCCACGCCTCCACCATCTCCCACTTTCCACTCCTTATCCCCATCCATCCTCGCTCTCCCCGCACCCCCGCTCTCCCGTCTCCTTATCCGCGCTTCCTCCACCTCCACGTGTCCCCTGTCCCCCGCTCTCTCTTCCTTCTCCTCTTCCTCCCGTTCTCCCTCCTCCTTTCCCATCCTCTCCCGCTTCCGTCCCACCATGCCTCCACTTTTACTCATCCTATTTCATCCTTCTTTCACTCGTTTTCTTTCTTTCTTTCTCGTCCCCCCACGCTAACCGCCCCGCAGACTCGTCCCCACAGCTGCCCGCGACCGTCGCGCCGCTCGTACACGCACCTGCGCACCGAGTCTGCCAAGCAGGAGCAAGATGTGCTTTTTTGTTTCCCCTGACTCTCTTCTGTGTTTTGTCTTCTTTTTCGGGGGGAGGCACGCGATCGGGTATAGACGTGGCTGATGCGGCCTTTCCTCCTTCCTTCCTTTCTTTCTGGGAGGTCCGCCGAGTGCCGACTGCTTCCTTCGCCGCAGGATCTCATCTGGCAATCCTGCTAACCTTCGAGATGGCACACTGGCTCGACGCGCAGCTCCGTCCACGCACGTCTTTGACCTCGGCGTCGAGATCTTATCTGACATGGGCCCAGTGCTGGGGTGGGTGAATGTGCTGCAGTGGCATCTCGAGCAGAAGCGGCGAATTTTGGATTGAATTTGGTGTTTTGGTTTGAAGGAATGGTGGAGAAGGAGAAGGACAGTTGGTTCAAGGACGTCGACCGTGTGTGCATTGGCAACGACCACTGGCTCAACGGCGCACTCCGCCGCGGACCCTATGGCCTGCGCGGGTTCGGTATTTCAAACTTGCATTCGGGTCCGTTTTTTCCGGTATTTAAATTGGTGATACTCATAGATTTGCATTGGCCACACAGTGCACGACCCCATGACGGACCTCGCCACGCTCATGGGCATGCTCCTCGACGCGCAGGGCGGCAAGATCAAGCTCTCGGACAATAAGGCGGGTGTCTCTCCGCCCTGGTATGCTCCCTCGCTGACCCTCCTGCAGGGACTTGTCTTCATGGGCCGCATGCGCCTGCCCTCGCTCTCGCGTTCTCCGGCCCCGGCGCAAAAGTCTGCGATGCGGGCCTCTTCCCATCCCCGTCCGCGTCCGCGTGTCCCGCCCATCCGGTATCCTCTGCACCTCCTTTCCATCCTTCCTCGCTCTCCCGCACCTCCGCTCTCCCGTCTCCTTATCCGCGTTTCCTCCACCTCCACATGTCCCCCGCTCTCTCTTCCTTCTCCTCTTCCTCCCGCTCTCCCTCCTCCTTTCCCATCCTCTCCCACCCCCATCCCACGGTGCCTCCACTTTTACTCATCCTATTTTATCCTTCTTTCACTCGTTTTCTTTCTTTCTTTCTCGTCCCCCCCGAGTTTTCCAAGCTCGGGAGCAGGAGCCGGATGTGCCTTTCTGTTCCCCCTTCTTCTCCTCTGTGTTTTTATCTATTTTTTTTGGGGGGGGAAGGGGGCACGCGATCGGGTATGGACGTGGCCGATGCGGCCCTGCTTCCTCCCTTTCTTTCCGTGGAGGTGCGCCGACTGCCGACTGTCTGGAGCGCACTAGCTCCTTGCAGGGTGTCAGTATGGCGCTTGCGGCGGCGGCAGAATGACAGGCTGCGTCGGCGTCGGTATAGCGAGATGCGTAGCAGACGTCGTCCTTCAATCCTTGCTTCTTTCCTTTGTTGTTGGTGGATGGCGATACACGTGGGTGGGCCGTGGATGCGCGCGCTACTCGGATGTGCATCTCCGTGCACCTCCGCGTCTGTGATGAGCATCGATGCGCGCGATTGGCGCTTGGCCCCGCCCGTCGCCATGACTGTGCGTCCTCCTCGAAGGTAGCGCAGCACCGGTGCGATGCGCGTCGATGCGCGCGATTGGGGCGCCGCTTGGCCCCCGCGCGCCGCCATGGCTGTGCGTCCTCTACGAAGGCAGCGGAGCACTGGTGCTATGCGGGCGCGCCTCGTCCATGCGCCACAAAAGGTGGTTTGGTGATGCGGTGATTGGGGTGCTGCTCGTCGATGCGCCGTGGCGCAGGTGTATGTGCCTCGCCCGTCGGTGCAGCAAGGCGGTGTGCCTTGTCAATGCGGTGAGGCGACGTACATGTACTGCCAGGGCGCGCAGACCTGTGGTCCCTGCAGGCAACGCAGATGCGCGGGGCCCGTCGTGGCGGGCGGGACGATGCGGGGCGCGCGCGGCTCGGAGTTGGTGGGACGGACATGTGGAGGTACGTCTGGGGCTCGGCAGTGACAACGCAGACGTACGCGACGACGACGACGACACAGATGTGCGAGCCGTCGCGCCGCTCGTGCGCGCGCCGAGTTTGCCAAGCTCAGATCCGAATCTGCGTGGGGGTTTTTTTTTCGCGTTTTATTGGGAGGAGTTTTTTTCGGTGTGGCGATGCGTGCTGGCTGAGGGGATTGGGGACGTGCTCAGTCGTGCGCAAGCGGCGTGGCCTCCTCGCGTGTCCTTACTTCCCAGCTCGGGCTCCTTTGTAAAAGCCGCCCAGCCTCGTCGGGGCGGTTTGGCAGGCGATTGGGGTGCGGGCGCCAGTTGGAGCGGTGTGATGTGGTGCGGCTGGTGCGGTGGCGCGCTTCCTAGCTAGCCTCCTCGTGTGTGTTTGCTCCTAGCCGCGGTGCGGTGCGGTTTGGTAGGTGATTGGGGGCCGCTCGGCGATTGGTGCGGGTGGTGGTGCAGGTGCTTTGAGCGGTGTGCTGGTTTGACTCCGCACGAGCGAAGTGGATGTGCGCTGGTGTGTAAGTAGCTACCTCGACGCCTCGAGCTGCTCCGCATGACCCCGGCGATGTGCGGGCGGCCTGTATGCGCAGTCCTGGTGCTTGCTTGCGCGCTGGCGCGGGCTACGTGCGTGCTTGGTGTCAGCTTCCTGTGCTGTGGGGAGGTGCTACCTCGTTGGTGTGAGGTGGGTGCGGCGAGGGCCTTGCGCGTCGTTGTGGGGTGGAGTGGCGGTGATGCTCTGCGCCGTGGCGGTGTGGTGGTGTCGAGGGCAGCGGGGACGCGCAGATTCGGGTGGTGGGTGGTGGGGCGGTTCCCTGTGGTGGGGCTGCGTGCCCTCGTGGAGGGGTCTGTTGCGGCCGCGCCGACGCGCTGCTGTGGAGGCGCCGTAGTCTCGCGCAGTGTTCGTCGTTCGTTGATGGTGCATATGGACGCCCTCGCCATTGCGCTGGGCTACGCTGGCGAGGCGTCGCGTTTCGTGGGGCTGCTGCTGTCGAAGACCGCGTTTTGTCGAGGGGAGCGCGCGGTGGTGGGTATTCCCTCCTCCACCTGAGGTCAAAATGGTTAGCCTCCGGGTCTTGCACCATGTACATTATCATAATCTGCGATATGTATCCCGGAATAAATTCTTGGGCGGGAAAAAAGTAGCAGCCTGGATCCGGTGAGCTGGATACGTGGGAATCACAATGGAAATTGCACACATACCGCGGGATTATTTTATATATTGAGGTAGGTAGGTAGGATTACCCTGCACGAGGAACCGCTTTTTCGAAGGAACGGTAGACCCCTCCGAATGGGGTTGCCCATCACTGGAATCCGGAACCGCGCATATCTCGTGTAAGTCACTGATGCCTAGACGGGAACACCCCCACGCGAGTATAATAACCCCCCCCCCCCCCCCTTACCTCCACCCAGCTCGAAAACCCAGGTTTGTTAAGCCGAGCAGCTATGGATATTCCCTAGATACTAAACGGGCACTACCTCCCATGGCTTCGAAAGCTCTCGACCTCCCTTTCGAAAGCTCTCGACCTCCCTTTCGAAATCACCTCGAAAATCTTTCTCGACTGTCTACCCTCCCATGGACGCATTCGACCAGCAGTAGACGCGCCGCCTCTGCTGCTAGCGCGGATATGCCAGCAGTGGAGATCTGTTGCGCTCGCGATTCCTGAGCTGTGGAGCTCGATAGCTCTCGACGACAGCTCGTCCCAAGCGAGCTACGTCGGCCTTTCGCGTCTGTTCGGAGACCCGGATCCGTCACCCGATGCGATAGTAAAACTAGTCGACCTGTGGTTCATGCGGGCTGGGAGTCACCCGCTCTCCATCACAATAAATTGTGGAGAAGGCGAGGATGTCGTTGCTGCGCTTTCCGTCTACTTCCCGCGTTGCAGGACCATCGAAATGTACATTCCTGCATTGGAGTTCGCTGGAATCAACAACATATCGGACCCATTGCCTTGCCTGCGAAAACTCCATATTCACGTTGCGCCTCTTGTCTGGTCGCCGACACTTCTGACATTCCCCAATGCCCTTAAACTGGAAGAACTGCGTCTATCGGCTCCGCTCCGAGTCATGCCTGTCGTCCGGTTGAGGCTTGGGGTTGCGTCGATGGCCGCTTGGAAATCGTTTACACTATCACCATTCAGGAATGCTTTGACATACTCGAGAATCTTCCGCGGCTTCTCCATTTTTCTGCATCCAAAATTACTGGCATCGAAAGCCATCCCTGGCGGGCGCCGGAATCGCGCATTTTCCCTCTTCAGTCTCTGAAGCTTTGGTTAGATCCGAGTCTACTCGCACTCTTCACCCTCCCCCATCTTCGGCGCCTGATGGTCAGATTCACCTCCAAGGTCGACAGCCATCTGCTCCTTCCCTTTTTGTCGAGATCCCGCGCCGATATCACCCACTTAAACATCTATTTCAAATATTGTAGCTGCGATCTTGCACTTGAGCTGTGTCTACGAACAGTGCCCAACGTATCCGTGTTGCGGATCCGAACTGCTGCTAGTGGGCCCATGGTTGAGAGTGTTGTTGGCGTCGACGAGGAACACGCCCTCGCCCAGTCGAACATTTTCGCTTCTCTTGGCACTCTTCATATTCGGGACTGCGGCCCCGGGCCCAATCATCTACTTCGAGGGCCGCAGCCCGTCGTCCCCTTGCTTACGCGGTGTTTCCGCGCCCTCTCGGCTCGGGGTGTCCGTATCCAGGTAGAAAATCCGTCATTTGAATTGCCCGAAGACTTGAAGTTAGATGAGAGTGTCGGTGGGTTGCCCCGTCCATGTCTTCGTCAGCAGTATTCTAATTAGTGGCTGTGGGCAGTCACTGCGTTCCCGGACCCCGTCAACCCACCCTGGCGGGCTGCGCTGACATCTGTGGACGTCGGCTGAGCAGGCGTGCCGGTTTACCGATGAGGGCTTGCAAATATGCTCTAATCCACAGACAATGGTTTCAGAGCCTCTCCAGAATCAAAATATTGCAGCAGACGCTGCTTGTTTTGAGGCCAGTCGAGGTCGACCGAGCCGCATCGGCAGATTCCTGCCGACGGGCCCACGGAACGCAGTGAGTTACAGAACTTGATGCTGATCCGGACAATTCGTTTCCTCCACTGGATTTTTTCTGAAGCCTTGGTCGTGGGGAGTGTGAATCCGGATATTTCTTTCCACACCCCTTCTAATAAAGAATACACCACTCCGTGTGTGGGACTACATGTATATTTCCCAGCTGTATTAACTCCAACTTACCAAGAACAATTGGGCAAAAAATGGGCCCACAACGCAGAACACGCTCGGTTGACTCAGCGAGCCTGGGCCAGAGCTTGGTATCATGATAGTGTTTTGATTAGCCTCATTGAAATTCTGCTGGAGAGAATGGCCCAGTGGCGGATGGTTTCGCGTCTGCACGATTTGAATATGATTAACTTGGGTGTTCGACTTCATGATGCCTGACTCTCAAGTAGTAACACATTTACTTGTTTCACAACTACTCAACCCAGCCACCGAATGAAACTGCATCGAAACATTTTACGTTCTCTATGATTTATACCTCAACAAGGACACCACTCTCTGTCCACTCGCCTTTTATATACATTCGCCGGATTTTCCACTTTATAATAAACCCCCATTCTTCACGATGGCCGGTTCTTGAATTTTGTTCGCTTGGGTTTTGGTTGCTCGGAGGTGATCAGGCTCCTCGCATATTTTCTGGGTGGTCGAGAGGCGGATAGGGCCGCTATTATAGGGATATCGAGTGATTAGGTGGGGTGAAGGAATTAGCGTCGTGGGATGGGCAGATAAGACCGCTATTATAGACGTCCCGGGCAAGTGAAACGAGGAGAACGAGGAAAGCCGCCGGAAGAATTAGGGCGGATAAGAGAGTCGAGAGGAGAAGCTCGAACTATAAGACCCAATTAGACGAGAGAGAAAGGAGGAGACCCGAGGATGCAAATTATGTCGAAGCAGTTATTGTTGGCGGCAAGCACTGATAGAATTAGACCGGGCAGTTTTCCTTGTTGGCCAGAGAGGCGGCGTGGAACGGTGACGTCTTGGAGAACACGACGTTCGTCGTCACTTTGGCCTTGGGGCACCACACGTACGGCTTGCGCGCGAGCTTGTTCCCGCGGAGGGGGAGCGCGAGGGTGTAGCTTTCCGTTCCCCACTCGACAAGGGGCTTCTCCGGGCGGGGGGCTACGATGGCGATCGGTGGGATGGGCTCGGGACGCACGTCGAGCGTGTGGACCAGCCCGCACTTGTAGTTGTCGGCGGTGACTGGGGATGGAAATGATGCCTGGGGGCACTCGGGGACGGGGCGCGCTTTAAGGGCAAGCACTCCCGGGTACACACCGAGGACGTCGTCAGCGTACTTGAGGAGCTGTTTGTGGAGGAGAACCTCAGGCGTTTGGTACTTGACGGCCTGGGTCTTCTCAGCTACACGAAGCGCGGGAAGAGTAGCGACATTCCACACGGGGGAAGGCTGGGGTGGCTGAGGACCAAAGTAAGATTGGATGGAGAGGTGTTCTTGGTTCCAGCAGTTTCCTGGGTAACGGTAGACACTTGACGGGGTGCGTGCTTTTGGGAGCGTCTTGAGGGAGGGGGGCGGGCGGGGGGCGAAGGGTAATTCTGGGATAGACATATCGCTGCCATCGGGGCGTAGATACGCTGCAACCGGCGGAGAAAGGGGAATCTGTATTGCGGAGGCGATCTGAGAGTGGTTTAGAGAAGAAAGTGGGAAGGTAAATTAAATCACACCTCCACATCCGCAGACTTGGTACGGTTCCACAATTTTCCCGTGGAGAATAAATACGACAGAAGAAGAATCACAAATCCAGCGCCAGGAATGATGAACAGATACCGGATATTGAGAGACTCGGAAAAGAGGGTGGACGCGGTGGATGCGGTGGAGATAGCGGGCATGTTGGAGAGCGTGGAATACTTTGAGAGCAGTGCGAGATGA
The DNA here is from genome assembly GCA_029282285.1 of Mycena rebaudengoi. NCBI lineage: Eukaryota > Fungi > Basidiomycota > Agaricomycetes > Agaricales > Mycenaceae > Mycena > Mycena rebaudengoi. The sequence goes on along the minus strand of JARJCX010000002.1, from coordinate 3,264,872 downwards.
GGGTAAGGAGAAGAGATGCAATGGTCTAGGATTCCGAAGGGGCTGACAGGATAACCTCCGCGCGGATGAACCTTGTAAGACATGGAGAAAGTCCGCCGCGGATGTAGATTCAGACATTTTGTGTAACCGCAGTCTAGCAGGGTTCAGATTTTACAGTTGAGAGAGGCAAAATAGCCCGTAATTTTGGCGGACGCAGTTTTGAGTCGTTTGGTGGAGGTCAAGTTGAATGTGTACATGTTTCGAGTTGTTTTCACGTGGTGTGTAGGCCATTGCTGACGCATGGCTAGACTCGCTACCAGTCGCTTACGGAGCTGATCTGACAGAAAAGTCACGGGGAGAAAAGATCAGCTTCCTTAAGCGACTGGGATATTTGGACCCGGTTTTGGCAGGCCCTGCCAAATGTGAGTTGGGACTTAGAATTTTTTTTGGGAGGAAAAAATGAAAGTTTCTTGGATTTTCATTCTGAGGGCCCTCAAATTTTCTTTTTTTTTTGGGTGCAAAAACCGGCGAGAACCATTGTTTCTAATTTGATGTGCACGCTCCTTCCAAACAAACCGTGATTGTTCTGTAACGAATGCTCAGAAACAGCCCACAGTGGCTGGGATTCAACACGGCAGCTTTCTAAGCCATTTTAGCGAGTGCTATTAACTATTCAACAAGTATTCCACAAGCTATTTCAATGGAGTTTGGAATGTAAATAAGCTGGCTAAGCGACGGTTCTGCTCGGATTCCGCCTCCATCTGGGCAAAGCTGGCTCGCATCTGCTCTGGGGTCTCTGCTGGCGCCTTTCGACGCGTTACCGTACGCGTTTTCGGTGCTGTCGATGGTCCCGCCGGCGTGGGTGTTGAAATGGCGATAGAGGGCTCATTCCCACGTTGACGCTTTGACGTACTTCCATCCTCGACCTCAGGCTCTCGTTCTGCCCCACGTTTTGCTCTTGGCTTCTTGGGTAGTTCCTTCATTGGCGGGATCGACTCAGCAGCAAGACAAGCATACAATTCTCCGCCGTACTTGTCCCACCACGTCCATTGGCCTGCGAGGACTTTGGCAAGATGATCCTGCGAATCCAGTGGCCCAACTGAGGCAAGTAACGCAATCGTCTCGTCCCGCATAACGGCTGACGCATTGAAAAGTGGGGTGGGATAATCTCGCGCCTTGATAGCGAGGCACCAATTGTGAAGCACGGTTTGTACATCTTCGTTTACTTCACCCCGTTTCACCGCGGACTGACGAGGTACGGCTGGCGGTTTTCCAGGACGTGTAAGGTCCAGCAGCTGAGGGGAGCAGATGTCGCAACAAGGAACAGTAGGCTCTACGGTCTTTGTCAATTCACTGTGCTTGCTCTATTATATTGACTCACGAGCAGGCTTATTCCCGTAGATCTCTGTCAAGACTGCGCGCCGACAGGTCCCAGCCTGTACAAGCACGTACAGGCCTTCGTTCGGTGCCTCCGGATCCAAACGTGGTGTATCGTGTACGAAGATCGCATCGTGTTTACCACCGGCTGCGCCCCGCTTGGCACCTCGGGATTTTGCGTGAGCCTTTCGCTCCTGTGCCTTCCTTCTCTTCTCAGCCTCGCTCTCCTTCTCTTTAGTCTGCGACTTTTTGTGACCCCGGGCGACTGGTACCGGATTTGTTGCGGCTTTTGCAAGATCAATTGTGTAGGCGCTTGGCTCGACAAGCAAAATTGCGACACCTGTGCGACCATGTGCGCGTGCAGCCCTTCCAGCTCTCTGAACGAAGACGGAGACAGATCCCGGAAGCTTCCACTGGACCACCACATCGACGTCCGGTATGTTGCAGCCCATTCCCGCCGCATCGGTACACACTAAAATCCTCACCCGCCCATCTTTGAACAGCTGCATGACCTTCTTGCGATATTCCTTGGATAGAGCTGCATTATACGGGCGGATCGGTGTGTCGAAGGCATCCCGGAGCTCTGGCGGCAGCAAACCCAACAGATGGTCGATAATTTCGACGCCAGTCGCAATGTTATCCGCATAAATGAAGGTCTTCTTGATGTCAGCTCTTGTTTTGATGCCTGCGACGATGAAGTCGAGGTCTGCGTATGTGTTGAGCGGGTAGTGGATGCCCCGGACAATGATAGACACGTTGGGTCGGTCGTTTCCCACATCAATATTGACGTAGTCCTTGCTGAACTGAAGCTTGCTTAGAACATCGCTTCGGATCCGTGCTGGTAGAGTCGCCGACAGGGCAACAATCGGGGTGCCTCGAGGCAGAAATGTGCGGATGGTGCCCAGCATCCCGTACTTCTTTCGAAATAGCGCGCCCCAATGAGACACGACATGTGCTTCGTCGACTATCACCGATCAAGGGGCCGTCGGCTTTCGAAAAATGGAACTAGGGTTGAAAAGTTTTTTAAGGTCGACTTCGGAGACCCCCCCCCCCCATACCCCCATCAAAATACCTCCCACGCCTTCAAAAATGACCCAAATCCCAATTTTTTTTTACAGGGCACTTCTACCTATGTGCCCGCTCCTTCCTATGGCATCTCCAAATTTTCCGGGCTGTTCTCGACGTCGTTGAAAACTCGGCGGCTAGGTCCGAGAATCACTCACGTGATAAATTACCATCTTCGGAGGGGCTGTACACGTCAAATGCCCATCATTTCACTCAATCGGGTAATAAAGTATTGTGTTCTAGTGCCGTGAATACTCATCCTAGAGCTTAGGTAAGTGTATTTTCGGATTCAGCATCAAAATTCACGTCAAAGCCGAACATTATATCCAAACTTCGAATTCCGACGGCCCCTTGTCACCGATAGGACCCTCCGGCCAAACTCGGGATTCCTCAGCACCTCGCGGATGAATCGCCGCGACAGAACCATCTCAGGTGAGATAAGAACGATCTGGTGCTCTCCTTTAACAATTTCCTGATGAAACTATTAGTCCAGTCTCGCCCCTCTTGCGAAAAAATTACACTACCTGCAGGACTTCGGCTTTGCACCCTCCGTTACTGCTATTAACTGCGATGGCTTTGAGCTTGAATTCCTCGCGAAATGTGTGGACCTAACGGCGCTGTGGCTAGAGCTTCAGTCACTGGCCCATTCAGCTATGTACTCACTTGCTCATCATGCAGCGCTATAAGCGGCGATATCATCAATGTAACTTTGCCTGCACTCGTCGGGTGGGCATGTGGACCAGCCGCTATAGCTGTCTTCCCCATTCCTGTACCAGCATGTACAATAGCGTCGCGCATTTGTAGCTGGGCTTCAATTCCTTGCATTTGGTAGACCCGCGCGTCGTGGTGCCAATGAAATTTTGAACGCATGAGACCCTGTAAGCCCTCTAGTTCGAGCCTGGTGAGCGGACGGCGCGGATTCACGGTGACGGTAGGCTTCGCTTTTCTTTTTCGCGGCGGCGGCATGGTTGGTTAGGTAAGAAATTTCGATCATCCACAGCAAGTCTTTTCTTGACGATCATGCCAAAGTTGCAGGGGAGGACGGTACTGTCCTCGGACGACGGTCCAAGCTCATCTGCAGTGTCTCTGAACACGCCCACTACCCATTTAGTGGGAGTCCGAAGTCGCAGCACTACCCCTATCGGTATTGGCCCCCCACTTCCATCCCTCAACAGATATCTATTCGGATCGGTCGGCTTGCTACCAGCAAACAGTGAACACTCCTCGTCAGCGGCGGGACTCTTTGCCTGGCTCTTCACCTGTCCCCTCCCCTTCTAGCTCGCCTCCTCCTGCCGGGACTGCCGCAACAGAAGCGCACGCTAATTCAATTCTTCATCACTTGGTTGCAGCTCTTCCTCTTCCCCCGCTGTCCAGCGACGACCTCATTATTAGCAGTCCCATTGTTGGTACCAAGGCGCAGCGGAAGGCAAAAACACGCGCGAAGGGGCAGAATAAAAGAGCGGTGACGTTGGCCAATAACAAAGTCATTGCTAAAGAAGCTTCGGAGGACAGCAAAGTCGCTGTTTTCGAGGAGATCCTTATGATGCTCAAGGACAACAGCCTCACATTTGGGCAGCTCATGCTCTATGTGTTCGATCCCATTCACAAACAGGCTGCGACACGGTGGGACGGGTTCTTCAAAGAACAGGGCCTTGCCACGAAAATCCTCAACTTCTGGGTCTCGAAGACCAATAGCCAGACCGCGCGCGATGAGGTGGGAGCGTGGGCAGAGGGGTACATCGAGGAAATAGTCCGCGATGAAGGCGAAAACATTACCGCTTCGAAGGTGCTTCAGACAGGGCATGAAGCAGTCACCAACGACTATGTTACGGGCTTTACCATGCTCACGATGGGGGCGCATATCCAGGAAGCCGGCAGAGTTGCGATGAGAATGCTCACAGCGTTCGCAACATCACCCCGCAATCTTAGAGCAAATTTACCACAACGGGTCGCAAAGCGGTTCACGGTATGTATTTGGGGTTCACATCGCGGGGCCCTGTTTCTGATCGTCATTCCCCTAGCTGGTTACTTCTACCGCGTTGGCGCTTCTGGGGGAATTTAGCCACAAGAATAACTTCTCCCGGCGCATCATGGGCTTGTATCTCTACGCCACCGGTGCGCAGAGACAAACCATCTCGGTAATGTCGCATCTGGGCATCTCCGAGAGTTACCCAAGCCTCACCCACAAGCCTCGCATTGTTATCGACCGCCGTAGACGCCGTGTAATGCATGATGAAGCCGAATTAACGCAGCCACCATCTACGCCTTCACATTCTCGAGCTCTGCCCAATCCTCTGGATGCAGCAGCCTTATCAGCGAAGATGGAAGCTCTCCGAAGGACGAAGCTTGGCAGCCTTCAAGAGCTCTCTTTGTCCATGCGGAGCCTGGCTCGTGGTGTTGCATCGATGGGCCTCTTCGCGGCGTCATATGATAATATTAATATGATGTTCCGTGCAGCTGAGCAGGTTATGGGACGAACAGGTAGTTTTAAAGTACTCTACTGTGCTTTATCCTGACGAACTGCAGATTCACAGGAGAACGGGACATGCGCGACAATATTCCCCCTTTGGAAGGCGGCCGTGGAAAACATGCGCATTGCTGATTTGAATGCTGCATTTGACACTGCTCCCCCGCTTTCCATCGCTGATGTTCTTCTCACTCTCCCAGAGCTAGCTCTCATGGACAAGTGCCTCCGCCACTGCATCCTCCGCATCATTGTTGACCACGGTGGGGAGAAATTCGAAAAATTCCGTCAAGAGCTCGACAACACATTACCGGTCACCGCCGACAAAATTGAGTTGCACCGCACACCATTGCACCCTCTACCAGCCTGGAATATTGACGAGTCGACTATAGTTGGGAACTCAGAGGTGGTAGATGCCATTTACGACGAGCTCCAAATCAAAGGGCTCTCCCATTGGAAATGGGTCGTCAAAATACTTGCCGGCGATCAGCTGTCTATTGCACGACTTCGCTCGCTTCTTAACATCCGTGCTGGCCACGAGGGCGCGTACACAGGCTTCGGATGGGGCATCTGGATGCCTGGCCTCTTCCACGGAAAAATCGCCGACATGCACGGCTTTTTTGTCACCCACTGGGGTATTCCACATCGAGGAACGCGAAATCCCGGCTCGCTTTCGTTCCATAACACCCATCTCCACCGTGCCCCAATAGTTCTCACTTCCCTCCCCCCCTTTCGGGTCTGCCGTGACCTCGTCTTCGTCTCACTCTATGCTCGAGTCCTTCACTGCCTTTTGCTTGTATCGGGAAAGTCTTCCCTCGACGAATGTGCCAGCTCCATCAATTCCTTCACACAACTCGAAACCTACGCGGGCTTGATTCAGACTCGGTACGCCAGCGCAGAGGTTGTGGCAGATCTTCGATGGCAGCGGGAGAGGGCTGCTGGGACCGACGGTGTTCCTCCGGGAGACCAAATTTTCGAAAATTCGTGTTTGTTCCTACGTGACGCACTTATTTCTCGTGAGTTTACGGACTCAATCAAGGCCGGGGATTCAGGGCGGATCGTTCTAGTGCTGAAGCTGCTGGCACTAAGCTTTCGCGGCAACGGGCGCACAAAGTACGCGTACGAGATGCTGCATCTGATCCATAACCTGACCCATGTATGGCCGAAACCAATCCGGTACGTGAATTTCTTCGCTACATCATTCCTACGATGCTGATGATTTTGTATCCAGAGACATTGTCCTCAACAATTGGCTCGTCAATCCTACTGGCAAGCCTTTCTCGTGGGTGGAAGTAGACCTCATGCAAGAGCATATGAACTTCTGGATTAAGGTACGCTTTCTTCTGCGGCATTGCGCGAGACCGTGCTAAGAAATATAAAGACTATTTATAAAGCCCACGGCAGTGCCGCATCTTGGGAATGGCTCGGGATGGTCGCACCTTGCGTAACGGCTCTCCGGCACCTCTCGACATCCATCATCAGCATCCTGGGCTCTGAGCAGGGAGTTAAGCACGCCCCCGCTGACCTCTTCACCGACATCGAGGTCTTGATGGAGAGCCTCGCTGAGCATGAGGTTTACATGATCAAGGGGCGCATGTTTTCTGAGGGCGATGGGGACCCAACTCCGGATGTCATTACAGTCGGGGTCCACCAACTCACGGATAGCTCGTCAAATCCTCTCACAGAGTATAATGCCTCATTCCTGAAGCTCCAGGCCCGGTGCCGTCTGCAGCCGTTAGTCGAGAGCTGGGATGACGGATCTATCAATAGCACATCTCCACCGCCATCGCCAACTCCTCCTCCCTCTCCTCCAGCTATCCCCGAGTTCATACCTCTCCAATCCCCGATGCATATCGATTCTCTACCCCTCCCGGACACGCCTATCGAGCAAGATTTGGGCCAAACCGTGACTCTGCAGGTCATTAGGCATGATGGAGTGGAGGCAGAGGAAAGTGATGCTGAAGACGAGGCAGCTTCAGATGACGAGGAACTCTCATCATTTGAGTGCACCATGGATGAGGTTGACGAGCCGACTCTGACGCGTGATTCGGCAGACGACGTTGCCCTCGATATGGATGGGGGGGACAGTGGTTTTATTTTTAGTCGAGATGTATATGATAACTTTGACCTCGATGACTCCGGCGACGAGTTGGACAATGACGAGTAGTAGATATGTAATATATACCTCAATTCAAATCTTTCCCTGTCGTTTTGAGTGAAAACGAGCCTGAAATAAATGAGCCGATGCCAAATGGGTCATACGGTGCCCTAAGATCCCCGGTTTTTGCAGCAAAAAAAAAAAGAAAATTTGAGGGGCTTCAGAATCGCAATCCAAGAAACTTTCATTTTTTCTCCAAAGTTTTTTTTCTAAGTCCCAACTCACATTTGGCGGGGCCTGCCAAAACCGGGACCAAATATCCCAGCCGCTTCGCCATCCGTGATAAGCGCAGCCACGTGTTTGGCGAACGCGGTTGGTCACGAGCCTAACGCATGGCAGTACGAGTCCTGTCCTTTTTTAAAACTCAGCAGATGGCATCAATCCGCTCGGTATTACTCGGCAACCTTGTTAAAACTCAGATCAGACAGACAGCCTTCTCCACCAAAAGGGAGTTATCCGCGGTATATTTTGTATTTTTATCTTCTGCCGTTTTTTGGGAAGCCATCCAGCAAGCCGAGGCCCGGCGGGGAAACCGTTCAGCAGCACTGCCACTCCGCCACCGACCACCCCAAAGTAACTGTAACAAACACCTCGCACGAACAGAGCAGAACATGTTGCTCTGTAGGCGAAAAAGGCGGCACTGCCTGGGGTTCGATCCCAAGACCTCAGGAGCCAAAATAATAAGAGAAGGCACAGCATAACAGCTGGACTAAACAGAATGCAGAAGGCAATATTCCATAGAGACTATATAGCACAAGGAGGGTAAGCTGGCATAAATTTCAGTCAATTACACTGCAAACGAGTGCCACAGCAAGCCTGAGGGGGGAAAGAGGATAAGCAGAGCATCTAATATAGATATAATATATAAAAGAAAGTCTGAGACCAGGGTAAACCAATAAATTTGACTCTCAGCTATCCAAAGCTAAGGTGGGCTGATGTGATTAACGCATGAGAATCAAAGCACTGAAATTCTCTAAGTCCAATACCCAGGTAGAGGCAATGTTGCGTCCAAGGTTGGTCCCAGGTTGGAGATTTTTTGTCACTCCCACACCAATCCCGGCCGACTCTGGCCCTGATCCGTTACCGTTCCCATGACGGCTCAGGCTCACCAAATCGACATCGATTCTGTATTGGTCCCAGGTTTTTTGATGCTACATAGATCCCACCCCAAAATGACCTCAAATTTATGCGAAATTAGGCTTCATTCCGCCCCCGCCCGTTTTCATTAGATCAAGACGGGATAACAATCGGTGGTGTATGTCAGGGAACCAGGAATTATCTATTCGTTGGCCAAAGGTCGCTAATTCTAACAGCTACCACTCTAGGTGTTCGGCATATATCGCCGTGCACAAGTTGTATGAACCTCTCCTGCGTAATTCTGCAGGAGAAATATCTTGTATAAGAGGCCCAGCAATGTATGACCTTTTTGTGCTGATACCGTCATGAAACCAGGTTCTGCCACTGCTATCGACAGATATCGAAGTAAAGTGTCCTATTTCAGGAGTTGTTTGCTCAAAATACACCACACCACGTAGACGTAATTGTTTTCGTCCGGCTAAAGTGTGGAAGGTCAATATAGGATCAAGCATAAGAGCGTCGGCGCTGACGGTCACGAACAAGATGGGAGGGACGTCAAAAATGCTAGTGACTAATTTTGTTCGATTGTTCACGCCTTTTGAGCAACAATGTTGACATATACTAGACATCTTAGAGAAGTTGTGTTCGAACCACTTCGACAATGGAAACCCTTCCGGGTAGGTGTCATGCAGGGATCGTACGTGGTATACATGGACAACTTGACTCAACACACATATTTCACCAGATGCAAAGGAGTGACAGATTCCGCAAGATGCGACTGCGCTGGCATAAGTGATTCTATTTGTAAGAGCCATGTATAGTACATCCAGCTGAAGCCCTCTTCGTCCAAGCGGAAAGGAGTTCGGTGCTTGATGATGAAGGATGCACCTTACAGAATCTCGTGCCAATTCGGGAATTGCAGACTGCTGTAGCGTCAAAACCCATACTCCGAGTATAGGATGCATGTCGGACATTTTTGTGGACCAGATAACCGGATTGTCCCGAAGAACGAACAACAAAGGGACAAACAGACTGTCGTACGTGCAGCCAAAGTTCGCGCTGTCCCAAATCAGACCAGGTGGATTGACTGCTACTTCAAGCCGAGAGGTGGTTGAAGAGCTCTCACCCTAATTGAGAGGGTTAGACACGGTGGGTGAAGACTTATTGCATTTGGAAGGTGGTGTGCTATCTTCGCAGACACAGAAGGGGGACGGCTGTATCCGAGGAGTTTTCACATCACGTTTCATACAAAAAAACTGAAGAGTTGATGTAGTAGTGGTGGTCGGCGACCCTGCCGGAAATCGGTGATGTGATTTCCAGTCCTTCCCGATTAGGATATTTGCCCCTATTTCGACTCTGAATCCTCGAAACACACCTCAAGGTTCTTGTATCAAGTTTGAAAAAATTGAGGATGTTGTCAAGTCATTTAGAATCAGATTGAGAGGCACCAGAAAAAGAACTCTCTACACTACGGCATCTAGCATACGTGTCATGAATAGGTCCTCCTAAAACTACAGCTTCGTGTGTAGGCTATGATATTATAGCTATGGTACAAGAAAGTCTTATATTGGTCTAAGAAGAGAATAACTGTTGTAGAATTTAGATATTTGTCCAGTACCAGAGAATACAGGCCTTTTTGTGGTTGGAATTGGCAGTTTGTGATACTTCCCAACAGTCAAACAAAAAAGTGCTACAGACATTGAAAAGAGTTCTACCATGCCACCATATTATCTCACATAACCTACCCATTTAACTGCGCACGGAAGGCAGTACGGTGACTGACCATCTTTTGTGCACCTGTCGGAGTTTGAATTTGGCTGTGTTGCCGATCACCAGTGTAGGCGGTGACAGGAGATTTCACATCACGTTTCAGAAAAAAAACTGAAGAGTCGATGTAGTAGTAACTAGTATTAGTAGAGGAACACGCGGTGACAGGAGATTTCACATCACGTTTCAGAAAAAAAAACTGAAAGTCGATGTAGTCGAGGAACACGTGGTGACAGGAGATTTCACATCACGTTTCACATCAAACTGAAAACGTGACGATTTTTTGGCTGGGAACTCTCGGACAAAAACGAATCCTAATGAGATTAGGACTCGTAACGACAAAGAGCGGCTATTGCCGACACCCCTTTCTTTTGAGTCATTTTGTTCCAAACGCCCATCCACGGACATGGACATCATTTCAGACTCTGGAGAGTCTCGATTCTGAGCTTCAGCCACAGCTATTCGACACATCTGAGCCCGAGGTGCCAATATCGACTCTGCCTTCTGAACTCATTTGCGAGATATTCTTCTGGACTTTGCCGGAAAAAAACTATTTACCGGTACCTACCTCCGCCCAGCTCAAGGGTAGTCCCTGGATTTGGGGACACATATGCCGGCAATGGAGAGCACTAGCCCTGGCGTACTCTGCTCTTTGGTCCTCCATTACTGTGCTAGTGCGAGAGTCGACGAGCCGCGTTTGCGCTATACCCATCCTCAAAGCCCAACTCCGTCGCTCAGGGGATTCGCTCCTGGATGTGTTCATCATCGGCAACGTCAGCTATACTCCGGAAAATGCCGAGCTTCTACGGATGCTCGTTGGATGTTGTGGACGATGGCGCTTTCTTTACACCGAGGTTTTGGGCCCAATATTTAGCCCAATTCGAAACAGTCTCCCTCTCCTGAAAGAGCTGGCTGTCAGCCGATTGTATTTGCTCGGCGCGAATACTTACACTGTTTCTAAATGCGCCGAGTTTATCCAAGGTTATCCTGGCCAGCAGTTCTTGGACGCCTGACCTTATACTTCCCTGGGCGCAGCTCACCGAATATAACGGTTCGTTCCCCCCACTGGACCATTTCCGCCACCTGGGGGCTGCGCCCAACTTAGTCAACTGCGACATCAATGTTCAGACATATGATAGGTATCCCCACGTACTGCGCCGTCTAGTGGTCAACGATGAAAATTTCTCGATTGCCTTGTTACTCCTGCTCTCGAGGAGCTTTATCTCATCGGAGCATGCGACACTGTCCAACCCTTCCTCGATCGCTCTTCTTGTGTGTTGACGCGCCTCACGCTGTCCATGTGCGACTCGCACAACATCATCATCCCCCTTCTGCACAGCACTCCATCCCTTTCCACCATCCAAATCGACTTCTTCGGCGACGCGAAGGGGATGAGCAGCCTCATCTCGGCTCTCACGATTGATGCAGATTCGGGGGGACCTTGTCTGTGTCCCAACTTGACTTCCATCTCATGGACGGATCGAAAATGTGTCCTCAGCCACTACGCTTTTGCCGACCTGGTGCAGTCGCGGTGGTGGGTATCTGATACCACCCATTGTCGTCGCCTGCGTTCTGTCGAGATCCTCCTTGGCCGTGCTCGTATATTCACGGCTAGGACAAGTGGTAGGCGGATGGAGGTGTTTTGTGATGAGGGTCTGGAGGTTTCTATTCAAAATCGTCGTCGGGTCCCGGCCGCGATTGCGAAGTGGAGGAACTGGTAGAGAAGTTCAACATCTATATATATTTCAATTGGACTCACAGTACCCTTTCAGAGCTCCGAAATTTCCGAAGGCCCAGTTCCCCGTTTCCAGAAAGTCAGCTGAGCGTTGTTTGGCGACTTTTATATAGATATATATTCCACGACCAACATAGTTAATGGGCGGCCATGCCAACATTTTTTGATTGAATTCGACCAGCAAAATAGGCGGATGTCTGCGTCTGAGGAGTCGCATTCAATCACTGTACACGTACTATATGTCCTTGTGGCCGCTTCTGCTGAAATGTCTTGAGAGCCGCCAAGTGAGGACTCAACACAGTGTGATGATGAACCACGAAGTGATTTCGGCGGATTCGAAGCATGCAATAATTGTGTGCTGGTCCGGACCACGACGCGCACGATAGTTACGCATGACAGAGCGCGCCGCAGGGACGACCCTTTTGATGATCGTTGCTGATTCGCTAGTGATATTGCGGCCCCAATCAACACGTCCGATACGCGCTTCCCTCGTCGGATCGAAGGGAGGAAGGGATGGGGGCGGGAGTTGTAAATCTGCCGTTATCTTGCCGCGGCCGTCGGAGAGCCTTATCACACCTTTCCTCTCAACAACCTCTTACTCCCATGGATGCGAAATACCAGTCCGAGCTCCCAGGCGCCAATGTTCAGAAGACGCGTTCCAGACGCAGTAGAATATGGCTCGCTGTGCTGGCTGGTGTTGGCTTAACTGTCCTTAGTCATTGCCACTACGCGCCACGAGCCGGGCATTCAAGGGATTCAGACTCCTTGTGCCCGCAAGCCAGTCCTCTTGTTCCGACCAAAAACAACGACCTTTGGACCGAGCTTACCTCACTCCACGCGACGGACGATTTTCTTACTCGTGCTGTCGCTCAGCTGAGCGCTGCCGTTCAAATTCCTACGGAAACCTTTGACGGGATGGGCCCCGTTGGAGAGGATGAGCGATGGCTCAGCAGGGGGCCTTTTGTGGACCATCTCGTGCAGGCATTTCCTCTCGTGTAGGTCGAACCACAAGACCAGGTGTATCGTTCTCACAAGCCTGAACCAGACATGCGAATCTGGAGCTCCAGAAAGTCAACACTTATGGGCTGATCTACACTTGGAAGGGCACCGATTCGAGTCTCCAACCGCTTCTGCTCATGGGGCATTACGGTGAGCCGTCTAATAATTGCTGAGTAAGAGACCTCCACTAACATTTATAGATGTCGTCCCCGTTGCTCCGTTGAGTGCCGATCAGTGGACTTACCCAGCTTATTCTGGACACTTCGACGGTGTGTATGCCCCCATTAATTTCCCCTTGCATCGCTGCAATTTCGTTTGGTGTAGGTGAATCCATTTGGGGTCGTGGAAGTTCCGATGACAAGAGCGGTGTAATTGGAATCTTGTGAGCACTACTGGATTATTCATCAAGACAACATGTTCCCCAGCTGCTTCATCTAGGATATCCATCGAACTCTTTCTCGAGAAGCAATTCTCTCCCACTCGCTCCGTGGTTTTGTCCTTTGGGTTTGATGAGGAGGCCGGCGGATATCATGTGAAACTCCAGTCTGAGCGAGTGCGCTACCTACCTCTGACACCAGTGCAGGGCGCTGGAGAGCTTGGTAAAGTTCTACTTGATCGCTTTGGGCCCGACTCCTTTGCCATGATTGTTGACGAAGGCTGTGTGCTAACATCTATGGTCTCAACCCGAAATTAATCGTCTCCATCAATATAGCTGGATTCGCTGAAGTCTTTGGCTCCGTCTTTGCCGCCCCTGGAATCGCAGAAAAGTGCCACGTTAATGTTGATGTAATTGTTGAGACGCCTGGCGGCCATTCCAGGTTCGCATATTTAACATTATTATCTGTTGCGAAAGTGACCCGCCTTTCAGTATACCTCCGGCGCATACTGTACGTTTTCATGCAACTAAATTATGTATTGATTCGATTTTATTCGCAGAGCATCGGCATACTCGCAGCTTTGATTGTCGAGCTAGAGAATACCGCTCCCAAAGCCTCCCTCGAAGTAGGAACTCCCGTTTTTGAAATGGCCCAGTGTTTCGGTGCTCACGGTTCAAGCATGCCTGCCAAGCTCAAACATGCAATTAAGCATTCCAGTCACAGCAAGAAGGCTCTCCGCACCGCGGAATCAATCCTTTTACAAGACCGCATACTGAAAGCCATGGTTGGAACAACTCTTGCAGTTGACATTATCAACGGCGGTGTCAAGTCGAACGCCTTACCCGAACAGGCCTCGGTAAGTCTTTTTTCCAATATCCAAAAACTAAACCTTGATGCGAGCCCATAGGCTGTGGTAAATCACCGGATCGCAACTCAAAGGTGAGTGTGGCCTCGCTGGGGTGGGCAACCGCTCACAACTGCAGCTCCGTTAATGTGACGATTACACGAGATGTGTCGGTTCTCATGGACCTTGCATCTAAGTTTAATCTTTCTGTAACTGCTTACGGAAAAAAGCTTACCGATTACTCTACCTCCGCTGGCTCCCTCACATTCTCCGCTCTTCAGACCTTGGAGCCGGCCCCTATCACGCCAACGGGGGCGGACGTGGCGCCGTACCAGCTGCTGTCAGGAACCATCCAGTCGGCATTCAAGACTCATCGTTCGCTCAAGAACGCCGGAGATGATACCCCCATCTTTGTCACTCCTGGCATGATGTCTGGAAACACAGGTACAATGTCTATCGGACAACCGAAAAACCATCTAATGGCTGGCTTCAGACACGCAATACAACTGGCCGCTTTCCAAGCACATCTACCGCTACGGTCATGACAATTATCTTGGTGGTATTGGTCTGGGTAATGTTCACACCGTCAACGAACGTATGTGCCTTCAGCTCTATGTTCTGGTCCGCCGCTGATTTTTTCAACTGCTTCCGCCAGACATATCTGCGGATGCTTTCGTCGAAATGATTACCTTCTCCACCACCCTCATCCTGAATATGGACGAAGCCTCCTTCTGATTTTATTTAGTCGTGCATTTTTACAACATCGCTCTCATGATTCATACAGCCTAGAATGAGATTCTGGACCAATAGGTGCTAAAATAAGTCATATGTGGATAAAAATCTGAGATAACTGGGGTGAAATGTGAGTCAAACAATAGTTCAGCCGTTGGAAACCCAGGAGAACATCTTTCTGTTGTCCTTCATTAACCTGTGGCTAATTTCAACCATAATTCAAACTCTATAATATCTGAACACAAATTGGATATGCTGCTTCCGTTTTGCCGCATGGTTGCCTCGCGTCAACATCAATTTCCCGCGCGTCAATCTTTGTAACTACATAGGTTCCCTGCTCCGGCCGGCTCCGGCCCGGCAAGCCGGCCCTTTGTTGAAAGCGTGTTTGGCTTGTTTGTTCGCTCCGGCATGCTACCAGCATATCCGGCACCGCGCGCTGCTTCGGCGGGGCTTGTACTGAAACCCAACGCACCGCCGATCGACACCTACGCGCTAGCTTCATCGCGCGGCTCGCCGAAGCCGTCGCGCGACTTGCGACTAGCCATCCCGTCCATCTCCGTCCTGACCCACATGGTGCGCCGGCTCAATCGCTGCGACGCCACATCACAATTTTTTTTCTTGCCACGTCCTGGCCACATCATCCTGTAGAATTCTCAACGAACACTCAGGCAGAGTCCCAACACTCGATATTGGAGGCGAGTCCTCCACTCGGCGTCCTCTAGATGGCTTGCCTCCGACGGTTTCTGGATAATCTGGCGAATAAAGCCAGATGATTATGAGGGGGGTGAATCTCAATCACTGCGCATCCTGCCGGGGCATGAGCTCAGGGTCGCTTCTTTTTCCAGCGCCTCATCTTGACTCTTGAGCCACCTCTGAATCCGCACCTGTTCTCGCGCGCTTCATGCCACTGCCCGCTCTGCGGCTTTCGACCTGCGTCTGCGACACGGCAATAGGAGCTCTGGACCTCTGGTACCATGGCTAATTCTTTCCACTGTTGGGTACGCAATGTCGACGCCCAGCTCATGGTTCGTGCATTCATCTCTAGGTCTCGTCTTGGCTCTAGTCTCGCTTTCTCTCTGGTGCCTTTCATGGCGCTCTACCGAATACTCGTGACGATTCAGACCTCCCGGCCCGTCGTACATACATCAAGCACCTCGAGCACTGAAGTTCGGTGCGCCAATCCCGCTGGCAGGATCGCTCAGATCCCGCATCTCTCGGAACCTTGGCCCCCACCTCCGTTGGCAAGATTCCCGCTATGCGGCTCCTCGCCGACGCCCAGGCGAAATGATCGAGTTCTACGTGCCATCTAGTACTTGGAGCATAGTTGGAGCATCCTGTTATTTCGGAGACATCTGTACAAGACCCCGTCCTTGAAGCCCTCACCCTAGTCCTGCAGTCCGTTGTCGGCCTCACAGGACGAAGGAATTGCCCCAGACGACGCGGATCGGCTCCCGCCATCCTCTTACCCGTTACCAAGTCGGTGATCCGCGTCCTGCATAACACAAGCCTTCATTTTAATGCGCCACGTACATCCGTTCCTACAGTTTTCGTCTTCTCTCTCGAACTTGCTTTCTTTTTTATTCCCAGCGAGCAGTGTACCGACAAGTCATTTCGCTTTATCAACTTGGAGGCATTGGGACAGATTGCTGCAAGTGGCCCGTCTGAACGGGTCTCCCAGTCCTATATCGATATAAACATTGACTTCCTAGCCGATTTTAGCCACTACATTCGAAGAAGATCAACGAAGTCCGCTTCTCCGCCAAATTCTCCCAATATGCTCCCCATGGCAGAGGTCTTTTACAATTTGCCTCTAAAATACCAACAGAACTGTGAGCGGAAACCAATCTACGACAGAATCACGATATGAGCCTAAACATCCCTGAGCTCATTAGTTTGAACAGTATTTGCCGAAGGGCGGTGAAAAAATATATTAATGTTGTTGTAGAGCAAGTATAAAAGTTCCCCAAAAGCGCGTTCACGCCACCATCCCCACATTATTAAGAATTGCCATCGTCATCGTTAATTCGGTCGTAAGATTTTCGCTTTTAGCAGAAGGTGATCTGCGCCGGGGTCAGCCTTCATATAATAAGAATAGGCAGGCAAAGAGCATACCACCAAGTTGACGTCGTTCGACTGGCAGGCGACCTGGACGTGGGTGTCGGAAGGAACGCGGAACGCAGTCGGGCAGCCGGGGTTGTCGCCTAAAATGATCCTATCAGCGTGCGTTCGAGCTGGTGTGGTTTGAATACAAGACTAACAGTTAGCACCGGCGGGCTGGCATCCATTCCAGTATCTGCAAGTGGGCACATGTAAGTCAACAAGCACAGTGTGAAGAGGCAAATTCGGTACCCGAAGCCGGTGGTGACGGAGAAGGCCAACCTGCAAGGCTGATTCAGTGAAGGAACTCAGCACACAAAGACTGTCAGACTGACGGGGGGATCAAGGAGATATCGGTGCTGGAGCCAGAGCCGGGCGCGTTGGGGTTGGGGTTGACGAGAGTGGTCTCGACGAGGGTGCAGCGCTCGCCGTTGAATCCGCAATTGCCTGTTCATTTAATGAGTTTCGATTATTATGGGGAAATGCGCAGGAATTGTTACCAGTCTGGAGGTACGCGATGGCGCCGAAGATGGGCCCGTCGTGATTGTACGGTTCACCCCTGGAGAGGACGTCAGGTCCTTTGATCAACATCGGCTGAGGGATTTTTTCAGTAAACGTTGAGAACCACAAAGGCTACCGCATACAGTTCCGCGTTGGCAGCTATGGCAAAGATTAGAATCGACGGTGGCATCCAAGAAAGAGCACAACATACCGGTTGTCAAATGTGATGGTGTGCCTTTCCGCATTCACGGAGCTGACCGCAATGGCAAGGAGAGTGAGAGCAGCGGTCTTGAGGGAGAACATTGTGAAGGGAGACAAGAGGTGAAGAGGAAAGAGAATGAGTTGAAGTGATAAATATGGGAGACGCGAGAGGTTTTATAGCAGTCCTGTGGAATATGTCCCTTACGTTGACGGCCTTCTTCCTCCTTCCGTCAGTGGGGCTAGGCAACAGTAAACATCGGAACATCTCGACGAAATCAGAGGAGAAGCATGGCAAGGCTTCCTCCACATGTATGAGGAGCTGCGCAAGAGCTGCGGACTGTTTCTTCGCCGAGTTTCAGCTTCTACCTCCCCTCGTAAAAAACGATGTTCAATTCGGTAAGGCCGTCTACCGTGGCAGCGTCTTGATTCAGTCAAGAATTTTCAAAGCGTTGACGTCAGTCTGGGAAACTAGCGTAAAGGATTGAGCTAAGATATCGGGCCCATTATTGAGCATTTGGTCGTTGGAGAGTTCAAGCAGTTTCTAAGCACACCATCATGAGTTGTTAACCATTGCGGATACAGAAAAAGAAAACTACTTACTTAAAGTTCATTCAACAGGAGGTTGAATTATCGTGGAAACTAGTAAACGGAGAACTAAGACCTTGAGAAACTGCGGGGTCAACGTTTGTCGTTGCCCCTCCGCACAGCAGATGCGGAGCATGAGGCATGTGCATGAAGAGCGACCGTCATTGATGCGGAATCTATGCCGATCATGATCACATTCCACGCGCGGATCCCCATTGGTTCCGTCTAAACCATAAGTGGAAGTTAGGTTACCACTTTAGGGTGGTAACCATGTTAGTATACGCTGAGAAACTCAAAAGGGCAATTTGAAAGAACCAATACGGAGTGGCGGGGGACGACATTGACCGGGGAAAATGTTCAACATCGGGAGAAGTGCAGCGAGTTGAATTCCGAGGTGTGATCTTCCTTGAGCCGTTTTCGGTCGTCCCATATGGTTGTTACTATGGAAACCACAAAACTCAGGAAGCGTGGGCTATTCAGCCCGCGCCAGTTATCCTTAACCATGCTCGTTTCGGTCTGCACATGCCTTGCTGTTTCAGAAATTCTTATTCTTCGTTCCGCCGATCATCTAACGCTCCACGTCGCCCAATTCGGACCTGGGCGAAGCTGTATTATAAAAGTCCTATGATGGGATCCTATCTGGAAACCTTCCCTCACCTTCTTAATCATGCTCACTTCTTTGATCTTTGTTTCTGCCCTCGCTGCCCTGGTCACTGCTGACCACCGCATCACGCTCCGTGTATGTGCACAATAACAATGACCCATTCAAGCTGCTCATAGTGTCCGCAGAACAACTGCGAATGGGGAGTTGGCTTGACTCTGAGCAACTTCCCCCATCAGGGTGTTGACTACAACGGTGGGCTATACGAACTACTTTGGGGCGTATATTCCTCATTGTGCGGATTAGGCCCCGCTATTGGGGATATCCCAGCGAAGACCAGTAGGGTAATTAATGTCCCTAACAGGTGAGACGCTCGTATTCTATGTCGGCTCTTCACTGACTTGCTTCATAATCAGGTGGAACGGCATGTAGTTTCGCAGCTTTCGCATGTAGGATACTCACGTACCTCCAAGGTCGTATCTGTGATCGTCCTCCGAACTCTGGTTGTGAAAACGATTGCTTCGGCGGAAGTGTGTCGCCTCAAAAATTGGGAATTCTTTTCATTGACCTGTTTTTTAATAGTTGCTTTCGGGCGTGCCGCTTGCTCCATGACCGAGGTCCGTTCTATTCGCACTGCATCTGTTCCCTTTCCCGTCTCATTCACTTTCAGTGGACCTTCGACTCCGCGAACCTTGGTGGGAGGCAGTAAGTGATACGAAACGCGACGTACCGTTACGGCCCCTAACATCTTTAACTCAGCGATTACGACATCAGCAACATCCAAGGATTCTCCGTCGTGTGTATCAATTTTTTTCCATAGTCAAGCCAATATTCGGTCATATGCTGAATATAGTTCACAGGCACAACAAATTATCCCCGACGATGGTGGTTGCCTCACGCGTACATGCACTAACGTGAATTGCCCATGCGACCAGGTGAGCTTCTATTCAACCATGAGCTCCCCAAACCTGTCGTGTCGAGCGTTTCCCATTAACTAATCCGACGCTGACTGTTAATCACCCATCAGGCTTACCGCCCTGGCGACACCTCGGGAACCTGTGGCGGAACCGGCCCTATCGACCAGGCGGCTAAGGTCTGCGGAGGTTCGGGCTACACAGTTGTGTGAGTTCCTCTTTTGTGGGGACCGTGGTCGGATCCTAATTGATAATTCGATGACAGATACTGCCCATAAATGCACGATTAATGAGCCCTTCAACTTTGAATGCCAAACATACGCAATGGTTAATTCATGCAAGGGATAAAGATTTACTGTTATACAACAACGCTCTTTTGAAATATTATCACAATTTTTAATGGTTTTCGGCCGCACATCAGAACATTCATTGACTCAATTCATATGCGACTAGCACTTGACAGAAACGGATTGACGGCGTAAATCTGGTTCATTCTCAAACTTACACTCTTTGTCCCTCTACTCAATCTCGCGAACTTGCTGCACGAGCTCTACACAACTTTCTTCCATTTCGAATCACAGAAATATTGATCGGAGATAGTCGGCGCGACAGGGCTTTGGTAAACAAACGCACATAGCTTCTCTCTCCTTCTTTCTTTCCACCGCCCACGATGATCAAACGACAGCGCTTCCTGGCTAAACAGTCACATTCTGTACGTATTGAATTGCTGCTTCATTTTGGACCCCCACCACGTCGTGCCTCTGAGATTTATTCTGCTCAATGCGGTTTGTCTCTCCTAGACAGACGCTTCAACAGATCTAACTCGTACCTCGTTTGTTGAACGATGCGGTTGCATTGAGTTCAAATCGAGTTGAACATTGCTCAGGAAAACCTCACACCGCTTTCCCGCATCTCCGGTCCTTTTCCTCGACTGCGTAAGCTCACTATTCGACTCAACAATGTACCGGATTACCCCGATAGTCCTGCCACTCGGGTCCTTGTTTCAGTCTTCCGGAATGCCCCCAACCTACACAAGCCCCAGACACCCACCCCAGTTCCTCGTGTGGGATGTTGACCCCGGGTTATGCGCACCGTCACTTCGCCTCGCGAATGCGTCCTTCTTCTCCACTATCTCCCTGATCGGCGACATCTCTCCGTGGATTGCATTCCCCTGGATTCTCTTGACCCCTGCAAGACGATATCCATTAACATCACTACTACTGGTCCTATTGGTCCGCCGAGTTTGGCCGTATTCCCGCTCGAGTCACTGTCTCAGAAAATATACCCTGCTGCTTATATTAATCATCCTCCCGAACCTCCGCAGACTGACAATTGACATTCTCGACTCCACAGCCACTGAGTGGCTCCTGGCCTTTTTATCCACATCGGGCAGCGAATTGACGTATCTCGATATTACGTTCTCTTCGGATACTGGCGCCCGCGCGATTGAGATATGCCTGGTGGCTGCCCCCAACGTCTCAATGCTCAAAATCCATGCCGACGAATCCGCGTCCAGTCTCGACTATCGGTTCTGCACCAGTCGGAGGCGTTTCCGGCTCTCCACGCGCTCTACTTCTCGATCGCCCATGAGGTCGCATATGGGCCGCTTTTGGCGATGCTGGGTTGTCGGGTGGGCACGCAACTATCGAATGTGCGGTTTAGGCAGGTGTGGATTAGCATGCGCCAGCATGGGCGATCCGGATTCCGATGCTTCGCACGTTCCCAGCCTGTCGGCGCAGGGAATACGCGTCCGAATTATGACTCCTACACTGACATGGCCCAAGGACGACGCGTGGAATGCGAAAATTGGTCAGTACTTTCTTGTTCGTGTTGGATCATTTGTATGTCTGATGAAGTCCCCAGACGATGACTCGGAGAATCCATTTCCTCCTCTCAATTATTTTACAGTTTTCTGACTGTCTGTGGCGCACGTAAAAAGACTTCGCGTTTCCAGATTAATGCGTCTTCACACCAAGCTTTAACTTGCTGTATGATGATCGTAGGCACCCGTTCCGCTTTTATTCGATGTTTTGACCTGCCATGGAAATCTGTTCTCCCCATTGATTGGACTTGCGGGGTTGATTTTCAGGCTGTGGGGGGGTATGAAGTGGACTGCCAAAATTCTCCAGCTCCCCGATTATCGACTCAGACCGACTGCATCCGAGACGGGTGTGGGAGAGCGGTCACGTTGTGCACAAATCAATGCAAACACTGATCAAATGGAGCCGCGTAGATGTTGTACGAGATTGAAAACTTACATACAGAGTGTCCAAAGTATGGAATTTGTAGTCGTTATGGTGCAATTTATATCTGCTATAACTCAATTACAGTCGCAAGTGTACCGTGGTTCAACTTTGTATCAATTAGATCGACTTTTTTCGACTGGGAAGACATCTCGAACAGGCGACGAGCCATCTGCCACAACTCTACCGCCTTTTCCGGTTCTCCCCGAGAATCCCAGATACCACCAATTCCGTAGAGACACTCTGCCCTACCCCGATGAACATCCATCGCTGTAAAGCCCTGGAGGGAGATCTCCAACAGCGCTAGGGCGGTGCCTTCTTCTGCTTGCTGGACCAAAATGTCAGCGAGACATCGAAGTGCTTGGCAGATCGCGAGATTGTCCCTCCCTCTCAAACCGACTGCCAAAAACACTATAGCCCAGCGGAATGTTTCCTGCAGCGTGCCCAGGCTATTCGTGGGATCGCCCAATACGCGTAAGCACAACAGCGAAGTCTCGTTGTCCCGGCATTGGAGCGATGTGAAGCTGTCTTCGTACATCCTTCGGGACTCGGTTCTTTGTCCCTGCCGAAGATGAAGCCGAGCGACCATAATATCGCATATCTGCATTCCGCGAGGGTACCGACTCGGTAGGGATTCGCAAACAGCTCTGGCAGTATTCAGACCTTCCTGCACTTGAGCTACCTCCGCATCCATTTCAAGATCGATGCAGGCGATATTAATCAGCGCATAAAAATGCTGGATGGGCGTGGCCTCGGGGGAAGAATTCTCCGCAAGCATCATATGGAGTCTCCGCGCCTGAACGTAGTCAGTCTTGAGGAATAGAATCTCTGCCTCCGAATGCACGAGAAGCAAGTCCTTATCTCCCCCCTTTAGGCCACAGACTTCGAGCAATTGCCGCGCCTCTTGAATTAAGCCTAGGGCGGACGCGAAATCCCCGAGAGACTTACAGCATAGACTCTCGGTAAACATGGCATGGGATGCGACTGAGAGGTGACTGCAGAGCTTTGCCAATTTCTGCGAATCGTGGGCCAGGTCTTTCGCTTTAACATGATTCCCGAGTCGGTGATATGCCTGAGCGATCTGCCGTAATGCAAGACTCTGCTGTACCGTATGACCCAAGGTTTTTGACGTGTTTAGTCCTAAAGTTGAATAATGAATACACTTGAGGTTCTCGTTTTGGTGGATAAAGAATACTCCTAGAGCCAGATAGAAGCGAGCTGACGTTTAGTTAGAAAAGTGTCGCATCACAGGGAAATAATTGAGTGTCACCTTCACCAGCTGGGTCGTTTGCCATTTTAAAGGACTGAATCCCTTGTTCCATCAGAGCTTCAGGATTGGTAATTGCGCAGGCTGGCCAAGACGTAAAAAGAGCTCCGATGTATGCCCCGCGTAGCTGAGGATCTCCTGTCTGTTCGACAAAGTCGGGGAGATCCTGCATGAGCCTGCTGACACCCTTTCCGACATTTCGGGTAAACATGTTGAGCGTGAGGACGCTCTCAATTGTTTCCTTGAGGTCCGGGCTGTTTGAATGAAGCCCTGCGGCGAGAATATCATGAATGTTGTTCAAATTCGCCGTCAACTGAGGAACGCAGACACCGAGAGGAACATCTCGATAGTCCTTCCAAACACCGAGAAGTTGGTGGAACTGTGATCGAAGACGAAGTACAAGATTGGGATGCGGTGGATGATGCGTCCGCATATGTTCCCGGATAGGAACCAGTATATTGAGCCGGCCATCTGGAGCGACATAGGCCAAGGAAGTGCGTATCAATGTTGCCCTGCTTTTTGCAACATGTTGGATTGGAAGTTTGTATGCAAACAACTCCACATCCGAGATCCCATCCGGCAGGAGTGAAAGGAGGCCCAACAGGTGCTGGGAGCCGGGTGAATCTAGCATCCGTGGACTGGAAAGAGAAAGGGTGATGGAGAGATCCAGATTCGATCTTTTATCTCGCCCTGCTTCAGAGAGCAGGGCTGTGCTCTCGCTCTTCCAGCGAGTCACTACGGTTTCGCAGCCCTCGAATGCGACAGCATTGGCTATGAGTGTGATGCTAAGTGGTAGATTCCCTGTCAAAGAAAGGAGGACGTCGGTGTCCTTCTTGCTGTGGATATCGTCCGCAATATCAACGAATGTTTGAATCGCTGCCGCACGTGTCAATGGTTTCAGCGGGAGTAAGAAAGGACGGGACCATCGGACTCTGTCCGGCCTTTCTGCCCCTCGCATAGTAATCTGGTTCAATTTGTCAACATCCGCCGCGACCCCAACCAAACTTCACTTCAGAAACCCACCAGAAGTGCCAAATGGGGAACATCCGCCAACAAGGACAAAAATTCTTCCACCTTTCCCCGCGAGTCGAGCGGTTCCCATGTAGTCTCCATATTGTCGAGCACCAGCAGGGTAGTTGGCCCTTTCGAAAAATATTTGCAGATTGCCCTGGCCTCGTTTCCACCGGATTTCACCCCAATGTACGTTGCAAGGAGTGATACCAGCTGAACGTATGTAGGGGCGGACTCGCATGAAACAAAGTAGCGTTGGGCAAATTTCGCCTCGGACTTGGGATGGTGTAAGACTGCTGTAGCAAGGCTTGTCTTTCCGATTCCTCCTGGGCCCAGGATTGCGACTCGAGGCGATTCAGTACACATAAGTTGGGTGACGTGGTCCAACTCTGTCTCTCGGCCATGAAAAATTTTTGGAGATGCTGGAAGTAACGATAAATTGCTCGAGCTATGTGGTGCAATCAGAACGAGGTGTAAGGAAGAACGGAAACACCTGCTTATTCGCCAGGCCATACAAATCCCTGGTAACCTGGCCAAATATTAATTGGTTGGGAAGTGATTGTACAGTAGCTATTTACCGAGGAGGAGTCATCCTTGAGCGTCGACTCAGATCGATTTGCCAACAAATCCAGAATTTCTGCATGTTGGCGTTTGGAATTGCGCAACACGTGGGCCGTCTCCAGGGTTGTCGCGACTCCAGACCGCACCTTGAGGAAGAATATGAGCCAATCCGTCCATATGCAGCGACAAGTCCAAAGACTTGCAATAAAAATATCGAGAGCACGTCGCAAGCCTGCTTTGCATTTCTCCAACTGGGTTGCGTTGTCACCCTGCAAGAAGAACCTTCGGAGCATGCCCATCCCTTGTTGGGCCTCCACAAAAACATACACTGTCTTTAGTGTTCTGCGAAAATGAACAGCAACTCCCTCTTAAATGACCCAATACGCACTCAGTGAAGGACTCGATGTTCCGAAGAAGATCTGGAGAGGCCGGGGAGTCCGTTTCAGATGCGCTGGTGAGTCGAATTATGGTGGACAAAATTTCGTCGATGTGCTCCACCATAGCAGTACACTCTTGCTTGTGCGATTTAACGGACTGTTATGTAATAATGAGAGAATAAATTTGTGCTGACTGAATCGGAACTCACCCGGACAAGGTTGAAAATCGAAGCACTGAGGGCCGCGATGGTGAAAAGAAGCGGCATATTCGACGTCTGCGCAATATTCCTCAATACAGCTTGTGCACTAATGTCCACCTTGGGGACCATCGTGGTTAGCGCGGTCGGTTGCCACAAGCTGGAGGTGGACTTGATACAAGTATACGGGCGGGAGAAGCAGTGATAGAGAACTGACGTTTACCGCAGCACGCTGGAGCCCTAAAATCTATGAACACTAAGATCAATAATAGACGTCGTTACCTTTTCGGAGCCGAAATCATTTTCGGTACACAGCAGCGGAGGAATGGCGGTTTTGCAGCCTAATTTTGTATGGGACGGAGAAATCAGGTCCGGTGCTTTGTGTTTCGTTCCTGAATGATAGGGATTCCCGGCGGCTGGACCAGGATTTGACTGGGACTCCCAGTAAGATTTTGGATCCGAAACCAGGATGTGTGCTAATTGGATCTGATCCAAAATCTTCTATCATCCATGGTTCAGGGTACGGCTGACCTGTGTGTGAGGCACGCACACCTAGAAGAAGAAAACCCCATTGCTTCATATTGGGTTTACGGCCTTCATGGGAAGGGCAAGCCTAGATGTCACACCTGTGACACGAGTAGTAATGGTACATCTTCACAACTGATCCTGATACGCCGAGACTGTAACTGATTGTAATACATAATGTACATAGAAACAAGACTTTCATTTTGCATGCTAATCCTTTCAAGGATGAAGCAGGACCTTCGTGTATCCGTCGATTCTTTTGTCAAACTTGTTGTACGCATCCGCCGCCTCGTCGAGCGAGACGTTGTGCGATACGACGAATCCCGGTTTGGCGCGGCCAGAGATTATCAAGTCGCGGAGATAGCGGTTGTACGCCTAAAGCCCACGATAGTAAGTTGTCAATCTCCCGCAGCTTGATTTGAACTGCCTCGGAATAGACGTACCTTGACATTGCACTGCCCCGTTCCAATCGACAGTCCTTTCTCGAATAGCTTGCCTAGAGACAATCATAATTAGTCAAAAGGTGGATTTAGCAGTAGCGCTCGAGCTCACCAAAGGGGAAGGACATGTAGCCCCTTCATTTTGTTTGATAATCAGCGGTGAATGACAAGCACCGAATGAAGTGGAGCTCACTTGGCGGAGGCTTCGTCAGGGGCACCTGGATCAGAGGGCACGTAGAGACCGGGGATGCCCAGCCCCCCTGTGGGACGAACAATGCGAATAAGTGCCTCGATGACGGCGTTGGGCTGTTCCGTTTTGCCATCGCCAGTGGTAGCTGCAACAAATACATTAGCGAGGAGCAGTGGTCAGAGCTTTCCATCAGAGAACCTTGGTAACCCACAGCTGGAGGGAATGAAATATCACAGTAAGAATAGACTGTCGTTAGCCGGTAAGGATAACTCACCATCAACACCGCGGTCAACTTCCTTCCTGATTAACGGAAGAATAGTCAGCATCTTAAGTGGAAATAAAGAGATCGTGAGTGGGTCCCTCACCCTCCACGCAATTTCTTGATCTGGTCCACCGGATCGCTGGCCGAAAAGTCGATGGGGGTGCATCCGATTTCTTTCGCCTTAGCAAGCCGCTCAGGAACGCGATCAACGACGTATACTTCGGAAGCGCCACGCAGGACAGCAGAGTACGCAGCCATCAATCCGACGGGCCCAGCGCCAAACACGGCGACGGACTCCCCAGGACGGAAGCCCTATGTATTCAGCCATATAAGGGTTCTGAGTTGATTCACAAGTTCGAAGCCACGTACGGAAAGCTGCACTCCGTGCCAACCCTAGTATGCAGTTGAATATGTATATAAAAAAGCGGGAGGATTTAATTGCTCGTACAGTAGGGAAAATGTCGGCGAGGAGTGCAAAATCTTCCTCGTGTTCAGTTCCGGGGGGCAGGATCAAGGCGTTGAAGTCGGCGAACGGAACACGGACGAATTCCTTGGGAGTACCTCAGTTCTCTTTTCAATAAGATGAAGGAGTAAATTACCGCCTGTCCTCCAGGGTACGGTCCCATGGACACATACCTTCAACCCGTGAGATTCGGACAACAAAGTTGCGACGAGAAGTGACTCACCCGTAAGCACTACCAAATATTTGAAGGGGTCAGGAGAGAAGACAGAATCAGAACCAAGGCATACCCTCCAGCCTAGGCCGCACCATAAAAATATCAGCCCCGGTATCTACGTACGGATTTTCTCACTCACAAAGCCCGGGTTGACCAACGTACAGAATGCCGACTTTCCTTCCTCGCAATTGAGGCATCGACCACATGCAACATTGAAGGGCATGACGACGCGGTCGCCTTTCTTCAACAGCTAAATACAACTGTTAGTTGGATGATTATTGTCTAGAAAGACACATAGACTTACAGTCACGCCGCTTCCGACTTCCTGAATCGACGGTTAAGTAAGATTGGATCATCTAGCAATTTCAGGGAGGACTAACATCGACGATACCCATACTGCGAGGATCACAATTAATGAAAGTAATTAAAATGGGTAACGAAAACCGACGAACTTTTCATGTCCAAACACGATTCCAGCTTGGGCAGCGGTGCGGCCTTCGTACATGTGCAAGTCGCTGAGATTACATCAGAATCAATTGACAGTGGGTCATATGAAGACGAACCTTCCACAAATACAGGAAGTCGTTACTGGGATACGATGTGCTTTCAGCCAGCGACTGTGAAGGAATGCAACGCAGACCGACCTTTGACGATGATGTCATCGGGATGTAGGATCTTCGGCTTCTCGACCTTCTGCACAGAGACGCTGAAGGGTTTATCGTAGACGACGGCGCGCATAGACATGGTGGAAGATTGGTGCAAGGGAGAGACCTGGAAAATGACGCGAGTGTGAACAAGGCGCATTATTTATGAAGAAGGAATGAATGACGAGCGGGAGAGAGAACATCCACAAGGGTCAGCGGACGTGAGAATGGCGCGCCCAGAGCCCGATGAATCGTCTTCTGAGCGTCAGCTGAGCGGGTTATGAAGGCACAACTTGCTAAGAATTCAAATGAATGTCTTCTCGCAGTGTCTCAGAGTGTCTCGTGTTCCAAGGCACTCCGCCAGCTAACGTAGCACCATCCTTTTCCCCAGGATTTTCCCAGCCATTCACTGGCAGTTGCTGCAGGACATCTGACGCCGTCCATTTTGCATTCCAGGTCGTACAATCAAGGAGTGTGAAGGGAGATCCGACCAAGAACGGCAAAGCAAGGGCTTTCACTGCGTACTGAGCCTGACGCCGAGGATGCTTGACCAGTCCGCGGAGGAAGAAGTGGCGGAAGATGATGGGACGACAACAAAACCAAATAACAATGCCGAAAAATGCGAAAAAGAACTCTCCACCTGGGAGTTGAACCCAGCTCACGCGCGGACAAACGACAAAGCAATCTATGACAAGCGCGTATACTAACCGATATACGAGTGAAGACTTATTCTCCAGGCTACATATTGGCATGATCAGATTGGCCCAGTCACGGCCACATTTTTGCCGGAGAGCGTCAATCCGTTGGCGGATCAAGCCACATTGGACACATTAATTGCATCGATAGCCTCTTCTCGTCCACTTTCCTTTACCCAACCAGCTGCCAGGTCGATGGATGGGTACTATCATGAAAGAGTGCCTCGAGAGCTCTTGACTACCAGTGGGGCCTGAGGCTCTCCAGCTAATACTAACCGAACGGACTCTGCAAGACAGCCTTCGGCGCCTAAGCTGTTCTTATCACTCGCCTTCCTACCGACTGCCGCTGTCCGGTCCTATCATGACCAAGGAGCGCGTACTCTTAAAGCGGACCAATCTACTTAGCTGAGCCAGCAATGGCGCCCGACCTTACGATCACCTTCAACTCGACCGACATCCTCGACAGTGGGCTCTATTCTGGGGGTTCACATGTGTACACGGTCTCTACCTCCCACGGAACGCGGAGCCGGGAAATCACCAAACTGATGTATGGCAATCCTTCCGCGATGGCGGGTGAAATCAACTGGCGCGACGAATGTTTTGTGATTGCAGGATTCTACCATTCAATCAAGAGCTCCAAGGGCTGGTTCGGTTCGTACGTGGATTTGATAGTTCATCAACTCAGCGATTGCAACCCTTCTGGCACAGGTGGAATTGGCGTGGCCGTAGGTATACCCTCAAATATTCCAGCAAAGGATGGACAGTATGGGCAATTACATAATTACTTGATCCTTGGTCTTACTGATGGCGCGCTGTTTACGAAGGCGAAATCCGGTTCGAGGGGAGAGGTGGCACATTACACCCCGCATGCTGCGATCTGGATTTCGCCGGAATTTGAGGACCAGGTGGAGATAATCTTCCTCATTCTTGTCTTCCTCTACTCGGAAATGAAGCGGCTGGACGTACGTCGTAATATTCAGACCTGTCGCCCGGCACTCATGTCCCCTGATCACCAAGGGGCGCGGACTCTTGAGGCGACCCAACCGAGCTGAGCCAGTAATGGCACTCGACCGCCAGCTCACCTTCAACTCGACCGACATCCTCGACAGCCAGCTCTATTCCGGGGGTTCACATGTGTACACGACCTATACCTCCCATGGAAGGCGTGGCCGGGAAGTCACCAAACTCATGTCTGGCATTCCTTCCGCGACAGTGCCAGCGGGTAACATCAACTGGCGCGACCAATCCTTGGAGATTGCAGAAAGCTACCAGAAAATCAAGAGATCCCGGGGCTGGTCCGGTTCGTACGTGTATTCGATATTCCATCAACCCGCCGGTCGCAACCTTTCCTGAACAGGTGGAAATGGGGTGGTCCTAGGTATACCCTCAAATATTCCCGCAAAAAATGGACGGTAGGTGAAATTACTCGATCCTTGGTCCTACTGATGGCGCGTTGTTTACCAAGGTGAAAACTGGTTCAAGGGGCGGCTCGGAGGTGGCACATTATTACACCCCGCACGGTGCTATCTGGATTTCACCAGCAATTGAGGACCAGGTGGAGATAATCTTCCTCATTCTTGTCTTCCTCTACTCGGAAACGCAGCGGCTGGACGTACGTCGTGATATTCAGACTTACTGCTTGGCACTTATGATCACTCCCAGAATAAGGAAGCGAGGGAAGAGATGGTCGCCGCGGCGGCGGATGAGTTAGCGCAGCGCGATGGCGGAGGAGGCGGAGGAGGCGACGACTCATCTGATGATGGCGGGGGCGGAGATTTTTGGTGCTGGGGCGGTCATGGTGGGAAAGACGCCGGCGGCGGTCGCGCTTCTGGCGGGGGCGGGAGCGGAGGCAGTGATGGCGGGGACGGTGGTGATGGTGATGGTGGTGAATAATTGCGTACATGCTTTAGGAAGGCAGATATTTTACGGGAAATATATCTATGGCTCAGAGACGAGTTTCGCCATGGCCAAGAAAGTCAACCCTGCCGTCTCTCCTCTCCCCGAGTCCTGGGCCTCCTTGTCCTCCTTGGGCTCGCGATTCCCTTCTTTCGCAGTCTCTGCCCCACCGGCATTTTGAGCCCCAGACTCCGCGTCACCAGCCTGCCTCTCTTGATCTGCATACGCCTTGTGCACGGCCGCCCGCACCCTTATGATGCATACCGACACCGCGATAACAGACGCAATCAGGATAAAAATCAGTCCGACAATGAGGCCCGCGAGGCTGGAAGCCCATAGTTAGTCTACTCGATCCAGTCCAATCGATGCGCCAGGGCATTACGTGGCCATAATAAGCATTCCACGAGGGACAAGGAACTGTTGGGCTGGCAGCAGGGTATATCTTCTTCAGCGTGGGCGAACACGATCAAATGACTGTGGTTCACTCACAAGGAGCCTAGCAGATACTTGTGGGGAGCCTTTCTCGATTTCACGGGGTTTAGCTCGAAGGATGGATGTCATCCTTGCTCCACGAGTCCTGCACGAATACAAATACTGGCTGTGGGAGCTCACGATATTTGTAGAAGAGAGATGGAACGTTCTTTGGCCGCATAGCATAGCTTGAGAATTCTTCCTTCGTCCTTAGTCCTTCACTTCCCCTCGCTCAGGGGGCTCACTGCGTTCGAGTGCTTGTGACGACGCCCGCTGCAAGCTGCAATAATTTACGCCTTCAAAAACTCGGGCAGGACACCGCAAGAATATTTGCCCCAGGGCGTATTCTCACAATGCTGTTACAGAAGCCCATGTAGCTGTGCATGAAACCCATGGCAACTACGGCAGTACAGAAGTCTATCTCTTCCTGAAGAACCGCCCTCAGTGGAGGTTAATTTATGAGGGATCATGGGACCATGATTCTAATATTGCACATACCGTGAATCTGCTGAAAAAAGAGGTGACTAGGCTGCCGAGCGCTTTTGCAAAGTGTTCGCAGGCTGTGGCCATTGGAAAGACCGCCAGAAGAGCGACGGTGGACGTGGGTCACGGTGGGTGATGCTCAAGCGCGTTGGCAACACATCCTGGGTGGCAATTTTGTGATACGGGCGTCCAGGCCTAGTAATGAGTAGTCGGAAAGGGCAGGAAGTTAATCTGTGAAAGGCTAACGCCGCGAAGCGGTGCGCGAGCTTCCACACCACTGCTCCGCGTTGGACACTGTTTCAAGATGTCACTGAAATGGTTCAGAATGTCCTCATCCCAGTGCCGATTTCGCCGTCGTTGAATAATTCGCCGTCGTCGAATAATACCCAGTGGTACTAAATTTTCGTGAAGGCCCGTATGCGTCGCGGTCGCCGGCTGAGAGCATACCGAGTCCGGGTAATATCGCGGGATACCAAAAGCACAGAATCTGCCACAGAGCTGACCATCTGCCAAAAGCGGGATGTCGAATTAGAGAGAAATAGTACTGAAATTTGGCCGACGTGTGGGAGCATGGATCCAGAAAACCGCATCGAATTCGTCCATGTCGACATGCATCATCTCTCCTGCGCGTCCGAAGCCGAGCGGGCACCGGTATTGGGCCCCTGTACTATCTCCCGCCCCCACGCCCCGACGCGCTCCTCCCACCGCCCCACCCCCTTATAGAGCCCCGCGACCTCCTCGTTCCAGCGCGCCTGCACCAGCTCGCGCAGCGGCCGGGGCGTCACGCGCGCCGCGGCCGACGGGGGAGCGATGATCAGTGCCGGCGCATCAGCGAGGCGTACGCTGAGCGTGTGCAGGCTGCAGAAGCGTCAGATGAACGTCACGGTTTGGAGGAATAGAAGACAACAGACTCGTGGATGTGTTGTTGCGTCCTGCATGAGCGTCAGGAATGGACTTGAGGCGAAATTAGAAATCCTAACCTGGCCTGGATCATATTCGAGTAGCCGTAGTACACCTAGGTAAGAGCGTGAGCGAGGAAGAAGAGATGAATGTATGAAGAGGGGTTACGCCGCCAGCGACCAGGGCTCCGGACAGCGGGCCCAGTAGAAAGGACATGGCGGTCGATGAGCAGGAGTGTGTGTTGTGGTTTGGTTGAGTGTGGTGCAGTAACTGATGCCAAATATGTGAATAAAAAGTACCAGAGGGCTCGAAGTCTCAGGGCAGAACGAAGTACATGCAAGTGCTGGGATTGTCATATTATAATTATTATGCGCGTCTACATAACCCACTCCCGCATCCTCTCCACCTCCCTCGCCCGCCTCTCCACCACCTCCGCCACTTCCTTCCCCCACAGGCCGACGCCCTCCCGCAGATGCCGCTCCACATCCGGCGCGTCCATCACGACGCAGTTCTCCACCGTCAGCGGCTTCTGCGCATCCCACCGCACGAGCATGGGCCGCGCGGGGACGAGGTGCGGCGGGAGCACGGAGCGCCCCCGGTGCAGGTCCTCGAAGATGAGCGCCACGTCGTCCTCGTCGATTGGGAGTTTGTTGATCTGCGCCCCCGCTTGCTTCGACTCGCGCGTTAGCAAATCGCGCAGCAGGCGCTCGTACACCTTACGCCTGTTCTTGATCGGCAGCGGACGCGCGATCGGCTTGCCCGCGAGCTCGCACAGCACGTACGTCGCGATATGCAGCCCGAAGATCGAGGGCAGCGGGCCGAGAACGGGCAGGATGCGCACGCGGAAGTCATCGAACACGCCCAGCTCCTGCACCTTGCCCTTCTGGAACTCGTCCTCGGGAAGAGGGAGCAGCGCCACGTCGCCGGGCACCTCGGTCGAGTACACGACGGGGATGCCGGAGGACACGCCCACGAGGCGCAGGCGCCGGCGCACGGCGCGCGCGAGCGGGTCATACACCGTGTTCGAGATGTCGGCGATCTGGATGCGCGTGGGGTCGCACTTGGCGCCGGCGCCCATCGAGGAGAAGACCTTGATTTTGTGCTCGTGGCAATACTTCAGCAGGTCGACCTTGGTCTGGATGTTGTCGATAGCGTCTGAAGAAAATAATACGGTGAGCGGCGCTGGCGGGGCGCGGAAGTAGGCGCACCTACGACCCAGTCTGCGCCGTCGAGCAGCGCGCCCCCGTCCTCCTTGCGCCAGATGTCGACGCGCGCGTCGATGTCGACCCAGCGGGCGATCTGCCGGAGCGCGCGCTCGACGCATCTGACCTTGGGCGTGCCGACGTCGGTGAGGCCGGCGGTGGCGTGGCGGTTGAGCGAGGAGAGTGTGACGTAGTCGAAGTCGACCAGCCGGATCTTCGAGACGCCGCTGTCGGTGGTGTTGTGAGCATGAGGAATAAGACACATGGCAAACGAAGGAGATGGTATCAGGCAGGCTCCCTGGATATCGCAGTGTATGCGCGTAAGGGCACCACGCGACGAATCGCCTGCAGTACTTCTCGGTACGTCCGCACCCAGGCACCCAGCCGTCTTTCGGCTGGATGGCTCCGCTGCAATGCGTGGTCGGGAGAACAACCATCGTTGCGCGTCACTGATATGCGTCATGCGGGACATCCTCACAGGATCCGTTGGGAATGGATGCGGGGCTGCCGCGCACTGCTTCCTTCGACGGATTACAGTGACTGTATACCTTGCGTGGCGCCGGTGCTGGAGGCAAGAGGCACAAAGTACGCGGCTAGGCCGGAGCGTGAACGAGACACCACATCCCCATCCCCAGCACGATGGGGCCGTGCGTTTACAACACGAGAAGGCGCAGGAAAGGAAACACTGCACCCACTCCACAACAGCGACTCGAATGACGAGCAGACAATAGCATAAGCAAGTGAATTTTCGACACGCAGGAGGGGACCTGTAGCATCGCGTAGAGTGAAAAAACAATTGGGCTCCCATGCAAATAAGTATATGTTCCGGCACAGATAAGCATGCGACAGCGCAAGGACGGTCGGACTTCCCCTCTAGGCCCGGAGCGTAGAGGAAAATGTGAGGGATCAAGAAGCAGGAGCGAAAGACAGAGAACCACGCCTCCGGACAGACACACCGCATCTACGAATGAGAGTCGCCCGCTTCTTGACTACATATGGCCTGCGTCGTCCCGTAGCGTGCCCGCCGAAAGAGAGCTATACCCAGCATCGACACTAGACGCTGCCGCCAGTCCAAGACGGGCTGCAAGCCGCACTGGTAGCAAGAGCGCGCGGCCACCTCGCGCGCCGGCCCGCGACTCGATACATGCCCGGCATGCGCTACTAGTGTCATTCACGCGATTCAGAGACGACCTATCGCAGGCCACGCGGTAGCTCGCCCGGCCTGCGCCGAAACCGCAGATACCGGGGACAAAGGGTGCGCGAAAGCAAGCTGGCTTGAAGGCATGTGTGGTACGCAGCTGGTACCGCACATACTGCATGAAACAAAAGCGAGAAGATCGGGGAAGATCCTCCCCACCCAAAGAAACGACACAAATCCGCGCCAGAAAAAAAACAACTCACGATCTTACAAGCATGACCGCCGCCCAGCTGCCTACACCCCCACAGCCCACGACCACGACAGTTCCTCCGCGGATTTTCGCCATTGCCTCGTCCCCGAAAAACGCATAGTTGCGCGCCAGCTGCTCCCGTATCAGGTCTTCGTCGTATGGCAGGCTAGCAGCAGAGCTCCCCAGGCTTTTCTCTATAGCAGGAGTAGTAGTCCCGTCGAACAAGGCGTTTCCGTTCCCAGAGACACTGGACGAAATGGAGCGCAGAATGTCCTGGTCGAGGTCCCTACGGCGCGATTTGCGGGTGAAGGAGGTGTACAAAGAGATGAGCGCGGCGGTGGCGGCAGATGCGGTGAGCGCGGCGGTGACGAGCTGGACGCGGTGCGACTGCAAGTTGAGGTGGTCCATTAAAGGAGGGTGTTGGAACCTAACAAGGACAAACTAGTTGTCCTCTTGCTTTTTACTTTCATGTCGAGTTTTCTTGGAGACATTGCTGAACGAGAATTTGCTCTTCGCAAGTCTGGACGCCGTGTGGAGTTGAGTATTTAATCTGAGGCGGACCTTGGCCGTCATAAGGATCCTGTACCCCAAATTTTCGAAGCCACTACGACTCAAGAGGCTTCTACCGCTGCTGCTGACTCCTTGACCTCACACAAAATCTCCAGCTCAAGAGATATCCATTACCATGTTTCAAGGTTCTTCTACTTTAATCCGACTGTTCAGATTTGAGCCACTGAGTTTGTTGCCACTCACATTTGACTTTCTTCAGAAAACATGGATCGTCTTAGGGAGTAGCTCAGGGATCTGTGCTCCCATTGACCTGTGATTCGGCATTCCACTGTACCAGCGGCCCGCTAATACTTCGCAAAGTGCGCAGCAGCCTACATAATCACCTTAACCGCTCTCTGGCCCACCTTTTGGAATCTACGACATGACATGTTGACAAAGGACAACTCAAGGTTGCCTTCAGCTTCAACACATCCGCTGCTCAAAAGTCCGCGCTGATCGTTTACTAGTACCTGGGGTGACGTTAACGTTCCTGGCTCTATCACAAGCTAACATGGAGTGTCGTAAATTTCAGCGTCTGTCCTGTGCTAAGCCTCCATTGATTTACACCCAGATTACTTACGAATAGCATACATGAAGCCGTCATATCCTTTATCCCCCACCGTCGCTATCGTCGTCGCATCTACCTCTGGATCGCCTTTCACCGCGTTAAGAAGACTCCGTACGCCCTCGATGTTCGGGTCGGTATATTCGAGGTTGGCGACGAGCCCGTAGCGCACGACGTTGTCTACAATCTGTCAATCAAAGAATCGCAAGTCAGTGCCAGAATATTCAACCTCAAAAGTGGGAGTGGTGTTAATAAATCGCAAGATCGTACAATAATGCCCCCCTTGCGTGTTAGGCGCTTCGCTTCCGCGAAGTACTCCGGATTCCCCTTCTTGTCCGCATCTATGAAGACGAAGTCGAACAGCGTCTCAGGGTGCAGCTGGAGCAGCGACTGGTGCGCCTGCCCTACAATTACTTTGCATTTGGAGGCGACGCCGGCGCGCTCGAGGTTTTCCTGCGCGACCTATGATGAAAATTATTTTGAACTTCCCGCGTGAATATTCTAAAGCTCGGCCACACACCCTTGCGTGCTTCTCGTCCAGCTCCAGTGTAACCAGCTCCCCATCGGCAGGGAGTGCCTTTGCGAGCCAAATCGTTGAATATCTTCAAATCAATCAGGCCCCATCCGAGCACCGAGAAGAAATGCAAGCACGCACCCGCCCAACGTCCCCACCTCCAATATCCGCTTCGCACCGATGGTCGTTGCCAGCAGGTTGAGCAACTTGCCCTGCGCCGCGCTGACCGCGATCTCGGGCAGCCCGTTCGCCGCGCTGTGTGCCAGCGCGGCGTCGAGCGCGGCGTCCGGCGTGAGCAGGAAGGAATTCTGGTAGTCGTCGGAGCGCGCCCAGTCGGCGACGCTTGTCGCTCTAAATTCTTGCTTGGACATGGTTTCGGGATTGGAGTTGGAGGTAAGAAGGTAAGTCCGACATTTGCAATTCGAGCTATTTACGCGATTGATGTGATATTGATGTGATATTGATGCACCGAGTATTGAGCACCGATATTGAAATTTCCAGCTTACGGGAGTCGTCAAGTATACCCGCAACGCTCCCATTTTTTTTCCGAGGACTAAGTGGATTTTGTCAGGCGTTCCTGGCCGGCCTCGGGCTAACCAAATTTAAATTTCATACATCAACAATCATATTTTCCATCAAACGGGATTTTGGCCTGTGCAAATACTTATGCTCTATTCATCGGCTATCCTTGCATAGCTGATGAATGATACTCGGATTCACATGCGGAAGACACGGGTTAGTCGACTCGTAACCAGTCTGTAAAGCAAATACCGAAAAAAAGTGGCGAGCGCTTTTGGTCGAACCGCTCGCCGCATTTTTTCGGTATTTTGTATACAAACTGGTCACGAGTCTAGGGGGTTAATGCGAGTGAAGCAGCTGAAGCTTTAATACCACGCTTCCGTTATCCCCGACTTCATTCTATCCTTGTTTCCAGACTGCACACCGTTCGGAGAGAGGCCGCATTTCGCCTCGGATCACCGATCATATCGGCGATCAATCCGACACCGCCGAGACGAGGGTTACGCCGGGATTGAAATGCACCGGCGGTAGGTAGGTAGGTAGGTAGGTATAGGTAGGTATTTGAAATGCGGTCGCTTCATGTTTTGCTCGGATTCCCCTAGTTCTTCGCCGACCATACTCTGACACATATTCTACACTAAAAAAAAATGAAGAGATTGCGTCCAGAATTAAGTGAGCATCAGGACCGGGGCAAATCAGATTGACTGTCTCAAATCTTCGCGTTCATCAAGCATTCATTACTGTCCACTGGACCGTTCCTGTTCAGCTTTCACAGGCACATTCATATGACTTAAAAAACGAGGGACGACTGACTCCAAAAGAACTGAAGATGCTATATCTAGCACGCGTGGACTGAGGTCGACTGTCATCTTACACACGGAGGTGAAATATCTCCAGACTGCGAAGATGGCCACGTCAAACAACCGCGGCGTTCAGATCAGAGTCAAATCAGGCACGGTGTCTTATCTACATCATCATCTGTCTTACCGATCTTGAACTAATTTAAGTGCTCAAGAGGCAGGCAAGAAAGTTTCCGAGACACAAACATTTGACCGAGTTAGAAGCGTCAAAGGTACGTAATTGAAGCCTGAGGATTCGTATCACAAATCTTCATAGACGCCTCCCATTGAAAACTGAAACCGACCGAAATTGAAATGCTATTTTCGCTGTACTTGGCCCTAAAGGCTATGCAGCAGTACACCGGTACCTAGACTAGGGTATGTAGCATAAACTACAAGGGGGTATTTAAGGACTCCCATGCAGTAGCGGATGAAAAATAATTTTTCTAGAGTCAACAGAACTTTTCATTATAGGGGTAGGAAAAATATCTAGGGCACATGAACAGAATTGAAAGAGGAATAAAAAGTTGAGGATCGGTATCGAACAGACGCCAGGTCCGGGCCGTCCGGCATTCCTGATTTGGGGACACTGTCAAGGCCCGGCCGGGAATTGCCGGTTTGCCTTTCCGGCTTGACGCGTTATTTTTGATCCCACCTCCCCCTACTCCGCGCACGCCCTGCAGATATATCAATATCGAATCGTTTCTTTCATCTTCCGTTGTGAGCTTTCGTCCTTTCTTGCCTTTGCTACTTTCGTCTGTGGCATTAGGGGCAGAGTAGCTATCTTCAACGGTTCTGACAGTCGATTCTGTCGACGGTTCTGGATTCATTAAAGCATGGGAGAACCGTCGATAAATCAGAACCGACTTGAATTGCAGAACCGGCTCTGGAGGAGGTTCTGCCGACGGTTCTGATTCTGGCTCTGGTTCTCTGCCTCTCTGTCTGTCTCTCTTCTTGCCAATGTTATTTATTAGCCTTGTATTTCATAGTTTGGAGTCATCCAGTCGCCATCTCCTCGTACATGGCGCCTGACAAACAGCTAATAATGCTGCCGTCATCGCCGCTACTGAGGCCCGTAAAAATGTAGGGAAACAAAAAAAAAAAAAAAAAACAGCTGCAGGCCGCGTGTCCTAGGAAGTCCAGGCTGTCTGGAAATAGGTGCCAGCGCCGATAATCAAGCCAGAGGATCACGCAGAGGTAGGTAGGATATACTAAGGAGGGTGTTTTAATTGAATGTATATTTTTTTAAAATTGGAGAAGTGCGGGAGAATACTGCTACTTGAGAATAGCGTAGGGGACAGAATGATTTTTGGGTATTTAAGCCAGGCACAATGGCAGAATGACAGCAGAATCTGGTGGAATTGCCACACTGTTTAATGAATTTTCTCGCTCATTCCAACACAAATTGATATTTTTCGAGCAACAATTTATTTTCCGTTGGATGATGTCTCACTTACGTAATTTAGTAATTGGTTCAACCACTACCAGTTCAATACTTGTTGATTTCGAAGAACTGGAGTGGCTTGGTCACGGAGAGACATCAAGAATTTGCAAAGATGATCTTGATGTTGGGATGAGGTAGCAAGGGGCTGGAGTACGAGGATCCCACGGATGAATACAGAGTCGCTTTGATGCCACACAACCGGGTTTCAAACTCTGCCCATGCTCCGAGCCTCCGACTTCTGCCAAATTTTGCCAGCCTAAAGTCTATTGAGCCATTGTCCCTGCCATTCTGCCATGTCAAATGGCAGAATGGCAGTATTCTGCCAACAACACTACTTGAGAACCACCTTGAGAACCGCCATTCAAAAAGGGTCGGTCAGGATTCGGGATCGGTTCTGTCAAATTTTGATCCAAATCAATTCCGAGAACCGTCGACGGAACCGACTGCAGAACCGTCTACTCTGACTGCCCCTATTGCCTTTGCTCTGGAATAGCATAAGATCCTTGCAAACACTCAGGGAATTAATATATTTGACAAACAGCGAGGAATAAGCCTTACAGAATGTGCCTGTGTCGCCTGAATTATCTCGTACAGCGGCGGCAGCACTTGGTGACAGCTTGCGACCGACTCGAATAGGGTAGGGTAGCATAGGCAGGATAACTTAAACAGATGAAAATTTCCAGCTGCGATTGATCATTGTATTCGAGTTTCAGGCACAGAAAACTAGATGTATTGCATATGGACTTGATTTAGGCTTAGTGCTGGCCAAAAATATGATACGGTTGAATACAAATATGATAGCGGCGGGCTTCGGGTTGCCGTGAAGATATGAATACGACTGAATATGAATATGTTATGATATGAATATAATATGATACGAGGTCCCCGTATTTAAATATATTTGAATACGGTGCAGTTCTTTTGTAGGCCGCCCCAAGCCTCATCAGCAAAATCTTGCCTGGCGGACTTCTGTCTGATAATTGATTATTAATTCGGCAGCAGAGCCACATTGGCCGCGGCGCGGCGCAGCCTTTCTCGGAGTTTGAACTACACATCGTGATGTCCACCACAATACCGTGATGGACATGTTGAAAGTCAAGTGCTCACCTCTCCGGCAGTATTTTCACCTCAGAGAGTTTGCATAAATGCTTTCAATTTTGTTCAATGTCCAGCACTTTGAGAAGCATGTCATTGGATTCAAGATAGTTTTCACTCCAGAGATATCCCCAGAATATACTTATTGAAATATATGCAAATTTCAAAATATATTCGTATTCATAGGCCTGAATATGAATACAATACAATACAGATATGATATGGGTCCGAAATCCCTTTTCGTATTTACAGCGCGTAGAAGACAATGAACGAGCGAAAGCAACAACTAGGTTGTACACGGTGCGATGCGCGGTGCTCTCACTCGTTTTCCGGGCGAGGACTTAAGCAAAGGCGGCGCCGACGACGAAGCTGACGTCGTCGTTGAACGACGCGGCGACATCGAACGCGTGCACGCCACCGTTGCTCCCGATGCTGAGGACGTTGTTGAAGTGTCGGAAGTAACGCGTCGGGTAGCCCCACGCGAGGATCGAGTTGCCCTGCCCGTTGAGGCCCGCCTGTGGGCAGAACGTCGCATCCTCTTTGAACTGCTTAGAGCCGTCGTTTGCGTTCACGAGCAGCACGAAGTTGTTGTGCCGGATGAAGCTGCCCGACGTGTCGCGCGACTGAAACGATACGCACGCGCTGTTCGCGAGACCCGCAACGACCGTCCAGCTCGCGGACAGCTTCAGCGCGCTCGTGCTGCTCGAAGTTACTACCTGCGTGTTGACCGCCGTGCCCGTGTGCGCGATGAAGCGGGTCGTGCAGCACGCCGTCGTCGCGCGTAACGACACCGTGGATCCCACGCTGATCGCTGGCCCGCTCGTCAGCGAAGTGGTGGCGTACCTGGCCGCGACGATGTTGGCCTGGACCGCGTTCTCGGTCGCGTCGGACGGGTAGCCGGACGTCATCACGCCCTCGTAGAACGTGCCCTGCGCGCTTATGCTGTTGTCGCCACCGATGCCGAGGATGATCGCGCCCTCCTTGTGCATCGGGTTGTAGCCCGACGCGTTGGGACGTGCGCCGCTGTAGAACGTCGACAGCGAGCCAGACGCGGCGTTCCCGCCGCGGATCGCCCACGTGCCCGGCTCGCCTTTCACGACGGCCGTGACGAAGCGCGAGGTGACCGTCGGGTCGGCAGGGTTGTTTTTCACGTTGAATCCGGAGAACAGGCCGTTCTCGAGGTCAGCCATGACCCACGGACCGCTGCCGGAGCCCGTGCCCCAGGTCCCACTGTTGCCGAAGTAGATGGCCTCCATGTGCCCGTTGCCCGTGTCGCGCGCCGAGGTCTCCCCGTTACCATAGTCGAAACAACAGCCGCCGTTAAAATGCGTGCCGTCAAGGACCGCGTACATGCCCTCCGGAGCGTCGCCCTTGAAAATAATCGTCGTTGTCAGCACACGGAGGTAGAGCACTGTGACAGGTGAGAAGACTGACCGTGGCGATGCCATTGGTGGCGTCGTTGCGGTAGCCAGTACCAGGCGAGACGAAGACGCCGTACGCCTTCTGTCCGTTCAGCGTGACCGGCGCGCCATTCGCAGCAGCCAGATTGTCGAAGCCATTGGCTTCGGGGCCGCTGAAGCCGCCAGGCGGAGCCTGCGTGAGGTGATTGCCGCGGCCGGTCTGGTCGAAGATGATGGTGATTAGGCAGGTGGTCCTGGCGCAGAAGGTGTCTTGCGCGGCGGCGTTGGCGACACCGCCTGCGGACAGCGGCGCGATGTTGGTCGTGGCGCCGTCGGAGCCGCGTTTCACCTGGTAGAGGGAGCCAGTGAAGGCGCTGAACAGCGCGCGGGTGGTGCTGTGCGCAGCGACGCACGGCGTGCCGCCGGAGGCGTAGAGGTCGCAGGGCCCGGCGGCGACGAGTGTGGCAACAAGACACAACGCGAGGAGTGAGGAGAACTGGAACATCTCTGGTCACTTTCCGTGGGTGGGACGCGCATATGAGCATTTTTAACGTGTCGATGAAGAAGTGGAACCAGCCTCACGTGAACGGTCACGCGGCCCTGTCGTGCATCCGCTCATCGACGGCCCGGGGGTTGTCCCAAGCCAAGCTGGGTATTGGGACGCGTTCGGGACAGTCACCCCCGCGCACCGAAGATGCCATTGCCTGGTGACGCAGAAGTAGGGAGGAATGCGCATGCGCCTGAGCGCGCGTGGTAGAGTCCATCGGAGAAAACCCGGGAACTTGGTCGGAAGTGAGTATAATTGGCCGAGGAAAGTGTAAACAGAGCGTGGCCTGTGAACAACTTACACCTTCGGAGTCCCACCGGACTCGGAGACCCAGTATCTGATTATGCTTTGTTCTTCGCAAACATTGAGCTCAATGGCTACACAACGAGTGTGGTTGAAGTGGAGTTTATTTATTCCTGTGGCCGGGCGGAGGCCCATCGTCTGATTTGTACAAATTCTCCATAAATATTGAACCTAGTTGCGTAGTTGAAATCTAGTTTATGTAGACCAGAGGCCGGCCGGAGGCCCATCGTCTGATTCGTCGTAATCGTCGTAAATATCGAATCTAGCCGAAATCTAGCTGTGTGGTTGAAATTTAGTCCAATGTCCGGGCCGGAGGCCCATCGTCAGAGCTGCGTAAAATCATTCCATGCTTCATTTAAAGACAAGGCATCTATGTGATCCCCTAAGGGCCATTGCAGCTGAAATCTGTGTCCATTCCCTAGCTTTGGAAAATATGTGAAGTTGATGTGAAGCATTGGATGTTTTTTTTTCGAAAATCTGTTGAACATTACACATTAGATTATAAGGTATCCAGGGATGCCTTTGGAACTCCCATACACTTGTATCGAACCGATTCTTCAATCATGAGTTCAATTTTCGCATAGGGGCCTGGCTAAATTTGGCAATCACGGATGCGATCGCTAGTCACGGCTGGATGTCACAGGTCACACTCGATCGTCTTCCTAAAACATCGATTTCGACGAAAATTGCAGAGATGCTTCCGCCGGGCACAGCGCAAGTCAAGGCAGAGTCAGTGGGATACTGAGGAAGTTCTGTTACATTGCCATAACTCCGTGTCCAGATTCCTCATCTCTTTCGCCCCGGCGCCAGCCCCGGATGACGACGCTGCAGAAGGATCGAGCAGTCATGTACAAGGACGCTCGACAGAGTCGACGCGGGACCGGGAAGAGGACGCCCGTTCCAGCGGTCCGACACGCGTGAAGCTGACCAAGGCGCAGAAAAAGGCGCAGAGCGGCATGAACAAGAACCGCCGCTTTGGAAAAGTCCGCGACGAGCTGGATCTGTGCTACAAGATCGCGAGTGGGGGTGTGTGTGACTTCGGGGAACAGTGTGTTGTTATCACTTGAATGGTCGGTTGAGTGGGTCACTCACTTTGGCTGCAGATGCCGAAACAACCACGACCTCGCGGGATATCTCGCGGCGAAGCCTACCGACCTCAAAATGCCGCCCG
This sequence comes from Mycena rebaudengoi, assembly GCA_029282285.1. Classification (NCBI taxonomy): domain Eukaryota; kingdom Fungi; phylum Basidiomycota; class Agaricomycetes; order Agaricales; family Mycenaceae; genus Mycena; species Mycena rebaudengoi. The sequence continues at coordinate 3,221,024 of JARJCX010000002.1, read as the reverse complement.
TTTCCGCCGTTAGGGACATGCCATTACCGAGTTCTGCCGAAATGGACGTGGATTCTGCACCACAGGCCGAAATGAAGACGATCTGCCCGGTTTTTGAGGAGACCGGTGAATGCAGGTTCGTTTCTCACACACTCTGATAACACTTTTTTATTTATTCTGTGACAGGTTCGGATTCCGGTGCCGTTTCCTCGGCGGGCACGTCCGCACAGACGAGGCCGGCGCGCTCCGACTGATTAAAGACGAAGACAAGATAGCCTACGCTGCCCTCGCGAGCGTCGAGGCCAATAGATTGTCCCCGCAGGCTCAAAAACTCCTGCAGAGGAAAAAGGTTCTTGTATATCGCGAAACATTTCATCTGACGTTGACATGCATTCAGTACCCCTTCCCAATCGCCACGGCCTACCAAAAGGAGCTCGAAGGCTCGGATAAGTCAAAACCGGTCCCCACCGCCGCCTCTATCGTTATTGCCGAGCCTGATCAGGACATGGACGATGTCGACTCGACGACACTTCCGCCCAAGCCAAGCACCGACGAGCTCATTGCGCAGCGCACAGGCGACGCTGACGTTGTAGCCCAGGTAGATACGCCTGATGTGCCTGCGCGATTCATGGAAAAGAAGAGACTAGACTGGGAGGGGAAGACATGTAAGATTGTCCTCGCTTGTTTTACTTTCTTGGCTCACCAATGTTCTTTAGACTTGGCGCCTCTCACCACTGTGGGCAATTTGGTATTATATTTTACAGACGTTCTAAGGAAGAATAAACTAATATATTACAGCCCTTCCGGCGGCTTTGCGTATCATACGGCGCGGACATCACCTGTGGCGAGAGTGGGTCGCTGCGTATTATATCTGGACCGCAGCTCATAGGCCTCAGTGGGACTCGCTAACTCTTTTCTCTCCGGATCGCGCGAGGAGTGGTCTCTGGTGCGGAGACATCCGTCCGAGAAAATATTTGGCGTGCAGCTCGCCGGGAGCAAAATACCCAGTCTTGTGTCCACTGCCGAAATTCTCGCAAAGGAATGCGCAGGGACGATAGACTTTGTCGACCTCAACTGTGGATGTCCCGTAAGCGCTCAGTTGGTGGGATACATCACCCAAATTTAACCATCCCTAGATCGACCTGGTGTTCAAAACTGGCAGCGGCTCAGCGTGTGGGTGTCTTTGTCGCACATATTGTCTTCCTGATCTTACGACACAACGTACAGTGCTCGACAACGTGAACCGCCTGGGCAAGATCGTAGTCGGCATGAGTCGGGCCCTCGGAGATGTTCCTGTTACCGTGAAGCTTCGGACGGGTGTCAAGGACGGGAAGAACACGGCGCATAAGCTCATGCCGCGCCTGGGGCCTGAGTTCAATGCGTCTGCGGTCACTGTCAGCCTTTTCCTGCCCTGTTCTTTCCTCCCAGCTGAGATGTTGTGTAATCAGCTCCACGGCCGCACGCGCCAGCAGCGGTATACGAAGCTTGCGGACTGGGAATACATCAAGGAGTGCGTGAACGCTGTGCGTGCTCGCGAGGCGGACGAGGACTGTACGTTGCTTTCAACCCTGGTGTTCGTCGTATTCACGGTGGGCAGTGCCTCGTGTGCCCATATTTGGCGGAGGCGACTGTTTTTCGTCGCAGGGCTACTGGTCATGCGTCGAGCAAAGCGGCGTGGATGGCGTCATGGTCGCCCGCGGAGCCCTCATCAAGCCCTGGATCTTCACGGAAATTAAGGAGCGCAGGGAGTGGGACATCAGCGCGCGCGAGCGCCTCGAAGGAATCAGGAACGTGAGTTTGTTTTTGCTTGCCTTCTCTTCCCCGATTGATTGTCCGTCGTGGCAGTACGCGGAGTACGGTATAACGTACGCTTTCCCCTTGTTCTGTCTGTTGTTCGTTGACTCACCTGGCAAAAGGCACTTTGGATCCGACACCGCGGGCGTAAATGCCACGCGGCGGTACCTCTGCGAGGCATTGTCGTTCCAGTATCGCTACGTTCCGATCGGCCTGCTGGAGCATCTTCCAGGGCGTATCAATGACAGGGCTCCGGCATTCCGCGGCCGTGACGAGCTCGGTATGTGCCTCTTCCATTGCCCTAGAGGTCTTGCTTCTCACCAGCTTATTGCTTAGAAACATTACTGGCAAGCGGGGACAGCAGGGATTGGGTCAAAATTTCGGAGATGTTCCTGGGGCCTGCACCGGAGACCTGGTCGTTCACTCCCAAGCATAAAAGTAATTCATACGAGAGTCAAGGGTAGAAATATAATTTCAACTCTTCTTCAAGCGAGAGGGCCCAGCCAAACAGCACCACATTCTTCTCACACGTGACGCTTCTCTTTCTTTCCACCACCCGCGACGGCGCTTTAGCCAGTCTGTACAGCCTACTCAACGAAACCCTATGGTATCCGCTGACAACGTGAATCTTGATGTTTTGGAGTTGATTTTTGCACATCTTGCTGGAAACGACCTCGTTTCCATCGCGCTCGTTAGCCGCTCCTTTTTTGCAGGAGTAATCCCTCGCCTGTATTGCACCTTGCTGTTCCGCCTGTCGCACGCGAAGCGATACCCTCTCGTTCAGTCTCCCTTTGCCGCCGTTGCCGCCCACCCCGAATTCGCCATCCACGTCCGCAACGTCGGTGTGTAACGTCGTTATGGCTCATGAACACTTGAGTCCTTGACATTTTTCTTTTCTTTCGCAGATATACGCACCGTTCCTGTCGTAAAGTCGCAGTATAACCCTAAATTCCTGCAAGAATGCAGTCGCGCACTGCTCCTGTGCCGGAACATCACCTCGTTCCGCTGTAGCGTAAATACGCTCCCGCCGTTCCTCGCATCCCTCGAGCAGAAGGATCGATTACGAGATTTCCGGGTTCACGGGAATCTCACGACTGATCAATCGACGAAACTGGTGAAGCTTTCGAAAATTCGGCATCTTACACTTGACTTTGCATCATGGAACCTCATGAACTTGCTCCCGCGATGGACTGCGACGCTCAAGAGCTCGCTAACGTCGTTGACTCTCTATGTATGTCGACGCTTTCAAACTACTTCGGTTCTTTGTACCGACTCTTCGTTAGATGGCCAATGAACTGAATGAAACAGTACTGGATTCTGCCTTGGCGGAACTGCCAGGGCTGCTCGGCCTCCACGTAATCGGATGCGCCAAAGTCGGTCATGTCGCAGTCCTCCGTCTTGTGTCACATACCCCCCTTCTTGAGAGCCTCTCATTGACGACTGGGGTGGGTGGTCTCTGTTTCGACCAATTCACTCGATTTATTTTTCTCATTAGGAAAAAAACACCCCTCTTGCTCAACCGCAGTCGTCTCTAGCGAACTTGCACAACCTCGCGATCGACACCCGCCTGAGCCCCGTTCTTCCCAACAGCTCCCCGATTCTTTCCGCCATTCTGACGTATATCGGGACCTCTGCGCCGCACCTCGTTTCTTTCGTCATCAAGTATCCCGATCGTCAGATGGCAGTGCCGGCCGCACTGATCCAGCAGCTTATCACCGGCCATGCGCACACGCTGAAGACCATCTCGCTCATCGACTGTGCGATTGGCATCACGGATCTGCTCACGGCGCTCTGCAAAGAATGCGTCCAATTGGAGCGTCTGGAGGTCTCGATCCCCCTGCGCGATCTAGTACGCAATTTCTACACAATAATGAATCCAGCGCTGAACCTGCTCCGCAGACCATCTTCACGCTCGCGATCGGCAAGTCCTCCAGCCTGCGGACCATTATTGACGTGGAGTCGCACACACACGGCCCTCGCCGCTCGCTCAACCAGGAGAACGTCCGATATATGATGCGGAGCGTTCCAAGTCTGCGCCGCATCGTCGGCGATGGAAGAATTTGGACGGTATGCGCTCTTAGCTGCAAAATCTCGCAATGCTAATTAAACTCTCCCCAGCGCCAAACGGACGCACAGGGCATCCTATCAGTCGGCCTCGAGCGGCGTCCAAAACAAACCGCTGGAATGCACTGGTTCATGCCACGAGAAAGCCCCGCGGTTTATTAGCAGCTTGACATGTATGAATAATATAATCCACATCTTGACCATTAACTCGTTGACACGCTTTAAATACGATCCCTCAAAATAAATCTACCCAATCTCAACAAAGGAAAACAATCTGCAATACATGATAAGATGCGGATGGTTGAAGGGATTCGAAATTAACTTACGGAGGCTCAACTTAAGAATATGCGGCCAATGCCGCCGCCGCCACCGCCGCGCCGCCGGCTAGAAGACGGATGTTTTGACGACCCTATACATAGACGAGTCAGATACGGAACTTTCTTTAGAGCCTGACGAACTTACCGAGTTCTTCGCAGACCGGTGCTGGCTGTGGGTCTGTCGTATACTTCTAGCGGGGCCGTCGAACATTGTTAGAACAGGTTCTGAGCGCAGTATCGGTGCGCAAGATCCTTTGTGCGACGACGATGTTGGTTGCTTGTGCTGATTGTGCAAAACGACGGGACGGACTCGCGGGCGCGCAGGACCATCGAAGACGATTGGCGCTGGGAGAGGCGCGGGGCGCATCGGGTTGAAGCTGCGCCCGGAAAATGTGGTCGGTGTCCGGGGCTTGCCCTGCTTTACGGAAAAGGCGCTCGACTCTCGTAATCTGGACGGGACGTCGAATATGTCGAATATGGGAGGGATGGTGAGTGGCTCGTTGGCGATGGTGATGGCGGCGGCGCGCGTGGGGGAAGATGAGTGGATTGTACGCCTCAGGGAGTGGGCCGCAATGCGGACGGTGGAAGTGGCTTGTTGGCACATCTTCGAGCTGGACATTATTATTATGTTCTGGAGTCGATGTGTGGCGGATGGATATGTGAGTTGGGTCATTTTGCGTCCCCACCTTTATACCGCCCAGCGGATTCCATTTACTAACCACCAAGAGCCACTAGGTTTGATGCCAAGAATCAGTTGGTGAGTGCCCAGAGATATTCGAGACAAGCGTTTGACCGGCGAATTCGCTGTGCGGGCGTACACGCCTTCTTACCTGCCAAGGATGCCCAGATGCGGAGTTAAACGGATACTTCAACATTTTGTCGATGACCTCCAATATTTTACAGACTCGGGTAGATGGGATGCGAATCTCCAAGTATGAACGAACCTAATCGCAGAATCCACGTCCGTTTCGGAACAACACTAATCCTCTCAGAACGGACACACGAAAAGAACCATAAGTGGTCGATCGGCTCGACGACGATTGCCAAGGTACCGAATAGCACACTCTGGGTGCCAAGGCGCTCCCAGGCGCCACATCCTGGAAGGCTGTGCCGAGGAGCTCGAGTCCAGGGCAATATCCGCACACAGAATCCCGTAATGGAAACTCCCTTTCCATATGCGGATTCGCCAAGCACTGTTGACTGCACGGATTTAATAACGGTGGTTCTCGCCTTCCTCAAGTGTGGGGCAGCTGCACAGTCACTCCGTCTGTGCGGAGGAAGCGTGGAAGGCGCCAAGCATTTTTGGCGGAAGGAGCCCAGCCGAACGGAAGAGGCGCTCAGAAAGAGCGCCGATAGTGTTTCGTATAACCTCCAGAAATGTGGCTTGGGTGAAAAAGTCGAAACAAGGATGCTCGGGTTGCTTTCGCCCGTACGCGAAGAGTAGCATTGCAAGGCAATATGAAGAGAGTGCGTCGGAAGAGTATGAGAACTGCGGAGGTTGGGATTTTATGTTTCCACAGTCCAGCTTATTTTTCTTTTGCCTTTATGATGAATTGGTGTGAATTTCGAATCACTTCCATTTCATCCGTGTGATGCCAAGAGGAAGGAACAGTGTCGAGTATCACCCAAAGAAACCAGATTCTACTGAACACCACTGTAATTACGCCATATCCGACCCAACACTCTCCGAATCGGCCGCCTGTTCCTCCTCGTCGCCAGGAGTGGCCATTGACCAGAAAATGTGAGGGAACTTCCCTTCAGCCCATTCGTGAATGCCATTGTCAACGTCCCACACGCAATCGAGGAATTTGAAAAGGAAGCTCCGTGCCTGGGTGAGGGTGAAGTATTCTCTGTCGGCAGCTGATTTCATGGGCGAGGAAAGGAAGAGGTCGATGATGACCACCGTCCATGCACCGGGGGCGCCCGTAAGAATGAAATTTGGGGGCCGTATGTCGCAGAGTATCCAGCCACCGCGAACGAATTCTTGCACGGCGTCGATACCCAAACTGCACTGGTTTGTTCCGAGTTAGATGCCGGGAAGAAGAGGTAGGGGTTCATGTAAAAAAGGGGCTCACGAAATCTCGGATGTTCGATATGGACGCGGAATCGGCAACACCATTGACAGTTAGGCCAGGGATGAATTCCAAAACGAGAACCCAGGCCTCCTCTCCACCCGGGGTAACTATCTGGAGACAGATGAATGCGGGAAACAGGAATTAATAAGATTCACTTACCTTCGAAAGGCCGAAAAAGTAGGGAATCAAGAGGCCTTGGTAATGCGAAAGATGTCGATAGACCCAGGCTTCATTATGCGCAAGGTCCCACGGGTCGTAGTATGGATCCAGATAATCCTCAGGGATACCGCGACAGACGGACGGCTGAATGATCTTCAAAACCAAGCACGTTCCAGGGCCGTCGACGCACACGGCCGTCCAGACTTGTGAAAACCCGTCGATTCCCTGCTGAAGTTCGTCGCGGAGCTGAACCACTGCGGGACCCGGACTAGGGACTCGAGGTAGTGCGCGCGCGCTTGGAGCCGTATTCTGGAGAGGAATTTCCAGGGCCAGCGTAAACTGAAGTCCAGTCTGGAGTGGCGCATGGAGAGCGAGTTCCCGCGCAGCCATTTGCTCGTTGTATACGACTTTAACGTCTAATTCGGAACGTGGATTGAAATCGAGCTTGCGGAATTCATAGGGGGGGATGTCGAGGGCCATGCAGGGTCTTAGTCCTGTTGCCATCAGATTGGAGTGGAAGAATCATCGGACTTTGAAATTTCGTGGCGTCGGTTTCGCGACGCAGACTTCATAAAATGTGGTTCTTTTGGAGAATTGAGGCTTTCAGGCATGTACGACACATCTAGTCTCCTTATATTTTCGATAATCCCCCCAACAAGTGCTGAAAACGCTGAGCCCACGGAAACCGCCGAAAGCTGATGTCTCCCAAGCGAAAACTCGTAGTGAGCTCAGAAAAATATCATAGATGCATAGAACACATTGAATGACTCACCGGGCTCTCTGGACTAGTTTTTAGGGTTTTTTAATCGTCACAAAGAGGGCACAGCGCGCGTTTGTTTGAGATTTCAAACTCCGAAGATGATCTCTTTAATTCACGCGTTTCCCGCTATTTGATGTGTTTCCTCTCAATTCAACATGCGCGTTTGTATGTGTCTCTTACTATCTGGGCACCGCTTCCTCCGAGTTCAGGGCGTTTTAACGGTACATCTCCTTCGATTTCAGAGTGTGCACTCAGAAGAAGAAGCGATTTTGTCCGACGAGGGTTTTGTATTCGGTTTCAGAACCGAACCCATACTGAGGAAGACGTTCTGCAGACATCCGGGTGGCAACCAGTTATGAGGAGATGATCACGCAGCCAGCTATAAGTACTATGCAAAGTTTCCGCATGGTATGCGCGTAGGACAAGGCACGTTGAATCGTCGTTGTCGTTCCGTGACTTTGGCGTAGTGCACTGTGCCGCCCTGCCGCTAAATGCCGATCAGCGGCCATCACGAAATTTTTATCGGCCCGATGTGGTGTCATTCTCCACTCAAGCGCTTTGAACTTGGACATGAGCACGTCCGTTATTCTAATCACAGTATGTTCCAGCGGCTTCGGTCCTGAGAGCTTGCCTTGGGTAGGTCGCTTGTCAATAGCTTCATCATCTATATCGCTTCCAGTGCTTTATTGGCCGGCTTGCATGTGATCACGACTGCCCGTCGCCTATAGACTCATTACCTGTCTGTAACCAGAATCCAAAAAATGTGGCAAGCAGTTTTGGTGGTTACAGACTGGTACATCTCGTTGACATGCATTGAGCTGTTCAGGGACCACCATGCGCTTGCAGTCGTACGGTGGTGGGACACCCTCAAAGAGTTTGAGGTGTTTGAGCGCAGCGGCACCCCGGGCACTCTTGTGCTGCCTTATCCTGGATCAGCCTTCATGCTTCAACTTGACTTGTTTAACTCCGAGGTTAAAATCGGGACGGAGCGACGAGAAATTCTCAGGCCTCCGATTACTATTAGTTGAACGAGCTCCCCCACTTCGTCTCAACGCGTAAGGCAGTCGATATTGGCGTGCCCCGTGCTGTAATTTCTCTCAGGAGTGCATCAAGAGAGAGCAGTCCGAGTGAACTTATTCTTGGATATCAAGACCTCGAACGTATCTATTGAATGTGAGCCGCCCTGAAACTCAACATGGTGGACGAGCTCACCAAAAACTGGAACCACTCACGAATTAGCTAGGCACAAGTCGAATGAGCTCTGCCTCCTTTTATCCATGACGGTCCGATTGTGGACGCTTACATGCACTTGTCGTTTCTTGTTGTTTACCATCCTGTCGGTATCTCACCCTTGCGTTCAAATCTTACCGTTGTCTTGTTGTTGTTGACTCGTGTGTGATTCGCCTTGATGTTTCCTGACTGGCTGTCGGGCTTCCATTTGTCTCGAGACAACAGTGGGCAGCAGCCAATGAGGTCGGTTCCCATATAGCACAGTTTTATTTTGTATTCACATATCGTGTACCATCACCGCTTACAGCGGCTCGAGCATGCTAATTGAATTCATCATCATCATCCCATATTAACGAGCAATATTCGCCAATAGTAACACGGCAAGAAATGCTACTGTAATCCTTTCTGGCAATTCATGGTGCTGCCGAGTACTCACAATAACCACTGTCAGGTCTGCCAGCTACACATCAAGTTCCTGTGCTTTCTCGAGCCCCTCCAGCATCTTTGCAAGCAGCTCCAAGTCCTCCACCATCACGTAGTCTGTGAAAATGCCGATCCAGCCGTACAGATTGATCCTGGTCTGACTGATGACCCATTTGCCCGAAGGGTGTTTTTGGAGGGTGAAGTACAGGCTTCCCTGCCCACCCAATGGAATCAGCAGGATTTACTTATGAGGAGAGAAACTGCAAGTTCTGACCTTGTCAAGGTCCTCGATCTCGATGCTGTCGTCTTTCTCAGCCTTGAGCAGCTCCAGTAATTGGGGGACGAAGCAACTGGGTTCGGTGTGTCCCAGGCACAGGAAGCGGCCCTCAGCGTCAATGAAGCTGGTAGCGCTACTAAGAGGTTTGTGTTCGAACTTTGCGCTCAAATACTTGGCTACGAGCGGGTGGAGAAACTGGTCCCAATCGCGAGTAAGGTCGAGCGTCACATCGGGGGATGTCTACACGAAGAGATAGAGCGGCTGTGAGCCGGTGAGTTCTGGCTGACGTCGCGGCGCTTACAGTGGGAGACATTTGAGGAGAGTACCAGCCGGTGTTGTCAAACTATGTGGTTTGTGCAAGGAATTAGGAGATAGTCACGTTCGCATGGCCATTATTATCTAATAATCGGCATTTCTGCCATGTGGCTGTACAGTTATCTGCCATTGCCCTTGTTCTCAATCCCTGAAGCACCTCAAGTCAAAGGAATATTCAGGAAGATCTGTAAAAGAATTTAGAACATAACTGTCTCTTCAGAATGAAGGGTAAAGGCCACTAGTGAGCAAAAACGATGACATAGCAGATAACTTTGTCACAATTCACGTGCCGTTACTAATGTGCCTTCCGCGTTTACCCACGCCAATTGTGCGCAGACGCGTTTTTAAAACATTTCGCAGTCTGAAGACCAAGAGGAAACGGTTTTATCCGACGAGGGTTTTGTATTCGGTTTCAGAACCGAGCGCATACTGAGGAAGACGTTCTGTAGACATCCAGGTGGCAGCCAGTTATCATTTATGAGGAGATGGCCCCGCAGCCAGCTATAAGTACAGTGCAAAGTTTCCGCATGGTATGCAGCCGTAGGACAAGGCACATTGAATCGTCATTGTGCCGCCCTGCCGCCAAATGCCGGACAGCGGCCATCATGTCATCATGATCCTTTATCGGCCCGATGTCATGTCATTCTCCACTCAAACGCCAACCATGAGCACGTCTGTTATTCTAATCACAGGATGTTCCAGTGGCTTCGGTCGGGAGCTTGCCTTGGGTAAGTCGCTTGTGAATCCTTCAATCATTTATATATAGCGCTATCTTACAGTGGAATTCACGCTCTCTCAGCCGCTTTATCAGCAGGCTTGCATGTCATCGCAACTGCACGTCGCCTAGAGCCTATCGCATTCCTCGAGGAGAAGGGAGCAAAGCCACTGAAGCTGGACGTGAACGCTCCCAAAGATGAACTCAATTTCTTTGCCGAACAGGCTTTGTCTGCCTGTAAGTCATAAATTACTTTGGTGAATATAATTGTAAGCTAAGGCTTGCGTGTGCAGCGGGCACATCGACTATCTTATCAACAACGCAGGCTTCGTTCAGGGAGGGGCGGTAGAGGAGAACAGCCAAGAAGAAGTTCTTGCGCAATTCAACACTAATTTTTTCGCCGTAATCAACATCACCAACCTATTTCTTCCCCACTTCCGCCAACGCAAACAGGGAACTATCGTAAACATCAGCTCGCAAGGGGCAGTCATGTTCCCCCACGGATTCGGTATCTACTGCGCCAGCAAGGCCGCAGTGGACGCTATTTCGGAGACTTGGGCACAGGAGTTGGCCGATTTCAATATTCGGTGCGTTTCCATTCAGGTGGGTCTAGCGAGAGTAAGCCGTTGGACATCGTTGACTTTTATGTCCTTCTCATTAGGCTGGGCGCTTTCGCACCGCCGTGGCCGGATCTGACAATTTGAAAATTGCCGCGAAAAAAATCGACGGATATGACGGTGGCCATGAGTTGCTCGTGTATTTTAACCAGACAAGTGGGTTGGAGAGGGGGGACACCGCGAAAGGAGCGTTCAAGATCATCGAGTTGATCACTGTCGAACCCACGCGCCAGCTTCCATCTCGGCTTGCTCTCGGTGAGGATGCATACGAGAATATCAAAGCGTGCTACTCGAAGCACATGGAGGACTTGGAGAAATGGAAATCCGTCAGCACCGGAACTGATGTGGTTGGCGATTGAATTCGTTGCTCATGGGAAGAGAGCCGGGGTTCAAAAAAAGTTGTAATGGCATGTATGTACACAAGAAATCGAGCCGATACCACCCTCGCGTCGCCCTCCTTGCGCCTTCTTCTGCGGTAAACATCTCCGTCAGGGGGGGACGTCGAGGGGGAGGGTCCGGTACTAATTAGCTACAGACGCGTCGAATCCCGCAATACACATTTCATTTCTCGGCAGCCGCGTATAATCCGCGGGAAACGCGTCAAATCACGAGCACACGCGTCGGATGAGCAAGTCGCGCGACTCGCGTAGACCGGGATTTGCCGAAGGTTGCGCCTACAATTTGAACCACATGCCACAACAAGGTACTTTTCCTCAGGCCTCAGCCCTCATGGATCCCTTCTCATCACTCTCAATGGTGTCTGAACGTCGTCTCGCCCAGTCAGTGGAGGCGTGGAACCTCGATAAAGCTGAGCCGGAATTCGCCTTCACCTCGATGCTTTGGGAACAGGACAACGACTTTTACTACTATCGGCGGGAGGAACAAAGTTCCCTGTCCCCCGATGCTGAACGCCAGATTTTCCAGAAAGCAACCCTCATCCCCCGCGACCACTATCTAGGGAAGCTGCCTCCGTCTGGAGCGCGGGCGACGCGTGCTGCGTCCACCACCCTTTCAGACCCAAACGTGTACTTCAAGAAGATCGAGCCGTACATGTATGAACCTGGAAGGACGCAACCATATACGCCCGCTGACAGTTTGACGCACGAGATGCAGGTCTATGAGGAGCTGAGCCAGAAGTTTCACCCGAACGTGTGCCGGTATCTTGGATATGTACCGACTCCCGATGGGAACCATCTCTTAGACCTCTGCATTGAGCGTCATCGAATGCATTTGTTCCGTGCTGTCCAGGACGGAGTTATTTTCGACGCCACTGCTGTGATTGACGGCGTTCGCCAAGGTCTCGAACATCTTCACTCGCTCGGTTATGTTCATGTGAGGCGTTCTTTGACTCGCCTCGCTTCAATACATTTATTTGGGCAACGCAGAACGATATAAATCCGAGAAACATCGTGCTCAGTAAAGACGCCCTCGCCGTCATTATTGACTTCGACTCTTGCCACAAAATAGGAGTCTCTGAAGGGTAAAAAGGCGGGAACAGTGGACTGGGATCACAACAGCGATGTCTCGCGCCCTAGAAACGATTTCGATGGTCTGGAAAAGGTAGAGAAGTGGTTGAAGGAGAGGAAATAGGGCACGGTAGGACCTCTGAGAATATCTATGAACAGAGGAAAATAGTGGGAGAAGCATATGAAGTGATGGGAATTCATGATGAAGGAGAGAGACGATGTGCAGCAGCACTCGCCACCCGCCTAGCAAACACCCCGAACCTAGCGGCAACAGCAGCGCGAAGGTAAAGTCTGAATATTGAATACCAGCCCCGCGTCAGACCGTAGCTACACGTACGGCACCGACAGGTTGTCCACCCCCTGCTCGTCCATCCTCGTCTTGTCGCCTACCCCAGCACCACGTCCTGGCCTCGAGAACCCCACCCACCTAACGCAGACGCTCATCGATTAAGCAGCCCCAAGACGACTTGCACCAACGTCATCGCCCTATGGCAAACTGCGTTTCCAAGAGCCCCCGTCCGACAACGACACGTCCTCCCGCCGATGCATCAGCCCACGGGCACCCCACTATCCTGCACCACAACCCCGCGCGCGAAGATGACGCTGGGCGACTGCGCCCAAGCGCGCACGGGACGCGTCATCGCGGGACCCAATCTACTCCCGCCCTCGCTTCGACCGTCTGCGCCATCCGCCTCCGCCGCCCAGCCACCCGACGTCGCGGGCATACGTAGTCCCATGGTAATCGAGGTATCATTGCCGCGATGAGGGATTGAGGCGGTGGACGTCGACACAGTAGCTGGCGAGGATGTTATCGCAAGACGAGGGGGCGCCGTCGACGCGATTATCATCGAAGGGCTGGTCTTCAAGGCGGGGGTCAAAGGTGTTGTCGACAGCCTCATCAACGCAGGGGTGAATGGTGGCGTGGACAACGCGGTAGTCGTCGGCGAGGTGGACGCGATTGTCGATGCGGGAGCGCAGCGCTCCTCCGTGTACGTCGTCGGATGCGATACGCCGTAGGCCAGGCTTTGTCGAGTGTGCGGCGTGGACGCGGTATGTCTGGTAGTCGCGCGCGCGAAGCAGCGGTCGAGGGGGTCGTCGACGAAGTGGTGGCAGGCGCAAGTCAAGCGAGAGGTCTTTCCCCGCGATAGTGTCGAGGGTCGGCGCAGTGCACGCGAAATCGGACTCTTGGACGTCGTGGAAGCGGGAGGGGAGGGTGTCGTGGAGGTGGTAGCAGTGCCTTGGGTGGACGCGCGGATAGTGAGTGGCGTGGACGCGGCACTGATCGTTACGCGGGGGCGGATGACGGCGTGGACAACGCGGTAGTTGTCTGCGAGGTGAACGTGGTCTTGACACGATTGTCGATACAGGAGCGCACGCTCCATCTGCGTGCGTCTCGGATGGCATCTAGGTGCAGCATGGACACGGCATATCTGCGCGGCTAGAGGCGGTAGTCACACACGAAGCAGAAGTCGAGGAGTCGTCGACGAGGTGGTCGAGGGTGCTGTGGAAGCGGAAGTCAAGGCGAGAGGTCTTTCCCCGCGATGGTGTCGGAGGTGTGGCGCAGTGCAAGGGAAATCGAAGTCTTGCGCGCCGTGGCGGCCTGCGTGTGCAGCGTGGATGTGGTGCATGCCTGCGGCTGGAGGCGGTAGTCGCGCGCGGGGTCGTCGACGAGGTGCTCGAGGGTGGCGTGTGGAAGCGGAAGTCAAGCAAGAGGTCTTTCCCCGCAATAGTGTCGAAGGTGTCGCCGCATCGGCGCGGTGAATGCGAAATCAGAGTCGGGTGCGAGGTGGACGCGGTATTGTATTCGTGTAGGGCGTGAACAATACGGTCGTCGAGGACGTCGATATCCACGATGGCATGAAAGCGGGAATGGTGGGCTTCGTCGCGCTTATATGTGAGCGGCTCGGCGGCGTCGGGGAGGGGGAGTGGAGGGCAGTGCAGACATGTTCGTGTCGGCAGGTGTGTAGGCGGTAGCTCTCGTCGAGAGTGTCGCCCCGCATACGGCGTCGGAAGTCGAGAGCAGGATTCCAACACGGGCGTGAGCGGCGCGTTCACGAGGATCTGTATTCTCGGTCCACGCATCCTGGAGCTCGATGACATGGGCCTCACGAGCAGGATTCACGCTCGTCGGGTTACGGGGATGCAGAGCGCGCGTGATGCCACCACAGGAACGCGGGCGGCGGGGACGTCGTGGGGGCACCAATCTAAGAGGTGGGGTGAGTGCTGGCGGGAGAAAGAGGAGGAAATCAAAAGAACGAAGGGAGGGGAAAGCGGAGAAGAGGGCGAAAGAGATTTGGGAGGTGAAGGCAAAGCGATGAGATGTGGGGGGGGGGGGGGGAGAAGGAAGAGCGATGCTCGGTGCAGGGAGTGAAGGCGAAGCGGGGGGGACGGGGTAATGGGAGTAAGGCAGAAGGGAGAGAGGATGGAAGGAGGGTTAAGCAACGGGGGGGAATACATGCTTACTGATGAATATCGAAACAGGCAGCGTGTATGTACCTGGTTGTAGAAAGGCTTCCTGGGCGCGTACGACAATGCGGAGGCTCGCCCGCAGCCAGCGATATGACAATGGCGCCGCGTGCCGGTGCACGCATTCCCCCTCGGCGCAATTGATATATGTCCATCGTTCAGTCCGTGGCGGGATATGGGAGGTCGCTGCGGACGATGCGCAAAACTTTACTGTGAAAAGACCTGAACAAAGCGCGTCAGCAATAGTGGAAAAGAGCCGCAGCGGAGATGTTTACCGTAGAAGAAAGCGAATAGGCGCAAGCAGGGCGACACAGCGCGAAGGCGCGCAGCACAGCAACGCAGGGGCTCAGGACTATCCGACCCCGATACCGGCCTTCCCGCATTGAAGACAGATCTGTGATCAGGTGTACCATTAGCGGACTATTCATGGAGTACAGAGGGGGGGTGGAAGCCGACGATTGGTTAATAGAGAGCGAGGGAAACCATAACGTAAAAAAGTACTGCTCACCATTGAAGGATGGCGCCAAAGGGCATCCGGGAGACGGTGCTCCACTGAGATGAAGGTGGAGACTTCTCCAAGTCTCCTCAAGCGACGAGCTACAGAGCCCGAACAGATGACATCTTGGCGCTATTCATCCGAAATTTAAAGCCATCCAGGAATATTTCTTGAGTGAGCCCGGCCGGAGCTTGTGGTGGTAGAATCTAGATTCCTCATCGTCCAAAATCCTCAGTAGAAAAGACACAACGAGCCCCGGAAGCTGAAAAGAGAAGAGTACAACTCAGAACTGAGCGCTGGGTGACTCGTGGTAGCGCGAAGATTTTGTATGCCTATGTTTGTCAACGGCTCCGAGTGTCGGGCCGATTGTTCCGACAGCTGCTTTTGAAGCGTACGGTGCTCACCTCATATCCGTGGAAAAACCGGTCGGTATGGTGTCCAGTTCAAATGCCTCACACTCTCCAGAATGATGATAAATTAATTACAAAAGGGCCAGTTGACGTTGTCAAACATCCTGGTGTATCAAGGGGGTCCATCGATATTATGAGCATGTCTGTGATTGAGGCATGAGATCAGATTCCCAGCTAAAGCATGGTTCTTTTTATTCCCTCTGCAGAGGAGAAACAGTCCGCCGTTGAGGGAATCCTAATATTCATTGTCCTATTCAAATAATTACAATATGCATTCAGAACGCCTCGTGCACCCCGCAACACCCAGGGCGAGAGTCGCCACGAGACTATCAACTGCAAGGCGCGATTTGTAGCTACGTCCTGTGAATCTAGGTGATTTTTGCAAATTTGCAGCCTCTGGATGGGCATTTTGCACGGGCCTGAAATTGATGCACAAATGTCAGCAATTTCGATGCCAATATTTAAATGTCCATTTTTGGGGGGACTACGGGAATTTTCGTCCAAATTGAGGGGACAGGTTTCTAGCTCCGGCATGCTTTAATTGAGCGAGTCGTTTAATCCAGCTCTTTTCTCCCGCGCCGGTCTGGATAACTTAATAGTTAATATTCGTTTGCACTACTAAATACAAGCACGCGGAGAGGGTTCTTTGAAACAGGATCAAGATACATGAAGTAGGGCAGGCCGCCTCTGCGACAGGACCACCACGAGCAGGGCACCGAAGAAAAAGCCTGTGAGGAGGCACGTAGCGATCTCCTCAAAAGAGTGTGGCAGACCTTGTATAATAAACACAGCCGGCGTATCGGGGATAGCATTTGCGTCTGCGATAATAGGTATTTCCGGCTTGGTTCTAGGAGATTCCGATGGAGGGTCGGCGATTGCAATAGCAGGACGGGGAGATTGCGGGGTGTCAAGCACTATGGTGTTCAAGTCCGCAGCAGGCTCTATATCCCTGTCGTCGTCAACGTGTTGCGGAGATAAAGTGGGAGTTGGCGGTTCCGTGAAGATTTTTGGGGCAGCCGTAGAATCGGGCAGGAACAAGTGTGGAGGAGGCGGTGGCGAAGGAGGAGGTGTTAGCAGATAATTTCGGGGATCCAACACGGCTGGAATTGTCGTATCTGGAGATCGAGGAAGGGATTTTTTCTTCGCTTCGGGTTCAGATGAAGACACAGGGGAATATCCACCTCGAGGCGTCTCCCGGCGCTGCGCTCCATGTATCCGTCTATACGTGTCCTTCACCTCCTCAGCTATGACAACCACAACTGCGTGAATGGCGCAGTTCCACATTTCCCGCTCGCTGACGGTCAAGGAGGACCCCGCCGGCCATATTGAAATATTACGAGCAAGCTCGTATAACTTGGCCACAGCAGGATCAAAGTGGATGTCCTTAGATTGCTCTGTTGGTTGCTGAAGCGTGCGGTGGAACCAGACACCGAGGAACGCTAGTGCGAGTCGGACGGAGCCAACAGTGGAGTCACGAAAGCGGACTTCGGGAGAGGCGCTCAGAAAGAGCGCGGACACCTCCTCGCAGAACTTCCGATAATTTGGCTTGGGTAAATACGTCCAAGCAATGCGGTCCAGCGGGTTACTCTCGCGCACAAACTCCGGAATGCGCGAAGAGCGGTATCGAAGGCAATATGAAGGAAGTTTGTCGAGGATGTTGAGAATCGGGACTGAGGCAAGGACTGCGGAGGATGGGATATCACCGTAAACCAGTACACTTTGAGACTCTTGGGCAAAGTGGTACCACTTCCAGTGCTTGCGATGGCGCCTATGTAATTTTCAGCAGTCGCGGCGCAAGGAGAGGGGATAAACGAACTCGTTCGGAGTCGCCAATCTGAGCAGCTCTACGGCAGTTGTCGACTTCCCAGCGACGGCGACAGCATCGATGATAGCGATTTCGACGTCATGTTTAAAATCGCGATGATAGCGCAGGAGGGCGTCCCACACCGCCCACATGAAGCTAAAGGAGGTAAAGATGTATGGGGACGAGTACCGAGTCGTCCATTCCATGTGCCTTCCAACATCTGCGTATGTTGGGGGTGGAGGATCGAGGTCCGGCGAAGACGCCTGGTGGTTATACCGGTGGTCGAATTTCAGAGCCGTAAAAAAGCCGCGGGGCGAAGAAGTGGATTTCGGAGTGTGTACCCGGAAGAGGAAGCGATTTTGTCCGATGAGGGTTTTGTATTCGGTTTCAGGGCCGAACCCATACTGAGGAAGGCGTTCTGCAGACATCGAGGTGGCAACCAGTTATGAGGAGATGGCCCCGCAGCCAGCTGCTATAAGTACCATGCAAAGTTTCCGCATGGTATGCAGGCGTAGGATAAGGCACGTTGAATCGTCGTTGTCGTTCCGTGACGTTGGCGCAGAGGTGGCGCAAGCTGTGCACCGTGCCGCTCTGCCGCTAAATGCCGATCCGCGGCCATCACGATACTTTTATTGGCCCGATGTGATGTCATTCGCCACTTAAACGCCTTGAACTTGGACAATGAGCACGTCCGTTATTTTAATCACAGGATGCTCCAGTGGCTTCGGTCGGGAGCTTGCCTTGGGTAGGTCGCTTCTCAATCGCTCGATCATCTATAGCGCTATCTTCCAATGGAATTCACACTCCCTCAGCCGCTTTATCGGCAGGCTTGCATGTCATCGCGACTGCCCGTCGGCCAGAGACTATCGCATTCCTCGAGGAGAAGGGAGCAAAGGCACTGAGGCTGGACGTGAACGCTGCCAAAGATGAACTCGATTCTTTTGCCGAACAGGCTTTGTCTGCCTTGTAAGTCGTTCAAAATTATTTCGGTGAAATAATTGTATTCTAAAGCCTTGCGTGTGCAGCGGGCACATCGACTATCTCATCAACAACGCCGGTTTCCTTCAAGGAGGAGCGATAGAGGAGAACAACCAGGAAGAAATTCTTGCGCAATTCAACACGAACTTCTTCGCCGTCATCAACATCACCAGTCTATTTCTGCCCCACTTCCGTCAACGCAAACAGGGAACTATCGTAAACATCAGCTCGCAAGGGGCAGCTATGGGCATCCCCGGAGCCGGTATATACTGTGCCAGCAAGGCTGCAGTGGACGCGATTTCGGAGACTTGGGCACAAGAGTTGGAAAATTTCAATATTCGGTGTGTTTCCATTCAGGTGGGTCTAGCGAGACGAACCCGTTGTACATCATTAACTTTTATGTCCTTCTCATTAGGCTGGAGCCTTTCGCACCTCCGTGGCCGGATCTGACAATTTGAAAATCGCCGCGAAAAAAATCGACGGATATGACGGTGCCCATGAGTGGGTCGTGAATTTTAACCGGGCCAGTGGGTCGGAAAGGGGAGACACCGCGAAAGCAGCGTTCAAGATCATCGAGTTGATCAGTGTGGAACCGACGCCCCAGCTCCCGTCGAGGCTCGCTCTCGGTGAGGACGCATACGAGAATATCAAAGCGTGCTACTCGAAGCACATGGAGGATATGGAGAAATGGAAATCCGTCAGCACCGGAACTGATGTGGTTGGCGATTGAATCCAAACGCGTTGCTCATAACAAGAGAGTGGGATTCAAACAAGTAGTAATGACATGTATGTACACAAGAAATCGAGCCGATACCTATGTTGAGTTTTTTTACGACCCTCCTGCCGGTCGAAGGATCGCTTTTCCTTTTTTATCGCGGTAAAACAATATCTGACCTGATTCAAACCAAGTCAGGGGGCTGGACCATCTGCAAAGGGATGGTCAACCGACCGTCATCCTCCACAAATTGACAATTGTTGTAACTATCCCACAGAGCCTGGAATACTGGCTTGTCTGAAAACACATAGTAGTCGCCGAGGAAGGCTTTCAACGAAACAGTCGCTTCTTCTCCGTGATCTAGACGGAAGCTTGTAAGCGGGAGACAGCACCCACAGTCGACCAGAAATCTTACAGAACGGCATTTTCGGGAAGAAATGGTGGATGACGTGATATCTGGCGACGGAGTGGAGAAAAAATCGGCCTTGCCAGCCCAAGAACGGCCTAAGTAGGCACGAATAAGCCGAGAGGGATACATCCAATGAAACGAATCTCGCCTGTCGACGGTAGAAGCCGCCCCACGTTGAAAGTTCCACTCCTTGCCCCGAAAATGGGGGATCACCTACAGTTGGGATCAGATGAACATCGATACAAACAAGTGGACCACGGTACGGGATCAGTGTGGTGCAAGTACGTGATCATTATGACTGCACGAACGGTGAGGATATAGTTAATGGCGACGCGGCGTAGACGTACACCAATGGCTGACGCAAAGCCATGGAATCCCGTAATATTTTATCACTGCGCCGGCCCCGTATATTGACACGGCACGATGAACGGCAAAAATCATCGCAAGCAGTCCAAGGTTGGAGATTATGACGGCTCGCCGTTGTGCCTTCGTAAAAAGAATGGAGTTGGCTGTAGTATGGCCGTCAGCAATTGGAGTGAACGACGCTGCTAAAAACCCACGCGTAAAGTGATTCGTCCATTTCGGATATGACTTCTGTCCGGAGGAATTGAAGACTACGCGTCATTCAGTACTGAGCGGCACTTCCGAGTATACGACCTACAGAGATACGCCGGGAAGGCCAAGAGTTGCTGCCTCAGTAACATAAGCAGAGTGAAGATCGGGGTGTCGCCGAAGATTTCGTCGTAATCGATTCCAGTGGCGTGCTGAGGGATACCAAGGTCCGATCTTGTTTTCGGAACGTACACTTCATCTCTCTCCATCGATGCGTGATTTATATGATGCCGGTGGTGAGATATTTTCCAGCTGAGTACATATGGTTAGAGGCAGCCGAGGATGAGAGAGAGAGACAACTGACCTGAAATAAGGCGTCCACAGAAATGAGTGTGTGACCTGATCCGACGTCAGTTCCCTGCGTAGAAAATGGATGGAAAACCACGTACTAAACCAATAGTATCGTTGAGCCTTCGGTAAGGAGAGAAAGCTCCGTGGCCGCACTGGACGATAGGGTTATTTAAAGAAACCTGCGGGAGGACAAGCCATTACCTCGTGGCCAATCACCCATATTCCCGTGAATACAAGGCCTTGGAACCACCAGCTGAAGTAGGTGCATTTAATGAGGGAACATTCAGAGGAGAAGAAAACGCACTAAAGACACCACACAAGCCAGTAGAGACAATTCGAAAAATTGGGAGCAAGAGCATAACGTGAACGGAGATTCCCAATACACGGATCAATCGTCGTGGCAATTGACCACAGAGCCGCGGCCAAAAGAACGTCACGGAGAAGATAACGAAGACTGCGGGATGTATCGCGGATGAAACACCGCGCTGGAATAGCTGCACGAATTTCTTTTAGGGTCCTATTGGTTGATGAGCGAAGAACGATGCAATGTGGTCAAATATCACCAAGGCATCGGAGTATAGGGAGGAAGATGGTCGTCACGGCTCGAACGCGACGAGTGAAAGGTGTGTAAAACGGGAGAAGCCTCCATGTTGGTCAGTTGGAAAACGATGAGGGCAAAGGGCTGGAGAAAAGTCTGTATTTATCTGGCCTCGAGCTAAACCATTCGGCGAGGCAAAGAAGGATTGGCGAAAAGGTTGGGTCTTAGCATTAACATCTGGCAGGACCGTGAGGTAAGAAATTGGGGGATAAAGCTACAAGTAGCTCCGCTTAGCTGCGGCCAAGCTGCGCCTGCGTCCAAACCAGGAAACTGACGTGGCTGGAGTGGCGACAGAGGGAAATAAGAGAGTATTCTGGCTCCAGACGAGCTTTGACCGCGCGTGGAACAAGGTGAGTTTAAGCATAAGGTAGTTTTAGTGCCACGAGCTGGCTGGTGGAAAATGCCGAGCTGATTTTGAACGAGGATCCTCGGTGCTTCCAAGTCCATTGAGACATAAGGCCGTCGCCATAAAAAAAAAGTAATGGCACACCATATCGAATCCTGTTCCATGCATGGGCCTAATGAAAAGCGCTTCCAGAATGCCTAACGTCGATTAAGCATTCCGCCTCTTTGTTCAAATTTTGCCAACCAGCCGGAGAGAGAGGGCTGAAAGTCCTGGCCTACCTCAAACGCGTGGTAGGACTATCAATTGTTATTCGAAGCCAATCAATGATTGCTGGTGCAAAGAAGACGCTTCCGAAGGATATAGTCCGTTCAACCTCGGGAAATGCGTCGAAATCTAGAAGCAAAAAAGGATAACTGACTTACGAAATAGGAGCAGGTACGCAGCTTTTTTCGTCTTCTCGCTGTCGATCCACCAACAGGGTTCTTAGAGCGTATTCACTTTTGTTTTTCGGAGATCAAGAACGGCATTCATTGCAGCGGAAGCGGCGATATCTCTGCCTCGAGCACATATTCTGAAAGTAATTAGCACTAGAGGAATAAATGTAGAGCGGATTTGACTTGCAAGTATCGCTACGCATCCTTCACATTTCGAAGACAGACCTACGTCATCTAGGCTAGTGTGGTGGCCACCAGGTCCGGAGAATGCAGTCGCCATCGCGTTCGTGGGTTAATTGTGCGCCGGCCACAATAAACCGCCTAGCGAGACAAAATAATATTTCAAGATCACCGACAGCCAGGACTATCCGGTCGTGTCGAAAAGACTGGATGTCAGCGTTGAATATGAAGCAGACGCCAGTCGGCAATAAATCGAGTAAATTGTAAATTTTGGACTAGCAGCCCCGAAGATGAATGCGGAGATTAAATTCGACTCGTACCTTCAGGTGAACTCGCTGTATGCTACCCTTCGTCGAGTGCCAACCCCGCAAAGAACGCAGGAATCGACCAGATATGTGATTCTCTAGCCAGTGCATCCATCGTGTGGGGCGCAAATTAAAAAAAAGGGGGGAAGATAGATGGCTTGAAATTGGTCTTCTTGGATTGCCTAGACTCCAAGCGAGTCGACCGCCCGTTTTACATTCAGCAAGTTGAGTCCACCAAAAGACGGGCTCTGGTGATACCCGGAGCTCACGGGGCTCAGAAATCAGCAGGGTGCCAGGCTGCACACACTCAGGAGACCACGAGGCGCGCTTCGGAGGGAGCCCCCGTTGTAAATCTGACAGGATCCAAGAGGGCAATGACCTGATCATAAAATATGTAAGCCACGCCATGCAACGAGTGGCAAATATTACTCTTGGAAGCGTGTCCCCAATGTAAATGAAGAAGGGCCTGAAAGGATCGCGGACAGGGATTATACCTGGAGCGTCCAATAAACTCGGTACATCGAAAGAGAATTCCACCGTCCTTATTGTGGCCTCGGAGCCATCGCCTTTATAATTACGGCGCGTCGATAGGGTTGGTGAATTCTTTTTAAGCCGTACCACCTTGATCTTCAATTGGCCCGCAGCAAGCTTAAGCCGACCAAATCCTGAGTGATTATTTTCCAGAGGTAGTTCCCGGTGACCAGTTCCCCGAGGTGACTAGTTCCTCAGAACGGAAAGAGACCAAAGGCTCCAATGAAAAATGTTAGAAGCTGGTTGTACTCTGACCAAACGGTGGCAGGTGGTCAAGCTAGGGTCAAGCTTGGGCGGCCGGCCAGGCAGCACAGTTTTCTCAGACATTTGACAGACGTGTGAAATCCGGTTCGGAATTACACTCGGCCCGATATTCGTGGACAGACATAAACCACCATGGCTTCCAAAGGAACTGCGGTCATAACTGGCGCTGCACAAGGGATTGGTCGAGAAATAGCCCTTAGACTCGCTGCAGACGGGTTTGACATTGCCCTAAATGATATAGCATCCAAGGGAATTCAGCTCAAAGCCGTCGAGGAAGAAATCGCAGCATTGGGTCGAAAAGCCGCCTGTTTCTCAGCTGACGTCGCGGAAGATGATGAAGTTATGAAGATGGTCGACGAGATTGTCGCCCGTTTTGGGAGTATCGACGTTGTAAGTAAATCCTGCGATTATTCTATGTTCTTATATAACCCGCTTTGGGTAGATGGTTGCCAATGTAAGTCATCGGCGCCACTGCGATGGCCTGTAATTAAATGCACCAAGGCGGGAATCTGCAGAGGCGCGCCGTTTCTCGATGGTGAGTGAGCTTATGTTCTCGTGCTTTGTCTTATACCTTGTGTACAAAGTGACGGTCGAAGACTGGGATCTCATATTTCAGATCAACGTCCGCGGGGTTTTTCTATGCTACCAATATGCTGCAAAGCAAATGGTTCTGCAAGGACGCGGTGGCAGAATCATTGGAGCGTCTTCCCTGGTGAGTGAGACATACATGTTCAAGCTTCCCAATAATTCTGGGCGCACGTGTAGGCCGGGAAACAAGGTAAAACTTCATTCTGACTTAGTGGATTCATCATGGAATGCAACAGGTGCCCCAAGATTGAGCACTTATTCCGCCTCTAAATTCGCAGTCCGAGGCTTGACACAGTCAGCTGGTAAAGCCTGTCCCCCAACCGCGATATGTGTTCACTAATGCGCAACCAGCCCTGGAATTAGGTGTACACGGTATCACCGTGAACGCCTATGCTCCCGGTTAGTCTTTTATATTTACCGATCCGAATCTACCGTCTAACTCTCTGTGCAGGTATTTTGGAGTCACCTCTCAGTACGCTCTGGTCAGCCCGCTGCTCGCTCTGTGCTGATTGTTTTATCGAGCCGTCGAGATTGCCCAGAGAGCCGGTGTGGACCCCCAAGTGATATATGACAGAGTAAATTCTTGACCGTTAACGTTGGCAAGTGAAATTATGCTGATTGCGTGTCTAAAGCATGTTGCCAGAACCGCGCTTGGTAAAATTGGCCAGCTGACGGACGTGGCCGCGCTCGTGTCGTTTCTCGCATCAGCGGAGTCTTCATTCATAACCGGTGAGTTGTAGATTCATTTACACGGCATCACTGAAAATAAGACAATAGGACAAACTGTGAGAATTTTGCGTTTATTTTAAGTTTAAGTTCCCTCAGCGATTCTCCCCTCAGATTTCTCTAAATGGCGGAATATACTTCGACTGACCGGAATTGCAGGCGCGCACCTATTTGGATCGTCGGTTATAATTATCCCCCACTTCTGTATTACGTCGTGGCGGCCGCTGGCCGTGGGTATCAGAAGCCAATGAAAGAAGGACTAGGATCCTGCAGATTTAAAAAACGTTCATCTCCCACTCGTGGCGGATACGGCCGCAATTTGCTGCAGCCAAGATTATTATTCAGATGGAGTTGAAGAGTTCACATTCACTTACAGCCTGCCGCCGAATCTCGGCGTTGAGCATCATCATCAAGATGAATATCCTCTCGTTTTCATCGAGTTCTACAGATGGGAAGTGTATAATTGCACGGTCAGAATGGCCGAAAAGACGTGGACGATAGGGCGTAAAGCGGATGGCTGTGAAACCGGAAGCAGGTGTAACCTTGAAACTTTAATGAACAAATATATTAAAAAATTGGGAAAATGCAGATACCGTCCATTCACGCTGGTAATATTTTACCATATATCGCTGGTGAGCCCAATTCCACTCTTGCTGTCTGGATTGTATTAGCTGCCCCGACATTGAACCATAGCGGGGTCTGACACGAACGAGTTGAACTTTCCAACGCGAGTGGATAAAATATACCACGGGTATTCTACGCCGCCAATGACGAAGGTTTTCTGACGCCAGTTAATGGTACCAAAGAGACCGGTTGCAGAATGGAGGGAGGTTTTCGTGAGACGACCGAATTTTCCCGTGGTTGTAATAGTCGTGTACTCTGCTTTGCCGTCGGGCCCAACCAGCTGGCTGCTCAGCAGGTCCTTGCTTTCAAATGTCAGAGTGGTGGCCATCAAACATACGGCGCGCAATGGATGTGATTAGATACTTGTGCCCGGTATTTATGGGGGGTTCGGCAAGAGTCGGAGTAGCAGCTTTAAGTAATTGATCATAACGCTTCTCCGACGACGCCGGAATTTATTTATGTCTGACCGAGCGCTGTAATAATCCATACCCTCACCCGTTACGGTAATAGCAGAATCATTTTGGTGCGGGTCGAACTTTAAGCGACCGGGCCGGATCCGGTAATTACGTACAATTAAAGCTTCACCAACACTTTCTTCCACCATGACTTGTGTCTCCAGCCGCAGCCGATCTGACCGGTTTCCCTAATTTCGACGAACTTTTTTGGCCTTCATCACGGCTCCCTGTTACATCACTCTATGTTTTCCAGCAGGACTTCGACCTGGACTCACAACAGTCGAACACTACTACTTTTGACGGCGGCACTCAAGGAGATATATGTACCTCGGAAGTACCGGTGCCCTCTACCCTGGGCGTATACAGACGTGAATCGCGAGATGCGATTGCCTACAATGGCCTGCAGCCCCGTCCGAGTTGATTGACGTCCATGCCCTTTGCCCAGGGTAATATGCCAGTCGACATATTTATTCAACGGGATCCTGATCTTTCCGGCAGTTATCAATTACCGTCCAGTGATGGTCCTCCTCTGCGTGTCCGGCCTTTTTCTGTCTTATCTCACCATCGCAAATGCCGCCGCTGCCTCTTCCTTTGCGGGGTCCACCGTCACTGCTGTGTTTCCACCGGCCAACGTGACCCTAACAGCGACGGATACTTTCTTCCCCGGCCCGAATGAGGTTGGTTACGCAGGTCCAACTCTCAGTCAGTGTATTCTCCGTCTTTCATAAGCAAGAAGCTGATAAAATAATATCGTAGCCGGTGATGAGGCTGCCGCAATCGCCACAGCCCCCGCAGTTGCTCTAGTAGACAGCGTCTTCCCGCTCGTCATTCCCTCGACGTCTGAAAAGAACTCGCGTTTCGACGTGCTGCAACACTTTGGAAGCCTGTCTCCGTTTCGGTCGGTCGACTCTTTAGGTCTCCCCGACGCTAGCGCGCGGGTGCCAGAGGGATGCAGGATCACAGCTGTCCACCTCCTCCACCGGCATGGGGCAAGATACCCCACAACCGGCGGTTCCCCTTCCGCTTTTGCCGCAGCTCTTAATGCCGCCGCGACGACTACTGGCTTCAACGCATCAGGGTTCGGTGGCACCGTTTTAAGTTTTGCGTTGACTCATTCTTTGGCCTAGCCCGCTCACGTTCCTGAACACCTGGACGTACAAGCTCGGAGCTGAGACTCTGACCCCGTTCGGGCGCTCCGAAATGTAAGTTGTAACTCCACCTACCCATCTGATCCTGTACTCGTACCTGACGTCGCCTTGCAAGGTTTAATTTGGGCGTTGGATTCCGCATCAAGTATGGTGCGGTCTACATCTTATCTTGTCCGTAGTTACGTCGCTGAATTATGAATTAGGGGAACTTCTCAAACACGCAAAGGATTTGCCTGTCTTTCGCACCACGTCTGAAGGTGCCGCTTTCCATTCATTTGATATGAGTGAAACAGGTGTCTTATGAACCTCTTAGCCCGGATGGTCGACTCTGCGTGAGCCTGCTCTTCTGCTGATTACCAGGTCGAGAATGACCAATAATGGTGCCCATGTGCAGGCTCAACTTCGCCGCCGGTATGTTCGGGGTGCAGGAATACCAGCACGACTACCACCAGCTCATCGAGGTCGAGGGGGACGTGCTAACAAATAGCACCCTTGCGCCGTGGAATTGTCCCATCCTGGATACTGACGTCGCCGCTTTTGGATCGACGCAGGCGCTGAAATGGGCAAACATATACCTGCTCCCGGCCCAGAAGCGCCTGTCACCGTTCATTGCGGGATTTCCGCTAACCATCTCCAAGCTGTCTGCCATGCAATCGCTTTGTGTTTATGAGGTATGTCAGCTTCGGAATCCTTGTCCGTCATATTAATAAAACTTACGGATACCCAGACAGTGGCTCTTGGCTACTCCGTCTTCTGTGAGCTCTTCACGGAGGACGAGTGGAAAGGCTTCTCGTACTTGATCGGTTTGTTCTATTCTTCAATAAGTCGCAACTGTTCGTTCAAAGTTCAATCAGATCTGCAGTTCTGGTACGGCTTTGGACCAGGGGCTCCCTTTGCGAGTGCCATGGGGATTGGCTGGGTGCAAGAGCTAGTTTCGCGACTCACACAAACGCGCATCACCGACTCTCATTCGACCGTAAACGCGTCCATTGTCTCAAGCAACGTCACCTTCCCGTTCGGCCAACCGATCTACGTTGACGCAACGCACGATACCGTTATCTCAGCAAGTGGGTCGCCCATCCTCTCGATATTCTCCTTTTGATTTATATCCTCTAGTTGTCACCGCTCTCAATTTCACCACGCTAGCTGCGAACGGACCCCTGCCGACCGATAAGATCCCCGCGAACCAAGTTGGTCTCCGTTTCTGGTAATATTCTAATATGGTGTTTGACGTGACTTGACAGACCTACTTCGCAAACAAAATTGCCCCATTCGCGGCAAACCTCGTGGGGCAGGTGCTCTCATGCGCTGCAGCCTCAGAGGACCCCACGCATATTCGCTGGGTGCTGAACGATGCAGTCGTCCCACTCACAGGGATCAAGGGATGTTCCAAGAACAAAGACGGGCTTTGTGAACTGCCGAAGTTTATCGCGGGGATGAAGCAGCGAATCACAGAGGTTGACTTTGACTTTGACTGCTTCGGGAATTATACGATGCCGGATCCTGATAATATTGTCGATGGACGGTACCCGCAGACCCTTCGAGGTTGATCGTTGTAGTATTCAGGGTCGATGCATTCGATTAAAAGATTGGCTATAGTGGAATTAATTATAGACAACTGCGAAAGGAGTAAACATGTATGGGTAAGTATGAGAGACGGTGACCATTAACTGGGATCAAGACGGATTCGCTGTGGAGTCGGAGTCCCTCACAGGATTAGGACTTGGAGGCGGATTCCCGCTCCGGGCTCGAAATCCTTTCGACGCGCTGTTTGGCGCCTCAGCAGCAGGCCCCCTAGGATTTCGCACGACTGCGACCCCTGCTGGCGAAGACCGCCCATCCTTCTTCTCCGGAGTCGACGTACCCTCGGCCTCGCCGCCAAATATCCGGTCCCTCGCGGCCTGATACCGCGCCTCGCGTTCTTTCAGCGTTTCGCCGGCAGCAACCGGCTGCTGAAGACCTTCCGCGGGCCCACTATTGGTGGGCCGCTTCAGAATCCGCATCTTGGGTTGGAACGCGGCTGGGGGTGGCGCAGTGGCAGCATGGCTAGAGCCAGAAACGATAAGGCTCGGCATGGGAGCGCGAGCGTTGCTGCGATAAGAAGGGATTAGAGGTCTGTGATAAGTGGAATTTCTCTGGGTAGCACGAACGCATTCTCCCAGATCCGCTGATTGTCTTCCCCGTTCTGCGCCTCGTCTTCTTCGACATCGTCCTCCCAGTCATCAGAGACAGGGATAACCGTCTTGGGAATCGCGGGCGCTCGACGTGAAGAGGTCTGTTTGGGCTCAATCAACACCTGTACTTGATAGAATTGGCTCCAGGAAGCGCACAGATTGCATGGGCGGGTCCCAGTCGGCGGTGGCTGCCATAAGTATTGATTTGTGCACAGGGATAGATGGAGGACGAGATATTGGCAAGATGAACAGCGATTCTGGATCGCAGTCGTTGCAGAACCGGGTTGGTTGTGTGCTGAGGAAGTCTAAGACAAAGCGGGGCGTGTTTGGCTACACCGTCTCAGCTCATTTTGCTCAAATAGACTCAAAGAAAGAAATTCCTTCATCTCCGCTTACGTCCTACCATCACCTTGATTTGAGCAGTGTCGACATGCCTGCCGGCCCGTTCTGTAAAAGCCAAATACATCTTCAATGTTCAGGATCAACTTCTACCCCAGGCCCGGAGCAAGCCCGATCGGCTCCCTACGCTGGTCCGTCACGGTACCTGGGTCAATCAGTCTCAATCTAGGACCTGGGTGTATTGTCTCGAGGTGCCACTGGCACTGGATGGATTATTTGCGAACAACACGCCAACACTCAATACATATTTCCGCTTTTCAGACGTTCCATGCGATCACCAGTCGCTCTAGTTTCACAGAATTTCGTGCTACTACTGTTGAAGAAACTGGAGGTGGAAATCCTGTTGAAGAAGACTTTGGCCTCCTTTTTTTATGTCGCTGACGTGGCCCGCTGAACCGGTGGTGTCTATTCATCACCCTGGAGCCTGGCCAAGCCGTTACTTAACTCACTTGGGCATCTCACGGCTCGACAAGTGTTCTATCTATACGTTCAGCCAAGACCAAAATTTCTGGGAGCAAGAAGTAGAGCTGGGACTGCCGCTCTAGAGGCCCATCGCGAAGTCTCATTGCCAGGAATTTCAGGGAACACACCTCAACAGCGTAGGTCGGCTGCAGTTCCTGAAAATCGGAGCCTGAGTGTCCTATGGCGATGCCGTACATCTCAAGTAACGCGCTGTGCAGTTGTATCTTGCCATCAGGTTTTCTCCGTTTAAGGACCGGACTATGGCCGATCTTGCAATTGGAGAAGGACTATTAAAACCTGCGCTCTCACTGCCCATCGAACCGTTTCTCCTCACCCACAGCCCTCGACCTCTCAAACTCCTCCACCTCACAATGGCGAGGGCAATCCCGACGAACCGAAGAGCCGTCGTGATGGCGATTTTTATTGCATTTGGTTTGTAAATTGCGCAAACAATTTCCACATGGCGTTAATAGCGCGGCAGGAGGTAGGTTTTCGACGGTTGAAGGACATCCATGACTGTAGGTCGTCCTGAAACCAACTCGATCGCAATTGCTCATGCTTCCTCTCCACAGAACAATGACCAACCAAGGGTTTCTGTTCGGGTTTGTACTCATTCCACATTCTTGTGAAGACCGTATTTACCCAAAACGCTACAGTTACGACATCGGAGTCATTTCCGTTTGTATCCACCCCTCTTGCTCTGTGTTGCTTTTCATCTTCGTTCGAAGGGATGCCTGATTATGCCCGATTTCATCGAGCGCTTCGGCGGACTCAATGCAGAAGGGAATCCCATCCTGTCTAGCGCGCGTCAATCGATTATCACCTCTCTGTTGTCTGCCGGAACCTTCGTGTCAGCTTTTCAACACCACCTTCGTGCATATATGTCAACTCACTTGAATTAGCGGTGCCCTGGGACAAGCATTTACGAGCGACCGTTTCGGCCGACGCGGCTCTATCCTCATCTGGTCCGGCATATTTACGGTTGGAGTCGCAATCCAGACAGGCACCGAACGCTCTATCGTCCAGCTGACTATTGGTCGATTTGTCGCCGGTCTTGGTCTTGGTGCACTATCTGGTGCGTAACGATTTCCCAGATTTTATTTGTCTAATACCATTAATCAGCCATTGTACCGTTCGTATTTCAATGTTGAGGCTTGGACCGAGCCTGAACGTTTCTGAAATAGGCTCTATAACGGGGAGACCGCACCGAAAGCTTTGAGAGGGACATTTTTGGTTCTGTATCAGCTGCAAATTATCGTCGGGCAAGTATCGTTGAGCCTTACCCATTGCTATACTTACTCGCCTTTCTCCTATAGGTTGTTCCTAAGCTACGTTCTCGACCTTGAAACCCATGCCATTCGAGGGTCGGCCTCATGGCGCATCCCCGTAGGCATACAGGTATGCCCGATCGTCCATCCTATATTTCGCCGCACTAATTAATCTTCGCGACAGCTCGTGTGGGTTTGGGCTTATTATCAGGGATATTTTTCCTCCCAGAATCCCCGTACGTCTTTCGTTCACATATGATCGATCGTTGACACCTGAGTGTAATCATTAGGCGTCATCTGCTCGGCAACGGAAAAACCGAGGAAGCCTCTCGGGTCATTTCAAAAATGAACGGTGTGCCCATCGACGATGCTCTCGTTGTTGAAACCATCGAGGAGCTGCAGTTCGCTATCAACGAGGAGAACGCCGGCGGCAAAGCGACCTGGTTCGAATGCTTCTCCACACGTAACTCGCTGTGGAAGAGGACGATGAACGGTATGATGCTGCAGTTCATCCAGCAACTGAACGGCCAGAACTTCTACTGTGCGTGTGGCTATTCTTCTGAATATTATTAGATTGATCTGTGAATCAGATTACTACGGACCCACGTTCTTCAAGAGCTCTGGGACAGAGTGTGTTTGTTTTGACACTGAAATGATAGATATCAACCCGTGATTTAATCCCAGGTTGTCGCCGCTTGTTATTCAGACCGTACTCGGAGCAGTACAGTCCCCGCTTTAGTGAGCACTTTAGTTCTAGTATTTCAGGAAATCTAATGGCTTCTCTAGTACCTGATCGAAGTAAGCGCTTTAGAAACAGTTTCGTTCGAATGATCGTATTTATTTTTCTTGAAGAAATGGGGCAGGCGCCGTGTGCGTGGCACTGTTGCTTGACGAAAAATATCTCTGACCTCTACTTATCTAGTCTTTGCTCACCGGCGCCATCTTGGAAGCCGTTTGTGCGATTATTGTAAACTCCCATATTTTGTTTGATCTACCGCCCTGATTTTCAACAGGCAGGACTCGTTGGACATTCTCTTTTGGCGCCAGTGAGTAATGCATAATCTTCAGCTTTAAACCTTATTTCACTGTCTGTCTAGCCGAACACCGAAAAACAATTCCTCACTTCCAAAAGTAAACAAGCTGGCGAGCCCATGTTCGACCAAATATCGACCCCACTCACTGATGCCGCGTGTATAGGTAACCTGATGATCGCTTTTGCAGTTTTGCATGTGCTCTCGTTTGCCATTTTTTGGGGACCAACACCGTGAGTGATGCACACGAACACGGAAAAACATTCTCTTACCATCCTTAGATGGGTATATCTCGGTACGATTAATGTTCGAGATGAAGAGTATAAATTCACTCATTTATCGTCGTAAAGGCGAAAGTTTCCCGCTTCGTGTCCGGCCTAAGTCCATTGCCCTCGGGAGTGCTTCGAACTGGTTCTGGAACTTCATGCTTGGTCCGTGTTCTTCTGAGGCATTTGTCTCCACCTGAATTGCGGCCAGCTTTCTTTTCTCCCCGGATCACCGACCATATCGGCCCCCTGATTCTAATGATCTTCGGCATGCTGGTGTTCGGTAGGAAAAATATTCTTAACTTGTCTATAATATTTCTGAACATCGCTTCAGGTTTCGGATACGTCTATCTCTTCATTCCGGAGACGAAGGGCCTCAGCTTGGAAGAGGTCCGTCATTCAATTCCCGTTCAATTTATTTTCTGACTGCTGGAAGTGGATGAAATGTATCGCTCCGGTGTTAAACCATGGAACTCGGCGGGATGGACACCGCACCTGCTTGATCGTCTGCATGAGAATGAGAAGGACGGTTCTTTAGGCGACGGAAATGCAAAGTCGAGTGTGTAAATTTGGAACAGCCAGATGACCTTATGTATGTAAACCGAATACACAGCATAAATAGCCAAACTTCCGCGAACGAACAGAGTCCGGGTGGTGCGTTGAAACGAAGGCCGTACGATTTCCGTTTGACCATAACCGGCTGTTCGACTTTTTCCGTAGGTGGCAGCTTGTTCTGCCATTGGGAGAACACGAATAGTGCCGATTCCATTTTTATGCTTTGATTCCGTGTCCACAGCTTCTGGCGATAAATATTTCTTAGGGACATGGAAATCCAGAATTGAACAGGTATTTCTCCTCTCCTCTATTGTCATTATTATCCCCTCCCCCCCGGAGCCAAGAAACCCACCGATACTCTCATCTAACTTCAGATCTGCAGGTAATTTATAATAAATGAAGGATGTTCGACTTGGATTCGAACGGCGCCCCGAGCCGAGAGGGCACGCAACGATTTGGATGCGCAGCACGGACACGTTGGGTACTGCTCGAAGACATAGCTCAAGCGCACGGTCGCAGCGATACCATTCACAGCGGATATCAAAGTAGTTGATATTGGTGCAGGATCTCGACAAAAAAGCAAGGAGCCCATCACCGTAGACAATGCTGCCGGTGAAGCCGACCGTCAGGCGCCGAAGGTGGGGGAGGGTGATGAGTGCAAGTAAATTAGTATTAGCAACATAGGCTCTAGTGACTGAGGAGGGAAGATACGTGATTCAGGCGTCCGCCTGGTATGGCTGACCTCCATTTCGAGGCCAGCAATGCGGAATGCAGAAAAATGGAGAAGCTGCGTAAAATGCTGGAGGATGTTAAGGCACTCTTGAATGGTGATGCTGTAATCCATTTCTAAGCGTGTGAGAGCCGACGCAACGTCAAGCCTCAACCGGTAACCCCCGAAACAAGCCGATAGACACAGTTCTTCCAGGTTAGGAGCATCGAGGAATGCCAGAGGTGTCGGCGACGAACGTCAGTCTCGACGTAAATGTTGAATTTACCTCTAAAGAAAAATCTCCACTAGCAAACTCCGAGTCAACGACTTCCATAAGTTTTGAGCCATTCCTGCTGCCTTTCGGCGTCCTGGAGCGGATTCTCATCGGAAAGAGGAAGCTGAACGAGGTCAGAATACAATGTGTTTAGAGGCATATAATTGTAGAAAAGTTTGAACGTGAGTAGACCGTCCCATCATTGGACAGGTGGAATAGTTGCAGGTAGAGAATATAATCCGGACAATAGCGTGTTTGCGCAGGAGCCACTGGAGCCACCCAGTGGCTTTCGGCCCGTGCGCAAAAATAGCAGGCAGGTGGCTCCACGGAGCCACTGACGTCATATTTTGGCTGTGGAGCCACTCAGTTGCGCACAGCCAAAAAGCCACCATGTGGCTCCAGTGGCTTCTGCGCAAACTCTCTAATAAATGTGCGTGCAGTGTGTCGTGTATACAAAGACGTGGGAGGGGATGGCAAGGAATAAACAGATCAATGTTTCACAAAAAATCCAGTGGAGGGAAGGGATTGCTCGGATCAGCGTCAAGTTCTGCAACTGACAATTATTGATTAGGATGCTGCTAACGAAAACGGACGGGAGCCACTCACTGATACTCTCATTTAACTTCAAGTCTTCGGGCAATTCAAACGAAAGATTTTCGAGCTGGATACGGACGCCCCGAGCCGAAAGGGCGCGGAAACACCGCCCGAGCAAGAGGCTGACGGGCTGTGGCATCGGAAGTGGGTGATGGCCGTAGTCCCGAATATGAAGAGTGCGGAGGGAAGGGAATATGTTTGACTGGTTGAGAACGTGCTGGTCGCTGACAATGTTGTCGAGGTCAGAGGGCCCCTCAAGTTGGATCCGCAGCACGGACACGTTGGGTACCACTCGAATACACAGCTCAAGCGCACGGTCGCAACGATACCATTCGCAGCGGATATCAAAGTAGATGATACTGGCGTGGGATCTCGACAAAAAGGCAAGGAGCTGATCACTATTGACACTGTCGGGAGTCAGGCGCTGAAGCTGGGGGAGGGTGATGACTGCGAGTAGGCGCGTATCTAACCAAAGCTCCAGAGACTGAAGAGGAAAAATACGCGATGCCGGCGCCGGCCAGGGATGGCTTTCGGTGCCAGTGACTTCGGGTGCAGAAAAATGGAGAAGCTGCGGAAAATTATGGAGGATGTCGAAGCAGTCCTGAATGGTGATGATGTGATACATTTCCAAGTGTGTGAGAGCTCTTGACGCAAGCCCAAGATTCAACCGGACGGGATGCACGTACAAAGCCGATAGACGCAGTTCTTCCAGTTGAGGAGCGTTGGGAAATGCTACAAATATCCCTGGCCCAAGATCACCCTGGACGTGCATAATGAATTTGCGCAGGCAAGGCAATGGAGCCGATATGGCGCGAATTGCGTGGTGGGAATGCTCAGTTCGATAGTCCTGCAGCGCGGGAAGTAGACGGAAAGCGCAGCAGGCACATTCTCCTCCCCCCCACAATTAATTGTGACAGACAACGGGTGGATCCCATCCCGCATGATCCACAGATCGACAAGGTTCAATATCGCGTCTGGTCGACCTGGACCCATCACCGATGCGAAAGGCCGATGGACATGGTGGAGCTGTGATCGAAAGCTATCGAGCTCCACAACTTTGGAGTCGCGAGAGTAATGGATCTCCACCGCCCGCGTATTTGCGCTAGCAGCAGGGGAGGTTCGTCTGCTACTGGTCGAATGCATCCAGAGGTGGGTAAACAATCGGCGAAAATCTCGGAAAATGTTCGAGATGATTTCGAAAGGGAGGTCAAGAGCTTTCGAGGGCATGGGGGTAGCCTGTTTGAGTACGCCGTTTAGTATCGATGTAGCCTATGCCTGCTCAGTTTGACAGACTGCGTTTTCGAGTGCAAGGGGCGGGGATCAAACCGGCAACTCAGTCCTTCCTCTAGTCCTGTTGCCATCAGTGGGGTCCGGAAGCTTATGACTAATCATCGGACTTTGAAATTCGGTTTCGCGACGCAGACTTCATAAAATTTGATTCTTTTGGAGAATTAAGGCTTTCAGAAATGTATGACACATCTAGTCTCTTCAGATTTTCGATAAGCTTCCCAGCGGGTGCTGAAAACATTGAGCCCACGGAAACCGCCGAAAGCTGATGGCATCAGCTGATGTCTCCCACCAGCGCAAGAGGCGAGCGGCAATTCGCGGCCGGACATCACAGTGCCCACAAATTGGGAATGCCAGACCTGGCGATAACCTTGTTTGATACCGCACTGGTTGAGCAATTCAAAATTTTCATTGAGTTTTTCAATGAAAAACTTCCTTCATTTTTCACATCTTTTCCACTTGAAATGTATCTGAAAAATTTATAACTTTTTCAGAACTTCCGTGACTTTGCTGAAAAACTTTTGAATTTTTCACAAAATTACTGAAAAAGTTATAAATCTTTCAGACACATTTTCAGTGAAAAATGTGTGAAAAATAAAGGAAGTTTTTCACTGATACTTTGACTGGAAAACTTGAATTTTTCAACCAGTGCCGATCCTAAACTTTTTATTCCTCTTTCATTTCTGTTCATGTGCTTTAGATATTTTGCCTACACCCCATTTACACCTATAATAAAAATATCTGTCGACTCAGAATATTATTTTCATTCGCTACTACATGGCATGCATGAAAATTTGTGATGCGATCAATTAATGCTCGGCTAAGCCAGACGGCCGTGCTTAACTGCTGACCAATGACCCCTCTGCTCTCTGGATTTACTACTTTGAGGCTCACTATAGTACTTAGTTGCTTAACACCCCCCCCCCCCTCTGACAGCTGTCAAAACTCTTTCAGGTCTGTGTCGGAAACTTTATTCCCGCTTGCCTCTTGCACTCTGCTTGCACCAGCGGGTTGCAAAACTTCAGATGTATTTAGCGTCAAAAAAATGTGATAGATGCTTAGAACACATTGAACGACTCATTAGGCTCTCTGGAGGGTTTTTAGGGTTTGAATCGTCACAAAGAGTGCACAGCGCACGTTTGTATTGAGATCTCAAACTCCGACGATTAGTAATTCCTACTCCAATCGGACGTGCACGCATACTGTAGTCTTCCTGTGTGCGAATCGGCTTGCGATTGGCTTGCGAAATAATCAGGTTAAAATTGGCATGGGCTTTTGCAGTATATGTACAAGGGCTTCGAAACAATTGACCTGTGCCGGACAAGTGGGGATCACGGCCATGGCTTTATGGTGCGGTGAATCTGACGTGGCGCAATTGTTCGAATAGGTGAATATGCTGTTGGATAGAATTTACAGGTTCAGAAAGAGTCTGGGACATCGGAGATGACATATAAATGCTACCGTACCTGAATGGGCTTCAAGGTGCACCAAGCCAATTGGTTAGCAGGAATCATATCATCAACTAAATAGTTTGTAATGTTTAATCCTCAAAGACCGAGTAGTCGTCATGACGCTGGGACAGAAGAGAGAAGCCCTTGTTTACTGCCCTCAGCGTCGAGTCCGGCGTCGCCAGCGGTTCAGGTGCCGACGTCACACCCATCATTGGCGAAGTCAGGTATGCATCCTTTATTTTCTCTGTCCACTCTCAACCGTTAGCCTGATTTTCTTCTCCTACTGGTGTCGTCTCTGCCCTGCTCCGCCTCAGTCATTCAGAACCATTCAGAATATAAACAGTATTTGAATGACGTTGTCGTGAATGAACTGGCTTGCATGTACAAAATTGCCTTGCACTCAGACAGGCCTGGTCGGCTTGTACGACATAAACTGGCGTGCAGGGCTTGATTCTGAAGACCCGATTGGCTTGCCTTGCGGTAAAAGAAGTCGCTGGTTCATAAAGGAGTTATACCGACCAGTCAGAGTTGTCATTCAAATTTGGCTGGCATCTGCACATTGCACATTCAAGGTTAAAGTCATCAGCAGTCGGCTTCACTGAGAACAAGTGAATAAGTACATTCAGAAACTGGCTTGCTTCCATAAATGTTGTCACTCAGCTTGATGATATAAACATTGGCAGGGTTACTCTGGTTGGATCATCACAATATGCATTTGGAAGGCAGACTAGCAAACAGCGCAGTGGTAATATCAGCTTGGGTCGTCAGTGCTGATATATGCTCAAACTTGATTCAAACCCACAGTGTGGCGGCTACATGCTGGTGGTAGTAGACACTTTTGGATTGATATCAGGGCTGTAAGAAATGGAGCTAATACAGGCCAATCGGAAAAGTCTCGGGCAACGTGTCATGTGCAGATTCAGCCTGCGCGTGCGAGGGACGTGATGAAGTTGATGGAACCAGACTTCAAGTTTCAGCCATGGATAATGTTCGGAGGCTGGTCAGTAGACATGCTATGATTCTGCCGCCGAGCTATTTGAGGACTGGGCTCCCTGATCATGAATCTCCACTCGATGCGTTTTCTCTTGTCGCTCATCTCCTTTCTCGCATGTGCTTTCACGCTGCTCCCGCTGGCGTCGGCTTTCAGCAACCCTGTAATATACGAGGACTTGGTCAGACAATCCCTTCTTCCAATTCACGTTGTCTCAGTCTTTCCTGTTCAGGCTGATGTCGATCTTCGCCGCATAAATGACACCTACTACATGAGCACGTCAACCATGCATTTCAGCCCGGGCGCTCCCATTCTCCGCTCCTTGGACCTCGTAAACTGGGAATACATTGGGCACAGCGTGCCTCAGCTAGTGCAGTTTGGTACAGGATACACCCTCCCACCTGGACAGAACGCGTACATTCAAGGTGTCTGGGCATCGTGGCTGATCTTCGTTCCGTTGCAAAACAAGTGGTTTTGGGGAGGCTGTACCAAGTCTGTCTCAGGCAATCATAGGGAGCTTGCGTCTGACCTCGCTCCCGCCGCTATGATATTTTAGCTTCTTCCAGACTCACATATTCTCTTCCTCTGGCTTGGACCCCACCGGCCCTTGGTCTCAAATTTCCGTCATCAATCAGGTATGCCTTACATTCCAGTAGACCAAGCATCCTTAGCTCCTGGCAGTGTTACTATGATTCAGGCGCGTTCATTGACGACGACGGCAGTGTATATATCTCATTCAAAGACCGGAATGCGTTCTGGTCAGTTGTTTTTGTCTGGCTCAAGTCTCTGGATTGCCAGCCAGATTGTCAGGATCTCGCAGATGTCCCCCGACATGACGACACCCACCAGAACTCAAGTGGTGTTCGTTCTTCCGTCCAACATGAGTACGTGCTAAGCTGTACTCCTCATTATGCGGGTCGGTTCTGACGACACGCTTTCTCTAAGCTTCAATGGAAGGCACGCGTCCGTACAAGATTAACGGGAAATATTATATCTTCAGCTCTTTCCCGGCGAGTCTTTGGCGGACGCGGGTTTGCTGGATAGACTAATTTGTGTTGCAGGATGCTGGCTCTGAACTCGTCTTGAGGGCGGACACGGTATTCAGCACTTCCTGGGAGTTGCGTGTCTTTCTGAATGGTGCAATCTCGCCCGCGCCGTTGGTGGGTACAATTGGTCAAGGTGCACTTGTTGAAACGCAGAATGGCGATTACTATTGGATGGGATTCTCCTGGTCTTACCCGAACGGACGGTATATATTCCAGATACTCGGTGACTGTAATGCATCGTGCTAACGGGTTTTGAACCAGCATACCCTGCCTGGTTCCCGTCACATGGTATGCCGGGACTTACTTGCCAAAGATCCGCTCCCACTCAAGCCCGTTCATCCAGGTCGACCGACAGCTGGCCAGTTCCAACGGTAAATTCCCGCACACGAGGCAGTTGGTCACAATGTGGAAGAATCTTGTAGCTCTCCAACGGCCAAGTCGCTGCATCTTACCCGAACACACTAGTACAACACGCCGATGTCAACAATTTAACGGGTGTTGACCGGTTTGCGGGGACTTCTCTCGGAGTACAATGGGAGTGGTTAGCTAAAAATTATCCGATTCTTCTCATTGAAATGTGCTCACCCTTCGCAGGAACCACGATCCCGACACTACTAACTTCACTGTCAGCAACGGTCTTACTCTCAGGACAGCGTCGGTACTTCCCACCTCCCAGATCATCGATTCTCGGCTCAAAACTCCATTAGATCACAACGGACTGGTATCGAGCCCGCAACACCCTCACCCACCGTCAACTGGGCCCCATCTCCACCGCGACGATCAAAATGAATTTCAGCGGCATGAAGGCTGGAGACCGTGCGGGGCTCGGGCTGTTCCGCGACGTGAGTGCGTATATTGGGGTTTGGCGCAGCGGCAGCGCGTTCATGGTGCACATGGTGAACAATATTACGATGAACTTCAGTTGGGTCACGACCAACGAGGGCACCACGGCCGCGAGCGCAGTGGTGACTGGGACCACTGTCTGGTTCCGCGTTATCTCGAACTCGTCCACGGCAGGTAACTTGGCGACGTTTTGGTACTCGACAGATGGCAAAACCTTT
This sequence comes from Mycena rebaudengoi, assembly GCA_029282285.1. Classification (NCBI taxonomy): domain Eukaryota; kingdom Fungi; phylum Basidiomycota; class Agaricomycetes; order Agaricales; family Mycenaceae; genus Mycena; species Mycena rebaudengoi. The sequence goes on along the minus strand of JARJCX010000002.1, from coordinate 3,180,885 downwards.
AAGCAGCTGGGACCCGGCTTCTCTACTGACACAAACTTCCAGTACTTTGAGGGTCAGCGGTAAGCTGTGTCTTATTCAACAAATAGATTACTGACACGCACATGTTTCACAGTTTCGCCATCTTCAATTTCGCGGCGTCCTCGCTCGGCGGCTCTGTCCAGGTCGCGGACTTTGAACTGGCCGCAGGTTCTTACACTGGCATGGCAGTGTGAGGCCTCGAGTTGCGAAAGGCTTGTACGCCCCCTGGGGCCAGATGAAATGGAGGAGTTTTGGTCCTGTAAAACCTTATGCCCGCCGTTCCTTGTCGTATCCCAAAATGACCTTTCTGGCATGATGGTTAACGACGTCACGCTGCACCTTCGCCCCAGGCTTCATCCGAGTTGCGTGAGGTATTTGGATACCCGCAGATAACAAGCGAGCCTGGCTTGTGGAGTGTTCGGCGTATGGCGTAGAGTCATTTACCGCCAGTAGGGGAACACTGAACACTGGGAACGACGTCACTCCGGTGGTTAAGAGCGTCCAGGAAGAAGGCGGTTTTTATCCTTTGACGAATGCTGCTGCTAAAGCTCTGGGTCTGCAGCTCTTCGAGACCTGTGATCCACGCTTACTGCTCGCTGGTGTGTCATTTTGCGTCGGCCGTAGCGGAGGATATATCATGTTCCGAACGTTGCAAAAACCAAACTTCGGGATTACAATAACCTTGTTACCTTTCTGCTCAGATCTCAGATTGACTCTACGTTGCATACCTGTATGTTACACAACTCCAAGGCGCTCCCCTGCCACGTGGACAGCCAGTGATATCAGTGATGGGGATAAAGATTCATTGATAATAGCAATCGTTAATGGCTTAAGATTAGCCAGTTTGCGCAGCAGCCATTTGAGCCATCCAGTGGCTTTTTGGCGTTGCGCAAACTGGTGGCTAATGGCTAATCGATGGCTGATAAAATGAAATCAATGAAAGTCTTTTCGGGCCAGATTAAGAGGGACTGAATGTTCTTATACATGGTTGCCTCAAGGAACGACCTTAACTGCATGAGAGCCCCAAATCCAAAGAAACAAATATTTGTGGGCTCAAATCAGCCTGTAGGCAGTGGCGCGCTGCGCTGCCATGAACAAATTCATACGTTCTGGAGCTGAGACATACCCGCCGCTGCACGAACTTTTGCCCGAGGGCTTGAGCTCTCATAGCTCCCGTCGACATTCTGGAAATGCGCCGCCCGTAGCACCGCCGCGGACTTTTCATTTGAATTTTTGGAGTCCACTGAACAACCTCTTCTGCACATCGCCTCCCTCCCTCAGCGCGTGCAAAAGAAATTACCGTAAATATTCTGAGGTGAATAACAGTTAGCTCATTCCGCACTTTTCACCTTGTGGAATATGACCGAACTGGTACTAAATTAATGAACGAGGATGTTCTGGAAACAAGCCCGATGGCCTGTGAGGGATTTTTTGGCTTGTGTATTGCACCCTGTCTTCAAGAAGATCTCTGGGATTCTTTCTTGACTACGGAGAAGGAATTCAAGTTCACAATTCGGGATTTCAGCGGATTAAGGTGGATATATTGCCCCCTTGAACTAATTACAGGCGGAGTGGATACCTGGGAATGGCAAGAATTTTCATTCTAGGCCCGTTGAATGTTTCCTGCATTGTATTTCTATTAGGGAAGAGCATGCAGAGGGCACTCACTTTGGTGCATAATTGGCTTTCATTGCGGATTGGTACAGCTTATAAAAAAATCTCTTGCAGGGGAAGTAAATATGTTGGCTTGCAGTGAATACATCGACTTGCCTCTATGAATGGGCTCGCAGGAAAATAATTTTTTGTCCATGCAGACAGCTTGTAGCCGGCCTCAAATGATCGGCTTGCAGTGGTGAATAACTGTGCCTCAAGCCTAGGCCGAAGTGGCCTGTTCCGCCTGTCGTGCATTCTGACATGGACGAGTTTGAGATCCAACACTTGGCAGAAAAAGCAGTATATAGAGCTTCAGATCTTCAGAAATTGAATTGTGTTGAAATCACTGGCTTGTTCGGGATCAGCGCATCAATTATGTTGCGGACACCCGGCTTGTGACCGGAAAATCGGTTGAGAGTGAACCTCGGTCTCACATTAGACATGGGTATTGTACTAGATAGTAAACATAGCAAACAATCGCGTTTGGAAAGGCAAAATAGCAGAGAGTGCAGCAGCAATTTCAGTTCGGAATGTCGATATGCATGCTGTATAGTGCCCATGGTCTTCACATAACCTACCAGTGGTGGTATACACAATTGGATTGAGCGTAGGCTCGTCAGGCCACATTTACCAAAGTGTAACAACTGGCTGTATTTGAGGACAAGCCACGCTGATTGAACAAGGCTGGAAGGTGAGTTGAACTGCGCCAGATTCCACAGCAGTTGGAAATTCAGATCGAGGCTTGTGTCCCCTTTGACCCGGGTTATCAAACATAACCTTCGACCAAGATCGCGGCCACAGCCAAGGCATACTCCAATTTCATCGCTGAAGCTGCGAAAGGATCCCGGGATTTCCAGGCGAAGGAATGTAATCAAAACCTCCCCCGCTAATTCGCATAATTGAAGAAACAACAGAACTTACATGATCAACTGTTCCTTCACTCGCTGCCATTTGTTGACAACTTGCCGATTCGCTCCCAAGCGAAAGCAGTTTTTTGTCGAAGTTTCTATTGAGCGTGACATCGAGCCAGAAAGACGCGAAAAGAACCTAATTTCCGTTCCAGATGTCGAAATTTGAATGATGCCACGCGAGATGTTGGAAAACGGAACCCAACAGTGCAAAAGTAATGTACGAAAATTCGTTCGAACCTCAAGAGCGGCGTTATTCTGCTTGATTGGGCCAATGGTGACCGGTGGTCCTTGAACCAGAAGCCCAGTGTGCGTCTGGTGGCGGCAGACGCGTCCGGAGTTCGTCGTGGCATGGGAGAAAGAACCAAGCAGAGGCGGGGATCATCGTCATCTTCGCACGGTCGTCCCTTCTTCTCAACACTCATGTGAATCTGCGTGGTTTTTGACTGCGAAGCCTGTCCCATGCTTATCTCGACCACATGGGCCGCATATAAAGACCTGCGAGACGCTATGGGCGGCCAGTCTCCGTCCCTCGAAGATGTGGGTCTCTCTGGTCTCTCTTCTTCCGCTGGTTGCTTTTGCCCTCGCTCTGCCGTCGCAAAACTGCGAGCACAAAGTCAAGGAAGCGGTCGTCCCGCCACGGGGCTGGACAATATTCGGCCCTGCTCCCCCGGACCATCTCATCAAGTTGCGCATCGGGCTACCACAGTCCAATTTCGACATTTTGGAGGAGCATCTCTATGCCATCAGCGACCCGTACCATGAGCGGTATGGTGCGCATCTCACCAAAGAAGAGATTGAGGAGCTCGTCGCTCCTCGCCCGGACAGTGTTACGGCGGTCAACGAATGGCTCTTGTCTCATGCAATCCAAGAAACCGATATTGGCCGTTCCGCCGCAGGAGATTGGCTTACTATAAAGGTGCCCGTGCAGCTGGTGGAGAAAATGCTTAATACGGTAAGTCACGGCAGTGTGGGACTGCTTTGCATTTCCTGACGAATGATTGCGCCTCAGAAATATCACATTTGGCAACACACTAGCAGCGGTGAATACATTGTCCGGACGACCAGTTACAGCCTCCCAAAGGATATTCTCGATCATGTGGAGCTAATTCAACCCACGACGATGTTTGGGACGTTCAAAAAGCTCAGGTCCACTATCCATTCCATCAGTGAAATCGACCCCCAGATTCAAGCTCAGAATCTGCCTCCGGTATTCGACTCGGCTACCGGACTCACCGTGGACGCCAGCTGCAACACCACAATCACGATTACTTGCCTGCAGCAAATCTACAATGCCGTGGGATATACTCCGTCAGCAAAGGTTGGGAATTCTGTAGGGATCACAGGATACTTGGAGCAGTTTGCGAACAGGGCGGACCTGCAGACCTTTTTCGCAGATCAAGTCCCCGCTGCGGCCGCAGCGAATGCAACATACAACTTTGTTTCTGTCGTTGGTATGACTTTTCCTTGTCATATCATTCTTTTTGTTGACTCCTTCAAAAGGGGGCCTTGACCCACAAGATCCCGCCGAGGCCGGTGGCGAGGCCAACCTCGATACACAATTTGCGTTTGGTCTCAGTTTTCCTGTCGCGTCTACATTTTTCTCTACCGTGAGTCTTGTGTGTAAGACCAGTGCTATGATAATTCTAAGTTCGTTACAGGCGGGCCGACCTCCTTTCATCCCTGACATCGGCACTCCAGAAGACACGAATGAACCGTACACCGACGTCAGCTATAATCATGTTGAATATTAACTCCCCATAATTTTCCATCATAGTGGCTTGATTTCTTGCTCTCCCACCCCAATCCTCCGTTGTCGATTTCCACATCGTACGGAGATGACGAACAGACGGGTGAATGTCCCCTACCCGTCGTACATTTTTGGTCTGCTCACTGCCTACAGTTCCGGAAAGTTTCGCCAAGCGTGCTTGCGCCGGTTTTGCGCAATTGGGTAAGGATTTTTTGTTATCGCTTGAATGAATGAAAGTTGACTATCGTTTGTTACGCAGGCGCTCGCGGGGTTTCGCTTATGTTCTCTTCCGGTGGTCCGTGGATTCTTGGTGCGACTGTACTTTCTTACCTTTGACACTTCATTAGACGGCGGTGTCGGGGATGGCGATCCGGATCCCGCAACCCAAGAATGTATTACGAATGATGGCCTAAACAGGGTATGTTGTTCTCATCTTATCCAACCTGTATGTTCATTCGCTGACTGTTTTTGCAGACGCAATTCATCCCAGGTTTGTGCTCTCCACCTCCATTCCTCTGCATTCTCGACTGAACTCCACGCAGGATTCCCCGCGTCCTGCCCATTGTAAGTCGAGTCTTCAATTGGATTCTCTCCCATTGATTTCCCAAGCGTGACTGCCGTGGGAGGGACCATCCTTTTCCCGGAACGGGCCGTGGGCTTCAGCGGCGGAGGCTTCAGCAACTACTTCTCGCGGCCACTGTACGTTTTCTCTCCTTCGAATCGTTCCAATATGCCGATCCATGTACCCCAAAGCTATCAAGAAGCGGCCGTCAAGGGTTTCCTGAAAAAGCTTCCCAAGGGTACCTACAGTGGGTTGTTCAATCCGAACGGCAGAGTGCGTCCATAGCGTATGCGAATTTCAAACTCCTAATACCGTGCAGGCGATCCCGGACGTGGCAGCCCAGTCAGATTTCTTCCGCGTATTCATCGGCGGTCGGGCTTTCCACATCGGAGGCACCTCCGCCTCCTCGCCAGCGGTCGCAGGTCAGTTTAACTCGCGCGACTATGGAACTCCGCAGCAGTGAGATCAAGTAAAATAAATTACAGGCTTTGTGGCGCTTCTGAATGACGGCCGGCTGAAGAAGGGGCTTCCTTCGCTCGGATTTTTGAACCCCCTGTTCTATTCCAAGGCGAAGAGTGGGTTCAACGACATTACAGTTGGAAACAACCCCGGGTGAGTTTGAGCGCGCTCCCATCTTAGATGACGAGGTGCTGATCGGACCATCAAGCTGCGGCACGGAGGGATTCAACGTACGTTCTGCTTATCACTTACTTAGGTATACATTGGCCAAAGCTCATATTGTCTGCGTCTGTACAGGCGACAGTGGGCTGGGACGCAGTCACTGGCCTTGGAACGTAAGCAATCTTCAGTCTAATTCTGCACTTTTTTTTCTAAACTCTCTGTTTAGGCCGAACTTTGCCAAATTGCTCAAATTAGTTACTTGAAATGTGTAAAGGCGTGGACAATATTTGTTGCAGCTCTATGGCACATATACTGTCCAAAAATTACTTGGCACACAACTCAGCTATTTATAGGGTTTGAACTACATCTCAGCAAGAGGTATCTGTTTCATCTTCCTCACTGAAAATCAGCCATTGTACTAGGTTTCAAAGAAGAGAGAAAGGCCCTGTGGTGGATGGGCAAATCTTGATGAATGATAGTAACATACGTGGAAGTAAAGCAGATGGTGCTCGTTCGAATCGAGCCTCGGCCATATGCCTCCATTACCATTTTTTTCTCTCTTTGTCCTCGAGCTCCGACGTGATTTCAGTGAAAGAAACAAATAGTCCCACTGACTTTCTAAGAAATATTCCAGTCTCCCGCAGTCAGAAAAAAATATTTATGTTAAATTTTCCAATATACGGTAGATCTAGACCGGTTACCGTCATCCTCCGTCATCTCTATGAAGAGGCGAATCGTTCATAGAGAGACTGGTCGATCTGAGTTTGAATTGCCATGACACGCGGTCAGATCACGTTTCACTCACGTGAGGTGCACCATCCCACTCAAATAAATTCATTTTGATTCATAGAAGGCACTCGCCAAGAATCCGAAGAGACAGTCAGTTTCAAAAATCACTTATATTGTTTCATATATATTATTGAGTTTTAAACCGTATTTATATCACAGAACACCAATTTTTACCTATTCGGCATCAAATTTGTCAATCTGGACCGCAGGTGCTACTGGAAAAGCGGTGATTAAGAGTTCCGTATGCATATTAATCGCTGGTCAAGTTTATATTATTATTATTTTGACCAGCAAACAAGTTCTCTTCATTTCGATGTTCTTGGTGTGACAGAAACGTGACGTGATCGTGCGTCATAGCAATTTAAACTCAGATCGACCAGTCTGTGTATGAACGATTCGCCTCTTCATACACAGCCTGGTTACCAGTCTACGGTAGATCTCGACACCGCCACATCCACTATCTGATCTGTACCACCGCTATGCCCACCCCTCCTGAACTGCTCTCGTTCATCGATGCCTCCGCGCCTGCGTTCATCGCGCGACTCGGCGAGGCCGTCGCGATCCCGTCCATCTCCGGCGAGCCCCTGCGCCGGCCCGTGGTGATCGAGATGGCCGACCACAAAGTTGTTTGCGACGCGGTGGTGCAGGTGTGGTACGGCGCTATGCGTCGACGTCGGCGTGATTGTATACGACACCCTTCCTTCCTCCCTTTCTTTCCGCGGGGGTTCAACGCCTGTTCTTGCTTTGCGTCCGTACGGCGGGCTGCGTCCGTGACGGCATGGTGCGATGTCGGCGCGCGGGCCCGGTACGCAGCTTCCTTCCTTCTCTCCGTGGGGGTGTGCTGGCGACCCGTTTTTCCCCCCCGTGGGTCATGGCTGTTCCTTTTTCCGGCGGTATGACGGGCTGCGTAGGTGGCGGTACGACCCGCCCCAACCCGATCTGCTATGCGCATCCTTCCCTCCTCCCTGCTTTCTTTTTCTTTGCTTTTTTTCTTTGGATGGATGGAGATATAACGCGCACGCTCGTGCGTACGCCACGACGCCGCGATGCGCTTCCTGGCTATCTCCTTGCATGTGTTTCCTCGAGTGTGCTTTCTCCATCACAGCCACGTGCGGGGCGTTGTTGAGGCGGTTTGGTAGGCGATTGGGCCGCTCGTCGATGCACCGCACCGCAGGCATGGGGCCACGGCTCTCGCCGGTGTGGCGAGGGGATGTGCGTCGCCGATAAGCGAGGCGACGTGCCGTGGTGAGGGCTCGCGACGGGTGCGCGTAGACCGATCGTTCCTGGAGGTGACACAGACGCACGGACCATGCTGCCCGTCGTGAAGGTCATTGGACGATGCTTGGAAGGCGCGCGCGCGTCGGTGGGATGGAGATGCGGAGGACGTCTGGGGTGTCAACAACGCAGATGTGCAAGGCGATCATAGGCAACCCCGTCGGCTATGGAAAGGCGACGAAGGGCGCGAGCGGTGGCCTGGAAGATCCGCCGTTGTGGCTGCGGGGTCGCGGGGGTGTGGGGACACGGTGATGCGGATGCGGCGGGGCTGCGTCCCCTGAGCCTTCCATGGATCCACCACCGTATCTTCGCCCCCTCCCTTATCCTACCCGCCTCCGTCCGCTTCGCCTTCCCTCTAGTGTTTATTTCGTTGACTCGGCGCGGGACGCGTATATGGGGTTCACTTCCCTGCGCGCGTACTTTCCCCCAATTCCTTCCTTCTTCGGCTGAAAGATGTTGATTAAAGTCGCTGAGTTCTTCCTTGCCGGAGGAAACGCAAGATTAAATTCTCGGAAATGTCCAGTCTCCTACTCCTATGCCCTTTTTTTCCCGGGGGTCTTCTCTTTTACTTGTTTAATGGAGGGTTGTGGAGATTTTCTTTCTTGGTGCGATATTTTTCTGTTGGATTATTCACGGGCGAGGGCACCTCAGTTGATTCCCGCCCTTTTTTATCTACTTGGTCTGTACAGTCGAAGTGAGTTAAAAACAGACGCAGCTCGTTCGAATTGAGCCTGGGGAGTGTTCCTTTAAATGGGCCTTCTTTTTTGCTCGCTGAAAACCACTTTGTGAGTTGCCGGTTTGATCCCCGCCCCTTGCCTCAGCTCGTAAAAATAGGTCTGTCAAGCTGAGGAGGCATCGGCTACATCGATACTGAACGGCGTACTCAAACAGGCTACCCCCATGCCCCCGAAAGCTTTTGACCTCCCTTTCGAGATCACCTCGGAAATCTTCCTCGGCTCTCTGTACTGAACTTACTCAGTACAACAGTTTAAATGGATACTGCTCCTGCCCGCTCTTCTCTCTGCCTTCTGACTCCTTTATTCGACACGGGAGCCATGAGATGTCAACCAGAGGTTGGTGACGAGTTGCTGAAGAAAGAAGATATTGAACCCAGAGAAATTAATTTTAAATCACTTACATTAATCAATTCCTCTTTCTTCTTTCTGAAGCCCTAATTTGACATGGGATACTCCACTAATGCTCTCAGAAGAATTCTTGAGCTCAATATTGAGAATTTTACCAGACATCGACGGGAGAGTTATCGTGTTGTGTCTGTATCCTACAATATTTTTCAACATTGACTCGGTCATCTTGGTAACAGGGAGCCGCAACAACATGCAAAAAAAAAAAAATCCAAGCAATCTAAGACTGCTGAGACTAGAAAACCTGATACAGGAGCCAGGAGGAGCCAACAAAGGGTTGGTGGCAAGTGGCATATTAAGGACTTTCATTCCTTCAGACTACAATATTTCCGACAACTGACACGGGAGCCAGGAGGAGCCAACCATTGGTGACGAGTAGCACACTAATAGATTATTGACTGTTTCAGTATTTCTGTGAAGCAGTTGCAGAATTAAAATTTCTTTGACTCCGGACAACAATTGCTCTGCCTACGTTCTCTTCTCGCTACCAGCCTTCTGACCTCTTGATTCGACATAGGAGCCGCGAGGAGCCAACTGGAGGTTGGTGACGAGTGGCAGAAGAAAGAAGACATAGAAATCGAAGAAATTTATTCAAACCACTTGAATCAATTCCTCTTGCTGCTTTCTGAAGCCCTACTTTGACATGGGAGCCACGAGGAGTCAGCTGGAGGTTGGCGACAAGATTATTGGCAATTCTGATACAGCTGCCGTAGCGAAGCACGGTCCCTGCTAGTAGATAATACATTTGGCACGCAAGCGAACGATCTGGATTAAGTGACATAACTAAGTGGAGGCTCTCTTCGTGGGCTACAGCGAATCAATACCGAATAAGAGGAAAGCTGGCTGTGACGCACCTTTACACGCAACTTGAGCTTATTCTCCCTGTCCAACCGAATATGATTGTTTATATCTCTGCAAAGAACAAAGTGAGATCGCATCCTAATTTTTGCATTAGGAATCAGAAAAGAAGACGCACTCTCGGGTCTGTTCAGGTGTGATATTGTATGTTTGAGGACCGAACATCGTTGAATGGCCAGAGACAGTGTTGTTCGAGAGCCGGATGTGCTCAAAGGCGGTTTCGGGGATGGACATAGCTTGGACCTTGCCGTCCCCCAGAGATCCGTCGGCGGCGATAAGTAGGAGGGTAACTGTGACAGGTGCTGCGAATGGCAGCGATTGCTGGATTTCCTCATGCTGCGCCCAGACTTCTACTGGAACCTCCGCAATCGGCGCGCGATTCAGCTCCTTGATCGAAAGGCATCGGTCAAAGTGCTGCGCTAAGACGGCGGTTCTGCGCGCCATCTTCTCTTCCTTCGGCTCGCCCTCTACGTCCGGCGGAAACTCGATCTCGGAGAAGCGCGTAATGAATTCATGGATATTCGCAAAGTCGAGCTCGAAGGTGAGGCGTACGATGGATTCCGATGTCTTCGTGTTGATGTGCATCCGCGTGCGGTGACTCTGGGTGAGGGCGAGGAGGTTAATGATGCCCAGGGAGAGGTGAAACGAGATGAATGGGTCCGCAAGTGCGCGCTCGATGAAGCGCGGGATGGGGCTTCCCGGCTGTCCGCAGTCAACCTTGTGCACCTTCCAGTGGAAAATTTGACATTCCTTCGAACAGTACCGCGCCTGGAGAGTGGGCTGATAAATTCCAATTTCTCGACGCTATGGACCACGCACTCCCTTGCACCTCGCACAGACCTTGATGTCTGTGCGGTTCACCGTCTTGGCACAGGAAGTACAGGTGGTCTCAAGTGCGTCCAGTTGCTGGCGCCGCTCCTGCTCCGTTGGTAGCGTAAGATCGTACGAGTGCCGCAGGTCCCCGTCGATCGGCCTGATATAGGTCATCGTGCGCCCTTCGTCTGGGAGGGGGATGTTCATTGTTTCCACCACTCTCTCTCCAGGGGCGACCTCAGGTGTAAAACGGCGGGGCATGTGGAGATAGTGGGCAAGTGCTACACTGTGACCTTTCAATCATGCTGCACAGCCCAACCAGAGCCCAGCTCTGATTCGTTTGATTCGGACCGGCTGTGTAATGATCCCCACGAGGAATGACGAGAAGAGAGTGGGACTCGCCCAGTCCTACTATCACCGATCAATCAATGGGACTCAGCCTCATTAGTGCGACTCGGGACTTTAATTGTGACTTAGATATGGTTGTTATAGTGTCTCGTAATTATTTTTCACGCAGGTTGAGGGTTTTTTCATAAAATTTACATAAGTTGGGCTTGTTTTCTATAAAATTCACACACCTTTAATATCTTCCTGGAAAAAATGCACACCAGGTATGAATGCGAAAGAAAAGCACAGCCTGTGTGATTTTCAACACACCGCTCCAAAAAATCAAAAAAAGACAGCACTGCTCCAAAAATTGAAACGAAAAGATGCCACTGCTCATGCAAAAATTAGCCCTGCCCAAGTTTGGTAAAAAAGAAAACACACAGGTTCCAAATTTACAAAACACACAGGTCTTGACTCATGTTGCATATTATTTACCTGCCACAATATCTATTGTAGCTCACAGTATTCCCTCCCTCCGGAGCTCCCATGCTATTTATTGAAGATTTCCGGCACCAAAAAGAAGAAGTTCCAATATTATTGAAACAAAAGAGGCAAGAGAACCGCGGTATATCCACCTGAACTTGTGTTGTACATTATTTACCCCCCAGAATACTTATTGTAGTTCACGATGTTTCCCCCTCCAGGGATTCCATCCTATTTATTGTGGACTTGAGGCACTCCAAAACAGATTTCTGAAATGTTATTGGAAAGAAAGAGCCCAGAGAAATGTGGTATAATCTACCTGATCTCTTGTTTTACATTATTTACTGCCAGAATATGATAGAACCATGACGAACATCTGTCTACGGGTTGTCTACCGGGAACTGGAACATAGTGACCCTGTTTATTGTTTTTACATCTGTATCTTACGGTGCCGGGTAATAAAAACCAGGGGATAGTCGTGAGCATAGCACGTGAATGGTTGAGGTGTTCAGCAAGGCCATCTTGAGTTAAGGAGTGATGTGTAGCGAGCTCCTACTCTAAGCACCTTGACTCCTGAGCCTATCTGTCCGCTTTCACCACTGGTCTAAGACTCAGTTAAACACGATATACAACAACCAAATACCCTACTCAAGGAGAAGAGGTATGTATATGTGCAAGGTCTGCAACACAATAGATTTGCAGTGATTACACTGATATATTCTCATTAAGGAGACCTTGATAATCTGTCCATAAGAAGTTCAATGATGTGTCTTTTTTCTAAACCAACACCGGTGGTGTGTTTTTTGTTTCGGTGGTGGTGCTTTTGGGTCAACAAGTACCTGTGTCGGATGATAGGTCTCAAGAAGGGGGGGGGGGGGTGTTGGGTTCCCAGTGGGTTGTGCATTCTTTGCATGGTTTTTTTTCAACATGTGCGAAGGGGTGCTCTTTTTGAGAAAGCTGTATGTTTTTTGATGAAAACGTGTGTCAATTGCATTAATTATGAGACACTATTGCCCCCATACTTAGACGCATCAATTTTCCAGTCCGCGCATCACGCGATCGGCGGCGACTTTGAAAATTTCCCCCCTTGACTGCTCTACTGCTTTTGGCCACGCTGTTACGAAATCAGACACAAATTGTACCATGCGTTGACCCAAACTATGGCATTTTGGCCAGAAAACCACAGCCAGAAAAGAACTGTTCAAAAGTCTGCTTATTTATTCGTTTATTGTGCTACCACTGCCATCGATGCCAGTTTTATTAACACGCAGATTTGCAGTTGACTGTAGTGATGAGTGAAATTAGCCAACAATACAGGCTGAACAAGGGGGGATTTACTCAAGGTAGAAAGGATGGAATAAGACTCAGTAGCTGGATGGTCCAGCATCTCCTCTCCATGGATTGCATCCGGGGTTGCAAGAAGAAAGTCACCCGTTCCACTGGGGTCTGAGCCATTTCAGAGATTTGGTGGGTTTCTTTTTTACTTCGTCAGTGCATGTAGGAGGAATCGAATAAGACTCGGTCTCCTCTTTATATCAAAGTCGTGCTGAGGAGAATGTGAGCTGTTCAATCTGGTCTGAACCTTAACTTGACGGTTCTGTTTTTTGGGAATACACCACCATTTGAACCTCATGTGTCAGTTGTAAATAACTGTACAATATATCGCGAAATATGTAAAAATTGTGGCCCCGATGTTCTGTTGACATCGAGATTTTAATATTTGTGAGATATTGTATGAAGATCTGCCACACATCCAGAGAATATTTCATGTAAACATTCCAGGTAAGCAGAAGACGCTCGTCCTGGGCCATGGACGCTTGTCTCAAGATATTTTTTTAACCGGCTGCAATTCACCCCATATATTAAACTTTCAAGGGGGGAGAAATAGGCCCAGTGGCGGATGGTCCGCGTCTGCAATACTTAAATAGGATGGTGAACACATAAGCAGAAGACGCTCGTTCGACTCGAGCCTGGGTTATGAACGCCTCAGCCTTGTCTCTTTTTTGTTTATTCAACTCGTTGAATTTCAACCAACCCAACTGACCTCGGATTTTTTTTTCCAACTCGTTCAAATGAAACCACACCAACTGAGTTGCTGGGTATAGAAACATGGGGAGGGTTCTGCGTCTGCGCAATGTTACGAGTCAAGTCCTAATGTGAAAGATCATTAGTAGAAGTAGCTCGTTCGAATCGAGCTTGGGCCATCTGGGTCTCCTTGGGGTATTTTTTGTTCAACTCAAGGTTCAAATTAAACCAACCCAACGGAGTTTATAGGGAAGAAAAAAAAGGTCCAGTAGCGGAATGTCCGCGTCTGCCCAACTTTCATCTTTGGAGATTCGATGTCTGAGAAGAAGTAAGTAGCTCGTTCGATTCGGGCCTGGACCATCACGGTCGATCATGATCACAATTTCTTTTTTTCATTTTGCTCGTCAAAATTCATCCCATCTAGTTAAGTTTCTAAAGAGGAGATAAAAGCCCAGTGGAGGGGTGTCCGCGTCTGCGATACTTAAAAAGAAGCTGGAGGGAGTTGAAGCAGAAAACGCTCGATCGATTCGGCCTGGGCCATACTGCGAACTTGTGCAAACCCTTTTTTCATTTGTTGCTGAAATTGAACCAACCCAACTGAGTTCCTGGGTATAACAGTGTAGGCCCAGTAGCGGAAGGTCCGCATCTGCTCAACTTCCTTTGATTCAATGTTTAAGAAGAAGTATCTCGTTCGATTCGGGCCTGGGCCATAGTCAAGCCAGTGAACCAGTGTTTTTCTTTTATTCAACTCAAGGCTCAAATTAAACCAACCCCACCGAGTCTCTAGGGAAAAGGTTAAGGCCCAGCAGCTCATGGTTCCGCGTCTGCGACTCGTGGGGAAGTATGTGACTATCAGTGGAAGATGCTCGTTCGAATCGAGCCTGGGCGGCTGGGGTAGTAAACCATCGGATTAAAACTTGGGATTTTTTTTTTCTTACTCGTTCAAATGAAACCAACCCAGCTGACTTGCTGGGTATAGAAATATAGGCCTGGTAGCGGATGGTTCCACATCTGCAAAACTTGGAGGAGGCGCAGCCTGCAGAAGTCTAAGCAGAAGTAGCTCGTTCGACTCGAGCCTGGGCCATTCTTGATGGTCACGATAAATTCTTTTTATTCACCTCGTTGGAATTCACCCCATATATTGAACTTTCAAGGGGGGAGAAATAGACCCAGTGGCGGATGGCTCCGCGTCTGCAATACTTAAATAGGATGGTGAACACACCAGCAGAAGACGCTCGTTCGACTCGAGCCTGGGTCGTGAACCCCTCCGCCTTGTCTCTCTTTTTTTATTATTCAACTTGTCGAATTTCAACCAACCCAACTGAATTCCTCGGTATTAAAATATAGGCCCAGTGGCGGATGGTCCGCGTCTGCAATTCTTGATCGGGGAAAATTATTGAATAGACAGATGGTGCTCGTTCGAATCGAGCCTGGGCCATGAATCCGGCGCAAAAGAGACCTTTTTTTCTTCTTTTTGTCCTCAAGCTCCGACGTGATTTCAGTGAAAGAACCAAATAGTCCCACTGACTTTCTAAGAAATATTCCACGACACCTCCAGTCTCTCGCAGTCAGACTCTAAAAAATATTTATGTTAAATGTTCCAATATACGGTAGATCTCGACACCGCCACATCCACTATCTGATCTGTACCACTATGCCCTCTCCGGAACTGCTCTCGTTCATCGATGCCTCTGCACCTGCGTTCATCGCGCGGCTCGGCGAGGCTGTCGCGATCCCGTCCATCTCCGGCGAGCCCTGCGCCGGCCCGCGGTGATCGAGATGGCCGACCACAAAGTTGTTTGCGACGCGGTGGTGCAGGTCTGGTACGGCGCTATGCGTCGACGTCGGCAATACGACATCCTTCCTCCCTCCTTTCTTTCCCTGGGGGTTCACCGCCTGTTCTTGCTTGGCGTCCGTACGGCGGGCTGCGTCCGTGGCGGCGGTATGGCGCGATGTCGGCGCGCGGGTCCGGTACGTAGCTTCCTTCCTTCTCTCCATGGGGGTGTGCTGGCGACCCGTTTTTTCCCCCGTGGGTCACAGCTGTTCCTTTCTCCGGCGGTATGACGGGCTGCGTAGGTAGCGGTACGACCGGCACCAACCCAATCTGCTATGCGCATCCTTCCCTCTTTCTTTGCTTTTTTCTTTGGGTGGATGGAGATATAACGCGCACGCTCGTACGTACGCCACGACGCCGCGATGCGCTTCCTGGCTGGTCTCCTTGCATGTGTTTCCTCGAGTGTGCTTTCTCCGTCACAACTCAGCCACGGTGCGGGGCGTTGTTGAGGCGGTTTGGTATGCGATTGGGCCGCTCGTCGATGCACCGCACCGCAGGCATGGGCCGCGGCTCTCGCCGGTGTGGCGAGGGGATATGCGTCGCCGATAAGCGAGGCGACGTGCCGTGGTGAGGGCTCGCGACGGGTGCGCGTACCGATCGTTCCTGGAGATGACACAGACGCACGGACGATGCTGCCCGTCGTGAAGGTCATGGGACGATGCTTGGAAGGCGCGCGCGCGTCGGTGGGATGGAGATGCGGAGGACGTCTGGGGTGTGGTGCAAGGCGATCATAGGCAACCCTGTCGGCTATGGAAAGGGGATGAAGAGCGCGAGCGGTGGCCTGGAAGATCCGCCGTTGTGGCTGCGGGGTCGCGGGGGTGTGGGGACGCGGCGGGGCTGCGTCCCCTTAGCCTTCCATGGATCCACTACCGTGTCTTCGCCCCCTCCCTTATCCTACCCGCCTCCGTCCGCTTCGCCTTCCCTCTAGTGTTTATTTCGTTGACTCAGCGCGGGACGCGGATGTGGGCTTCACTTCCCTGCGCGCGTACTTTCCCCCAGTTCCTTCCTTCTTCGGCTGAAAGATGTTGAATAAAGTCGCTGAGTTCTTCCTTACCGGAGGAAACGCAAGATTAAATTCTCGGAAATGTCCAGTCTCTTACTCCTATGCCCTTTTTTTCTCGGGGGTCTTCTCTTTTACTTGTTTAATGGAGGGTTGTGGGGATTTTCTTTCTCGGTGCGATATTTTTCTGTTGGATTATTCACGGGCGAGGGCGCCTCAGTTGATTCCCGCCCTTTTTATCTACTTGGTCTGTACAGTAGAAGTGAGTTAAAAGCAGACGCAGCTCGTTCGAATTGAGCCTGGGGAGTGTTCCTTTAAATGGGCCTTCTTTTTCATTTTGCTCGCTGAAAACCACTTTGCGAGTTGCCGGTTTGATCCCCGCCCCTTGCCTCCGCCCAGCTCGTAAACACAGGTCTGTCAAGCTGAGGAGGCATCGGCTACATCGATACTGAACGGCGTACTCAAACAGGCTACCCCCATGCCCCCGAAAGCTTTTGACCTCCCTTTCGAGATCACCTCGGAAATCTTCCTCGGCTCTCTGCCCTCCCATGGACGTATTCAACCAGCAGCAGACGAACCTCCCCTGCTGCTAGCGCAGATATGCCAGCAGTGGAGATCTGTTGCTCTCGCAATTCCAGAGCTGTGGAGCTCGATAGCTATCGACCATAGCTCAACCAAAGCGACTTACGTCGGCCTTGCGCGTCCGGATCCGCCACCCAGGGCGATAATCAATCTTGTCGACCAGTGGTGCATGCGGGCTGGGAGCCACCCGCTCTCCATCACAATGAAGAGGAGGACGTGGTTTCTGCGCTTTCCGTCTACTTCCCGCGCTGCAGGACCATCGAACTGAGCATTCCCGCCGCGGATTTCGCTGGAATCCACACCATATCGATCCCATTGCCTTGCCTGCGCAAATTCAGTGTATATGTCAAGTCTCGTGTTTGGTCGGCGTTTGTGGCATTCCCCAATGCTCCTGGTCTGGAAGAACTGCGTCTATCGGCCCCGCCCATATCTTCCCTCCGGCTGAGGCTTGGGGTTGCGTCGAGAGCTCTCACACGCTTGAAAATTGTGTACACCATCACCTTTCAGGAGTGCCTCGACATCCTCGAGAATTTGCCGCAACTTCTCCATTTTTGGGTATTCGACCTTTCGGGCAGTCCAAGCGAACTGCAGGACGGTCGGACGCCGGAATCACGTATCTTCCTTCTTCAGTCTCTACACATCAGCGTAGATGCGAACCTACTCGCACTCATTACCTCCCCCACCTTCGGCGCCTGACGATCAGATTCCCCGGCAGTGTCTTCAGCAATCGGCTCCTTACCTTTTTGTCGAGATCCCGCGCCAATATCAACTACTTTAATATCTGCTGCCAATGGTTGCGCTGCGACCGTGCACTTGAGCTGTGTCTTCAAGCGGTACCCAACGTGTCTGTGCTGCGGATCCGTCTTGATGGGCCCTCTGACCTCGAGAGCTTTGTCAGCGACCAGCACGTTCTCGACCAGCCCAACATTTTCCCTTCCCTCCACACTCTTCATATTCGGGACTACCGTCATCCATTTCAGCCCGCTGTCCTCTTGCTCACGCGCTGTTTCCGCGCCCTCTCGGCTCGGGGTGTCCGGATCCACGTCGAAAATCTGACATTTGAATTGCCCGAAGACTTGAAGTTAAATGAGAGTATCAGTGAGTGGCTCCTGTCCGTTTGTTTTAGCAGCATTCTAACCAATAATCGTCAGTTGAAGAACTGGCAGATCCTGGCAATCCGTTCCCACCACTGGATTTTTTCTGAAACTTTGGTTGTAGAGCATGTTATTCCTTTCCACACACACCAATCGAGCCTGAACCATATTTTGTTATTTTCCTTCACATCCCGTATATTAAGATTTCAACGGGAGAGAACGGTATAGTGGCGAGTGGTCCGTGTCTGCTAAACATTAGATGCAAGATAACCTCGAAGCACAAAACGCTCGTTCAAATTGAGCCTGGGCCATGAATGAGGGCATATTTTTCTTTATTTATTTGGGGTTGAAATTCATGCCATCTACTAAGGTTTCAAAGGAGGAGAGGAAAGGCCCAGTGGCAGATGGTTCCGCATCTGCTAAATTTCATGCAGTAGTGTGATTATTCGTAGAAGACGCGTTCGACTCGAGCCTGGGCCATCGGTCGGATTTTTTTATTCAACTCAAGGTTCAAATTAAACGAACCCAACGGAGTTTATAGGGAGGAGAAAAAGGGCCCAGTAGCGGAAGCTCCGCGTCTGCTCAACTTTCTGATCTTTGGAGATTCGATATCTAAGAAGAAGTAGCTCGTTCGATTCGGGCTTGGGCCATGCATGGTTGACTCGACGATTTCTTTTTCTTTTTCCTCGCTGAAAATCAGCCATTGTTCTAGGTCTCAAAGGAAGAGAGAAAGGCCCAGTGGCGGATGGTCCGAGTCTGTGAAAGCTTAAGAAGCAGGTTTCAAGGTTACTGTATGCGGAAGTAGCTCGTTCGAATCGGGCTGGGCCGGGATCCGGAAACATCTTTGGATGTTGTTTTTTTAACAAAACTGCTTGAATTTGAACCAACCCAACTAAGTTCCTAGGAATGGGAATATAGGCCCAGTGGCGGATGGTTCCGCGTCTGCTAAATGTTGACGAGTATATTTGCTCAAGCAGAATACACTCGTTCGACTCGAGCCTGGGTCGTGAATCCCTCCGCCTTGTCTCTTTTTTTATTCAACTTGTTGAATTCAAACAACCCAGCTGAGTTTTCAGGAATGAAAATATAGGCCCAGTGGCAGATGTTCCGCTTCTGCGATACTTGTGTAATAATGAAAGAAGAGTAAGCGGAACAAGCTCGTTCGAATCGAGTCTAGGCCATATCCTATCCTCAAATGCTTTTTTTTCAACTCGTTGAATTCAAACCAACCCAACTGAGTTTTCAGGCATGAAAATATAGGCCCAGTGGCGGATGGTCCGCGTCTGTGATTCTTAATTCTGCCGTGAGGTGTCTGAAGTAGAATACGCTCGTTCGACTCCGGCCTTTCTGTGTCTTCAAGAATTTTTTTATTCAACTCGAGGTTCAAATTGAACCAACCCAGCTAAGTGTGTGAGGCTCCCTAAAACCCGACACAGCGACATGGCGACCAGCCTTCAGGAAGTCCGACACAGCGCAAAAAAAAGCCGACACATAGGCCTAATTCTCATCAACTCCGACACATTGCCAAGAAAGAATCGCCCGAGTCCTGACTTGCATTTGCCGTTTCTATTGAACACAGGTATGGCTACATTTTCTCATGAGACTAGCCTAATGATGTTGTTCAAGTCTCGACCCAACCACTGACTACTCTCCACCGTGGCATCGCCCACACAGATACGAACTTGAAGACAGCCCAGGAACGAGTATTTTGGAACGTACACTGTTTGCATTCCAAGTCTGAGTCGCATTCACATCCACTCTCTGTTCAACAGCAAGTCACAATTTACAGCATATAATTTCATGTACAAAGAGAAGTACGTTAAGAACAGTGAAGATTACGACTATGTAGGTTCACTGGTATCACCGTATAATTCGCAATACTCCTCCGGGAATCGAGCAAGGAATTCGAACGATGTGTAAATCTGGTCATCTGTGTGCCTGATGCTTCATGGCTTCGGCTTGCGCTTCGGACTATATGGTGTGTGGTTAGATCGGAAGGTAATGAGGGGGTGCGACTCGCCGTTTCTCCCCGGGGCTCGATGGTACTAGAGGGAAATTCCTAGATGTTCGATGAAATCATCCACGGCGTCAATCATTCGGACACGAATTACGCACCTTTCGCTGATGGTGGGGTCCAGGAGGTGATCCAGATCTCGCTGACAGAGCCATGCCTGGAGGTCATCCAGGTCAACCCATGGGGTGTCAGAAAACAATTGCGCGTTCTTGGTCCTGAAGTTTGCAGTAAACAACTGTGGAACATCAGCTTGCATTGAATGGAAGGTCAAGGAACATACCGCATCACAAAACTGCTCCAGAACCGTGTCGGGGAGGCGCGTCAAAAGCGCTGCGAGCTCCGCCATTGCGCAACGTTGCGGCAGCAAGAATATGGGAAGAAAGAAAAGCACTGGATACCGGATCAACAATAACGCCATCCAATGCCAAGCTACGTTAGCCGAGTGGGCGTGTCGGGTGTCCTGAAGTTGTTGAAGAATGTGTCAGGTTTGCTGAAAACTGTGTCCCATGCGGCGAAATGTGTCGGATTTGCTGATCTACGCGCGGGATTTCTCAGATGTGTCGGATGTTCTGACTTTTGACAGGTGTGTTGCTGTGTCGGGTTTCCTATATACTCAAGTGTGTGGGTATAGAAATATAGGCCCAGTGGCGGATGCTTCCGAATCTGCGAAACGTGAAATTGTAGTAAGCGACAAGCAGAAGACGCTCGTTCGAATCGAGCTTGGGCCATCACGGTCGATCATGATCACAATTTCATTTTTCATTTTGCTCGTCAAAATCCATCCCATCTAGTCAAGTTTCGAAGGAAGAGAGAAAGGCCATGGTCCGCGTCCGCTATTCTTAGCGGGAAACCGTGAAAGTAAGCGGATGGCGCTCGTTCGAATCGAGTCTGGGCCATACATACCAGTTCGTGATGGCTATTTTTATTCAACTCGTTCAAGTTCAACCGGGTCTAATAGAGTTTCAAGGTGTTGGCTGCGGAGAGCGCGGAGTTATTGTCGACGGAGATTCAAAAACTTTGGGGGAGTCGAAAGGGTGCAACTTGAGTGGATGCAAGGTCATACGTGGCTCAATGTTCTGTTGGGGGTTTTTTTTTCTTCGCTTAAATGCAGCTCTGGGTAGCAGAGAAAAAGGCCTGGTCGCAGGAGGTACCGCGTCTGCGATACTTATTAAGTACATGAAAAAAATTGGAAGTAATCTCAAGTATTTTTTTTAACCCGCTGCAATTCACCCCATATATTAAACTTTCAACGGAGGAGAAATAGGCCCAGTGGCGGATTGTCCGCTCTGCAATACTTAATAGAATGGCGAACAACACCAGCAGAAGACGCTCGTTCGACTCGAGCCTGGATCATGTTTAAATCTCATTTTTCTTCAACTCCGTTAAATTCACCTATTTATTCAGGTTTCCAAGGCTGAGGTAAAATCCCTGAGCCATATGTCTTTTTTTTTCCAACTCAAGGTTCAAATTGAACCAACCCAACTCAGTTGCCAGGCATGAAAGTATAGGGATGGCTCCGCGTCTGCGATGCTTTACAAAAGTTCCAAGTAAGGAGAAGACGCTCGTTCGAATGGGGCCTGAGCCACTAGTACTATGGGGTTTCCCGTGAACTTTTTTTATTCGCCTCGTTAAAACCATCCCATCCATCAAGGTATCAAAGGAGGGTGGAGAAAGGCCTGGTAGCGGAAGGTCCGCGTCTGCAATACTGAAGTCGTGTCTATCTATTGGTGTTTAAGCAGATGGTGCTCGTTCGATTCGAGCCTGGGTCATGGGGAGGCAAGATTATAACAGTCTTTTTTATTCTCCTCACCCGGGATCAAATTCAACGAGTCTCATAGAGTTTGTGGGTGAGAGACGAAGGCCCAGCGGCGGATGGTTCCGCGTCTGCGACTCGTGGGGAAGTATATGATTATCAGTGGAAGATGCTCGCTCGAATCGAGCCTAGGCGGCTGGGTGGCGGCCAACAGTATCGGATTTAAAACTTGGGATTTTTTTTTCCAGCTCGTTCAAATGAAACCAACCCAGCTGAGTTCCTGGGCATAGAAATATAGGCCTAGTAGCGGAAGGTCCGCATCTGCTATTCTTACACTCTTTCGAAACGAATGTGGAGTTTAAGCAGAAGTAGCTCGTTCGAATCGGGCCTGGGCCATCGTCGATCAACTCCGTTTTCTTTTTCATTTTTCTCGCTGAAAATCAGCGATTGTACTAGGTTTCAAAGGAGTAGAGAAAGGCCTAGTGGCGGATGGTTCCGCGTCTGCAAAATGTAAGATTGTAATACATGTGCGGCAAGCAGAAGACGCTCGTTCGAATCGAGTCTGGGCTATAGCGTTCTAGAATCTCTCGATTTCTTTTCCATTTTGCTCGCCGAATTCACCCATCTATTGAGGTTTCAAAGGAGTAATAGAGAAAGGCCCAGTGGCGGATGGTTCCGCGTCTGCGAAACGTGGGATTGAAATAAGTGAGAAGACGCTCGTTCGAATCGAGTCTGGGCCATCATTCTTGAGACTGGTCCTCAAAAACTTTTTTTTCCAACCCGTTGAATTTCAACCAACCCAGCTGAATTTTCAGGAATGAAATATGGGCCCAGTGGCGGATGGTCCGCGTCTGCGATACTTAACCCTCTGAAATTGTTGAAGTTGAAGCGGAGGACGCTCGCGGCCCGCCTGGGCCATATGCTTCCAATACCATTTTTTTCTTCTCTTTGTCCTCGAGCTCCGACGTGATTTCAGTGAAAGAAACAAATAGCCCCAATGACTTTCTAAGAAATAAAAAAAGATTTAATCTTCCAATATAGACGACACCGCCACATCCACTATCTGATCTATACCAGCACGATGCCCGCCCCTCCGGAATTGCTGTCGTTCATCGATGCCTCTGCGCCTGCGTTCATTGCGCGACTCGGCGAGGCCGTTGCGATCCCGTCCATCTCCGGCGAGCCCCTTCGACGTCCCGCTGTGATCGAGATGGCGCACTGGCCAAGCACTGGCTGCAGCTGCGCGCCGTCGGGGCCTCCACGCGCCTCGCCGACCTAGGCGTCGAAACCCTCTCCTCTGGGAAGACACTCCCCCTCCCGCCCGCTATCCTAGGCAAAATCGGGGACGACAACCGTGGCGCGCGAGGACGGGTGGGCGAGCGAGCCGTTCGTGCTCACGGAGCTCGCGGACGGGAAGCTCGTGGGGAGGGGCAGCAGCGACGACAAGGGCCCGGTGCTGGGGTGGGTGAACGTGCTGCAGTGGCACCACGGGCACAAGAAGGAATTGCCGGTGAACCTGGTGTTTTGCTTCGAGGGGATGGAGGAGAGCGGGAGCGAGGGGCTGGATGCGCTGGTCGAGCAGGAGAAGGACGCCTGGTTCAAGGACGTGGACTGCGTCGCGCGCATTTTGTGTTTCCTCCCTTGTAGGCAGGTGCGGTGTGCGCGATTGGGGTGCGGTGCGCCCCTGTGGCCACGTTTCAGAGTCGCGCGTTCGCAAGTCCGTTGCAGGCGCGCCCGGGTGTGTGAGTGTCCGTACAACGGTGTCGGTGTCCGTACAATGGGCTGCGCCGGTGTCGTCCTCGCCTCCCTTTTACCGTTTCTTTTGCTTTTCTTTGGTGTGATGGTGTATCATGTACGTGTGGTGGCTGGCTGGACTCGACTCCCTCTTCGAACACGCTCCCTTCACAGCGGGGTTGGTGGGCGATTGTGGTTCGATTCGGGCCTGGGTCATAGATCCATGTCCAGCTTCTTTTATTGAACATGTTAATTTCAAATCTGTTTATCGAAGTTGCCAGGTATGAAAATACAGGCCCAGTAGCGGATAGTTCCGCGTCTGCGATTTGATGACTCTTGTGAGAGTAAGCCGAAATAGCTCGTTCGATTCGGGCCTGGGTTATACGCTGTTGCTCGACGGCATTTTTATTCAACCCGTTGAAATTCTACCAACTCCGAGCGGTTAGCGGTCAGTGGGTGATGTCACGTTAATCGACGAGGGCTTTAGAGCACTCAACTTGAGCTTGGGTAGCTCAACAAATTTTAGGTGTCAAAATACGTCGGAGATGTTTCTTCGAATTCCGCTGCCTCCGAGTGCGAGTCGAGGAAATTGAATAAGCAGATGACAGCTTTTGTTCGCCATAATAACCTATTCAGCCGCAGCAAATCATGCAGCGTGGAAGAAGAAAAAATGTGAATCGACACTGGTCAGGACCAATGCCCCCGGGAGGATTCGAACCCCAGCTCCCACTAGTG
Source organism: Mycena rebaudengoi (assembly GCA_029282285.1). Classification (NCBI taxonomy): domain Eukaryota; kingdom Fungi; phylum Basidiomycota; class Agaricomycetes; order Agaricales; family Mycenaceae; genus Mycena; species Mycena rebaudengoi. The sequence goes on along the minus strand of JARJCX010000002.1, from coordinate 3,156,915 downwards.
GTTCTTGGAACGGTTAACGGTCAGTGGGTGATTTCACGTTAATCGACAAGGGCTTTAGAGCGCGCAACTTGAGCTTGGGTAGTTTAGCAAATTTTAGGTGTTGGAATACGTCGGGGATCTTTTTTCGACCGCCATTGCTTCAGGGAACTGAGTAGAGTAGATTGTATCTCCGGCCCTTGTTCTCCATAAAAAATCCTCCACCCCAGCAAATAATTTAATGCTGAAGAAAAAAATTGCGCACAAGGTGGGTGATTTCGCATTAATCAACAAGGGCTTATTAAAATGAAACTGAAGTATGAACCAATCGACGTCACGGTCCGGAGAAGGGGAAGTAAAAAAATTGTACCCCAGACCTCTGAAGTGGTATAAAACCTTGAGTTAATCGTCTATTCCAGATTAAGCTTGTGTAAGGGATTTTGTTCTAATAAAAAGAGAAGACATGTATGCCTCAGGGAGGAGTAGTACGCAATAATAGTCGGTGGCCGATTGTCGCTACTGGGTGACTTCCCGTAAGACTAAAATATTCTGGCGCAATTTCTCGGGGTGCCAGTGATGGGATTGATGGGCACTATAATCGCGTTTATTCACACTGCAGATGTTTCCCGTAAGCAAAATAATACATTTAGTTGATTAGATTGTGAAAAATCCTGTGCTTCAGGATGCAATGGACTGGGGGAGTTGTGCACAGTGAGCTGTTAGAGAGGTGAGGTGTCTTCCTGCCGCATCCTGCAAACTTCTCGCAGGAATCCAATGGTAAAAAGCAATCATTTTGAGGTCCGTTAAATGCCGGAAAGGGGTGAATGAGGGCGGAGGACGGTTGCCCATGTTGTCAAGTTTAATGTACTGACTCAAGTGTGTGCAATTGACGCCGTTCGGCGTCAACTGGGTAGCGGAGAGTTTGTGACGGGAGTGGTTTGGCGGTGATGGTCAATCATTTTCGTCCCAAACGGATAATGGGAGCTCAAATAATCTATTCGAGGGGGGGGGACCCCTCCTCTAGATTTGAATAAATTCGAGTGATGGCAGAATATATTTCACCCCGTTAAGGTGATGGGGTCCTGACAGGTGTCGTCGGCATCACGGCGGAAATTGCGAAAATAATCTCCTGGAATATAACAAGCTTACGGGAAGTCACCCACTCATATATATGTATATGGTTCAACATATTTTACATCAACGGCTATCTTTTAACTGGGATACAATTCATTTAATATCTACTCGCTGATGATGCTGAAGAAAGAGTTGAGGAAGGAGAAATAAACAGAGCACAATAAGGACAAAGCAATCACTCGTGATTGCGCTTTTCTCTTCTTACCAACACATCGCTTTGTTCTCGCCACACTGCTTGCGACACTACAGTTTATTCTGTGCCTTTCAGAGATTCAAACAGTGAGCGAAGGCTCCCTCTCGCTGTCCACTCCCCTGACATTCCAAGCCTTAGGCTAGTTCCTAGACCTCTGGAGTCTGGTGCCACGCACGAGGGGTCAACAATGCCAATGGCCGAATTTGAGGATATCGCGAGCAGCAAATCTTTGCGCTCGGATATTCGCGCCCATATTTCCGAGTTAGACGCTCGTATCCTGGCTCTCGAAGAATCCCTTGCGGTTGCGCGCAGCGAGCGAGAGAACTTGCAGTCGCGCCTGGATCATAACTACAGTTACCCCATCCTCACCCTCCCTGTCGAAATCACATCGGAAATATTCATTGCTTTCCTCCCGGCGTACCCCGAGCGTCCCCCGATTACCGGGCTTCTCTCCCCTGCGTCGTTGGGACAGATCTGCCGGAATTGGCGCGAGATCGCATTCAACACGCCCTGGCTATGGAGAGCCATTAAAATACAGCTGGGCAACGGAAGCTCATTGGATGCGCAACTAAATTTGCTCACCACTTGGCTCTCACGGTCGAAAAACTGTCCTCTGTCCGTCTCCTTCGAGACAGCTATCGATTTTACCTCCATGCAACTACCTCATTTCACGGCCGCCCTTCTCTCGCACTCAGCACATTGGGAACACATCCGATTAATCATTCCTTTCGACGATCTTCGCTGGCTTGATGGCCCGTTCCCTCTGCTACGTGATCTGACTTTCGGGACCAGCGACCCTCCCGAAAGGGGAGGCGAGACCGTGACAACACTTTTTCGGGATGCACCCCAATTGAAGAGCATTGTCCTCTGTGTAATGTATATTCCTTTTCAAGTGGTCCTACCATGGGCACAGCTAACCAGCATCTCGGCTCAAATGCTTGAGCCCGAAGTGGCGGCCGACATTCTGCGGGACGCTACTGCCCTTGTAGAGTTCACCTGCACCCTTATGGAAGATGATATTGTTCCGGACTTCGTGCCACCACTTGTTCATCTCCAATCGTTGATCCTACGCGACGACGGAATTGATTCTGACCCCCAAAAGCTACTTCTCGATGCGCTGACGGCGCCGGCTCTCCGACATCTCTCAATTTCGGAACGCGAGCTCGGCCATGAACCCATTTCGACCATCGCTGCATTTCTCTCGAGGTCTGACTGTTACAGTTCCCTCCAGTCTTTGCACGTCAGCAAGGCCAAGCTGCCGGCAATTGTGTATCGCGTGGCATTTCCCTTTATTTCTATTTCTGTCGAACGGGTTCGCGAAGGGGAAGCCTCCGAGAACGCTTAAGCTCTCATATCTTGTGCGTTCCTTTTTTCCCCCCGAAAGCGTATTACTTCCGCTTATATTGCGAAACACTCTCGCCCGCAGATTTTTCATGCCATTGCAGTTTTAGTCTGTTCTTAATAAAAGTACAATTGGGCTAACCCGGGAATGAATGTTCTCGTCATTAGCGGGTATCGTGTTGTAGGTCAATCTTTTGGGCCTTTTCATGTTCGGCATGGAAGTCCCATCGTGAGAAACAGCGTCTGAATTCTTATATGGTGTGGAAGTTGCATCACGCTAATATATGGATTCCCAGCATCAACCCAGCATTATAGTTACACGCTGCGCTAGGCTACAGGGAGCCTCTCTAGAAATAATGGGTAAACACAGAGGCTCAATGTCATTGGGGAGCTTGCCACCCCATTTATGCGAGTCGGGTCCTGCATCCACTGTTCAATCCCCCTACGGAGATGTCGTATAATGCCGGTCGTCGTTCCCTTTTCCGAGTAGCTGTTCATCCACGTCTAAGATTGATTGAGGCCAGATGTATCTCCGGCTTTGGTTTGTCATAAAAAAATGCTCCACCCCAGCAAATGATGTAAATGCCGAAGAAAAATTGCGGAAAAGTACAAGAGCATATAATCATGCCCTCGGGAGGATTCGAACTCCGACTAACACGACACACCTGCTCGCAAGATATATTCGGTGAGTGACTTCCCATTAATCGAGTGGGCTTTAGAGCACCCAACTTGAGCTTGGTAGCTTAGCAAATGTTTAGGTGTTGAAATACGTCGGGGATCTTTTTTTCGAATGCCGTTGCCTCGGGGAATCTTGAACAACTTCAATCATTTGCTTGGTGTAGCAGATGCGAACCATCCGCCACTGGGCCTTCGTCTCTCACCCACAAACTCGATTAGACTCGGTTGAATTTAAACGAGTTGAATAAAATAGTATGTGCTATCCCGAGCATGGCCTGGGCTCAATTCGAACGAGCTACTTCCGCATACAGTTACATGTGAACCTTCATTTTAAGCTTTCGCAGATGCGGACCATCCGCCACTGGGCCCTTCTCTCCTCCTTGGAATCCTCAATAGATGGGTCAATTTCAACGAGTTGAATGAATCATCAAGCATTGATTGTATAAAAATGAGGATGGTGAAAACAATTTACATGGCCAGGCTCGAGTTGAATGAGCTATTTACTTATAGGGGTGTTCAATTCTTAAACCGTGGCGTCGTGTCGTGGCTTTATTTGTCCGAAACAAATAGAATCTGACTTCCTGGGTATAGATAATAGGCAGTGGCGGATGGTTCTGCGTCTGCGATACTTATGTAAAGAGCTGTTTAAAACAAGCAGTTGAAGTCGCTCGTTCGATTTTAGGCTCGAGTCCAGCCTGTCGAATCAAAACAGTTTGTGCCGATTGACAGAATTCAGGTCACCGGTCTAGATCCACCTGTTCATACGCGAATCACGCATCGTGTGCTCATGGTCTGGCAACTCTTCATGTGCACAAATCCCTACAGTTATTGCCGACTGCGCCGCGCAATTGAGACACGGCTAATATGTGGGGTGTCAGCTCAACTGGCTGGGATCCTGGCTTCATCGCCGCTGGGTCGCATGCTCTTAGAACTCGGGTACCAGCGCTAACGCCAGGTTCCTTCAGCCCAAGTGAAGTGCTCTGCCGAAAATTCTCGCCATCGCCACGCTGGAATGCCATTCACTGGCTGTCGATGATGGGAATTTTTCCCGTACCTTCTCATAATAATTATCACGCCAGCTTCAGTCATCCTCAGTCACGCCAGCCTACGAGTTCATAGAAGTAACCCGGAGGAACCAGGTATGCCCGGAGGGCGGTGCTTCCTTCCTCTTGGCACAGAAATCTGCCACTCCGAAAATGCTACCTCATCGCTTAGCGAGCGTTGGCAATGCGCTGAGACTCAGTTGCGGAGATGCGACTTCACCGCTCAGAGAGCGCTGGCAATGCGCTGAGACACGGATGCGGAGAGCTCGGTAGTAACTCGGTGGCGGCATCCATCACACACACCGTACCTACCCCGCCCGATTTTGAACAGCTTTTTGTTCATCTGTAAAACCCTTGTTCTCTTAGGTTAGCCGACATTGGCACGGAGACCTCATCTGCGAAGAAAGGGGTGGGAAGTTTCGAGCTGGATCAGATTCATGCTGTATCTGCGGAGCCCAGTTTTGAAATGGACAAGGGGACCCTTTGTTAAAAAGTGTTACGGCCACGACAGGATAAGGTCTCTGATGGATTGGAAGGTGAACCGCAAATGTGGCACACGGCTCGAAATGTTTGTCATCTCTATCTGGCCGTGAGGCGGAATCTGATGCGCCTGCACAGCCATTGTTGTGATGCCCGGAATACCCGCGCGCAGTCTGATTAATTGATCGGACAGTGTGGAAGTGGAACTCGCTTAAGTTAGCCGAGTTTCACTTCCACACTTCTCGTATATACTCTCAAGCTGAGGAGGCATCGGCTACATCGATACTGAACGGCGTACTCAAACAGGCCACCCCCATGCCCCCGAAAGCTCTTGACCTCCCTTTCGAGATCACCTCGGAAATCTTCCTCGGCTCTCTGCCCTCGCATGGACGTAATCGACCAGCAGCTGACGAGCCTCCCCTGCTGCTAGCGCAGATATGCCAACAGTGGAGATCTGTTGCTCTCGCGACTCCAGAGCTATGGAGCTCGATAGCTCTCGATCACAGCTCCACCAAAACGACGTACGTCGGTCTGTTCAGAGCGGATCCGCCACCTAGGGCGATAATCAACCTTGTCGACCAGTGGTTCATGCGGGCTGGGAGTCACCCGCTCTCCATCACAATGATTTGCGGCGAAGAGGAAAATGTGGTTGCTGCGCTTTCCGTCTACTTCCCGCGCTGCAGGACCATCGAACTGAGCATTCCCACCGCGGATTTCGCTGGAATCTACGACATATCGGTCCCATTGCCTTGCCTGCGCAAATTCAATGTACACGTCAGGTCTAAATTTCGGTCACCGTTTGTGGCATTCCCCAATGCTCCTAGTCTGGAAGAACTGCGTCTATCGGCCCTGCGGGTGACTTCCCGCCAGTTAAAGCTTGGGGTTGCGTCGAGAGCTCTCAAACGCTTGGAAATTGTGTGCTGCATCACCACCATTCAGCAGTGCCTCGACATCCTCGAGAATTTTCCGCAACTTCTCCATTTTTCTGTATTTGCCCATGCGGGCAGTCTAAGTGGACTGCAGGACGGTCGGACGCCGGAATCACGTATATTCCCTCTTCAGTCTCTACACATCCACATCAGCGCAGATGCGAACTTACTCGCACTCATCACCCTCCCCCACCTTCAGCGCCTGACGGTCAGACTCCTCGCCAGTGTCAACAGTGATCAGCTCCTTGACTTTTTGTCAAGATCCCGCGCCAATATCAACTACCTTCATATCCGCTGCGAACAGTATCGCTGCGACCGTGCACTTGAGCTGTGTCTACGAGCGGTGCCCAACGTGTTCGTGCTGCGGATCCAACTTTTGGGGTCCTCGGACCTCAACAACATTGTCAGCGACCAGCACATTCTCGACCAGCCTGACATTTTCCCGTCCCTCCGCACTCTTTATATTCAGGACTACGAGCACAACACACTTCCGATGCCCCAGCCCGTCAGCCTCTTGCTTGGACGCTGTTTCCGCGCCCTTTCGGCTCGGGGCGTCCGTATCCAGGTCGAAAACCCTTCATTTGAATTGCCCGAAGACTTGAAGTTAGATGAGAGTTTAGGTGGGTTGTATGTTTTCGTTGGCAGTTTTCTAATGCGTACTCGTCAGTTGCAAAACTCGAAAATGACCCCAGCAATCCGTTCCTTCCACTGGATGACCGTATCTGCAATCCCGAATGGACCTTATAATTATATTGTTTCCATTGATTGAAATTGAACCGCCTTGGTAAAATACTGGGAACGAAAATATACGCCCGGTGACGGATGGTTCCGCATCCGCTAAACTTCGTGTATGAGGATCACTATTATTCGTAGAAGGCCCAGTGGTGGAGGGTTCCACGTCGACAATTCTTGGCCCCAGACCCGTCAGGATACGCAGAAGTAGCTCGTTCGACTCGGGCTTGGGCCATTTTTGGTTGGTATTCAGGAGCAGCTTTTTATTCAAATCGTTGACAATTCAAGCGCGGCTGTGCATGAATTAAACCCCGGTGATTTTAACAGTGAGGACGCGAGTAAGCAGAATCCAGTTCCACTCAAGCCCACTGGTGGGCATCACTGGGTTTAAGTACGCATCAATATTATACTCAACTCGTTGAAATCGAACCAACCACACTGATTGCTAGGTATGCAAAGATAGGCCCAGTGGCGGATGGTTCCTCATCTGCTAAATTTTCATGAACAATGAAGCGCTGAGAAGGACTATTCGTAGAGGACGGTCGTTCGACTCGGGCCTGGACCATCGGTTGGTTTTTTATATATATTGTCAATTTTTTTCAAGGCACTTCAGGTGAAAATGGTCATAGTCCCTTGGTTGCGTAATAATACTGCGGGATCTTCGCGAGATATATTCAACTCAAGGTTCGAATTGAACCAACCCAACGGAGTTTAAAGGGAAGAGAAAAAGGGCCCAGTGGCGGATGGTCCGCGTCTGCTCAACTTTCTTGAGAGTTATCGGTGTCTAAGAAGAAGTAGCTCGTTCGATTCGGGCCTGGGTCATGATCAATCATATCTTGATTGCTTTTTTTTTCAACTCGTTGAATTTCAACCAACCCAACTGAGTTCCAGGGTATGAAAATGTAGGCCCAGTGGCGGAAGGTCCGCGTCTGCTCAACGTTGATTTTTGGAGATTTGATGTCTAAGAAGAAGTAGCTCGTTCGATTCGGGGGTCAATCGCTCGATATCTTTTTCATATTCCTCGCCGAAAATCAGCCATTGTACTAGGTTTCAAAGGAAGAGAGACAGGCCCAGTGGCGGATGGTTCCGCGTCTGTGTCACCCATGGCGAAATTATGTTGTTTTAAATTATGCAGAGCAAGCTCGTTCGACTCGAGCCTAGGCTTTTTGTTTGGGGAGCTGAGTTTTTTTTTATTCAACCCGTTGAAAGCAACCACCCTCACTGACCTTCTAGGTAAGTGAAAAAAGCCCGGTGGCGGATGATTTCGCGTCTGCTAATATTGAGCAAATGCCAGTGTCAATGTACGCGGAAATGGCAATGTAGGGTTAATATTTATTCAACTCAATGTTCAAATTGAACTAGGCCAATTGAGTTCCTGGGTATTAAGATATAGGCTCGGTAGCGGAAGCTCCGTATCTGCTATTCTCGAGCTTGAAAGGAACGTAATAGACGCCAGCGGAGGAAGCTCGTTCGATTCGGGCCTGGGTCATGAGCGGCTGCAGAACGTTTTTTATTCAACTCGTTGATATTGAACCAACTCAACTGAGTTCCTGGGTATAAAAATATAGGCCCAGTGGTGGATGGTTCCGCGCGTCTGAAACACTTGCCATGTCTGTGGGGTTTAAGAAAAGCAAGCTCGTTCGACTCGAGCCTGGGCCATGTTCCAACGACTTCACTGTTTCTTTTTTGATTTCCTTTCAACCGAAAGATTTAACCAAACCTCACGGGTTTGTAGGTATGAAAAGCTCGTTCGATTCGGGCCTGGGCCATATTGAATCGCAAAGGACTTTTTCATTTTGCTCGCTGAATTCACCCATCTATTGAGGATTCAAGGGAGGAGAGAAAGGCCCCGTAGAGGATGATCCGCGTTTGCAAAATGTAACAACCTCAGCGGATTACAAGCAGAAATAAATAGCTTGTTCGAATCGAGCCTGGGCCCGTTGGCACCCTCCCCCTCCCATGTCATTCCAATTTTCTTTATTTAACTCAACGGTCAAATTGAACCAACTCTACTGAGTTTCCAGGGAAGAAAAAAAGGGCCCAGTGGCGGATGGTCCGCGTCTGCGATGCTTGAATACGCCGCCTACGAGTAAGGAGAAGACGCTCGTTCGAATCGAGCCTGGGCATCCATTCCTCCAATACCTTTTTCTTCTTCTTTTTGTCCTCGAGCTCCGACGTGATTCCAGTGAAAGAAACGAATAGTGTTAGAATGGTGTGCGCACTACCGCTTAGCCACATAACCGGTTATGTGGCTAAGCGGTAGTGCGCACACCATTCTAACAAAACATCTGATCCTAAGCAGGCTTTTTACACCGGACTCAGGTCTTCACTTGTCCCCCAGGCCTAAGTCCGGTCCTGAGTGGCCGGTTATGTGGTGCGATATTTTATTGTTACGCACCCAGGGTTGAACCCCCACCATGAAAGGTGATCTAATTACATAAGCCATGTCTCAGGATCAGATGTTTTGTTAGAATGGTGTGCGCACTACCGCTTAGCCACATAACCCTAACCTACACATGGCCCTTAAATTGAATTCAATAGCTCAAAGAGTCTCTCATCGCTTCTTCCACGCCCCCCCATGGACTTGTCGAGCGCCAGCACCCCGCCCTCCTACATTGTTGTGCTAGAAATTCAATCCAGAGGATCTCTCCACTTGCATATTTTTCAACGCGCCTCCGCTAGCGAGCCTATCGGCCGCGTGGAATGGCAGAATAGAGGCACTCCTCATAATCAAGATCGTTCATTCCCCGGTGAGCCCACATCCAAACTCACCGCTTCATCTTTTGTCTAACAAACGCTCTAGCTCGCGCTCGCGCGGTCATTGTGCGCGACGCCGCTTTCCTCCAAACCTGGCAGGAACTGATGAATTTCCAACGTTCCGCCGCTTCTCTCCCCCGTACTCCTACTTCCGTCAATGGTCCCGCCTACAGTTGCACCATCGTCCCGCCGCCTGACGGAGAAGAATCGACTGATTAGGGGTCTGCGCTGTTATTGTAGCCCCTATGTATCTCTTTACACATATAAACCTCTCTTCATTTTGTCTCCTTGCTCATGCACCCCATGTTTTTGTTGCCCGACGCCGCTCTCACTGCTGAACAGTTCTGCGCCACTATGTCCGGACACGGCCGTCGCTTTCTGGGCATATCGGTCTTGGACACTGACTTCTTCTGGCCCCTCCCCTACAGCGTGAATAAAGATGCCTTCACCACGACCAGAAACGCGCGTGCGCCTGATGAACGATTCAGAGCGGTCCTGTTCGGCGAGATTTGCAGTGCACCCGTAAGCGATCTCACGTCTGAGGTTTCTGAGGACCGAAACTTTACCAGCTGACTGCGGGTCATCACAACTACGTGCTTCTCCGCCTTCCGTCATGGACGGATCCGGACGCTGTACACGACGATGTTTCTATCTTTTACACGGCCCAACTTGACACTCTCAACTCAATCGATGAGGAGCTCCAGCGTAGAGACTTCGATACCGAGCAGGAAAGAGTTAAGCAGCGACGCCGAGGAGTCGCTACGGAAATCCAACGGGTACTTTCTTGTCTCCTGAAGCTTTGTGTAATTCACCCTCTCCAGTTCTTCCCTACGCGCAGCTGGCAGGACGGCGCCAAAATTAAAATCAACATATGTGGTGGCGGATCATTTCCGACATATACCCTGCCATCGCTTTCCGGTGAGTACGGCACGCTTCAATGCCAACAAGATATCAGGTCCTTTCCCTTTGCAAATGGGGACCTTGTGGTTGTGGACGCTACCATGCACTTCTACGAGTGGGATTTCTCGCGCACCGACTTTGGCAGGGTGCGTTTTGTTGGAAGGACTGATCAGGCGTCGCTCACGCCCCCCGCAGGACCTGACTCTCCTCGCTCACTCTATCCAATTGGTGAAGAAAGTCGACACGTCTGATTAGCATCATCCTACATAAACATGTCCTTATATCCTATTATATACATGAACAGTATTTGCATCCAACTGCGCCAGCCTTTCATCTTCCAACTCCAGATGTTCGGAAGGGTGCGTAGTGAAGAGTTTATCTTGGAACCCCCTCAGCAATCTGATGCGAGCACGTCCCCTGCTTCTAGACAACGCGACGTAAGCGCTAAAAGGCGTCAAATGGAAAGAGGGCGGCGGCTCTAGATCCACCAGCACATATTCCAATGTCTGACCTTGAGACTTGTAGTCGGTGAACGCGTATGCTGCGGTAAGCCCAAACTGTCTTCTGTGGATCAACGTTTTTTTGCCATGTGGGAAAATATGAAAACCTCGCCGCGTCGGCACTATAGGCAGCACACCTTCTGGGAGGCCTTCGAAGGGAGGGAAAGAACAGTGATCCGGCTTAAACAGGACGAGTGCTGGTGGGTATTGAAGTAGAGTCGCTCTGGTGGTTTCGTCTAGCAGCAAGTCACGGGGTTCTCGAGGGTCGAGCTTAATGTCGCCTATGGTTCCGCGCGTCCCGTTCGCCAAGTCCTTTTCTGTTGCCAAATTGAGAAGCACCATCGCCCTCATTCCGACGCAGAGCTCCACTTGCTTGGCTAGTTTCCCGGACTGCTTTGTTGTCATACCGGCCACGAGTATATGTTCCTCTAAGGTGAGTTTCTCTTCCTGCGCACCTCTGGTATCCTCCGCCGTGCAAATGTACATTCGATTCCCGCTAATTTTCAAATGCTTCTGTACAGCGGCGGTGTTCCACCTCATGCGCGCTCCATGACGAGGTGTGACCAGCACGGCTTTGTCCCACGGATCCTCCTCCCAGTTGGGAATGCTGCACCGAGGATCTGCGACACGTAGCTTACGAAGCTCGTCCAAATCCTCTTCAGTACACGCTCCCTCTCGTAGGCGTCGAAGAAGTTCCATCCACGGAGGGTCCACAATGCGCATTTGGTCCGTAAGTGTTACGACCGTCGTGAACTGGCTAAACAACTCAGAACCGAATATGTCCCAGTTTTTCTTGTGCTTTGGGCAGTACAACGCGCCTGGTTCGTCGGCGACCGGCGGGAACTGATGAGGGTCCCCGAACAATATAATGTTCATTCCTGCGAACGGCCTCGACGAATCGCCTTCGGACGCGGCGGCTTTTGTGGCAGATATCACCTGTGAAATCTGGCACAGTAACCTCTTGGTCAACATAGAATATTCGTCGATCATGAGGTATTTCGTTCCCACGATATTCCGCTTTCTCTTGTCCTTCGTCGGCTGACCCGCCTTTTCCAGCCAATCGTCCGCGTCCGATTCACCTATAGGCTTGATGCCCGCCCACCCGTGCAATGTTTGGCCTCCCACAAGACTGGCCGCCACTCCCGTTGTCGCCGTTTTTGCAAGGGTCGCGGACTCCTTGAGAAAATCAAACGTCTGCGACAGAGCTGTCAGCAGCACCGTTTTCCCCGTACCGCCCTCGCCCCGTACAATCATCAACAGCTGGTCCTGTTTAACGCCGCGCATTTCTCGTTCTAGGTGCTCAGCCACTATGTCATGTGCTCGCCTTTGTTCCGGATTAAGTTTGTTCACAGCGTCTTGTTGTTCCTCCGTCCGCTTGAATGAAGTGCCGTTCAAGCTGACCTCCGTCACAACGGGCATGAAGTTGTTTGCGGGACCTGTGCGCACATCCCCCGCATCTGTGGGCGCCTCGAGCTGGTTTTGAGGTACGATCTTGTCCTCCCTGACCATTTGGCTAAGTTTTTTGGCCCAGTGCTGATACTGAACCATTTCGTCCAGCGTTGCCTGGTCACCTGCCAGACCCTGCCCGCACACATCTCCACTCTCCGGAAATATCCCAAGGTCAAAAGCCACGTTCATAGCCCCTTGTCCATAGATAAACTCCCGCGCGGCGTAACGGCTATCGCGCGCCGCCTGAACATCGGCCTCGCAGATCTCGGGCATCATTTGGTTGAGCTCCTCCAGGTCCGCCTCCCTCCGTACATGATCGTGCAGGTCGACGACACCGGCTGCTTGCTTGAACCCGCAGTCCTTTCTTTTCTTGGAGCTGTCGGAGCACTCGTAGAAATAATTGATGTTTTCTACGACCTGCACTTCACGTGGGGACAACCCGGCTGCGAAAGACGTGAATGCCTCGTCGAACGTTAAGAAGTCCTGCCGTAGATCGGTTAGCTGACGCCAGGGACGCAACAACGCCAGCACGCTGGCGCAGTGGAATTCCCGTGTGGGTCCGGATGACCGGGGGAACCAATCGCCTATGAACTGCAAAACCGTCTCGTAACCAGGTCCCCGGAACACTCGACAGCCCTTGCGTTTCGCGGATTCTAGATACGGCACTCGTCTGCTGCTTGGACGCCCTATTTTTGGCCGCTCCGATTCTTCTGTGCGTGTCTCCGATGCCTTAATCGCGGTTCCGTCATAAGTTTCGACGAAATAATCGTAAAAGCTCATGGTTTCCAACTCCAGGCCCCGATCAGTGTACTCCTTCAACTGATCCTTCAGGACGAAACAGCCATCAACCAATTTGAGGCGCGCGACGCCATCCTAAACCCCCTCAGTTGGACGTTACTTCTAACAGGGCGCCCGTCTCACCTTGGGCTGTTCAACCGCCTGCGCTGGCGCCTTCACCTTCAAGTGCGCGGCTGCTTTGAACAAAAAGCTGCGGTATGTGTCAGCCTCGCCCGATGAACTCAGGACCACGTACTTCTTGTCCATTAGTTCAGGGTACGCGCGTTTCAAGGCGCTGCTCATTTCATCCCAGTAGATTGGAACAAAACTGTGCGACAAAAACCGATCGTCCCATCCCATCAAGTAGCTGACGACCTCTGGTCCGCTGAATTCTTGTTGTCTACTCAGCGTGTTGGCGCACTGAGTGATCATGCGCCTGTTGATGTCTCGACATTTGTCCGTATGCCGCGAGCGCTGTTTTTGGAAGGCGAGACTTTTCGCGAGGAGGGCCGACGCATTTGAAGCCTGAATCTGCCTCTTTGCAATGTACAACGTGATGTACCAGGTAATGTCGTTTGTCTCGTGCCCGTTGGTGATCAACTTCATGTCTTGGTTAGATCGAAAAATCTGCATCAAGGGTGGGTTCCAGGCGTTTACACGGGAGTATATCCTCCGAGGTCCCCAATCACCATTGGCTGCAACCCAATCCTCAGAGGACACGGGGAACGGGGCGCGCCGTTTACAAACCAACCTCCCCCCTCGATTTTTTAGACACGTTGTGGTGTAGCAGTTGTGAATTTGAACAGCTCTCGCGGCGGCGGCTTCGGCCTCGTGCGCCCGAAGCTCGTAGTTGGGCTCTCTTGGGTCCACCGGTCTGGAGTAAGCCACCGAGCTCATCTTGGGCATGGCCAATATGGCTGAGGCGTCGTGACCCTTGATATCTGCACGTATGGTCTCCTTGAGGAACGCTACCACCTTTCGTCTGAAGACCTCGGTTTTCAGAGCTTCCTTCATATCCTTGGACGACAACGCCCCTGTCAACCAGAACATTATGTGAAGATGCAAAGTGCCCCTCCCTTGCACCTCCACAGAGCCAATATAGCCGTTGACGAGGCCCACTATGCCTTTCCGGCGAGTTATGCGTCCCTGCTGGACTTTGATACCAAATGCCTCCTCCAGCATAATTCGGACCATATAGTGAAAGAACTCCGCGGCGGCCATGGGATCCACCGCTATATTCACCGCTCTCTTCGCTCGGTCCGGCCCCGCCGTCTTCAAAAAGCGGTCCATGTCTATTTCTTCCCCTGCAAACACTTGCGCTATCGGGTCTGCAATGTCGGCCATGTTGATTGTTGCCCAAATGCTGGGAGGGTTGAAGCGTAGGTTCATGCCCCACACCTGGGACCGAATAGAGACCCGGGACTTGTCTGTTCCTTGCACCCACGCTCTGATCGATCGGACTTGTTGACGAAGTTTGCGGACGACGGGATTCGAGTACGGTACCCTGCGAGTCTCCTCCGCGCTCGCCGCCATTAGATCCTTTGGTGTGAGCTTCAAGAACGCGGTCTGGTTCTGAATGAACGCTGATCTTTTGATCTGAAGACCCGCCGATCGACAGACTTGTCTCTTCTGCAAGACGCCAAAGGCCTGGAAGATGAAATATAAATCTTTTCGGAATCGTCCGTCCGCGTACTCGAGCGCCCATCTTACGTGCGCTTCATATGGCACATCCTCGTCGCGCTTGACCTCGATACCGCCTTGACCGTATGGAAAGAGCACGGGAAAAGCGCCCAGCATGTGGTTCGGGTTGCTGGGGCCTCCATCCGTACGCTGGTTGTTGTCGTCCACGCGCGCATACTCGTTCACAAATGCGCTTCCCCTGCGGATCAGATAGTCGTTTGACCCTCGAGCGCTGGCCGCGGTGTTTGCGAGTGCATGCGCAAAAATGTCGTTATCCGGGACTTCCTCTGCATGGGCGTCGATGATTCCCATTGCTTGAAGAGGCAGGACGTCAGGTTCTACACGTGTTTCCTTCAGTATTGCCTTTACGGTCTCACACACCGACTTACCAACTTCTTCCGGGCCCTGGTCATCTGGCGGCAAATCGACTCCTGACGAGACACCAACGCCCATCACTGTCACAATAATCTTAGACGCAGAGTTGAATACAGAAAATTCAATTACTCACTGCTCGTATCTCCGCCTTCCTCATCTGCAACGTCCAACGGAACATACCCCGCTTGCTCTCGTTCTAGCGCCGCCACGTCATCCGAGTACTTGGTATTCATTGCT
The DNA here is from genome assembly GCA_029282285.1 of Mycena rebaudengoi. Classification (NCBI taxonomy): domain Eukaryota; kingdom Fungi; phylum Basidiomycota; class Agaricomycetes; order Agaricales; family Mycenaceae; genus Mycena; species Mycena rebaudengoi. The sequence goes on along the minus strand of JARJCX010000002.1, from coordinate 3,141,734 downwards.
ATCTCCTCTGGCACACCGCTCACAGGAAGAAGTTGCAGATTCTCCTCCGAGATCTCAATGAAACAGTACAAACTGTTGTTCGCTTTCAACCACTGCAATGCCTCCAGCACTCTTTGCCTTCTGACATGGAAAAAATCGGGAAGAGCGGCAAGGGGGACGTTCTTTGCTCCTACAAACGTAACGCCTATAGTCGCCGCCAGGATTCGAGGCGGTGGCGGCATGACGTTACCGGTCACGATTCCCGCTATCGCGGCAGTGTTGAGCCTGTACGTGGAAACATTGCCCTTCAAGCCTCGATTGATCATCTTGTCGTCCCAGTCACGAGCACCCTTGATTTTTGGGAAAAGCTTCACAACGTACGCTGCAGGGAAATAGAGCGAGACCAGCAGTCGCTCCGGAAAGGTCAGCACCTGCAACTCGAACGGAACTGCGCCGATCCACATTCCGTTCGCAAGAGCGAAACGAGGGCGCTCGTCCTTGGCTAATCGCGCCAAACACTGTTTGCATACGAATGTCTCCGTGCACGCTACAGCCTCTGGATGCAAGAGCCATGCTCCCTCTAGCTTGTGCGCAGGATGAGGCCTGCTTGGAACCAGGTGCCGTTTATTGGGGATATCCTGTACGTCCATATGCTCCAGCTCATCCATGAACAACCGTCGAGCGCAGACCATACATAGCTCTTTTCTCAATGCTCGGTTACTCGTCTGTTCAATGACCCTAGCGCGCATAAATTAGTGCATACATGTACTTCAAGAATAGGCCGTACCCGACGATGCATTCCTGCACTGTTGCTTTCGAAGGGGCCTCGAAAAAAGGTCCCGCCGACGCGTCCTCATCTATGTCCATCAGCTCCGCCTCGCCTGCTTCAACGGCTTCGTCATCTCTATCTCCGTCAACCACTTTCCTCTTCTTCCCTAGTCTGTGGTCCCCGTCCTCCAAACACGCCTCCCCGAATATCTGAGCCTTGCGCTTGGTGCCAGGAGTTTTCTCTGACTCTGCCATTATACTCCGTCTTTGGAGTGTGGAGCAGGAATTCACGTATTCGAAAAATGAAAGCCACCCTCTTTTCGCAGACCGAGGCACTGCGACGATGCGGCCTGCAACTTGAATCGCTTGAGGGAGTGTAAACCTGCTGAACGCAACGTGCATGGCGCGCGCCGAGGGCGCTGGCTCTTCGTCCATTTAGCTCGAAGAACGTTGAGGCTCTGTTTATTTCCAATACCGTGACTCAACCACCGACCCGATGGTTTAGGGGCCCCGCATCATGGCTGATCCAAACCATACTCTCATGAGCAAACCAGCACCCCGCTTCGTTGACCCCAGCTCTGCGGCCGCCGAGAACCTTTCGCCCCACCACGACGAGAACATGTTACCCGCACTTGAAGAAGATGCCGCCGGTGAGTTTACCTTCTTTCTCCCTCTTCTCGCCGCTTGACGCAACTGTAGACACAGACCATCCTCCTTCCGCGAACACCATCTTGGTCTCCGCCTATATCACGTACTACGTCTCCAAAGAGTCTCTCAGGACCACCGCTTTCAATAACCGCTTCAGCAAAATGTGAACACCATAGTTGCGATCGGGCTGTTCCTGACGTGAACCCTCCTCCTCGATATCAGACCAGATCGGCCAGTAAAAAAAAAAAAAAAAAGGGTGAATTTAATTTATTGCCACCTGCGATCGGTTTCCATGCACGTTCACGTCGACCGTTAAATACCAGTAGCTCTCCTTCTCATAGTGTTCCAATGCCATCGCCCAACCACTTTCCCCGTGCTACCTTGTATCAAACGAACATTCAGTCCTACCTTGTGTCACGAGCTTCCGCCCGCGCCACAGTCCCCGTACGTACTTACGAACCTCATGAAGGCACCAAACAGCACCCTATCCATATCGATTACGAGGTCCCCGAGGGCATTTTCGAGTGCAGCATTTGCCTGGACACCTACACCAAACCCGTCACGTCAGTTCACGATTATCTGCTCTTATACCGCCTAACTGGTACCAGTCTGGCGTGCATGCATGTATATTGCTTCTCTTGTATCCACGAAGCGTTGCTGAGGTCTGTGACCTGCCCCTGTTGTCGACGGAAGGTTACTATCCAACCCCTGCGCGATTCGCTTTTGGAAGAGGAGTTGCGAGTAGCCATTGCCGACGGATTGGTGGCGCAGCCACGGCCTCTTAACACCCAGGCATACGAGTGGTCCCCATTAGTATTCACTGAGTGAATAACGCGCACTGTACCATTGTGACTGTGACATCTTTCACTCCTGTATTGCAAACTGTGCTTTGAGTTTATGACCCTATACATGCCTTGTGCTTTTCTACCAAATACATGCCTTGCTTGTTCTTTTCAGATCCTATTTCTCCCGCCGCCTTTGTGCACCACCTCGACAACCATTCTTCCGACTTTCTATCCCTACTAGAGTTTTGCTCCGACTTTTTCCCCCCTGGCGTGGACCAAGACGCCTTCCAAATCGTCTCCAGATTCAGAAACGATGTCACTTGTGGCGAGCTCGCCGTTGACGACGTGTTTCGTACACGCATTATGGGTCAGTTGGCCCTGCCCGTGGTACCGTAGCTTCCCTCCGCGATATACGTCATGCTGACCGCATCCCTTACTAGCGTCCTACAGGCTCCAGCCAGGAGATAACTGTGAAGATGCCCGACTGGACCGCGTTCGGATGGGACAAAGGCGTCTTCCATGAATTCTGGGCTCGTCAACTTGGTGTCTTAGCCGCAACGGAGAGAGACTTTGAAATACGCGCACTGCTGGACCAGCAGGTAGCTATCCTTGTGTTTTCTGTAGAATCTTTTCTTAACCCTTCCTCAGCCGTTGAACGTGGATTCGTGGACATCTGGCGCTTCCATCAAACTTAATGTCCATACGTCTACCGCCTATGTAGCACCTTCGACGACGACCCGCGGGCTGCTCTCTGAAACCGAGTGGAGTCGCACCTCCCTGCTGCCTCCGATGCTTACAGACGAGACCTTCATATTTGACTGCACTTTGCACTGTTGCCAGTCCTCACCTTTAACTGCAGTAAATTCACGCCTTCTCTTTCGTTGCCTTCTCCTCGCTGACCGTACTTCAGTCCTTCTCCATCACTGCCGTCGAAATGCAGCGGCTTGTTCCTAAACCAATCCAGACTTCATAGATAGCTACATGTACCGTCTACTTTACGCCATCTATCTTTAATCCAGTAAGCCCATCTCGAGATACCTGCGGCAATCCTTGAATACATTTATCGTTTTTCTCTTAAAACAAACGACATATGTGCTGACGATGGTGTCCACCAGCATGGCCTCCGCCTCACGCATATTCACCACCGGCTTGCGATGCCCGTGACGCACCACAAGAATGTTGTGCTTATGCATACGGCGATTGACCAGGCCCCGATTATTGTTGACGCTTCCCGAGTCGTCGTCTTCCGGGACGCAATACACAATGGAGTAGCCGGTCTCGAGGTGAATATTGCTGAATGGCGGAAAGACGTCCACATAAACATGGTCCAGAGTTACCCCGCATCCGCCTCGCACTTGGAACCAATCGTCGAAGAGCAGGTCGTCCGTCGACCCTATGGCAGTGACACCGTGGCGGACAGGGATGGCAACAGTACGACGCTTCCTGGTGGTCATCAACAGCGTACAAGTACCCGTACTGGTAGGAAGGATACACCTGGTGTAGTGTGAATTCGTTGATCTTCTCATATAATTGTACTCACGGGCGTTCTCTGCTTAATTTCTCTGTAGGTCGCTACGACCTCAGACCGAGTGGAAGGGAAAGACATGGTAAAAAGTGAACCTGTGAGCAACGTATTTATACTAAGTACTAGGTAACCGATCCTCGTTTCAATCACAGCGGATGCATTAGTTTGAAATCTACAGTCGTACAGAGTATCTGAAGTTGGGGCAGAAGACATTAATACATTCGCGATCCAGTCGCCACTTCAAGTCTTCGCGCTTCATAGCCGCGATCGCCTCCCGCCCTCCGTTAGCTATGCGGACAACCGCGACGCCCTCCATACCGAAGCTGCGCCACCAAATGTAGCCACAAGAGGCTCCACATCGCAAACGCTGCGACGACAGCGAAGTTAAAACGTGAAACCCTTTGTACCGGTACTCGTCCGTCGCGTTTTTGGCGTAGTTTGTGAGACCGATGAAAGACGTAAGGTTTGTCGTGTACTGGGGATAGCAGCAGATGGAATGAGTCGACGTCGTCAGTGTCATCTGCGATGTGTGGTAGCTCGCCAGTGCAACTGCCAGCACGGACGTTGTCTTGCTCTCCGACACGGTGATTCTCTGTGGGGCAGGTCAGCTTTCTGATGTATAGTCCACGCGATGCTGACCACAGTTCTCCCCCCCATGGTAAGCCTGAACCTCACGAACCGCGCCACCACATCGTGGTACCGCCCTATAATTGGCAAGGTCACACCAGCACTCGCGCCGGAGGCCACCAAAAAAACCTCCCACTGCCCAAAAGTTCCTGCTGGAACGGCAATGTTCATGTTCGTCGGCGAGTCCCATCTTCCGACCCTGACGTCTGTACAGAGCAGATACGTCGAAACAGAACCGATGATTGCTGAACAGGTTGAATGAAGCAAGTTGAAAAAAGGCGTATGCGCATGTCAAGGTATAAACCGCGCGACTGCCGTTCGGATTCGCGCGCTGTACCAGGCCTCGAAAAAAGTCTGGATGTCGACGTAAACCTCCGCAAAATGGCAAAGCGTGATAAGATCGCAGAGTTCAAAGACATAAGGCGCAACGTCCTGGTGCAACAATAAAAAACGGGTGGCCATGGTATATTGGAGCTAGATACGAGTAATAACTCCTTCGATTTATACCTCAAAACGGTTGAGCTGCCGCCACCCTGTCGTCTTGGTCAGGCAAAAACCTTCAGATGTGAAATTTGACATACTGAGCAACCGCCTCATCCGCCTGTTTATGGTCTCGATCCACGATGTCCCGCACATGCCCGTTCTCGTCCAACGCAACAACTATGGCAACGTCTCGCAACCTACGGTCCATGCGCAAACGCACAGTCAAATTCTCGGGCTCCATGCTGCAGTATGGCGGATGCAATACCGCGAATGTATTGAGACCGTCTCGCTGGATAAACGTGACAAACTGTGAGATATCCACCACAGGCGATCGGCCGTGAAACATGCCCAGAGCGTAATTGATGTCTAGGTCCCTCACTGAGCGTTGTTCCACGCTACCGACATCGAACGGGATGTGCATGGTGGCGATGTCCGGTCCACAGACAGGGTACAGTAATGCAACCACGAAGTCGCGCTGGGTCTGAAAAAATTAAGTGTCTGTATGACCCCGTTGGTGAGTCCTTACCTGGCTTGCTGCCGCTGCCATGGGAGAGAGAAATATGAAATGTGTTCGGTGCCTGTTTCGATCGAGGGCGAGTGCGCTTACCGGAGTCGATCGTCCGTAGCCTCCTTACGCCTGGGGTACATTCTATGTTCCAAGAAACGACGTGCTCTGCAGTGTCCTCGCTACCATACAGCGGGTTGTGTTCACGGAGCCACTGTAACGCTGCGCCAAACCTCCAAGCATCGTCGAAATCATGGCCGATCCATTGCGCGGGTCCAGTGTGGTCCATTTGCAACAGCACCGCCCACCACCTCGGTATTTGACTTGCCTTGAAACGGGGTGAGGAGAACAGAGGTGAGTGGAATTTGAAGTCCAGAAGAGGCAACCAGCATATTCCCGATGTTGACTTGTTAGGTATCGACACTGATGGGTTGGTCATTCACACTTCACGTCTCTTCCTCTCTCCGTGTACCTGAATATTAAAACTCCAATCCTCGAGAAGATGTTGATCCATTACTTTTCTGAACCATGTCCCAACCAGTCGCACCTCTTACCCCTGCCCAAAGCCTTGCCGCTGCGCAAGGGCATCTTCAGCGCCTCAGCCAACTGAAACAGTTCACCGCCGTTCACGATGTCCTCACCTCCCATGGCTGGAAAGTCGACGGGGCTGCATCTGTTTTGTACGACCTCCATCCCGCTGCCGGCAGCGGCACCGAAGCCCCCGCTTACCTGGTCGCCACCGGCGAAGTTACTCCCGTGAAGACCGTTCTCAAGTCCGTAGGCAACTACAATCCCAAGTACGGGAATCTCGAACGGGCGAAACAAGTTTTAATGCTGACTTCACCTGGTGGGTTACTCCGCCTCCTTGGTGCTGCTTACGCTGACGATCCTCTTAGACCGTTGCCCCGTCTTTCGGATCGCCTACCCTCACCAAGTCACCCATCTTCATGGTCTCGAATCCAACGTTTGTTCAGGACCCTCCAGCAACTTTTTCATCGTCGACCGTACCCGTGCGCTGCTGCGCTTCACCATGCCCGTCTTCGAAAAGAAGGGTGGCGACGGCCGTACGCATTCTAAGCGCTTCTTCACGCCACTCCTAACCCTTCCTACAGCCGTGATGCAGAACGAACTTTATCAGGTTCCCACAAACCTCAAGAAAGACTTTGCCAAAGTCATCAAAGACTACGACGTCCATTTGATGACCGTCTACGACATCAACGGGCGCCTTGTCCCTTACCAAGACCTGGACCGCGTCCTTGTGGGCGCCATTGTCGAGGTCACTTTCAAGTTCATCCACTACGCTATTCCTAAGGATGGCTCCGTCGTTGATTCTCTTACTGGTAAGTTATCCTTTCCCCTTCGCCTTATCTCACGCAGTCTGACACTCCTCCAGGCGAAATTGTCCAAGTCGTTGTCCTACGAGAACCAGTCCCCCACGCAGCCAACAACTTCACGCGTAACAGACCGTTCTGCCCCCTCCCCTCCTTACACCTAGCTGCCACTCCTCCCGCTTCCGCTGCAGCTTTGCTGCAGGCCGTGCTGTCCAGCGTGCCCGCCGTGGCTGCCCCGGGGCCTGCCATACCTTTCGCGCCCCACTTGCAACCGCACGACTCTCCCTACGGCACGCATCCATGGGTGTTTGCTGCTGTGGGCCCCAGGCCTTCCGGGCTCCCACTCTCCGGGTCAGCGGCGGCTGCTCTTGCGCAACCGACTGCCCACTCGTCCTTCGCGCACCCACCCCTCGCTCACAACCAACCTCTCTCTCACCCTGCCGCACACTCGCAGACGCCCGGTCCCTCCCACGCTGCGCCCACTGCACCTATGGGCAACGCGCCTGTGGCTTATCCCACCCCGCCCTCCCTGGCCGACAACCCGTCCCTGCAGATCTCCGGACCCGCCCACACTCTCGCCCCCGCCGCGCCGCCTTCGTCTTTCGGCCCCGTCCAAGCGGTGCCCGGTCCCTCCCACGCTGCGCCCACTGCACCTATGGGCAACACGCCGGCGGCTTATCCCACCCAGCCCTCCCTGACCCACAACCCACCCCCGCAGATCTCCGGACCCGCCCACGCTCCCGCCCCCGCCGCGCCGCCTTCCTCTTTCGCCCCTGTCCAAGCGACTCTCGCGCCCATCCAAGCTGCTGCTCCCACCCAGCTTCTCGCGCGTAGCCAGGCCACCCCTCATACCCACGCCGTCACCCACACCCCACCCGCCGATGTGACCGGACCCCCCACTGCCGCGTCCATCACTTTCACGGAGCCCACGGGACCCGTCGGTCGCCTCTCTCCTCCTTCGCTCTCAGGGTCCCCCGCGAGCTCCTCGGTCTCCTCCGATGCTCCGTCGGACACCGTCCCTGGCTCCGTCGCCGCGTCGATTTTCGACCGACCGGTGTCGCCCTACAAGCTGCAGGGCCGGACTCTTAGCGCAGCGCAACACGCAGCGTACTTTCCCGGCGGTGGTCCATCAGAGCGCGACTTCAGCATGTTGCTCCACCAGGATCCCAACCGGCCCGTGAACTGGGACGACGTTTCTCCTTATCAGGGCCGTGGTACGTAGCCTATGACACGTATGCTCCCCTTCTGATGTTCTTGCAGATCTGGACGGCTATGAAGCGGACGGGTTCGTGGTCGACGATGAGGCCGAAGAGAGCAGCGTCGACGACAGCGATGCTGACGACGAGGTAGATGACTGGGTGCGTCCGCAGGCCAAGGGCCGCGGGAAACGCCGAGCGCAGCCCCTCAGCCGTTTGTCCAAGAAATCTCGTCGTGTGTCCAGCGATGATGATTAAACGGGCGGGCTACAGTTTTTTTGCCCCCTGATGCCCGATATAGCTTACAGACCCTATCATCCTTCACAGGTACCTTTACGACCTTACGATTTGACGACACCTCTTACGACTCTGACGCTTGCCTCACGATTCTCTACGATTATAACGATGTTTCTGACGATTTATCATGTACCTTACAAATATCCCATCTTTAACACCTGCGAATACATTGTTTGCTGTGACGAAAAGCTTTCAGCAAAATGTGGACGTGAGAAACTTGCAATGTGGACTTGCATCACCAAGCAAGCTTGGAGACGCCCAGGGACATGGCTTATGTAATTAGATCACCTTTCATGGTGGGGGTTCAACCCTGGGTGCGTAACAATAAAATATCGCACCACATAACCGGCCACTCAGGACCGGACTTAGGCCTGGGGGACAAGTGAAGACCTGAGTCCGGTGTAAAAAGCCTGCTTAGGATCAGATGTTTTGTTAGAATGGTGTGCGCACTACCGCTTAGCCACATAACCGGTTATGTGGCTAAGCGGTAGTGCGCACACCATTCTAACAAATAGCCCCATTGACTTTCTGAGAAATAAAAAAAGATTTAATCTTCCAATATAGACGACACCGCCACATCCACTATCTGATCTTTACCACCACTATGCCCGCCCCTCCGGAACTGCTCTCGTTCATCGATGCCTCTGCACCTGCGTTCATCGCACGACTCGGTGAGGCTGTCGCGATCCCGTCCATCTCCGGCGAGCCCCTCCGCCGACCCGCCGTGATCGAGATGGCGCACTGGCTCGACGCGCAGCTGCGCGCCGTCGGCGTCACTTCATTTTTGTTAAACAAAACTCAAGGTTCAAATTAAACCAACCCAACTAAGTTCCTGGGTATAAATATATAGGGATGGATTCCGCATCCGCTAAATGACATATGTCTTGCAATAATGCATCGGAAGCAGAATACGCTCGTTCGACTCAAGCCTGGGCAATTATCCAATAGCATAGCTCCGTCATTTTTCTTTTTTTTGGACTCCACTGCAACCGAAAAATCCCACCAACCCAACTGACTTCTGGGTATGGAAATATAGGCCCGGGGGCGGATGTTCCGCTTCTGCAGTTGTTTGCAACTTTGTTATGATAGACTCGTCTCGGCACCATATCTTCATCCTCTCAATCTCGCTTGGACTGATGGTCACATACGTTACCATATATATATACTTGTATTTTTGTTCGCTCCCTCAGTCATTCCCTGATACGACTGAGGTGAGCATTACCTATATTTATATCTGCCTGTTACTTATATCCCTCATCCAGCTTACTTCAATACTTAACAGGTAGCGTAGTATTATGAGTCGTTCCCTGATACGACTGAGCTTACTTCAATACTTAACAAACTTGAGTGGAAGTAAATAGTAAATGGGGTGCATGGGCTGTACTTCAATATTCAACTCTTGGATTTTTTCGCTCAACTGGTTTTAAATTCCACTTCATCTATTCATTGTCTATTCAGGTTTCAAAGGAAGAGAAAAAGGTCCAGTGGCGGATGGTTCCGTGTCGGCGATACTTAAGACACCATTGCGGCGAGAGTAAGCCGAAATAGCTCGTTCGAATCGAAAAAAACCACTGAACTCAGCTTGGCCATATTCAATCGCAAAGGTCTTTTTCATTTTGCTCGCTGAATTCATCCATCCATTGAGGATTCGAGGTATAGAAATATAGGCCCAGTGGCGGATGGTCCGCGTCTGCTACACGTGAGGTGATCAGAGATGTAAGCAGAATACGCTCGATTCGAGCCTGGGCCGTGACCCCGGATCGAGAAACTTTTTTTTATTGAACTCGTCGAAATCCGACCCAGTTAGCTTGCATTTAGCTAAATTTCAAAAGCAGGATATAAAGGCCCAGTGGCGGATGGTCCGTGTCTACGGATTGTTCAATTGTTGGTTGCACCTGATGTGTACGCAGAAGACGCTCGGTCGAATCGAGCCTGGGCCACAGTCGAACGGCACATTGATTTCTTTTTCTTTTTCCCCGCTGAAAATGAGCCATTGTACTAGGTTTCAAAGGAAGAGAGAAAGGCCCAGTGGCAGCTGGTTCCGCGTCTGCGATACTTAAGCGGCGAGAGTAAGCCGAAATAGCTCGTTCGAATCGAGCCTGGGCCATGATTGTCGATCTTCGCGATTTCGTTTTCATTTTCCTCGCTGAAAATCAGCGCTCAACTATTGTACTAGTTTTCAGCGGGGGCCCAGTGGCGGATGGTTCCGCATCTGCTAAACTTTCGTGAATATAAAATAACTCTTCGTAGAAGACGCTCCTTCGAATGGGGCCTGGGCCGTGACACGGCTTTTGTATGTAGCTTTTTTTTTTGAAACACTGCTTGAATTTAAACCAACCAAACTGAGTTCCTGGGAATGAAAATATAGGCTCAGTGGCGGAAGGTCTGCGTCTGCGAATCTTGATGATCGATTAGATTCGAACTGTGAATAGGCAGATGGTGCTCGTTCGAATCGAGCCTGGGCCTGGGTCATGAACGCCTCAGCCTTGTCTCTTTTTTTTTTTCGACTTGTTGAATTTCGACCAACCCAACTGAGTTCATAGGTATTCAAATATAGGCCCAGTGGCGGATGGATTCCGCATCCGCTAAATGTGATGGCTCTTGCAATAATGCATTGGAAGCAGAATACGCTCGTTCGAATCGAGCCTGGGCCATGGCTGGGGAACATGATTACGATTTTATTTTGCTCGTCGAAATTCATCCCATCTAGTCAAGTTTCTAAGGAGGAGAAAAAAGCCCAGTGAATTTCGGGGGAGTTGAAAGGGTGCAACTCGAGTGGATGTAATGTCGTACGTGGCTCAATGTTCTGTTGGTTTTTTCTTTCTTCGCTTGAATGCAGCTCTGGGTAGTAGAGAAAAAGGCCTGGTCGCAGGAGGTACCGCGTCTGCGATACTTATCAAGTACATGAAAAAAATTGCAAGTAAGCAGAAGACGCTCGTCTAACCCGCTGCAATTCACCCTATATATTAACCTTTCAAGGGAGGAGAAATAGGCCCAGTGGCGGATGGTTCCGCATCCGCTAAATGTTACTTTCCAGTAATGCATTGAAAGCAGAATACGCTCGTTCGAATCGGGCCTGGGCCACTATGGGGATTCCCGTGAACTTTTTTATTCGACTCGTTAAAAACCATCCCATCCATCTACAAAGGAGGGTGGGGAAAGGCCTGGTAGCGGAAGGTCCGCGTCTGCAATACTTTGGCGATCGCCATTTATTGATGTTTAAGCAGATGGTGCTCGTTCGATTCGAGCCTGGGTCATGGGGTGGCAAGATTATAACAGTCTTTTTTATTCTCCTCACCCGGGATCAAATTCAACGAGTCTCATAGAGTTTGTGGGTGAGAGACGAAGGCCCAGCGGCGGATGATTCCGCGTCTACGACTCATGGGGAAGTATATGACTATCGGTGGAAGATGCTCGCTCGAATCGAGCCTAGGCGGCCGGGTTGCAGTATCGGATTTAAAACTTGGGATTTTTTTTTCCAACTCGTTCAAATGAAACCAACCCAGCTGAGTTCCTGGGTATAGAAATATGGGCCCAGTGGTGGAGGGTTCCGCGTCTGCAATTCTTTGGTTGGAACGCGATACTTATACGCAGAAGTAGCTCGTTCGATTCGGGCCTGGGCCATGGTCAATCGATTTCTTTTTCTTTTTCCTCGCTGGAAATGAGCCATTGTACTAGGTTTCAAAGGAAGAGAGAAAGGTCTAGTGGCGGATGGTTCCGCGTCTGCTGAACTTGAATGTGATCAAATGCAGTGCAAGCAGAATACGCTCGTTCGAATCGAACCTGGGTCATGATCAAGGTCATGATTTGTCTCTTTTTTTATTCAAGTTGTTGAATTCAAACTAACCCAACTGAGTTTTCAGGAATGAAAATATAGGCTCAGTGGCGGATGGTTCCGCGTCTGTGATTCTTAATGGGAGTAGAAGCTCGAAGACTAAGCAGAGATGCTCGTTCGAATCGAGAAAAACCAGCTCAGCTTGGCCATATTCGATCGCAAAGGTCTTTTTCATTTTGCTCGTTGAAATTACCCATTTATTGAGGATTCAAGGTATAGAAATATAGGCCCAGTGGCGGATGGTCCGCGTCTGCGATACTTATCCTCTGAAGTTGAAGCGGAGGACGCTCGTTCGAATCGAGCCTGGGCCATGACTGGTGCAAAAGAGACCCTTTTTTCTTCTCTTTGTCCTCGAGCTCCGACGTGATTTCAGTGAAAGAAAGAAATAGTCCCCCTGACTTTCTGAGAAATATCCCAGTCTCCCGCGCAGTCAGACTCTAAAAGAAGATTCAATCTCCCAATATAGACGACACTGCCACATCTGCTATCTGATCTATACCACCACTATGCCCGCCCCTCCAGAATTGCTGTCGTTCATCGATGCCTCCGCGCCTGCGTTCATCGCTCGGCTCGGTGAGGCTGTCGCGATCCCGTCCATCTCCGGCGAGCCCCTGCGCCGACCCGCTGTGATCGAGATGGCGCACTGGCTCGACGCGCAGCTGCGCGCCGTCGGGGTCTCCACGCGCCTCGCCGACCTGGGCGTCGAGACCCTCTCCTCCGGGCAGACGCTCCCCCTCCCGCCCGCCATACTCGGCAAGATCGGGAACGACAAGGCCAAGAAGACGGTACTGGTGTACGGGCACTTTGACGTGCAGCCCGCGGCGCGCGAAGACGGATGGGCGAGCGAGCCGTTCGTGCTCACGGAGCTCGCGGACGGGAAGCTCGTCGGAAGGGGCAGCAGCGACGACAAGGGCCCGGTGCTGGGGTGGGTGAACGTGCTGCAGTGGCACCACGAGCACAAGAAGCCGCTGCCGGTGAACCTGGTCTTTTGCTTCGAGGGGATGGAGGAGAGCGGGAGCGAGGGGCTGGATGCGCTGGTCGAACAGGAGAAGGATGGCTGGTTCAAGGACGTGGACTGCGTCTGTATCAGCGACAATTATTGGCTGAATGACCGCACCCCGGCGTTGACCTATGGATTGCGCGGCCTGGTGTATTTCAAGCTTACCCTCGAAGGTCCGGGAAGGGATTTGCATTCGGGTTTGTTTGTTTCTTATCCTTATGCCATATACTCATTTGCGCGTAGGCGTATTTGGCCGCACGGTACACGAGCCCATGACGGACCTCATCACGCTCATGGGCAAGCTCGTCGACGCGCAGGGAAACATCCTCGTCCCCGGCGTAGATGACATGGTCGGCATCGCAGACGTGGAGGAGCGCGCAATCTACGAGAAGCTCGACTACACCATCGCAGACGTCGAGGCCGCCGCGGGCGGGAAGATCACCCTCTCACACGACAAAGTCCAAGTCCTCATGGGCCGCATGCGCCTGCCCTCGCTCTCGCTCCACGGCATCGAGGGCGCATTCTCCGGCCCCGGCGCAAAGACGGTTATTCCCGCAAAGGTCGGGGGCAAGTTTAGTATCAGGTGCGTGGGCGTGGATCCCTTCTCCATCCATCGTATCCTCACGTCCCTTCGCCTGTCCTTCCCTTGCCTTCCCTTCCCAATCCAACGCAATCCAACCCATATCTCATCCCCCGCCTTTATCCTCTCTCTTATTTATTGTTTACTAACCCCTCCTACCACAGACTCGTCCCCCCCCAAACCCCCGCCGCCGTCGCGCCCCTCGTGCACGCCCACCTCCGCGCCGAGTTTGCAAAGCTGGGGAGTAAGAATAGGATGTGCGTTTTGCTTCTTCTTCACTTGTACTTTTTTTTTTTTCGATTGGATTTTTTGGGGGGTGTGTGATTGGGAGGGGAGGTGCAAAGGCGGTGTCGATGCGCGCGATTGGGGTGCGGTGCGCCCTGTGGCGGCGTTCGGAGCGCGTTGCAGGCGCGATTGGGGGCCGGCCGCGCGTTTGTATTTGTGTTTCCTCCCTTGTAGGCAGATGTCGATGCCACGCGCGATTGGGGTGCGGTGCGCGTCGATGTCGCCCCTGTGGCTACGTTCGCAAGTCCGTTGCAGGCGCACGTGGTGTCTGTACAACAGTGTCGGTGTCGGTGTCCGTACAATGGGCTGCGCCGATCCCGTCCTCGCCTCCCCTTCTTCTCTATTCTTTTGCTATTGCTATTTTTCTTTGGTGGATGGGTGTGACCTAGCTGGCGTGTATCGCTCGACCTCGACCTCCCTCCTCGAACGCTGCGTCGAGGCGGGGGATTGTGTGCCGGTGGTGCCGGTGGCGCGGGCGCTTCCCCTCGCGCGCCTCTCCTCCATATAAGCATGCGTACACCGGGGTGTGTGCTCTGGACTTGTCGTCGTATGTGCGTGGTGGTGGAGACCGACGACTACGCAGATGTGTGTGGTGCAGCCGCCGTGAGATGCGCTTCGTCTGTGCGCTGGAGGGGTTTGCGTGCGGGGATGGGCATGGGCATGGGCGCAGCGATTTGTGTGCATGCAGCCCCGGCGTAGACGGCGGAGCTGCGTGCGTGCCGTCCTGGAGTGGTTGCGGCGCGACCTCGAGAGGAGGGATGTGGGATGGAGTTCGGCGGGGGGCGGGTGTCTGTCTGACGCCAACGCCCTGCTGTGGAGGCGCCGCGTTCGATGATGGTGTGTGTGGAGGGCCGTGGTGATTCGTTCCTTCCTCGTGCCGCCAGAACCCAGGACTCAAGAGCCAGGGTGCCGGAACTCGAGAGGATGGGGGAGTGTTATCGTGTGCCTACGAGCGTCGGTTCGGCGCGCGGCTCGAGCGTCAGATGGGTGGTGGCCTGCTAAGCCCGAGCAGACGCGGTCCCCTGTACACGGCTCGTTACGATGTCGGTATCCGTGCCCGTGTTTCTCCTTTCCTTTCCATCCCTTCTCCTTTCTCCCCTCCCCCCCCACCCCTTCCACACACTAACCCACCGCACAGGGAGATCGAGACGCTGCACGACGGCAAGCCGTGGGTCGCGGACTGGAAGCACTGGAACTACGCCGCGGCGGTAAGGGCGACGGAGGTGCGTTTTTAGGCTTTTTTTTTGGGGGGGGGTTGAGCGGAGGGGCGTTTTTTGGGGGTAGGGCTGGCCTTGCGCGAGGAGTTGGCTCGGGGAGTGTGGAGGAGGGTGCTGAAGGCGCGGTCGGCCGGTCTTGGTGCTCTTATGCGCAGGGCGTGGGCTTTGGGGAAGCGCGGGCTTCGAGGCGGGTGTGCCGGGTGCGCGCTGTCCGGCTGCAAGCACCGGTGCGCCCCCTCGTTGTGTACACGCTCCTTTGCTCCACGGGCTCGTACCGCGGCCGGCCTTTGGTGCTCTTAGGCGCAGCGCATGCACGTGGAGGGGACAGGACCTGCTAGGGCTCGTGCAGGCTTTGAGGCGGGTGTGCTGGGTGCGCGCGGTCCGGCTGCAAGCACTGGTGGTTCGCGCTCCACGCGCTCCCTCGCTCCTTTGCTGCGCGGGGCCGACCTTTAGTGCTGTTATGCGCGGGGCGTGGACGTTGGGGAGGGGGCAGGCCCGTGCGGGCTTTGAGGCTGGGTGCGCTCCTTTGCTGGAAGCACTTTGCCGGCGGCCCCCTCGTTGTGTACGCGCTCCTTTGCTGCGCAAGCTCGTACCGCGGCCGGTCTTGGTGTTCTTGGGCGCGGCGCGTGGACGTTGGGGAGGGGGCTTCGAGGCGGGTGTGCTGGGTGCGCCCCCTCGTTGGGTACGCGCTCCTGCGCAGGCTCGTACCTTGGTGTTCTTAGGGACAGCGCGTGGACGTTTGCGGGTGTCGAAGTACCTGCGCGGGTTTCGAGGCCGCAAGCAATTTGCCGGCGGCGCGCCTCCTCGCTGTTGTGTACGCGCTTCCTCGCGCATGCGTGAGTCGTGCCGAGGTATACCGTATGTGGAGTGGGGATTCCTCGAGGGCTTCGTCGGCTGGAGGTAGGCGTCGGCGGCGTCGGGACGTGGGTCGTCCGCCCGCGACGATGTCGAGGAGCCTGATATGGGGCGTTTTGCCGTCTGCGATGCTCGTGCCCACTTTGCCGACGGCGGCTGTGCTCCCTCGCTGCGTACATGCTACGTTTCTGCGTACGCGCTCCGTCGCTGCTATGCTGCGTAGGCGCTCCTTCGCTGCTGTGTATGCGCTCCCTCGCTGCGTTAGTCGCGCTGTGTGGAACCCAGCCACTTCTCGAGGGCTTCGTCGGCTGGCGACATTGGCTGAGCGTGGAACGTGGTGCGACTGCGAATCTGGCTTTTACTTGTGCCTCGCCTCCTGTTTTTTCTGCTCCCTCTCCATCCAGTGTCGGTATCGCAGGACCTCCCTGTCGCGGCGCTTCGACGATGTCGCGGGCTTTGGGGTTCTTTTCGACTGGAGGTGGGCAGTGTTTGGCTGAGGGTGCCGATGTCGAGGAGCCTGTTGCGCGCGTTTGGCGTGCCCACGATGCTCGCGGACGTCGCGCATATCGTCGCTGGTCCATTCGACCTGGACGAGCGCCGGCCCTGTGGGCGGCGTTTGAGGATCGGTGCGCAGAGTGTACTGTTTCTTTCGCGTCTGTGTTGCTTTGGGGCACGCCGATCCCTACGTGATCCTTTCCTTTCCGTCCTCCCCTCCCTCCCTCCTTCCTCACCTTCATACTCAATCCTCTTATCACCAACTAACTCCTCTTTCCTCCGCAGCAAATCTACAAGCAGACGCCGGACCTGACGCGCGAGGGCGGCTCGATCCCCGTCACGCTTACTTTTGCGGAGACGCTCGGCGTGAATGTGCTATTGCTGCCGATGGGGAGGGAGGATGATGGGGCGCAGTATGTGGCTTTTTTTTCTGCGGCCCACTACCCTGCATGTGCGATCTGACTAACGCCTTCTCTCTTCCAGCTCCACGAACGAGAAACTAGACCGCAGCAACTTTATCGAAGGGGTGAGTGCTACTTCGCTCTTTCTTTCTTGCCATTCCTCTTCTCCCGTTCTCCACGGCCATATCATATATAGACGCTGACGATATTTTTAATTTCACCAGACCAAGCTGCTCGGCTCTTACCTGTACGAAATCGGGGACGTGAAGGAGGTGGGGAAGTAGGGTGTCGGCGGCGTGTTCCATGACGAGCGCCTTCGCGGAGTAGCGAGATGAAACCGAGGAATAGCCAGAAAAAAAAAAGTCTTGTATGTACTTGTATCCCGAAATCAAATTCTTGTGTCAGATAAGATAAGATGTGATTTTTATGTTTATTTTTATTTTTGGAGGAACGTTTAAAATAGCGGTAAAGATGTGATCCTTCCTTCCCAAACATTCATGTTGTCCAGCGGCTACACCCGCAGACTGCGGAGGGCCTATGTCTGCGGGTGTATTGACGCTTCCCCTGACGCCAATCGCATGTAGCACGCGCCAATCGCATGTAAAACGCGCCGGGACGCGGGTAGGGCTGTGTGATCTCCGACATCGGATACTAGGACTCAGGGCATAATAAGGTCCCACTAGCGCCAGTGGGATCCCAAGTTTTATTGCCAGATGGTTACTACAGGCGCTCTGTCTCTTGACCGCTCTAAACGACGGAGCTCTCTGTCGCCGCCGCTTCAATGCGCCTCCCTGTTGCTAGAACCTCAGTGCGCCTCCCCGTCGCCAGAACTCCAACGCGCCTCCCCCCCGAGCTCTCGGATCGCATTATCGACTTTCTGCACGACGACGGCATCGCGCTCGCACAGACTGCGCTCGTTTGTCGGCAGTGGCTCGCGCGCAGCCGCCTCCACCACTTTGCATCCGTAGATATCCACGGGGGCAACTGCCTCGCACTCATTGCGCTCCTCCAATCGAGCGTATCCGACTCCAATAACCCCAATACGATCTCCCCACACATAAAAACCGTGCACGTATCGGAGCATGTAGCGCGCCTGCCCGCGATACCCTCTGCGCAATACGTATCGCTGGACTTCCGGCGCGCGCAGCATCCGTACGCGCAGGACATCTCCGCACGCACGCTGTGCGGCGCGTTCCCGCGCCTCGTGCACCTGCGCCTCGACAGCGTGTTCGGCGACACGCGTGAGATGGTCGGGCGCGTGCTGTCCGCGCTGTCGTGTCTCGAGCGCCTCGATGTCGTGCGCATGCGGGATACTGCTACTAGCAATAACAATTACGGTACTGATGACGATGTGCCATACGCAGGCGCGGCGCTGCCCCGCCTGAAGGCGCTAATGTGGGGCGAGGAGCGGGCGGCGCACGTCGTGCGCAGTGGGCTGTTTGCGTGGCTCGCGACGCAGCGCCCGCTCGAGGCGCTCGATCTGCGGGTGGGGTTCCCCGCCTGCGCGGGCGCAGTGACGGCGCTCCTGCGCGCGTCCGCGCCGGCGCTGGTGTCGCTCGCTCTCCTTGTCGTCTCGCTGGACATGCCGTCGACGCGGACGAATCCCGGTGCGCGTGCCTTCGTGTTTGCCTTTTATTTTCGCATTACTTATTGAGGTTTAAGCAGCGGAGGAGCTGGGCGGCGGTGTGCTCGATTTCTCGGGGTGTACGCAGCTGCAGGACCTCGCGCTCGGGACGACGTATAGGGATATCAACAGCGCGCTGTTCCCGCTGCTGCCCTCCATTTTATCCAACATCGGCTCGTCGGAGCTCCGGAGGTTGAAGATCACCTTGCCCCTGAGTCCGTTCCGCAATGACGAAAATGCGCTCCAAGACGAGCCTAGAGATACTGTGATGCGGCAGATCGACGAGGTGCTCAGTTCAGAGCCCAAGTTCGGGAGGCTGGAGGTCGTGGAGCTGGTCGTGGGGGGAATTCGGTATTTTTCTGTGGGGGGCGTGTCCTCACAGGAGGATATGATGGAGGCTTCTGTGAGGAAGAGGCTTCCGAAATGCGAGTCGAGGGGAATTCTGAGTGTGAAGTTTAGTGCGGCGTAGAGTCGGGAGTCGACCTTATTTTTAAAAAGCTTCGCACTGTTTTATCGGTGGAGCTTTCGCATGCGATCTTTTGCGCTGGAAAAATGTGGGGAATGGCCATGTGGATATGTGTATTATTGTGTGCGACCCCGAATGTCGAATGTTATTGGAATTCATCAGAGTTCCCACAAACGACTTGTGCAAGCCCCAAAAAGTTCAAAATCTTGGGAATCCCCGCAACAGCACAACATGGGCGATGATTTTCGCAAGTTGCCCCAAAAATCGACCAGACAAGCTCATAAGCTGGCAGCAGTGGTATATTTTAACAAAGAAATAATTAAACCGTGCTGAAATGCAGTTGCCATTGAACATAATTGACGGGATAAGCGGCCAAAGAAAATGGCCCAGCTTTTGGTATATATACAAGAGAGCGAGCGCAGGAAATTATAGGAAAATACAAGGAAAATATAAGGAGACCAAATTTCAAATCTGTCTGACAGAAATCCCGTCTCAACAAGTTCTGCTAGGACCTATGATAACAGCTATATAGGTCGTGTCCAGTAAATGTCCGAACTTTTTAGGCGCTTAATTTCTTCTCACGATTTCTGAGTATGGCCAAAACGCTTTTTTTCAGAAAGGGGGGTGCATTTAAAGAAATTTGAGACAGGCCAAATTGCGATGATTTTGTCCCAACTCCGGTATCTAGCGATTATCATAAGTCCTCCGCTGTCCCGAGCTCACGAGAATTTAGTAGTTGAGGACTGAGTTGCCGGTTTGATCGCCGCACTGTGACAGGTCCGTCAAGCTGAGCATAGGCTACATCGATACTAAACGGCGTACTCAAACAGGCTACCCCCATGGCCCCGAAAGCTCTCGACCTCCCTTTCGAGATCACCTCGAAAATCTTCCTCGATTGTCTTCTCTCCCATGGGCGTATTCGGCCAACTCCAGACCAGCCTCCCTTGTCACTAGCACAGATATGCGAACAGTGGAGATTTGTTACTCTTGGGACTCCAGAGCTGTGGAGCTCGGTAGCTCTTGATCGCAACTCCACCGAAGCGACGTACGTCGGCCTTGCACATCTATTCGGAGACTTGGATCCGTCACCCGATACGATAGCGAACCTTGTCGACCTGTGGTTCATGCGGGCTGGGAGCCACCCGCTCTCCATCACAATGAATTGCGGGGAGGAGGATGAGGATGTTGCTACGCTTTCCGTCTACTTCCCGCGCTGCAAGACCATCGAACTGAGCATTCCCACCGCGAAGTTCGCTGGAATCAACGACATATCGGTCCCATTGCCTTACCTGCGCAAATTCAGTGTACATCTCAAGTCTCGTTTTTGGTCAGCGTTTGTGGCATTCCCCAATGCTCCTAAACTGGAAGAACTTCGTCTGTCAACGCCTCACACATCTCCCGTCCGATTGAGGCTTCAAGTTAGGGTTGCGTCGAGAGCTCTCACACGCTTGAAAATTGTGTACACCATCACCTTTCAGGAGTGCCTCAGCATCCTCCAAAATTTTCCGCAGCTTCTCCATTTTTGGGTATTCCACCTTGCAGGCAGTCTAAGCGGACTGCAGGACGGTCGGACGCCGGAATCACGTATCTTCCCTCTTCAGTCTCTACACATCGGCGTAAATGCAGACCTACTCGCACTCATCACCCTCCCCCACCTTCAGCGCCTGACGGTCAGATTCCCCGCTAGTGTCAACAGTGATCAGCTCCTTGCCTTTTTGTTGAGATCCCACGCCAATATCAACTACTTTGATATCTGCTGCGAACGGCATCGCTGCGACCGTGCACTTGAGCTGTGTCTACGAGCTGTACCCAACGTATCCGTGCTGCGGATCCGTCTTGATGGGCCATCTGATCGCGACAGCACTGTCAGCGACGCTCTCGACCAGCCTAACATTTTCCCTTCCCTCCACATTCTTTATATTCGTGACTTCCGTCATCGATTTCAGCCCGCCGTCCTCTTGCTCACGCGCTGTTTTCGCGCCCTCTCGGCTCGGGGTGTCCGGATCCACGTCGAAAACCCTTCATTTGAATTGCCCGAAGACTTGAAGTTGGATGACAGTATCGGTGAGTGGTTCCCGTCCGTTTTCGTTAGCAGTATTCTAATTAATAATCGTCAGTTGCAGAATTTGACGCGGATCCGGACGATCCGTTCCCTCCACCGGATTTCTTGTGAAAGCTTGTCGAGCGAAGGTCTTCTGCTTCGAGATGATATCAACGTAACATTTAGCAGACACGGACCTTCCACCACTAGGCCTATATTTCCACTCCTCGGAGCCCTGTGAAGGCGGTTGAAAATCGACAGCTGATTCAAGTTGGAGATTGAATATCCTATTAATAAGAATGGCATCCGCCACTGGTCTCTTTCTTTCAGCTAGAAGCTTTGTTAGGTTAACTGAATTTCACCCCAGGTAAATAAAATTCTACTCCATGGATCCAAATAGCCATGGTCCAAACTCAATTTTAACCTTTCTCATAACCACAGCAAGTATTGTAGACACGGACCATGCGCTACTGGGCCTTTTTTTCTCTTCCCTACAAACTTCATGAGTTGACCGAAATTCGATGAGTAGAATAATAAAAAAACTCTTTTACCGAGTCATTCATGGCCCAGGCCCAATTCGAACAAGCATCTTCTGCTTGGAAATGAAGGCTCCCTAACTTGAGCGGGCGCGGAACCGTCCGCCACTGGGCCTTTCTCTCTCAACTAGCAACTCTGTTAGACACGGTTCAATTTCACCCACAACGAAATAAAAAGTTGGATAGATGTTCACACACTTGGCCCAGGCTCGAGTCGAACAAGTGTCTTCTGCTTACTTTCAGTTTTTAAAAAAAAAAAAAGTATCGTTGACGCGGACCATCCTTCACTGGGCCTTTCTTCTCCTCCTTTGAAACCTTAATAGCTGGGATGAATTTCAACCCCAAGTAAATAAGAAAAATATACCCTCATTCATGGCCCAGGCCCAATTTGAACGAGCGTTTTGTGCTTCGAGGTTATCTTGTATCTAATGTTTAGCAGACATGGACCACTCGCCACTGGACCGTTCTTTCCCCTTGAATCTTAATATACGGGATGTGAAGAAAAATAACAAAATAGGGTCCAGGCTTGATTGATGTATGTGGAAGAATAACACTCCCTGCGACCAAGGTTTCAGCAAAAAACCAGTGATGGGAACGGGTTGCCAGGATCCGCGTCAAATTCTGCAACCGAAAATTGTTGATTAGAATACTGCTGACAGAAACGGACGGGAGCCACTCACCGACACTCTCATCTAACGTCAAGTCTTCGGGCAATTCAAATGAAACACTTTCGACCTGGATACGAACGCCCTGAGCCGAGAGGGCGCGGAAACAGCGCGCGAGCAAAAGGACGACGGGCTGTGGCATCGGGGGTCTGTGACGGCCGTGGTCCCGAACATGAAGAGTGCGGAGGGAAGGGAAAATGGTAGGCTGGTCGAGAACCTGCTGGTCGCTGACAATGTTGTCAAGGTCCGAGGGCCTCTCAAGCTGGATCCGCAACACGGACACGTTGGGTACTGCTTGAAGACACAACTCAAGCGCACGATCGCAGCGATACCCCAGGAAGCGAATATCAAAGTAGTTGATATTGGCGCGGGATCTCGACATAAAGGCCAGGAGCCGATCACTGTTGACACTGCCGGGGAATCTGACCGTCAGGCGCTGAAGGTGGGGGAGGGTGATGAGTGCGAGCAGGCTTGTATCTGACCTGAGCTGTAGAGACTGAAGAGGGAAAATACGTGATTCCGGCGTCCGACCGGTATGGCTGACCTCGCTGCCGGTAAGTTGAAAGTGGAATACAGAAAAATGGAGGAGCTGCGGAAAATTCTGAAGGATGTCGAGGCACTCCTGAATGGTGATGGTGTAAACAATCTCCAAGTGTGTGAGAGCCATGGCCATCGATGCAGCGCCAAGCCTCAATCGGACGGCAGATACGCCAGGCGTTGACAGACGAAGTTCTTCCAGTTTAGGAGCATTGGGGAATGCCAGAAATGGAGGGAACCCAGGACGAGACTCGACGTGAACATTGAGTTTACGCAGATAAGGCAATGGGATCGATATGTAGTTGATTCCAGCGAAGTCCACGACGGGAATGCTGAGTTCGATGGTCCTGCAGCGGGGGAAGTAGACGGAAAGCGCAGCCACGACGTCTTCCTCTTCTCCACAATTCATTGTGATAGAGAGCGGATGAGTCCCCGCCCGCATGAACCACTGGTCGACAAGGTTGATTATTGCCCTGGGTGGCGGATCCAGGTCTCCGAACAGACGCGCAAGGCCGATGTAAGTCGCTTTGGTAGAGCTGTGATCGAGAGCTATCGAGCTCCACAGCTCCGGAGTCGAAAGAGCAACAGATCTCCACTGCTGGCATATCTGCGCTAGCAGCAGGGGAGGCTTGTCTGTTGCTGGTCGAATACGTCCATGGGAGGGCAGAGAGTCGAGGAAGATTTTCGAGGTGATCTCGAAAGGGAGGTCAAGAGCTTTCGAGGCCATGGCGGCAGCCTGTTTGAGTACGCCGTTTAGTATCGATGTAGCCTATGCCCGCTCAGCTTGACAGACCTGCGTTGTCGAGTTGGGCGGAGGCAAGATTCGGCGATCAAATCGGCAACTCAAGCCTTCCTCAGCAACTTTCTCACACAACGTTAGCATGGCCATATGGCAACTATATGGACAGAAAAACTTGCTGAAAAGGGCCCACGTGTACAGTGTGCATGTATTCTCCAGGCAGAATTTGAAATTTAGCCTCTTCATTTTTTTCATAATTTCTGCGCTCGTTCTCTTGTCGCTCTGCTTGAAGTTTGAACTCCACTGTGCTTTCGCCTGAATTTCAGGGAGCAAAATAAAATAAAAACATAAATGGTGTGTGCAAAGCTATGGCCCATGCCTACTTAGATCGGTGAATTTCAGCGAGTTCGATTAAAATTTGTCTTCTATCTGCGATGACCCAGGCTCGAATCGAACGAGACTTCTGCTTGTGTTACACAGCTCTTTACATAAGTGTCGCACACGCGGAACCATCCCTGTATCTTCATTCCCAGGAACTCAGCTGGGTTGGTGATTCAGCGAGCAAATGAAAAAGAAAGCCCATTGAATAGAACATTCCCTAGGCTCGGTTCGAACGGGCTGCTTCTGCTTTAACTCACTTCTACCGTACAGACACAAGTAGATAAACAGGCGGGAGCCAACTGAAGGGAGCCAACTGAGGCGCTCTCGCCCGTGAATAATTCAACAGGGAAGTTTCGCCCGCATGGATGCCAAGGCCAAGAAAGAAAACCCCCGCACCCCTCCATCGAACAAGCAAACAGAAGAGAAGACCTCAAGGGGGGAAAAGGGGGGATGGGTAGAATTGGGAATAGGACTAGACTGGACATTTCGGAGGATTGATATGACGTTTCCTCCGACAGGGAAGAACTCAGCGAACGTTATTCAACATCTTTTGAACCGAAAAAAGAAGGAGCTGGGGGAAAGTAGAAAGTGCGCGCGCAGGAAAATGAAGCCCGCATACGCGGTTCGCGCATTAAGGGAATAAACAGTAGATGGAAGGTGAGGCGGACGGGAGGCGGGTGGGGTGGGATAAGCGAGGCGCGAAGACACGATGGTGGATCGTTAAGACCCTCCGCCGTATCCGCATCTCCGTGTCCTCACATTGCCACACCCCCGAATCCGCAACGACGCAACGGGCCACCGCTTGCGCTCTCCAGCCGCGGGGCCCTATCCGCGGCTGCCACCGCACCACGCCAATCCTGCGGCGCTCCATCGTTTTTATTTCGATGCCAGGGATCTTCAGACAAGGATCTGTTTTTTTATACTTGGTGTTGGTGAAAACCACGCAATCCCGCCGCCTCCGCACCCCCACCGACGGCTGCAAATAATCGTCTTGCACATCTGCGTTGTCGACACCGGCATGTCCGCGTGGTCAACATCGTATCCCAGACGTGCTTTCCTGCATCGTCCGTGCATCTGCGTCACCTGCAGGAACGACCGGTACGTGCGCCGCATGTCGCGAGCCCTCCACCACGGCACGTCTCCTTGCTATATCGGCGAGCACATCCCCACACCACACCGGCCAGAAACGCGGTTCCATGCCTGCGGTACAGCGCATCGAGGAGCGGCCTAATCACCTACCAAACGACGACGCCCCGCACAACGCTGAGCTGCTTTTAGAGAAAGCTGGCGAGGAAACAGCCAGGAAGCACATCGCGACGTCGCGGCGTACACACGAGCCTGCGCGCTGTATATCCAGCCATGCAAAGAAAAAGGAAAGAAAATGAAGTAGGAGGGAGGAGGGAAGGATGTGCACAGCAGGTCGGGTTGGGGCAAGTCGTACCGTCACCGACGCAGCCCGTCATACCGAAATCGGGCCGCCACGTACCCGCCGGAGAAGGGTAACATACAGTGCCCCACGGAAAGAAGGAAGGAAGCTGCGTACAGGACGCGCGCCATGCCGCCGCCACGGGTGCAGCCCGCCGTACGGACGCCACACAGAAACAGTCGGTGCACCCACACCAAAAGGAAGGAAGGGAGGAAAGCCTCGTAGTCGCACCGACGCCGACGCATAGCAAAAACTTTGTGGGCGGGCTAGTGCGCAATCTCGATCGCGGCAGGCCGGCGCAGGGGCTCGCCAGATGGACGGGATCGCGACGTCAGAGGCCAGCCGCGCGATGAAGGCCGGCGCGGAGGCGTCGATGAACGAGAGCAGTTCCGGCGGGGCGTCGTTGTGGTACCGATCAGATAGTAGATGTGGCGGTGTCACACGATGCATCAACGAATAGTTCGTGTAAAAAAAAATTAGTGGGTCGTATGTAAATTGAGTAGGTTGGATCTGATATTTCCTTCGTTTACTGGTCCACCGTCGGAGCTTGAAAGAAGAAAAAAGCTGTTGGTTCACACCGCATGGCCCAGGCTCGAGTCGAACGAGCGTATTCTGCTTACCCAACAAGCTCGTCATTTATGCAACGTGTAGCAGACGCGGAACCATCCGCTACCAGGTCTATATTTCAATACCCAGATACTCCGTGTAGCTGGTTAGTTTTTTTGGTTGCACTGGCAGTAGCATCAAACAAAAAACAAAAGAGAGCGAGTGGCTAATTACCCAGGCTCGAATCGACTCAGGCTGGACATCACTAAATTGCATGAAAGTCTAGCAGACGCCGAATCATCCGCCACCGGGCCATACCCAGAAACTCTGATAAACAGAGTTGAAATTAACATGTTGAATAAAAAAAGTTGAACATCGATCTATGGCCCAGGCTTGATTCGAACGAGCTACATCTATTTGTGGCTAAATATTGATTCCTCCGCACGTTCTGCAGATGCGGAAATTTGAACCTTGAGTTGAAAAAAAAAAAAAACCACTGGTTGCGAAAGCAGACTTGATTTGAACGAACGTATTACGCTTCCAATCCATTATTGCAATACATATGGCATTAGCAGACGCGGAACCATGGCCTTTTCCACCCTCCCTAGTAATTCACTATGGCTCTTGAAGTTCAAACCAGTTGAATAAAAAAGTTGATCGAAGTATAATGACCCAGCCTCGAGTCGAACGAGCATGTTCTGCTTACTTGTCTCACATCGCCGACGCGGAACCATCCGCCACTGGGCCCATATTTTTGTACCCAGATACTTTGTGTAGCTAGTTGGATTTGAACGAGTTGAATAAAAAGATTCTGGCGTCCAAATATGCGATTCGAACGAGCTTCTTCTGCCTATTCCTAATATTCTTGGAATCATCGGAACAATCTGCCACTAGGCCTTTTCCATCCTCCCTAATAATTTAAAGGTGCTTCAGTTTCAATTACAACTAAATAAAAAGTTGGGTTGAAATTCATAATGGCCCAGGCTCGATTCGAACGAGCTGGCTCTGCTCGGACATCCGATGGGCATCCTCGCGTATAATGTTCAGTAGACGCGGAATCATCCGCTACTGGGCCTCTTTCTCCTACCTAGCAACTCTGCTAAAGGGAGTTGAAATTTGTAACAGATTGAATAGAAAAACGATCTTGCGTGTCGGATGGCCCAGGCTCGAGAACGAGCTTGCTACAGATCTGCCTACTGCCGTACTTGGAAACAAAGCTGAGCAGTCCGCTACTGGGCCTTTTTCTCCTGTTTAAAAGCCAGTAAAATGCCTGATTTTCAACGAGCTGAATAAAAAAATCCTACTCCTTGGAACCAGACTCCCATGACCTAGCCGAGTCGAACGAGTAAACGCATCTGCTACTTTCACGACTTCCCGCCAAGAATGGCAGATGCGGGCCATTCGCTCCCAGGCCTATATTTGCATCCCCAGGAACTCAGTGTGGCGTTTGCATTTGACCAACAATCAAAAAACATTCTCTCTCAACTTGGGTGTAGCCCAGGCTCAAGTCGAACGAGCATCTTCTGCTTGGACTTTATATAGCTCTGTGTAGAGTCATGCAGACGCGGCCCATCCGCTACCAGGCCTTTTTCTCTCACCCATAAACCCTGCTACCAGAGCTGAATTTAAGCGAAGGAAAAAAAACCAACAGCACATTGAGCCACGTACGAGGGTTCATTTTCGAACGTGCCAAGTTGACTTGCGCCCGCGCGGATTGATTTGTCTTGACTTGTGCGTGGATTTTGGTGCGCAAGTCAATTTGTCACACGCACATGTTTATTTGTTGGGTTAGCACGCACATTTGCCGAGTGTGAGCTTGGGCACATTCTGAGCTTCTCCTTACCGAAATTACCTCCTAATACGACCTATCCACTACTTAGCATCTTGCGTCCCGATATACAGAATTTTCCGGCCTCACCTCGTCGATCCGTGGCATCATTTTCACCATCAGCAGCATTACCGAGATATCATAGCAATGTAGTCTTCGCCGATCATTGACTTGTGCCCACAGGTTGATTCAACATGCATAAAACTTTGCTTTGCCAACTTGGTCTATGCAACTTACACTTGCTTCAGCGTAGGGGACAGTTCAAATGCCGTAAAAAAACATCAGTTGTTTTGAATTAGCCGAAAGTACAACTGTCGTGCAACCTGGTTGGGGGCGTACCAATCTAAATGATAGGGTTAGAATGTGGAGCGTGATTGGTTAATCTGAATGTAAAACGATGGGTGAGAGCAGTCACCTGCATTGGCGGAGAATGCGGGAGACCTAGATTAGCGCAATGGGAAGGTCAGTGTGCACAAAGGTGTTCAATGATATAAGATCCGGACTCCGTGAAGGACGCCGAGAAGGTATGTAGTGTGCGGGGCAATAGTAATAAGAAAAAAGCCTGAACACTTCAAGTTGCATTTGAAGATGCTGTGATGTTGTTTGATGTATGCGGCTACAGAGAGTGGTAAATGCGCAAGCTACCTACTTGGATAGCCATCGGGGCCAATCCTGAGAAGGCAGCAGTCGCGTGTGATGCTCAAGCGGCCACGTTCAAGTCAGCGGCACGCGGTGAATTCAAAAAAGAAACCCGTAGTCACCGTTGATTTGAGCGGACCGCTGCTGCGCACATTGCGGGGATTGGTCAGCGCCGCGACGTCAGCCTGTACTGCAGATGGGCAGGAGGCAGAGTTAATGAGTGGAGTGGTTGGAATAAAAGAAGAATGGATACTGGTCACACCTGGATCAAACCTACATCATAGACAGCAAAGAATCGAAGAATTAGAGCAGAAAATACGAAAAAAAAGGTTTGGCTACCTAGGCCGCCGATACCTCGCGTCAATATACTAACTCGCGTTTTTCAGGCGGCGGAGTCCGAATATGGTGTCGGCGGAACGATCTGGAGACAGGGTGAGGCGCTACGCGCCAGGGTGGGGAGATGGCGGTGAGCGAATGGTTTTGGGGGAAGCATAAGTCGTGCGCTAGGTGTGGGATAGTGAAAGATATAACAATAAATGAGACCGATCCGAGAGGAATTGGTGCAGGGCCAGGCTGATTAGTCTAAAAAAACAACGAAAATGCAAATATGCACATATAACGCACCTGAAGGGTCTGGGGGTCCCAAAAACTGATTCATGTCAAGTGCTACCCTCCTACCTCAACTTCCGAAGCGAAATGATGATCAAGGCGGGCAAACTGGGTGAGTGGGATGTGAGCGACAGCAGCGGTCGGGTGGGGCTCAATTGGCGGAACAGGAAGGGCCGCTGGGCCTGATTTCGAGGAGAGATATAATTTGGGGGATTATCCAATGGCGTCGGCGAGTGGGTATAGAACTTGGCCCAAGCAGCGGTGCAGAGGAGGCCCAGAACTGCGGCGGGGGCTACAAATGGTGCAGAAGTCGCAGTTCTTGGCATACAACGGAATATGAAGGTGTACAGTGGAGGTTCAATGTCGCAGGGTGTATTGTGACGATTAGAGGACAACTCCAAGCGAATCCGCGAGCAACGGGACAATATGGAGCAGAGATAAAATTCAATTTTCAGAAGAAAGCAGGCCAGCAGAGGATTATGAGTAGAAATGGACGAGGACGAAAATAAACACGTAGTAGTGGCCCTGGGCCATGTGGTGGACAGTGAGGAGCGGTAGAGACGGACGAGTGGATCGTAGTTGGCGGACGGAGAGGGAGGAGGTTGCTAAACAAGCGCACACAGATATGCCGCACTGATGCCGAACTGGCGCAGTTGAATGAATATGTTGCATGAAAAGACGGAGGTGTCAGCTAGCAGAGCTGGAGCGCGCTGAACAGAGGGGCTTAGAGAAAGCCGCTTTCTACTGCAGCCAATGTATCAGTTTGACAGGTTTAAGCTAACAGTCTGTGCTAAGGTCTGATCCATCGTCGTCTAATGGCCGATATGCAGCAGATGTCTTTAAATAAATGAGTCCATTTCAATAGCCGGCCAAACCCCCTTTATTTAAATCCACAGGCCGTCCGTACATTTTCAAACAGTGTTTTAAACTGTTGAAATCACTGTCCATTTAAACCCGTCTTTAAATACTGCTGTGGTTGGACCAGCTGCATGGATTGTTTAAATAACTAATTAAATGCCTGGTCCGTCTCAACGTGGATTATTTAAATAATTCTTATCCTGTGAAGGGAGGTAGTGGTGACGCCTACTCGCGTTGGGATAGGGGTATAATACCCAAGTGCGGTTTGTG
Organism: Mycena rebaudengoi; assembly: GCA_029282285.1. Lineage (NCBI taxonomy): Eukaryota > Fungi > Basidiomycota > Agaricomycetes > Agaricales > Mycenaceae > Mycena > Mycena rebaudengoi. Next base: position 3,111,757 of record JARJCX010000002.1, on the reverse strand, counting down.
TTCATGCGAGGCACAGATTGATTGAGATCGCCTGGAAATTTGTTTCCTGCCCACAAAGTGGACATTCTGAGAGGCTCCAGGAACTCAGGTTCAGCGGTCCGGAGCTAATGAGTATCACACAATGATCCTTTCCATGCCATGTACAAATAATTGACCGATCCTCATTACAGGAGTTCCTAAACTACACAAGCGAACTCTGTCGTAGAATCAATGGGGCAATAATTAGATCGGCAAAGTCATCGCGCCAGCGTTCAACCTGGGGAAGTTAACGGCCGCAATATCGTTGACCATCTGTAATCCGATCTTATCAGGGATTGGGGCTGCGGCGATTGGCTGAACCACCAACCTGACCAGGATTAAAGTTGTTCATCGCCAGCGCATTCGGCCGTCCGACAGCTTGAAATTGGTAGTTTTTAGCCATCAGCACCCCCCAGAACGTCACTCTTCCTTGGTAACTTCCCACTTCCCCTTCTAGCCACTCCGCAAACGTCTTCCCGGTACCAGCCAGAGCGGTCTCAAGCCTGGCCTGGATCCTGGTGGCAGTGTCCTTGAATACGGGCCCAACGTCGTTCAGATCTGATTAAAGTGCATCAGGGCCTATGAGTCCAACACAAATCATCTAGGGCTCAGAGTGCATGCGTACAGTTAATAAGTCCGCCAGTTGATCGGAGGATCAATTGTGCCTTCGTCCTGGCATCAACAGCAGTTTGTGCAGTAAGGTCGTTGAGTTGGCCGGAAAACGCCCCAGCGGCGATGAATCCGGTTTCGAGGGAAGAAACGCCGAATTGATTGTTTGCAACGCTATGGCGGATTCGGGTTCAGCTGCAATATCTTACTGTATTTCCAGGAACGATGGTGACTCACACTTGCAGTTTGACTTGGTTGATTACGGTGTGAGCATAGACTATAATCAATTTCTCGTCATTAGACTGAGAGGATTCGTTTGAATGACCTGGCGACACTTGCCCATATTCGACGGATTGTCAATCAAATTCACAATATCCTGAAATGCGGATGTCACCCTGTTCGAACGAGTAATGTCAGGTTCGAAAAGGTTCCCACTGGAATAACAGGTTTACTTACGCTTGCTGCTGACAGAGAGCATTATTGGCTTCAAGGAAATGTCCCATGATCTGAAATTCGAATACATGCTCGACTGAGAGCATGATAATCAACAGTTGCCATATATCTGGATCAAGAAAAGCAACCCACTGATAAACGGCGCGGCCTGTGCAGTCGCCACAGATGACTCGGAAATAGTAAAATCCTGCCCTCCGGGATTCGTGAACGTATACGCTTTCGCAGGTGTCGCAGCAGTAATCCCGTTTCTGAATGCTGCCACCGGCGGGTTAGTACCAAGAATGAGCATCAATCAGTTTGTTGCCAACCTGTGGCGCCGTTGGCCGCCGACGTCACTGTCGAACCACATAAAGTCACCTCTGTCCGCCAAAGAATTGAGATGCTTATTTCTGAATCATTAAGTAGAATGTTAAATCATGTACCTCTGTTTGCACGCTTCGACAAGCTCGGCGGTCCAATGACGCTGGTTCCGTTACTAGCGACAACCACCGCACCATCTATATCAAGGTCGGCGAGAAGATCTGGAGTGACCATGTCGGATGTAGGCGCCAGGCAATTGGCGCTGCAGGGTGGTGGCGCGGGTAATGCTGAGGACGACGCAGACGCCGATTGTGAGGAAACAGTGGCCGAAGCGGATGAACCAGAGGGGCCTGATGCAGAACCTGAAGCGGAGGCGGCTGAAGCTAAAATGGAAGACGGTAGGACGCCGCCGGAAGACCTCACTGACACCGCGAGAGTGCTTGAACTGGCAAGAGAACCAGGTGCGCTCACCGAACGAGATGTAGAGGCCTGCGTCGATGATATGGCTGACGCACTGGAGGAGATCGCCGGGGCACTCGAAGGAAGAGATGACCGGGAAGTCACTTGGCTTGACGCAGAAGACTGCTCGTCCGTACATGATCATGTAAAACGAATAAATAATGAAGTCAGTTTAAGGGAAGTGAATGACGCACAAACACAGACTTCACGGACAATGGAACGGGAACGGAGGCAGGCGAGCTGGACTGGATGCGATGTTGTTAGACGATGTTATAGGAGCTCCAACAACACTCACTCGTACAACCGATTTGGATGGGGCGGTACTTGCTGTCGACTTGACGGGTACCGCTGTCTTCGACTGTTGAACAGGTACGGGCTTCTTTGACGACTTGACAGGCACTGAAGCTTTGGCGACAAGCCTGTTGTTCTCATCTCCCTTGAAAAAAGCTTGAGCAGGGCAAGAAGGAGATAATCTGTTGCATTAATCTTGCCTCAATAGGGGCGGAGAGCACGCCCGGCACGGCCAGAAGACAAGCGAGGAGTACGACAGTACGCATCGTGAGATATTTGAGGTGAGGATAGATGTCGTAGCAGGAGGACCAGCTCCAGCAATACGGCTGCGTAAAAACAATTATCAGTTTGATTTCGAGGGGAATGCGGACAGATATGCCTACTGTAGATGGGTTGCACCAGGCAATGCCGCTACACTGCACTGAGATGACCCTTATATATGTACGCGTAGGGATGATTCTCAGCTTTTATAATTACCGTCCCAGTGTGTCAATGCAGATTACCCGGCGCCGTAAATGGGGTTTCATTGAATTACCTGGATCCCCGAGATGACGATAGGATTACAACCGTGCGTGTGGGCGCTATACGAACACCTCACGACTAGATGAACAACCAGCGGAACACTCAAACTATGCTGATGTATCGACAATCAGAACTAATTATTCCGGACCTTGCGCGTGTGAATCATCAAATGTTCACTCAGCGAGGAAGTTAACCTGAGATTCTGTCGTCGTGCACAGTCTACTGCAAAGGTCTGATTTTCCGCGCAAACTATTCCTCGTCGTATTTAGCGAGTCCCAAGAAGGATACACCGCCTGTAACGATGATATATTGGGAAATTGGTATAGATCTGCAACAGCGAATGGCAACACCCGCGATCTTCGCACTTAACACGAACGCGGGATGTGCGCCACTGCGCTAGTGGTGAGGCGTGGTAGTTGGCCAGGCTTGGTGGTATTATTGGAACTGATAGTCGTCAACTTGCCTCGTTGATCAACAACTCGGTAACTTGATTAGTACGTGAGTATATACGGGAAGTGGAACTCGGCTAACTTAAGGGTTTACCGATCATTCTACTGGGTCGCCGGAAGGGGAAAAAGCGAAATAGAAAATGGAAAGAATAGAGAAAATTCATAAAACAGTCAATGTATACCATAGTACAACTACGCCGTGAACTCCCAGGCACTCTTTTTGTCCTGATTCCTCTCTCAAGTGCATATTTTACCCCCGTCAATCCCCCTGCAGCCTGTAAACCTCTTGCAACGAAGAATAGGTGAGATTCACATACTAGAACAGTATATTTCCTGAATGTCGTGATCAAGAGCTTCCCAGTGGTGTATTTTGATCCCGCCATCATCGTCGAACTCGTACTCGTCATCGGCGTCAACACCGGCTGAGTGCGGGAGTGCATTACCTAGAACGGGTAAAATCAGATGAGGTGTCGAGGCGTAGATAGAGGCAATGTCTACTTGTTCCTTGGGGCTCCGGAGTGTCTATTCTGGTAGATGGACATCCTCTTTTAGGTGGCCCTGGGGGGCGGGAGCCATTTCAAACGGTAGTTTTGAGCCAGTGCGGTGTCCTAGCTATATTCGGGATACGTGGTGTCATACTTGTCTCGTACGACACGGCTATGTTATCGCAACAAGGATTCCCGATATGCAAGCATGATTGGTAGGCATTTTGGATGCAGGGGAGTATTGTCCAACTTTGATGCGCGAGACTCACGTGCCTACAATCAGGTCCGTAACTGCCACGCAATTCACTGCGTTGAAGCCCTTCGTAGTCACAGGGTATGGCTACGGGGGTAGACAAGGGGGTAGACATGGGAATATGTGTACCTTGGAATAACGGTGTAAACACAGTTGTTGCCGCATGGTCTACCCTACCCAAACTGTGTCTACTTGGGGGTACCTGGTAGACCCAGGGTTTGCCCAGGGTAGACCCAGGTACACCAAGTTGGAGAACTGTTTGGGAGCTCCAATTTACATTGATAGGCTTGTAGTGGTATTTTCCAAGTAAGTCTTTTGTGCAATGATTCTCAACGTCAACTTTATTGGGGCCATGATTACCAAAGTTATGGCATCATGCATGTTTGGCTCTCTGATGCGGCACAAGCCCCACGGAGGAAAAAGAAAGAAAGATGGTGCCACTGACGCACCGGCCACGTTTCCGGATGATTAAAGAGCCATCGAAGACGAGCTTATCGTAATTAAGGTTATATGGTATGTCGCGGTGGGTCTACATTGGGCTACCCAATGTAGCCCAATGTAGTCACACTGTGACAGCATGTGACTACCTCCTGTGTACCAGGCTACCCAAGCATAGCCAAACACATATGTCGATCCCCTCGTCTACCAGGGGTAGGCCATGGGTAGACCAATGTGACCCAATGTGAACCAATGTAGCCAGCCTCTGACTACAAACAGCCTCAACGCAGTGATTGGGGAGAAGCCAGCCCTGGTTTTTATTAGCACTCACTACTTCTGTGCACCACTGGAGGATGTTGTAGGTGGGTTAATGCCTCAATTGGGGGTTGTAACTTGAGGGGGGATGCAAACCGTTTGCAAACCGTTTTTGGAACCGTTTGTTAAGCCCCGCGAACGAAACGGAAATAAAAACGGTTTTAACCATTTGCAACCATTTGCGAACGGAAATGATTAGAGCCTTAGTGAGCTCTTTTATGTGAATAGGGTTTGACACTGCGTATAACAAAGCAAAAAACATGTAAGTTAATTCGACCAGTCACATCTATACCGTCCGACATAAGGTAAATCAACGACCTGGAGCCCAAAAATCATAAGGTAAATCAACGAAAATTTTCGAAATCCGGCGGACATAGTTATCGGTGAGCCAGGCTCAACCCAGCTGGCAAGATACTGGATTTTTGCCTGGGGCCTGACCTCACTCGCTTTTCAAATTATGGTGGGTTCGTTTATTGGTGGCGCTGCGACGGCGCCTGATGATCGACTTGCTGGTTTCACTTTGTGACCGTCGCCAATGATACGGCTTATACCACACCATGAGCGACCCAAATCTCCCGTACGAAATCGAACGACATATTTTTGAATTCGCCGCGTGCGTGTATTCGAAATGCGCTACGGAATTGGCTCTAGTTCCCCGCTATGTTCAAGCGTGGTACGGTAACAATTGCATCTTCCAAGAATCCCCTACAATCCAATAATAAATCGGTTTCTAAGGGTCGAAGCCGTAATATACGAAATTATCGTGCTAGAGGCTAGCTCCCCCCCCCCGCAAGCTCCGTTTTGGTGCACCGTCTCCTCTCGTCCTCCGGCATTCTTCGCGAAGAACGTCCATCACTTCACCTCACCACCGGAGTTTTCCGACACAGATGCAAGGCGTATAACGTCCGTTTGCACGGAAATCTCGTCACTCACTTACTGGGCCGGCAGTATGCCGAATGGGGAGGAATTATATTCCCTTTTCCCCTCGACGCTACGGAGGCTCTCTATCAACGCGCCGCCCCTGTGGTCACCATATAAATCAGCGCCGGATCTTACACACACCATCTTCTCCCGTCTTATCCACCTCGAGGTTGTGAATCCGCACCGCTTGTTCGATTGGTCCCCTGTAATCATGTCAAGAGGAAGTGAAAGGAAAATTAAAAGTGTACCCCGGTGTCTGAACATGCGGCGGGCTCGAGGAGTATCATATATTGGGGTCATTGTTGGGAGTCGGCAAGGGGGTCCGAATCTTAAAACTTTTCAAACCAGGTCAATTTAGGGGGTTTAGCCCGTCACGAATCCGAAAATCTTGTTTCCAAGCTGCCAGGTTGAATATTCATTGAGATAGAGGGGGGGTACATTATTACTGCATTGGGCGAAATTTAGTGTACTGCCACTGTACAGCCCCTCCCAAAAAGGGAATTTTTGACGTGCATCAAATTTTGGAGAAACTTGTTCGTCTCCTAGCAAATGGCCTGGGAGCAGAAAAAAATGATACAAGGTGCCAAAACACTTTCATTCATGCCCTGAAAAGGCCTGCAAAATATGGGGGGGTAGCACCCACTATTGGGCGAGATTTGGGGGGGGGGGGTCTCTGGACCCCCCTGAAAAAAAAATATGTAGGTGATATATATTTTTCGCATATTTGGACCCCCTTGGGAGTCGGCAGAATAAGTCGGCGAGGCAGTGGCGACAGGTTGAATGAAGTTGAACTATGGCATAACCACCAGTTCGGATCAGTTACTGGTTTCGTACGGTTTGGCGGTCAGCGCGGGAGCGTGCGTAATACGGTTACGGTGAACAGCCCTATTTTAACCCGCAATGTGGTTTGTGTGTCACGTGTGCCACGTCAGTCTTTGGCATTGCCCCTCAAACTCTTCTAAGTTCTTATCCACCAAACCCACCCCGCCAACTCTCCAAAACTGACTTCGCTGTCTGAAGAAACTTTGGTGAGGGCTCGATTCTGCACCGGGCCGATACCCACGACTGAACACAAGGCTAGAAATGCGTGTCGAACGCTGTGTTGCGTGCGGGGCTCCCGCGCTTGCTGACCATAGTGGCCGAGACGTCGACCTCACCGCTGGCATATCCCTGGCGGATGCAGAGACCGCACGACTTAATACCTCCCACCTCGCTATCCACTCTCGGCTTTCCTCCAAACCCCTCGCCCTCCCCGACGAACTCTGGTCTCTAATCTTCGAGATCCATGGGCACCTCTGCAGGGTGAATCTGGACCCGACAAACAGCAACAAGGGCATGGCCGCCCACCTCCCCCTCATGCGCGTGTCTCGAAAATGGCATGCTATTGTCATGTCCACTCCGGGCCTCTGGTTATTCATTGTTCTCCACATTGGACAATCATACGAATGCCTCCCCCTCGCCGTAGCGGAAGAGAACGTCTACTGCAGATTGATCCGTTCCAAGGACCATCTACTCGATGTCATAATCACTGCTAGCCTCTTCCGGTGCGAGAACATCGCGGAGTACTCGGGTGTTCTGGGACGTCTCCTCGCGGAGTCCGCGCGATTCAACTCACTTGTTTTGAATAATATGACAGTGGCGCTCCCAGTTCTACCAAAGCTCCCTGGATCTTTTGATCGGCTCACATCTCTCTCTATTCATGGATATCGCAACCGGAGCGAGGACTCTGACGACGAGAAATTCTGGACTGGAATCAGATATGCACCTCTTCAATCGTTATCGCTCCAGAATGTTATTTCGCAAATGGATTTCGAGGTCGCATGGGAAAACATCCATCAGTTGGGAACAGATTACGTGAATGTCATGTTGGCACGCCTGGATGACCCGTCGAGCGTACTGAGTAGGGTGGAGCTATTGGGTGGATATTCTGATCCATTCAACGGCAACTCTCAGCCTGCGCATACCGAAGGCCGCGTAATCAAAAACTCTTTACTCCTTGCCCTAACGATTGACTGCACTCATCCACATTCCCGTCGTCTCGTAGAATGTCTGCAGCTCCCTGCACTCAAAGAGCTCATTCTACTGGACTGCGATCGCCGCCGCTGGGCTGACGACATCGCGCCCGATCTCCTGACCTTCATCTCCTGCACAAACAACAATATCCAGTCTCTCACCATACACAACATCGATCTCAGCGCCAACGTGCAAACACTCCGAAACGCATTCTGCACCGCCCTCCCCCTTCTTCGCTCGCTTCACGTGTCGGATTTCTGGGAAGATGAGGATAAGACTCCTCCGAGTTCAAGTTCCGAAGACTACGAAAATTGGTCTGAATTCCCTCTCTATATTCTCCATCACTCCAGCTCTCCTATCCTGCCCTCGCTGGAAATCTTCACGTACAGCGTATATCCTTCCCGATTTCAACTTGGCCATCAATATAGCTTCGGCGCCAATGATTCGGCGCGCCGTGCGCGCAAGCTCACCACTGAGTTCCTGTACAAAGTCGAGGATCTCATCGAGAGCCGGCTCCACCACGCTCATGCTACGCACCATCTCAATCATCCTACTGCTACGCATGACGGGTCTTCCCCAAAGTTCAAGAAATTTGTTCTGAAGGGAGGAGGGGAAGGTGGTACAAGTTTGACAATAGATCTGGCCGACTTTCCCTGGTTTTGGAGGCGCATGGACGAACATAGAAGGAACAATGGGCTTGGGTTTGAGTTTACAGAGTGAGGTGAGGGATGGTTCGTGTGCAGAGTATGATTAAGCACTTGAATATGATTATACCATGGCCAGAACGAATCCATTGTCCTCGGGCCAGTTAGTTACCTGGGCCGTATCTCAATCAAGTGACTCAGTGAGTGCAGAATGAACCGCGCCGTAAGGATGGAGGACGGAGACTGCACTTGATCTTAGCACCAGAGGAAGGGAGTGCGAGGTTTTGCGAGGGAAGAAAAATCTTGAGGGCAAAGCTTGAGCTCGAGGGACTGGAGCTGTCCAGAAAGAGATTGAACCAGCTAAAGGACTGAGATGGGTATCTTTTTGTGGGCTGAACGGATTGTCAACGAAAGCGGGTGTCCTTTCGCATACACGAACCAACTTCTCAATGAGGGGAGTGCTCTCTCATTAGGTTTCTCCCCATTTATGTGGGGGCTCTGCAGTTCAGCACTTAATAAATTCAACATTTATGAGAGTCATACCCATCCTCGTCACTTAGTTACTTCGCTTAGGAATGAGAAAATTCGTGAGTTTGATGTAAAAGCGTGAAAGTTTGTCATTTCAGCTGATTTCTGGGAAAGCTCGTCATTTCGATTAATCCTGGCGAAAGCTCGTCACTTTCGGACGTGCGCGACTGATGCGCTTGCCATGTGTATTGGGAACGCCTCGACGTTCTTTGTTACCATCATGTACACCCACACCGGCGATTCGCAGTCGCGTGCTCGCCCGTTATGGCGTTTTCGGACGATACATGGAGTTCTTGAAGTGATGACCAAATTTTTCTTGGCATGTTCGGGCCCCCCATGCCCGCAAGAGTCAGTCCACCAAACCCAGCGCGATGAATTCTTATTGGCTGAGGAGAACATTGCTCACACCCATGCAGATGATCACGGTGCTACCAAGGTGTCGTGACGTAAACACTCCACCGCTCAAGGTTTGTCCCGTTAATGTGCGAAAATTTTAATATGAATTTATAACTTAGTTCCCCTGAATGCATCGACATCTGCCGGTAGCAGGACTGTCAGGAACGAACTGATATCAGGTGAGATTAATAGCCTGGAATATTTCCCGAAGACATACCACAAGCTGAAACTACTTTGACAGCTTCGATGCCATTGAACCACGTCCGAACCGCTGACAAGGACTGTTCGCAAATGTTCTGGGTGGAGTCAGATGTGCCTCCCAAGCGTCTGAAGCTTGGGCCTCTGAAGGGGCGGGGGGTTGAGAGAGATGGTGTGAGCATGAGTGCGCTGGGATAGGCTCAGAAGCACTGGAGTGAGTTTCAAGAGGGACATCCTGAAATGCTGAATTCCATTCTACCAGACGACATTCAAGTCGAGTAGATAATTTCTTGCCTTACTATTATCCTTAGTAATACACATATTCATATACAAATGGACTCAAAATTGTTCATGATCGATCCAATTTGCTGTTATGGTCGAACAAGAGAGTGAACAAGTTAGCTGTCCGAAGCTGATATGGCACGGTGCGGGATTTTATGTACTTCTAAATTAATTTGGGTGAGCTCAGAAACACCTCGGGGTGATGGATAAGATAGAAATTTGGTCCCGTGAAAGCCAAGTGAAAGCTCTGATCACCAGAAGACCCCTTGCCGCAAGCAAATGGCCCACGGAATCGGCAACTGAACACGGTCATGTGGTTATCGTCAAGTGACGACCTTTCACGGTGTGTAGAGGAAGTGACGAAGTTATAGTAAATCTAGCTGAACTCACGAACTTTCAGGGAATACCATCAACCTCATGAACTTCCACAACACTAAGCGAAGTAACTAAGTGACGAGGACGGCGCGGACTCCTTTGAGACAGCATTGGCAGCTTCAACCCTCACCACCTCCGAAAACGCAACGAGGCCTGTGGGAAAACGTTCTGGCTTCACGTCCTTGGATTCTGATGCGCCTCCCAAGCGTCTGAAGCCTGGGCCTTTGCAGGGGTGGGCGATTGAGCAGGACAGTGTCAATATGAGTGCGGTGGAACATGCTCAGAAGCACTGGAGTGAGTTTCAAGATGAATACCCTGAAATCCTGACCGCCATTCTACCAGACGACATCCAAGTTCAATAGATACTTTCTTATCTTGCTATTATCGTCCAATACTTATTTTGAGATACAATAGACTCAGATCGAACAATGAAGTCTCAGCTTGACACCGGGCGCAGGTAGCGACATGTCAGATAGACACCGTCGAACCTAGGCATTGTGTATCTTTGGGCACAAGCGGGCTCTGTGTTACTGTAGACGCTGGAGGGAAATGGGCGACCGCGGTGGTTCGCGGCGTTGGTGAGGGTTAATGAATAATTCCTGGCCGGTTGCATGCTTACCCATGCGTGTTGCAGTTGGTATGGTCGCGGTCATGTGGTTATCGTTAGTGCGGTTCAAGTTACGAGCTTCACGGTGTATAGAGGAAGTGACGAAGTTTTACTAAATCCAGCTGAAGTCACAAAGTTCCGCGGAATGCGATCAAACTCACGAACTTCCGCGACGCTAAGCGAAGTAACGAAGTGACGAAAAGGGCGCGGACTCGTCTCAAAGGCAAACATAGAGGGAGTATCCAGGACCAGAGGGCCTGATGTATTGGATGTAGACCTGTCCCACTGCAGGTGATTCGTATTTTCATCAACTTGAAAGAAACTGCCGGTGTTGGTGGGGCTAAGACAAAGGGCATCAGCGTGCAGTCCGTCCAACTGTTCTCAGATTGTGTCTACATCCAGTCATCACTTCCAGAGCACCATGCGTCATCCAAAAACACGTGTAGTCCATAACGGGCGGGCGCGTGACTGAGACTCAGTGTTCATAAGTTGGTTCAATTTTAACTAGTTGAAAAAGAATTCTGAAGAAGACAAGTCATCTGGGAATAGGTCAGTGGCCCCATAGCTCTTGATAGACCCTAGTAGAGCCATAGGGCCATAGTCACCCCCCCCCTGTTATATAGACGCTGATAGAGAGGGCAGTCTCTACATGGAGCCGCCATAAAGCACCATAGAGCCCGCCAAGATCACGAATATCATGGAGATGCCATACGTGAATTGATCTGATCCCATCGAATGGTGCCGGCAAGCTCAGCCTCGTTCCGACCTTCGCAAAAATTCCTCCTCGTCATCCCTTCAGACGCAAGAGAATAAAGAAAGAAGTGAAGTTCAATAGAATGTATTCACAGCTAGTAGGGTACTAATACAGAAAACGAAACAAAAATAGAGCCCCAGAATGCCCGCTGTCGAAGTAAACTGGCTTGAGTAGACTCAGAGGGAATTTGCGCGTTCAAGTTGATGTGAGGTTAATGGATTGACGACGGGTCTTAGGGCCCGGAACAGCACAGAGTCTTGTAGATGCGAGCAGGGAATCTTGGAAAAAATGATGGAAATGGTGATGAGCAGCCACCCATAGACCCTAGTAGAGCTTCGGGGGCGGTGGTAGAGTAATGTACTCTACAAGGCTCTACAGAGAAGACATGCTCTATGAGGCGCTATCAAAAGACCAGGTCTCAATCACGCGCTATCAAGATGCCGGCGGCTTTATCAACAAGCCGAGGCTCTATTAGCCAGAAACCTGTTTCCAGATGAAAACATGGCCCAGGCTCAACTCGAACGAGGATTTTCTGCTTTAACTGGACTTCGGGCTCAATAAGGTGAGCAGATGCGGACCAGTCTGTAACCACCAAAGTGCTCCCCACATATTTTTGGTATCTGGTTACAGACTGGTAACGAATCTACTCGCTTCCATGGTACAGACAGTCACTGGTCTAGCGGAAGGTCTGCGTCTGCCCAATGTTACAATGGGATAAGAATGACCATCCGTAGGCCCCTTTGAATGGAGCCTGTGCCTTTCAGATCTCCGGGAAAATTCTTTTTAATTCAACTCTGTGTAGCAGAGTTACTAGGGAGGATGGAAAAGGCCCAGTAGCGGATGGTTCCGCGTCTGCTCGTTCGAGTCGAGCCTGGGTCATGGCAAAGGAACAACTGCATCTTTAAGTAACTTTCTCTTCAGCTCGTTCAAATTCAGCCACCATAGTAATTGCTAGGGAGGGTGGAAAAGGCCCAGTAGCGGATGGTTCCGCAACTGCAATTTTTGAGAGCTAATTGTAAGAGTGAGCAGAATATGCTCGTTCAAATCGAGCCTGGGCCATTGTTTGTCCCACGTGAATTTTTATTTTGCTGGTCGAAATCCGACGCATCTATTGAGAATTCAAAGGAGGGGAGAAAGGCCCAGTGGCGGATGGTTCCGTGTCCTACACAAATGTGGACAAACACATATGTCGATCCCCCTCGTCTACGGGGGTAGACAAGGGGTAGACCAAGGTAGGCGAACGTAGGCGAACGTAGCCTACCCTCTGACTACAAACGGCCTCAACGCAGTGAGTGGGCAGAAGCGGAACTATCCGCCACTGGGTCTTTCTCTCTTCCCATGAGTTCTGTTAGATGCGGTGAAACTAAACCAGTTGAGGGGAAAAGAAATTGGAGAAGACAAAAATATGGCACTTGCATGGTAAGGTTTATTTTTCAAACATGTAGGTCAAACGAGCATCTTTTTAGAATCCCTAGCCATCCGCAGGACCCCAATATGTTATTTTCATTCTTTTGAAGAGTACTTTGACTTTACGGCCAGCCGTTTCTGAACTTCAGATTTCAACTCAATTTCAACGTGCAAGTGCCAATCTCATATGAACTTACTATAGGGCCGGCCCGGGCACGATCCGGGGTCCAATTGGGGGGGACGTGAGTACGCGCGGAGTTTCAATTATTTGTTCGGAACACATAAATCTATGGGACTGGCTCGTCATCGCACGACCCAGGCAAGTTGGAGAGTCATCGTAAAAGGCAAGGGGCGGTGATCAAACCGGCAAGTTTTGTGGGGCAGGAGGCTCAGCATCAAACAGAGGTAAGCAAAAATCGAGGAGCACCACTTCATCAAAGCCCACCCAAAGAAAAGGTTTTCAGCCGCAGGCCACCTATGCAATTCAAAGGCCACCAGAAAATATTTCCATCAGGAATTTAACCTCCTCTGGCGTGATAATCCCGTATAATTGATGTCAGGCGCGTCAGACGTCATAATCTGATGGGTCGGCTGACAACGGGCGATTAGGGCCATATCGCCGCGAGCGACATGTATCAGGCCAGGCGGGATCTGACCAGCGGCATGCCAGTATGACGAGGCTCATACTACGGATGGACCTTATACCGCCCTATAAGGTGTACCCAGCACACCTCCCAAAACACCCATGCAGCTGGCTTTCCAACGCATTTGGCACTCAAGTATGTTCAGGCAAGATGTGAGGGACAACGTAGGATGGAATTGCAGAATATAATAAACAAAGGATAATAATAGCTATACACCAAACCACGACGCGGCGCCTGAGGAAGCGCGCGCTCATAGCGAGTGTGTGCATGGCGTGCGTGGGCGAACCGACAACGAAGGGACAGGCGCGCGAAAAAGCCTCTCTCGCACGCATCAGTCTTATGTCAACGGAGACGGTGACACGGAAGGGGTAAGAGTCCACCGCAGCGGAGTGGAACTTGCTTGTGGGGGGCTTGAGAGTGGAGACTTGGGTTAGGCAGCGGTTTGAGGTATAGTCTTGAGGGGGTAGGAGATGTTGGCCCATGAGATGATCTTGAGGAGATTTGTGTTGCGGAGGAAGCCCGAAGTCCGCAAAAGGGCAACCAACAGAGGCGATAGATATTCCACGGTGAGCGAGGAAGAGACCGCTCTCCAAAGTCAGCAACTTGAGGACGAAAGATAATATGCTTGACGGCTTGAGGAATCTTGCGGATTTGAATCCACGGCCAGTGAGGTATCATAGAAAAGAAAGTATCTTGAGGATAAGGAGGTCCAGAGGATGCTGGAAGAGATTTGAAGGCCGGGGGCAAAGCAGGACGATGAGGGGAAGGAGCAAGAGGCCGACCAACATGGCTGTGCATGCACGTGGTTATCAGACACACACACAAACATCGCGCACGGACCAACATTCTGATGGCATCTTCTCTCATCATTGACAGACCCACCACTGCACGCACCGTGTACTTAATAGACTTAATGCTACGTCCGAGTCTCCAAAGCCAAAGTTTGCGCCATAATTCAAATATACTATAGTCCAGTAGTACAACACCGGTATCCAGACATTGAGATAAACCTGGTCTGTATTCATATGTGCGTGTCGGATTTGTGTACAATTACAAGTATCCTACACCGAGTCGCGAGGAGCTTGAAGTCTGGCAAGCAACTGGTAGCGCCTGGTAGCGCCATATCAGCATAGACGAGTCCAACAGGATCTGATGTCGGATCATTAGTGTGATCGGGTCAAGTACGGAGTTGGCTGATTTCCTGATGTCCAGGTACGTACGTACGTACACATGCACGGAGGAAGCACAAGGTGAAGGAAGGAGGGGACACTATGTAATACACATCTGAAAGCTATAAACTCAAATGGATAGCTACAACCATCGCGTGACAAGTATGTAGATAAAGAAGGCGCCCCCCCGCCGGTGAATAATCAATTGGACAGCGAAATACCACGCACAGGAATACGACGAAGAAAAATGTGCATCCCCAAACGCCGTTAAATAAAAGAGAAGACATGCTTAGAGAAAAAAGAATGGACAGATCTGCCGGATCGTTCCCCCTCCAGAGGAAGGAAGGAAAGAAAGAACGCTGCGCTGCATCGCAGCCGCCGTGCCGCATCGCAGCCTCCATGCGCGCAAATGCCGCGCCGATGTCCCCACGCGTCCGCCAGCCAGCCAGCAGCACATCGCCTGGCCAGCTGGCCGCCCTCCACCCGCCAGCACCAGTAGGGAAGCATGCAAACAAGCTCGCACATCCACGAACAGCAGTAACACGTCCCAAAGATGCGGGGAGAACGTCCCCAATCCGCGCGCGCGCTACCGGCGTACATACACACACATCGGCGTGCGAGAGCGAGGACGTGCGGCGCAGTACCTCGCCTGCTCGCCAGCGCACATCCCCACCCCACCAGCCCCAACAAAAGGAGTCGTCGTGCGGCAGCGAAGGGGAGAATATCCCAATGCGCCAGCGCGCCACTGATGTACGCGCAAGCAAACCGGGACAACGACGTGCGCATGTATCAGCGTGCAACCGCTGTATCGACGCCGCCGCGCAGCCCGGCCCATCCGCGCACTCATGCATCCCAACAGTAGGAAAGAAGGTTGGGTCAGGTCATACCGCCCCCGACGCCCCCGTCCTACCAAAGCGCAAGCACGGACGCAAGTGTCCATCCGTGCCAGAGCACCGGGACGGTCGCGCCGCCTCCACCGCGCATCCCAGCTCATGAGCGTTCCCCGCTAGACTCGTTACCAGTCACCTTGCTTCCAAGGTCTCTCCACCCTCATAATTGGCGCACTTTTCGACTCACCCAATGATCCGAAGTCCCTGTCCCGGTTCTTTCCGATTAGTGATTGGCGAGTGATTGCATCGGTCGACACGGTCCGGAATGTATTAAAAGCAACACTTGAATAATCACAACAATTTGAATTAACTGTGCGGCTATACTACACCCTCTTGTCCGAATTCAACGCAGGAAATCTACATCATGTCAATGACACTGGACACAACCATTCTCTCTCTCTTTTCGCCGGTTTTTGTCGCATCCGCGAGAACACTCTTTGCGAGTTCAATTCACAATCTACATGTGTAAAAATTTGGTAGAAATTACATTATCATTGCCTTATACTTCTAGTGGAAATGGCCTCTTCAGAAGATTCATTTTCATTCCGTAGCTCGTGCTACGCGTTTGCAGAACTGCTTCCACCAGAAATCCCAACCTGGCAGACTTTCCATGCGGCTCAAATATAACTCGCCATCCACAACACGTCTACGGAGGATTAGCTGCTTATAACATTTCTAAAGTCACTCAGAGAGCTAGGAAACATGATGAAACATACAAAATAATTTTTCATGAATGGCTCTGACAGGACTTCTGCCCTCTACGAACAAAAAGAGTTGCTGGTGCCATCTTCCAGCTACCTCCCGCGATTTTCAAGGGACGCCAAGATCAGTTCCTTTGTGCGGAAGAAAAGTGGAGCCATACATCGGTAATGCAGGGGAAAATTCTGTACTTCCTAATGACTATCATTCGAAACGAGTTCACCGCTTGCACTGCGATCACGGAGAGAAAAATGGTGAAATATTATTTTTGATGAGTGACTTGATGGAGCCCCAAATCGCCGTTCAAGCTATGTTCCAATTCCACCAGATGTGCTGTTTGAACGGTGTACAAACAGCGGATCTGATATTGAACCAGTCTAATGCCATATTTTGCATCACAAGAGGGTGAACAAAGCATGTAACCAGATATTTTTCCTAAAAGGGTTCTGTGCAACTCATAATTCTCCAGTACATCTGTGTCCCATGTGGTTCGAAATTGCAGCAGAGTGAATGAAAAACCAACCATCCACGAGAATATAAATATTTTTGTTCTGTTCATTGACAACTACTGAGATGGCGGTCGAACCAAAGTTGAGCGGGTGTTTGAACACTATTCAGAACAAATGGAATCCATTGATTAATTTCTCAAGCGATCGCCAGAAACGCGTGTAGAGATGCAGGAAATTTTATTCCGACGCTGAGCTGAAACCATTCAGCGTTGTTATTTTCTGCTATCACAACAACTAAATTTGTTTTGAGTGCCGTATTCTGGGATGATGTTTCGATTTGAATAAAACTGAAGCATACAAAAGTCTTCCTTGGCTGAGAATACCAACATCTGTCTGCTCAGAATTATTTTTCTTGATCTTAGAACGGAGATTTTTAAAAAAAAGGGATCGTAAATTCAGAAGATCGAATCCGCTGGGGTAGACCAGCTCCAGAGAATTGATGGTGGACAGCTTTTGCCGGCGTGCGTAAAAACTCTCCGATATTTGATGGCTTCACCCGTATTCTCCCGCCGTATCGTTGGTGTTCTCAAATAACACGCTGAATTTATTTATCTGCCGGCATCACCACAAAACTAAGGTGTTGAATGAGTCGAGATATAAATATAAGGCTCTTCAACTTGAGAGCCTTATTTATAAAGTTGCTAGGATTGACAGGGTACTTAGGACGGTACAAAATGTGTTCAGGACATGGGCTAGACTCGCACAAAACATCTGATTTGAGCGAAAAGGGGGGAGACGCGTCAAAGGAGCTAGGACGCGTCGGAAAATGAGCCTCATATATGGTTTTGTTTGCCAGCAAAAGCCTCAACCGATGTTAATGATGTCCACCATCATTTTTTGTTCTCTCTACGACTTTCGCTTAAGATTGTTCTCTCCACCATCAGCCTGATGGCTGGCTCCAGAGTCGTCTCTAGAGAATTGATCCCAGCGGATTCGATGCCCTCCGTAAATTGATGAAGCATTTGCCGCATATCTCCGGGCTTACAAGGTTCCGAGTCAAAGTTATGATATTCGTAGAGGAGATTCACAAGCAAGGTCTCGGCCGACGCAGTCGGTGCTTCCTCGTCTGTAAATGAATCCGAAAAAATGCGGCAAGCGCTTCGGTGTTTACAGACTGGTACAACTCGTTGACAGGTGTCGAGCTGTCCCCGGAGTTTGAAAGTTTGGCAGGTGCCGCGATCGGCCGAGAAGCAAGCCATCAATAACCATCAATTCTGCCCGAAAGTTGATGCGTCGTTCCACTCTCCCAAGCTGGATAAAAAATAATTTTAGGAGGCAGATCTACTCATTTTTGTAATTAGATTGTTCCTAGGTATCTCAATTTCAATCATATCAAAACTGCAACGCAGAACAGGGCCGTCGCTAAAAATTCAAACCCCGCGCACAGCCCAATCCTGTTTCCCGAGATGTACCAGTCTGTAACCACCAAAAGTGCTTCCCACATTTTTTGGATTTTGGTTACAGACTGGTAACGAGTCTAGTTCCCGCATCCCAAGGAAGGGAGGGGTTGGGCTCGGGTCGTACCGCCCCCGTCGCACGCGCACATCGGCGCTCCACTGCATCCCAGCGGAAGTAAGGATACGGAGGGGCGTACCCCCACCGACGCACCCGCGCTGGATCGACGTAGCCGCGTACCGCCCCCGACGTGCGGGCATCGCACCATTCCGCGCCCGTGCCACCGCGCACCCACACTAGATGCGGATCGCGCCTCCCCCGCGCAGCCGCGCCTCCGCGCCCAACCCACCCAGCCCATCCCCGCCCCATGCCACGGCATCCCAGCAGAAGTAAGGATGGGCTGGGGTGTACCGCGCCGCCCCTGCGTCGTATCGACGGACATCGCGCCTGCCCCGCCAAACTCAGCCTTTCCACCACTGACATTCCCCGCCCCTCGCCTCCCAACGAGGAAGGAAGAAAAGGTTGGGGGCACCCGCGCCCACGTTGCGCTGCATCGTCGTGCACCTATCACACCATCACACCAACAGCCCACGGAACCCCCCCCCCCTCCCCCCCCCAAAAAAAAAGAAGAAAAAAAAAAAGAGGCGCACAAAAGCTCCCCGGCGCCGAACGCAGGGCGCGCGACCGACGCCCGGAGGAAGAGCGCGCAACGAATGCCGGAAGGCGAAAGGCAGCCAAACGCGTCATGCAAACCAATCAGGCGAGCACGGTGCTGCTACAAGGCGCGCAGGCCTCTGGGGGGACGAGTCTGGGGAGGTGGGGAGGGGGGTGAGCATGATGGGGAACGGGAGAAGGGAGAAGGGGCAGGGGTGTGCTGCGAAGCGAACGCGGGGGGGGAGAGAGCGGAGAGGGTAGGAAGGTGCGGGGTGAGGTGAGGTGGGGGTAGTGATCGGCACGGGCCTCCCGCGGGTCCGCGAGCGCTGACCCGTACCCGTACCCGCAAAAACCCGTACCCGTGGTCGCGGGTACGGGTTTTTCGGCGGGTCGACGGGTGGCCCGCGACTCCCGCGACCCGTGCAAGACCTGCATGTTTTTTGTTACTTTTTTGAGTTGCTTTACCAAAGGATGATGAAACAATATGGGCCTCAAATTAAACACTTCAGAGGCTTGGTTATGAGGTCCAAAAGAATTATAAAAAATGTGCCACAAAAGGGGAGAGAAATTTCAGACCTCAAGTCTTCACTGACTGAAATTCCTTGACTGCTTCGAAGGTGTTTCAAGCAAGTTTTAAGAATTTAATTATCGGGAAAAAGTCTACGCACGTCTGAAGTGTGTTCATTGACTGCAAGGCAGTGCTTGATTGCTGGTGGCGGGTCCCAGACGGGTACCGACGGGTCCACAAAAATTCTCGAGACCGACCCGTACCCGTACCCGGACCGACCCGTACCCGGGGCCCGCCGCGGGTGGCCCGACCCGTGCCGATCACTAGGTGGGGGATGTGGAGACGACGCAGATGGGGCTGGGGATGGAGAGGGAGCGGAGGGAGGGAGGCGCACAGACGGAGAAGATCGGTGGTGGCACACAATAGAGAGAACGGAGACGGGCGGAGATGAAAGTGGGGGGACAACAGGCGCGCGATTTGGGATAGGAGGGAGGAAGGTAGATGAGGGAGGAGAGGAGAGCAGGACGAAGAAGGGATGCTCCGCCCCACCACCCCCGCATCCACCAGAAAACAGCACAACGAGTCATGTCGTCTGCATCTTTGCACATCTGCAAGCGGTACGCGCGCACCCCCCGTCGCCAGCACCAGCACCAAGGCACAGCGCCTTGCTGCATCAGCGAGGCACGCCGCCTCTGCCGCACCAGCGACGCGGCCACATACACATGCGCATCGACGACGTCCACCCCAATCGCCACATCGCGAAACCCCCTTTGCGGCGTATCGACGAGGCGCGCGCTAGCACCGCAGCGGTGCTCCGCTGCATTGGAGGAGGAAGCACAGTGACCGCGCAGGGACGCACAAAAGCAGCGCCCCGATCGCGCGCATCGGCCCCCGCCGCACGAACGATCGGGCACGAACAATCGCGGCGTGCGGACGAACGAGCTCGCCCCATTCCGCCAGCCAGCACGCACCACCACACCGACGGACGGTCCACGCACGTACGACCACATCGCCATCCAAGAAGATAGGAAACAAAATAATGAAAGAAGCGCGGTCGGGGGCGTACCGCCGCCAACGCAGCGCGTCATTCTGTCGCCGATTGTCATGCCCCCCCGACGCATCGCGCCATCGGACTAGCGCGCCGACATTGCACCATACCGATACTGACGCAGCCGCGAACGTCGTACCGACGCCCTGCAGCCAAGGAGCCAGCCGGTGCACCCCAGATAGTCAGCAAGTCTGCGGGGGTAGTTAGCGCGGGGGGTCGACAAAGAAAGAAAGAAA
This sequence comes from Mycena rebaudengoi, assembly GCA_029282285.1. Classification (NCBI taxonomy): domain Eukaryota; kingdom Fungi; phylum Basidiomycota; class Agaricomycetes; order Agaricales; family Mycenaceae; genus Mycena; species Mycena rebaudengoi. The sequence continues at coordinate 3,091,288 of JARJCX010000002.1, read as the reverse complement.
ATGAGCGAAAGAAAAGGATGAAGTAGAATTAGCCTTGAAAGCGAAGGCACGGGGGTATGGAGGTGGGAGAGGACGGGAGAGGAGGAGGGAGAGAGGGCGGACGGACGGATGGGATGGACACGGAGGGGGAAGAGAGAGCGGAAGATGGTGGAGGTGGAGGTGACGGAACGAAGGGCGAGGCCAGTAAGTCCATAGGGAATGGCAAAAATACTGTACCAAGTTGTAGGGGAGCAACGGTCACGGTCACGGTATGCCCGTTGCGTTGCGAAATTTCCAAGGGGTCACGGTCACGATTCAAGTCGTTGCCCAAAAATTATCGTGACATTCAAAAAAAATTGTAAAAATCAGAAAAAAGGGTATATAGCATGCTACACCTATTCCTTTGCATTGCTTTTTTAGGCAACGGTCACGGTCCCGGTGGCTGCCGTTGCCTAAAAAAGAGGCAACACCGATGTCACGGTCCGTTTGGCGTTGCTCCCCTACAACTTGGTACAGTACATAGAAAATTTTGAGAAAAATACGACGAAATGGATGGATGGATGCGTCGCAGACATATATAACAAAAAACGCGCACCTACCCTGTGCTCAACGACCTTTACGGGAATGTTGCGCCGGGGCTAGAGAACGCGCCCTCGATGCCGTGGAACGAGAGCGGGGGCAGGCGCGAGTGTGTTGTCGTTTGAGTAAGTAGTCAATAAGTAGTATATCGGGAGGGTCTCGGCAACTCCAAGGCCAACGAGGACGCAGCTCCGCGTCGACGGCGCGCGATGGAAGTCGGTGGAAGCGGATCACAAATCAGGGCTGCCGGATTAGGCGATGTTCACACGATCTAAATTCACCGAGTACACTCGTGGGTGCATAAATTCAGTGGGTTGGAACTATAATTTTCTTCGTTCATGGGAGCTCGAGAGACAAAAAAAAATTAACTGTCAAGGAGTCATGGCCCAGGCTCGAGTCGAACGAGCTACTTCTGCGTACACAGGTATCTCTTTCGTAAGTTATGCAGACGCGGACCATCCGCCACTGGGCCTATATTTCTGTACCCAGGAACTTAGTTGGGTTGGTTCAATTTGAACCTTGAGCTGAATAAAAAAAGTCTTGAAGATGCAATGCATGGCCCAGGCCCGATTCGAACGAGCGTGCTCTAGATCTGCTTAGTGCTAATCTTGCCACCAAGGTTTAGCAGACGCGGAACCATCTGCCACTAGGCCTTTATCTCCTCCTTTTAAACCTCAATAAATGGGTGAATTTCGATGAATTAAATAAAGAGCACTGAAGAATGGCCCAGGCTCGAGTCAAACAACCACTTCTGCTTAATCTTCCAAGAATCGCAGACAGGGAACCTTCCGCCACTAGGCGATATCTCTATACCCAGGAACTCAGTTGGGTTTGATTTGAATTCTGATTGGAAAAAAAATGAACAAGCAAGAGAATGTATGGCCCAGGCCCGGTTCGAACGAGCTTGCTCTAGATCTGCTTACTGCTGGTCCTGCCAATAAAGTTTAGCAGACGCGGAACCATCCGCTACTGGGCCTTTATCTCCTCCTTTGAAACCTTAATAAATGGCTGGATTTCAACGAGTTGAAGAAAAGAAAAATTCCATTGGAACCACCTATGGCCCACGCCCGATTCGACCAAGCTAATTCTGCGTACACAGGTATGTCCTTCATTAAGTTTCATTATTTATTGCAAACGCGGACCATCCGCCATTGGGCCTATATTTCCATACCCAGGAACTCAGTCGGGTTGGTTCAAATTGAACCTTGATATGATTAAAAAGAATTCCGTTTGGAACAGATTTGAGCTGAACGCGAGCTGCATGGCTCAGGCTCGATTAGAACGAGCTCTCTCTGCTTGAATACACCCTTCTTTTTGAGGATTGCAGACGCAGAACCATCTGACACTGGTCCTTTTCCATCCTCCCTAGTAATATTCTAGGCCGTTGAAATTAGATGAGTTCCATAAAACAATCGCTACGAAGCTATGGCCCAGGCCCGAGTCGAACGAGCTACTTCTGCCTTCTTCTGGAAATTTTTGGAACCAATAGCTAGCGACCTTGGAATCCATCCTACCGGGCCTCTTTCTCTTACCTAGCAACTCTGATAAACAGAGTTGAAATTAACATGTTGAATAAAAAAAGCTGAACATCGATCTACTTATGGCCCAGGCTCGAATCGAACGAGCGTCTTCTGCTTGTAACCCACTATTGTCAGTTTCACGTTTCGCAGATGCGGACCATCCACCACTGGGCCTATATTTTCATTCCTGAAACTCAATGGGGTTGGTTTCATTTTGCGGTTGCAGTGTAATTAAAGAAAATGGCAAGAGCGAGTATTGCTATTTGCCCACGCTCAAGTTGAACGAACTACTTCTGCATGGAGTTTATACGCTTCTAAGTCGTGCAGACGCGGACCATCCGTCACTGGGCCTATATCTCGATACCTAGAAACCGTTCAAATTCAACGAGTCGAATAAAATAAAATAAACTCGGGGACACAGAGTTGTGTGGCCCAGGCTAACGACCTCTGCTTACACTCGTCATCACAATGAAAGGCTTGCAGACGCAGAAACATCCGCCACTGGGCCTATATATACTATTATACCCAGATAGCGCGTGAAGTCGGTTCAAGTAACAAGCGGAATAAGAAGAATTCCACCATCGGTAATAAAATATGGCCCAGGCTCTCGAACGAGCTTGCTCTGCTTAATCTCCAAGGCCATTGCAAGTATCATAGACGCGGAGCTATCCGCTGCTGGGCCTACATTCCTACACCAAGAAACACAGCTGGGTTGCTTCAATTCAACAACCGGAATAAAAAGAATTCCACCATCGACAAAATATGGCCCAGGCTCGATTCAAACGAGCGTCTTCTGCTTACACTCCAAAGATCAAAATCCATGAACATTTAGCAAACGCGGACAATCCCCCACTGGGCTTTGTTCTCCTCCCTTGAAACCTAAAGAGATGGGATAAATTTCAACAAGTTTATGTAAAGAAAATGGTGCTGAAAACGGTTCAGAACGGTCCAGGCTCGAGTTGAACGAGGTACTTCTGCTTAGAGCCCCAGAAGAAGTTATTGAACACTTTTTGCAGATGCGGAGCCATCCGCCACTGGGCCTATTTCTCCTACCTAGCAACTCTGCTAAACAGAGTTGCAATTACCATGCTGAATAAAAAGGTAACACGTCGAGACATAAGGCCCAGGCTCGAGTCGGACGAGCGTTTTCTGCATAGTACCTCGGTAAACGACTTTAACAAGTTCAGCAGACGCGGGACATCGCCTTTTCTCTCATCCCTGGTACATATAGAAACTCGTTAGGTTGGTTCAATTTGCACCTTGAATTGGATAAAAGGTAATGAGGAACGAGTTAGAATTATTGAAGCGTGGCTAGGACAGACTAAATAAAAGGATATACATAGGACGTGAAACATGGCTCAGGCCCGAGTCGAGCGGACGTATTCTGCTTGGAAAATAACACAATTCCTGAACATGTAGCAGAAGCGGACCTTCCGCCACTGGGCCTCTATTTCTATATCTTCTATAACCTATGGCTAGCCGGCTAAATATATCCAGGAATCTGGCTAATCCGCCTAGACAAAGCCTTTCTACGTATGTGAAGGTAGTTTGTTTGTCCATCTGCGTAGCTATTTCTAGCGGCCTACGCAGACCTGATAATAGTTCATCAGCCGCCATTGTACTTGTGCGGTCGAAATAAATCCATTTTTACGACTAGAACGAGAAGCTTCCGTTAATGATCAACGCTCAGCTGAGGTTCTGCCAACGCGGAACCGGGCCTTCAAAATTTCGTGGCTCTGAAAGGGTGGTTTGAGTACAGCTAAAATATTAGTATATGAAATCGTTTACCACTTCCTCCACTTCGCAATCGCAGTTGGCACCTGACGACAATCCACAATAGATACCTCGAGACCCTCGTCACGAATGGCCTCCAACCGTCTGCCATTTGTCCGAGTCTTGATTATACGAACGCGGCCCAGGAGGATCTCGACAGAACGCAGGCGGCGACAATAGGTGGTATTAGCCACCCGCCACCGTGACTGCACCATGTCCACAAAATCGGCGTGGCTGAGGACGCATTTTCGATCTGCCCATGAGATGGAAGTCAAGTTGGGAGAAAGACAAGGTCCCCCCGATGCCGCATCAATTGTAAGGGCCGAGATGAGGCTGCTCATCTCCTTAGCTCCGCCGGAGAAGTCGATTTGGAGGGTGGTCAGGGATGGGTTGTTTTCCAGAAGCGGAATGATGCATTGATGCTGTCGTAGGAGTCGCACTGGTACAGTGTGAGGCGCGTCAACACACAGGAAGAACGGTCGAGGAATGGTTGGATAGCGTCGCATGCTCCGATGACATAGAGCTCATCGAGAGCAGGAGTAACGAGGTAATGGAGAAATTTGTCGATGCTGACCGCTAGCCGGCGCAGTGCGTGGAGGGTCACGGTTTGGCCGGACTGAGGGTAATCGTGAATGTTGTAGGTCAAGAGTTCAAGGTACTGCGACCGTTCTCTTCAGACTGGAATATATTGTAAAGTACATGTTACTCACCTGCGACCGTTCTCTTCAGACTGAAGAGATCGGCGCAGGCCTCTAGTTAATACATAGACCAAACACCACGTAACCGTCGCGTCCACATCTGGATAGCGAGGTCCTGAGGTCACTACTACAACAGTGAAGCCTGTGTGGACACCTATCATGTGTCTGAACAGTGATGTCGCAGTTGACTAAGTTTGGTGCGCCCCCCAGGTGGCCAAAATGGTCCAGTGGGGTGAACGAAGCGTTATATCCGGTGAGCTGCGCCCAGGGAAGAATAGAGTTAGGTGTCCAATAACTGCTGGCCAGGACAACTTTGGATAAACTCGGCACATTTCGAAATGTATCATTAATCTTTTCTTTCGCTCGGAACGGGATCTGGAAGGGCCGAGTTGATGGGGCGAGAACCAGCTCTTTCAGCAGAGGGAGACTGTTTCGAATTCCGTCAAATATTGGTTCCAAGTCGTCAGTATACAAAGAGCGCCACCGTCCACAGCATCCGATGAGCATCCGTAGACACTCTTGATTTGACCGAGACCAATGTAAACCGGTGCCTTTGGCAACAATGAAAACGTCGAGGAGGGAATCGGCTGACCGATGCAGTTGGGCTTCAACGATGGGTATGACGGAAATTGGCGTCGTCGGCACAAATATGGTAATGGAGGACCAAAGAGTAGGGAACGAGAGAGCTATTGCCTTCCATTGCTGGCACACATGTCCCAAAATCCAGGGACTACCCTTGAGCTGGGCGCAGAGGGGTACGTATGATGGTGCCAACATGACCTCATCATTCGGGTACATGTATGTCTTCGCCGGCAAAGTCCAGGCGAATATCTCGCAAATGAGTTCAGGTGGCAGCGTCGTTATTGGCGCTTCGCGCTTGGATGTGTCGAGAAGCTGCAGCTGAGGCACAGAATCGGAGTGGGGATTTGAAGAGGTGTCCATGTCCGTGGATAGAGATGGGCGCCTGGAACAAAATGACTCAAAAGAAAGGGACCAGGCTGATGTGTTCATGTTTCGAGTTGTTTTCGAAACCAAAGCTCGGCGGCTATCGCCGAAGCCCCTATGTTATTGTAAGGCTGCTGCTCCAACCTTACTACATTCCTCTACACCATCCAACCTCTCCCTTCCAGGATTGGTTCAGCCCTTGCTGTCTGCATCACATTGCCACTGTTCCGTGCTATCGCACTGCACTACTGCTGTTCATGCCGTCCTCATTGTATTGCTCCTGTCGATCACCTTCAGCCTTGGTTTAGCACACCAATGCCTCAGTCCTCACTGCTCCTTGCTATTCTGCATTGTATCTTCACCGCTACCATTGATTGATTATCATTGGCCTCGATCTCATTGTCTCTTGACTGATCCTCATTTGACCTTCAGATTTCCTTTTCATTGACTCGCCCATATCCCTCCTCAATGATCACCTATACCAATCTTCGACATCCTACCTTTACATTACTGTTGTTGAGTCCTTATCTTACATTCTGATTTATATCTTATGTTATATTCTATTCCTGTTACGTATCTGTCATTACATTGATTGTGACTCCGTACTATACTGATAGCATCTTCTCTTCTTGGTCTTGACCACCATGTACCTTCGCTAGTGGCTGCTCTTGAATGACCACACTATTGTTCTGTCATTCTTGGCTCCTCTTAGTTCTGTCTGGCCGACCGCTCCAGTGTTGACTGTCTCCACAATACGGCAGCCTTCCAGTTATGAACGTCTTGAAAACGAGAACATATCTGAATGAGAAAGTTCACCGCGGTGAACGGTTCACCGGTGAACTGGTGAACTCACCGGTGAACTGCTGACGTCAGCGTTGGCCATGTTTGGCTGGGGCAAGTCCACGGCCAAATACAACGATTGCCTTCTCCCTCCACCAGCACCGCCTTGTTTAGACGTTCCCGCCCTGTCCAGAACGTCCTGCGCCTGTCGAAACCAAAGCTCCGCCCCAATTTCAGTTCGAGATGACAACGTTGTGTTGTAGTATTGACCTCCCTATCCAGTACGCGATGGTTACGCGGTGTTTGGTTAACGGGGGTTGCGGAGGTCCTGTATTTACTGGAGGCCTGCAGCCGATCTCTTCAGTCTGAAGAGAACGGTTGCAGGTGAGTAACCTACTTTATGCCAATATACATCAGTCTGAAGAGAACGGTTGCAGGTTGATATGCACCTTGAACTCTTGACCTACAACACGTTGCGCTGCCTTCGGGCGGCGCAAACCTGGCATGTCACAGCTGGGGCATGGTTAGGAGGAGATCCCTGGGCTCAGAGCACAGGGTGCGCCCACATGGCGCTCGTGCTCCAGCGAGTTGAGTCTCGCATGCCGCGGAGGGCGCGCGGTCGCACCGGATGACAAGCGCCGAAGCCACCTCTGAGTCCCCCGCGTGCGCCGCTTGCTGGAGCATGCCGCGCGCATGTGGCACCGTGCCGCGGGACTGCGCATCGACGAGACGATGTCGGGGGTCCCGCCTGCCCGATAGTTATGTGGCAGCTCCACACATGTGCTATGCTAGCCAATGAATTTATCTTTCCAAAATCCCGCCCATTGTACAGACTTGAGAACACCGGGTGCAGTCGCGCACCTCAGGGCGGACACTGTTAGTCAGCAGTTCACCAAGTGAGCTGACCAGTTCACCAGTTCACCGAGTTTACCGCTTTTGGTGAACTTCCTGGCTCAAGGATTTTCTGTTGAAAACGAGGTGAATAAAAAAAATTACTAGAAACCCAGCGGGTTTGGTTCAATTTGAACCTTGAGGCGAAAAAAAAATGTTCTATAACCTCCATACTATGGCCCAGGCTCAAGTCGAACGAGCTACTTCTGCGTACACATCAAGCTTTCCATAAGTTATGCAGACGCGGACCATCCGCCACTGGGTCAATATTTCTGTACCCAGGAACTCAGTTCACTGCATTCAGGCTCCAGGTAGCCGATGGGATTTCTAGACGCCTGTAGGCCGTGGCGAGGCGCAAAAATCGCCGTCTAGCTCCGGTGAGATCCGGCTAGTTACCCGTCTAGTCACCTTGCCACGGCCTACAGGCGTCTCGAAATAGCTCGGCTAGGCCCGGCTAGGCTCGGCTGGCTCTGCGGCTAGCTGGGCTCTGAACGCAGTGAGTTGGGTTGGTTCAATTTGAGCCTTGAGTTGAAGAAAAGGCTTTGGAGAACCGGTAATAGCCCAGCCTCGAGTGAACCACCTTGCTGTGGACCTGCTTACTTCTGGCTTCGCCAGTAAAGTTTAGCAGACGCGGAACCATCCCTTCCTCTCCTACTTTAAAACGTTAATAAATGGCTGAATTTCAATGAGTTGAAGGTTTTTTCTTTTTTTTGTACTAGTCTGTAACCACCGAAAGTGCTTGCCACATTTTTCAGCAATTGGTTACAGGCTGGTTACGAGTCTAGCCACAATGTTTGAAACCAACGATCAGTGGACTCTTCATGCTCTTGTTTATTCATTTATAAGTACCCTCGTTCTAGTTACAGTCAACACACCTGATCCTTTGGAGGAGGAGGAGGAGGAGGAGGAGGAGGAGGATGTATTACTGAGGTGGTCCCTAAAAGGAACAAGCAGGTACTGTACCTACATACACAGCGTCCAAATGTGGCTGTGCGGTAACCCTTGAACCTACTTATCAGTAAGTAGACACCTCACGAGTTAGAACTTAGACAATAGGCTGACGGGATGTGCAGTCTATCCAGGGATCCTGAAGATAACGGGGAAGTAGTGTGGTGTCTCGTTTAAGACAGCCAGAACCTCGTAGACATACTTGGCAAACAACCTCATGGCTTTCCGAGACGCGACAAGCCTCAGAAGGAACGCGTAGTTGGTGATTGCCGCATATTATGATCTAGTATCGGGATCGCAGCTGTCCAGATTCGCTAGGAACTGCGTCCTCAAAAGCACGAGGCGAGGGCTGAAAGTGCAATCAAGAAGTGCATGCACCTCGTCTTCTACAGCCCTCCTACAAAATCTGCACAACCTAAGGCGGCGTGGAACCGCTCCCCTGTATCGTAAGGGGTAACGTAGCCGCTCAATGCTTAAGTTGTGATCCCCGAGATACAGGCCGGTGATGGCCTTGCGATGCGCTGGGATGGGAACCATCGTGAGGTAGTGTCGAAGGCGGCGGGTGACAAGGAACAACGACTTGTCCTCGCCAGACTCCACACGATTGCGAAGTAGATGGGTCTTGCAAAGGTGGTCGATCTCATACTGCAGATGGGCATCGGCGATCTTTGTAACGTGCTCGGCCAGGGATCAGTAACCCTATCACGTTTGTTTAAACAAATTGTGTCTAGACGCAAATCACCATTTAAACAGGTGTTTAATCTAAACACCTTTAACCGCACAGTGTGGTGATCCGGGCCGTTCAAAGGGCGGTTTAAACAGTGTTTAAACGGGCCAAAAAGGCATTTTATACCGAGCTGCATGCATACATAAGCAGGGAGACAACGCAACAAGACTCTGACTGGGCCAACTTAGAGTAGTAATTCATAAATGTAATGTTTTTTTTTTTTTTGGGGGGAGCGTTTGGATAATACATCTCAGTATCTCAGTTTGCAAAGCATTCCAAGTGCATCCGCTGATTTCATTGGAATTAACGAACATAGCCGGGTCAAGTTGTCCAGGAGGAAATGCCGTTACACACAGGTTTAAGCCTTTGTGTGGGACTCTGGCCATTCAGAATTATCCTACTCCAATTTTCCGCATGTTGGGCCGTATAGACACTAAAACCCCCTTTAAATTTATCCAGTCATCCGGCAGGGAATCTTCACCAAGAAGTGTACCGCTCCAGGTATTAAGCACCAATTGTTTTTTCCTTGCCAATGGGCCAAAGCGGACACGATTAGTGAGCATCTGATCTCGTTTCAACGTGCCGTTCATCATTGACACCCAGTGGTTATGAATTTCAGCTTCCGAAGCGTTTATTTTAGTTTCAAACATTCTTTCATTTCTCAAGTTCCAGATCAGGTGCATTGATGTCGAAACAATGATTGTGAATAGACGGTTCTTCGCAACCCATATTTTACCATTGGGTGAGGTAGACCTTTCTAGGCCACACCCAAGTAATAAACCCCAATTTAGTCTCGGCCAAGAAGGATATTTCAGCTTCCAAAGTTTCTCGGCGAGGTACCAGACTTGCCGTTAGCCAGGTGCGTCGCATTCTAGTAAGATGTGTTCCAATGATTCTAGGACTTGACAAGTCGGGCATCGTGCAAAGGCTTCAAGGTTTGGTACATGGTCCCAGAATGTTCCAACATGATAAATGTCATGCATGCATTTCCACAGGAAATTTCGGGTCAGTCGGTGGATGGTGTTAGATCTTATTGAGTTCCAGATCGCATAGTCAGTCGGAGAGTGTCCAAACTGCTCTGCAATGCAGCAGCGAATACGGTCAATGTTAGTGTTTGTGGACTTGCGTACTGGCTTATCCTTCATGGATCTTATCACCTTTGTAAAAAGGCGTTGACTTCCTTCCTGCAGCAATATTCCTGGGACCGTGAACATCAAGTCTGTTTGGGTATCTAGAATTGTCGGAGTGGGCTTCAGTGACACTAACTCGACTGCTGGGTTGGTATCCGTAGTCTTGAAGTAAGTCCTCCCCGTTCTTTCTTGTAATCTTGCAATGATACACTTGATCAGCGAGTTGCAGTTGGAACAGCCCGCACCTCGCCCGCACCTCCCAAGGCCAACAACCAGGCCACTGAAGTATTTGTCAACAGGTATAGATGGAAAGTCTCCAAGTCAGTAACTCGCTCAATCCGGGACCGATTCACCTCATCTGAAGTATATCTTTTTCACTAGAATGCCCTCGACACGCTCGTCAACACGTGCCGGCCGTCGCGTCCTCCATGCACCAGCGGCAACGCAGACTTTGTCGTCCCAGTTTTGCCACATCTTCAAAAAATCAGGTACACGTTCTCATGCATTTTTTACTCGATGATCCTGAACTAATGTGGGTAGTGTTTCATTAAAGAACCCCAAACACGTTCGCCAATACGCGCCGGCTGCCGCTTCCACAACGCACCGGTGGTAGCATGGACTTTGTCGTCCCAGTTTTTCCGCATCCTCAAATAACCAGGTATGCGTTCCCATCCAGTTTTTACGCGAAGATCCTGAACCCAAGCCTATAGGGCTTCATTAAAAGGCCCCAAACATGTTCGCCAATACGCACCGGCTGCCGCTTCCACAACGTACCGGCGGTAGCATGGACTTTGTCGTGCCATCCTCAAAAAACCAGGTATGCATCCACATCCATTTTTTACTCGATGATCCTGAACCCAAGCCTCTAGGGCTTCATTAAAAGGCCCCAAACATGTTCGCCAATACGCGCCGGCTGCCGCTTCCACACCGCACCGGCGGTAGCATGGACCTTGTTGTGCCATCCTCAAAAAACCAGGTATGCGTTCTCATCCATTTTTTACTCGATGATCCTGAACCCAAGCCTCTAGGGCTTCATTAAAAGGCCCCAAACACGTTCGCCAATACGCGCCGGCTGCCGCTTCCACAATGCACCGGCGGTAGCATGGACTTCATCGTCATAGCCTCAGACTCCAGGTATGCATTCTCATCCATTTATTGCTCAATGATCCTGAACCCAAGCGTCTAGGGCTTCATCAATGTACCCCAACCACGTTCGCCAATACACACCAGCCGCCATTTCCCCAACTTGCCGGCGGCACTGCGGACTTCGTCGTCATAGCCTCAGACTCCAGGTATGCATTCTCATCCATTTATTGCTCAATTATCCTGAACTCAAGTGTCTAGGGCTTCATCAATGGACCCCACCAGCGGCAGCACGGACTTCATTGGCACAATAAAAACACAAGAGGTGAATTGAGTTCATCATTTATAGCTCCTGACTAATTAAATATTCTACAGCAGGCCTTTGGTTAATTCATCAAGTCCACAAAGCCCAGGAAACACCTCTTGCGGGGGGGTGCCTCTTCCTTGTTGCTGTCGTCGGAAATGTCGATGACATCCAGGAAGATGCGCTTTCTGGACGGGCCTGCAACAGGTTCGCCAAGTCGAGCGGGTGTGCTGTAGGAAGGTGCCGCCTCGGTGCGGACGTGAGAGCTGGGTGGGGGTGTGGGTGTGGGAAATGCGAGCTGATGATGCCGCTTCCGAGGAGTCTCGACAGCCGCTGTACTGGCTCATGCAGCAACGGGAGTGGGGGTGGGGGCAGCAGGTGCAGGAGTGACATGTACTCTCTGAAACCCTGGGAGTGGCTCTAAAGCCCAGCCAGGACGGCTGGCTATCCCGCGAGCAGCGAGATAGGGCACCACCCAATCATGCCACTTCTGCTCCGCAGCCTGTAGGACATGCTTGGCGTGTGCGTTGCGCACCCAATAGTTGTCTCCCTGGCTCATGAAATATGTATCATATGCGGCGCGATATGCCCGGAGAGCGGTTCGGACCTGCACAGGCAGAACTGGGGTTGCTTGGGAGACAAGGCGATGGTCTTGTACTTTGTGGGATATTCAGTATGCGGTGTCAATGGAATTAGTTTGGCAGAGCGCACGACCATAGTGAGCTTGAATTTTTCCCAGTGCAGTGAAGTTGTCTGCTGACCCCATGGTGACGCGCAGTTTGATGGGTCTACCAAACATCGCCTGGAGATCTTCTGCAGGGAAGAGCTCAAGAGCTTTCCAGAGGATAGCGTGGTGGCGGACATTTGTCTTGAAGTGGGTCGGTTGACTGCACCAAAAAGGCAGTGGGTTTCTTGGGGGGTGATCATGGTGTTTCCAAAGGTACACTGACCGGTTGAGCTCAAGTTCACAGCAACTTATAGCTTTTAGACTGATTCATTTGCTTTGAACACTTAATGGGTGTTCTGCAGCCACTCAAGTGGCAGCCGACTCTGTGGCAATTGTTCGCTCAATGCTTTGGCCAAGCGGCAATTTGTGCTTTGCCATATTGGGACTTCGGCATCATTTTTTGGCCGACCACAATGCACTCGCACTTCGGCGCGCACACAGACAAAGCACGGTGCTTCCTAGTCTGGTTTTGTATATAGCGTGAGTGGCTATTCATTCTCTTGATTCCAACCCCCGCTTATCACACTTTCAGTCTTCCTCCTCTTCCACCTACTCGCACCACCTCGCTACGATGCCACTAAAGGCAAACAAGGGCGGGCCTAAATCCAAAGAAATGTTCAAGGCTTACAACACCGCTGACGTACCTGATGTCATGCCCTTGCCAGTGCTCGCAAATGTTGCTTCCACCAAAGGCGAGGAAACAGCTGTACCAAAGCTGAACGACTTCCAGCACAGTTGGATTCTCGATGTTGGGATCCGAGGTGTGGACCTTCCGAGCCTTACAGGAAAAGCTGCTAGCGAGCTTTACGACCGGGTGAAGCACGATGTGTTTGATGCGAAAGCATTCCAGCACACAGCCCAGCCTCAGGATACTGCTGAGGAAGCCACCCTGGCTGCACTCATTGCGGACTGGAAAAAGAAACATCCCAAGAAAGCCGAGCCTTGCGGCGTAGATGACAGTAATGTGAGCGACAATGAAGAAGACAAAGGTGGACACGCAGGTCTCCTACGCAGATACACCAAGAGCGGGTGGCATCTGGTGAGTTTCTCTTCTTACCTTGTATCACTGAGAAATCACTATTAACATCATCACAAATAGGCGATCCAGAAGGTGATGAGCAACAAGCACACGGCTGAAAAGGGGAAACGGGCCACCAACCTGAAGGGCGACCCTGGTGAGCCCACGACAACCGAGGCCTCAGCAACGGCAACAGCAATGTCGAAACTCCTTGGTCTAGCTGCCTTCACCGGTCATGACAAGTTTCGTGAAGATCACCATGATGAGATCCACAAATATTCGAAGGGTTTAGCTGGTGTAAATGCAGGGGGCAAGTTTCACCAAGCTGAAGCTCTCCTGTGGGTGAAAGAAGATCAAGCCTCCTGGGATGCGGTGGCAATGGATACTGGGGATGTAGACTGGACCGAGTAAGTTTCTTCATGTCCTATTTTTCGTTCACCACTTACACAACCCCAGGCGTCAGAAGTTGGTAGCAAACGGCTTCAAGAACATGGTCAACAACCTCCACACCAGCGGAAAGTTCCGTCCTTTCATGGCAACAATGCTTATGGCTTGGATCGACGACAAGGGGAAGCTGAACTTCGAGTGGCAAGTTGTCGTCCCATTTACTTGCTTGATCGCTGCTTACTTACCATTAACGCAGGGCCGAGGCCGTTCCCAGGGACATCCATGTCCGGCAACCATTCGAGAAGCAATACTCCGAACTTGTTGAATGCAATGTCAATAGCATGTACTCATGGGCAGAGAAGCCTCTCAAAGGTAAGACACCCATCAGTACGAGGTTCTATTCTAACACACCAAGTAGATTATGTGGCCACCCTCAAAGATTCCTCGACAACACCGCCTCTTTTCCCTCTGACTGTTGATGCGCTGGACGATGTGCTCCCCAAAATGCTTGCACAGACAGTGAGCACCTTCTTGATTGCCTCATACGGTTCGTGGTTTCTATTACAGGATATTTTCATGTTATTAACTTTAGCAACACTACAGAAGCTGCATTTGGGAGTCAAGATGTACCATGGGCAGCCATTGCGAGCTCACCAAATGAGTATTACAACACCGGCCTGCCACTCCGGTTCACCGCAACCGGGCTCACGGATTTGAAGCGCAACAAGTGGTCGGACTTGGGCACCACATTTTTTTTTTTTTTTTTTTTTTTTTTTTAAAAATCAAGTTTATTTCCCCGCTGTGGCGTACCATATGTTAGGGACCTCGCTGTTCGTAAGTAGAATCTAAGTATAGTAATGTCCGTGTAGTGCGTGTGATATCGGTAGTGCGACAAGGCTCGATGTGCTACATAAGCGCAAAGAGCGGGGTGACCCGCAATAGGCCGCGGAGGCGGCAGAAGTAAGTAAGGTAAGTGATTTTCGGAGAAGTAATAAAAGTAAAGTAAAAAAGGGGAGATAATATAACTACCGGCTGGTGGGGAGCAGCTCTTGGAGCGGGGGAGAGGTACCGGGCGGGGGAGCAGGGGAGCAGGGGAGCAGGGGGAGCGGGGGGAGCGGGGGAGCGGGGGTTTGGGGGGGGGGGGGAGGGGCTGGGCGTGGGTGGGGGCGGTCGGGTGAGCGGGCGGAGCGAGGCGGAGCCGGTCGCTAGTCTGTGGTGGGATCGTCCGGCTCGTAATCGGGGATATCCCCGAACACGTTCCGGAACCTGGTGGTGCGCGCGACATATTTGAACAGGAGGGGGAGTAGTCGTGGGAGGGAGAGAAGCCGGTTTACGTGCCGCGCGGCGGGGCCGCCAAGGCGGAAGAGCTCGAGTCGCGCCCCTTGGTGCGCAGGGCATTCCAGGAGGAAGTGGAATACGGTTTCGTCACACTGGAAGCAGCATGGGCAAAGTGGGGAGTCGGATTTTTGATGCGGTGGAGGTGTTTGTTTAGTATACAGTGACCAGTGCGCAATTGTATGAGTATGGCGACAAGGCGTTTCGGCGCGCGCGTCGCGAATTTAATGAATTCTCGCGACGGGAGCTTGTCGTCGAACTGTCCGAGCCGTGCGTAGCGCGGCGATTGTTTCCATTGCTCCTTGACGTGTGTTTTTAGGCGCGCCATGTTGTCTTGCCACGCTGCCGCCTTACTACGCGGAAGTCGTTCGCGCAGCACCAGGGGTAACATGGCTGTGGGCGAGGATCCCTCTTGTGCTGCTCTCTTGGCTTCGATGTCCGCCCGTTCGTTCCCTGCCACGCCTTCGTGCCCTGGAGTCCAGCGGAGCGTAAGCGCCACCCCCGGATGTTTCTCTAAAACCCGCCGCGCGTGCGTATCCCACCAGTCCCACACATAATGGGATGGGGTTGGCTTGTGGGAAGCTGTCGCCTTGAGCGCCGGTTGGCTGTCAACGTAAACGCTGACAGCCCCGGTCACCCCCGCTTGGTCTAGCAAAAGCTGCATTCCCAAGCTTCCCCCCGCTACTCCCTCTCCTTCGTAGACCGTGTGGTCCACTGCGTCCCCTAGCCTGAACCGCAAACTACTCACCTCAGTCCCGTCTCGGAACAACACCGCCGCCGCCCCCACTTTCTCGTCGATGCCTGACCCGTCCGTGTAAAGTTTCCACCGTGCGTCGTCTTTGTTCTCTTCCTCCTTCGCCTCTTCTCTCGAGCTCCCTATGCTCAGGGCCTGACTCGATTCCCAACTGGCGCCGAACCTTACCGCGCTCACTTTCTCCATCTCCCAGGGTTTGACGTCGAAGTCCGCCATCAAGTTGTGTATCGGGGTCAGGTGCCGACCATCCCGCTGGCTGTAACGCGCCGCTTGGTGTACCACATCGTTCAGCGGGTGCGTGTCGGGCAGGGTGCTGAGGCGTAGCGCCGCGCGGTAGCGGGTCTTGTTGATCAGGTGCTCCGCCGGTAAGAGGTCGGCGAGGACGTCGAGGGCGTCGGTGGGTGTCGAGGGTAGCGCCCCGGTGATGGCTATCGCCGCGCGCCTTTGTATTGTGCGCACCTTCTTGACGAACGCGATCTCCCGCGGCTTCTTCCCTGTCCGCCTGTTCGCCGCCGGTGGGTTAGCAAAAATGTCGGCGGCGTACAACATTTGTGGTACGCAGACCGCGAGGTATAATTGGCGCATCTGTGCCGCCCCGATTCCGCGCACGCGCGCAAAGCGCGCGTATCTACCCAGCCACGCTTGTCCCTTCGCCAGCGCCGCCGCTGTTTGTTCGTTCCACCGCAGGT
Source organism: Mycena rebaudengoi (assembly GCA_029282285.1). Taxonomy (NCBI): domain Eukaryota; kingdom Fungi; phylum Basidiomycota; class Agaricomycetes; order Agaricales; family Mycenaceae; genus Mycena; species Mycena rebaudengoi. Next base: position 3,075,021 of record JARJCX010000002.1, on the reverse strand, counting down.
CTCGGCTGAGGTGCACCCCCAGTAATTTGACTGACGTCGCAGATCGTATAGTGTGGTTCCCGAGCTGTAGGGAGAAGCGCGGGATGGGGACCGTCCGGCGGAGCAGGAACGGGTGCGGCTGCCTATCGCGCGAGGCGTCGAGCAGCTGATACTTGTCGGGCCCGAACGAGGCGTTGTGGCCGTCTGACCACATCGTTATACCCTCGCGGCGCCCGAACATACTTTCCACACCCGCGTGGGAGCGTACGAAGTCGCGGGCGATCACCACCGGCGTGTTGTCGTCGATGAATAAGAACTCGAACTCACCCCTCTTCTCCTTAGCCACTTTCGCCAGTCCAGCGTTGTAGAGGGAGTAGGCGATGATGGAGATTGGGTCGCCTTGGTCGAGCCCGCCGTCTACTGTGAAGGGCTCCGACTTGTAGTCGTCGAAGCGGATGCAGGCTTTGCGATCGGCAAAACGCCGCCGCAGGAAGTCGGTGTACTGACGGGGGACACCGAGCATACGCATGTCATGGTATAGCCGGTCTAGGTCCACGCTGGGGAATGCGCTCTTGACGTCCATGCAGAGTATACTGGCGACCTTTCCTGCGCGCCACGCGTCTTTCACCACTTTCAGGACCATGTGAATGGCATCCGTGGTCGTGCGGCCGGGGCGCCCACCGAATTGATTGTTGGGGAGGATGCCTGCCAGCTCCGCCGCGTCGGCAATTTGTACTGTCACGCACCCATGGTAGAGGCGCGCGTCTCCATCCGTGAGGCAGATGGGTCGGTGGGCGCCGGGCGCCGAATAATCTGGCTTGCCTGGCTTGCGTAAGGCCAGGCTGTCGATGTGCGCCCACCCCGGAGGGTAGTAGCGCAAGGCATCACACGACCTGTAGATTGCGCCGTAAAGGGGGACCAACAGGTGGGCGTTGTTAGTGAAGACGCAATTGGGCGTGGTGCCATCGCGTGTGGCCTTAAATGGCTTCATCTTCCGTATTACGCGGTGGATCAGCGCATCGGAGATGGGCTCGTACGTCCAGGCGGGCTCGGGATAAACCACGTCGGCCGGGACGGAGCTCTGTGCCATCTTAGGGGGGAAGAAAGCTTCGTAGAGCATGGCGCTCTTGTCGGCGTTCGTGACCGCCTGGCGGACGACGTCCCCTGCAGTGTTACGTTTCTGCAGGGTGGGCATACGCGCCCTGCCTCCGTCAGAGGTGGGGCCCGTCGCGAGTCGGTGGGCTGTCCAGACGCTACTGGAGTCCAAGCCCTCCATCCACTCGATCCAGTGCCCCTTGCGGACCAGCCGGACCTCCTCGGAGTAGACGTTGCGGGCGATCCGCGCCTCCTCATGCACCGGATGCCCCAGCGCGAAGCGATGGTGGTACGAGTCTTTCGTAACTCGTTCCATCTCACGCTTCATATTCCGTAGCCGTTCTGAGAACCAGCGCTTGGAATACGGCGACGGCTTCGACAGTGGGACGTGCGCCTCGACGCAGTTTCGTATAGCGGTACGTACCTTGTCGATCGCCGTGTCGATTTCGCCCGTCGTGGCGTAGCTTACGACGCGTCCGACCTGTAGCAGCTCCGTCTGGAGCTGCTCTCGGAAGTCCTCCCATACCGTCTTCCGCCAGAGTGGTCGGGGGGTGAAGTCGAACACGACGGGGGCAACGTCGAGGCGGAAGACTATGGGAATATGGTCAGTTTTATCAGGGCGATCGGCGGGAGAAGTGTTGCAGCTGATAAAGCTGGGAAAGAGGGAGGGAGAACACCACACGTTGTCCACCCTCGTATAGTTGCCTGTGGCCAGGGCTTTGAGGGTCGGGATGTCGCGTGGTAGAACCATTTTCATATGGTGCGCGTCGAGTAATTCGAGGAGCGGCTGGGCGAGATCGAGGTTGGCTCTGGTGAACAGGTGGTGGTTGCGCACTTCGTCCCAGAGGGGGTGATGTCTATTGAAATCTCCGGCCAGGATGTAGCGGAGGGGGAGCCGCGGGCATTCGTTGCTGGCTGGGTCATTCAGGTGGTCGCGTATCACCTCCAACGCTGCGTTGTGGTCGCAGTCGTTGTAGACGTTTAGTACTTGTATGGTGCCGAAGTCCCCATGTATCTGCACCGCCGTGACGTCCTGGGAAGGGAGCGGGATGGGCGACCAGTGGCCCGAGGAGAGCTTTGTATTCACAAGGATGAGGGAGCGCGTGGCGGGGGGGTTCTTTGCGTAAGTGGTGGGGTAAACCGTGGTCCAGCGCGGGTTACTGCGTGTCTTCCCCAGGAAGTCTATATGTGGTTCTTGGATGAGAGCGATGTCGACGCGGTCAGGGTGCATTGAGTGGAGGAGGGTGTGCTGTGCGGCATTGGATCTGTTGACGTTCAGTTGCCAAAAACAGAGCTGCCCGGGTATAGCTGTGGGTTGCGGTGTACTCATTTCCGGCCGTCCACGGGCTTCCCGGGGCGTACGAGGCTGGCGAGGCGGTTGTCGGTTAGCGCGTCGTCGTCGTCATCGTCGATCGCCGGGGGGGGGGATGGGTACGTCGGGAATTGCGGTATAGATGCCCGCACCGCCTCCTCGGACTCGTCGCCCAGGTACTCGTCCCAGGAGGGGGGTGTAACACCACCGTTATCGTCTTTGCGTTTCTGCAGGTACTCCCGCCATTGCTGCGCCTCTCTCTCGATCCTCCTGGCCCGCCGCTCGCGGCGCATCAGCTGCTTGGCTGCCTCCTCCTCGTCTTCCGGATGCTCCGCCTCCGAGTCTGACTCCAGCTCGTCACTCTCTTCCCCAGTCGCAAAGAGCTCCTCCACCTCCCCGCCATCCGTCGACGCTGCCTGCAAGCTCACCGGCCTAGGGGGGGGCCGCTTCCTCCCGCCAAGGCTGCGCTGCTTGTCGAGGCACTCCGCCGCCCGGTCTGTAATCCGCCGCCCGCGCTCGCCGCAGCTGTACCCGCTCGCTCCTCAGCCTGCGCTCTCCCCTCCGGCGCCGCCTGCGTGTTGCTCCCCGAGGGCGGGGACCCACTCCCGCCCGGGTTCGCCCGACGCATCGGCGCCTGCCCTCTAGGCTGTGATAACACCTCCGCTACGCCTGCCGCTGTCTCCGCACGCCCCGCAGCTGGCTCTCCCACCATCACACCCGCCGTTCGCAGATTGCTCGGGACGCGGGGGGCATTCATCTCCCTCGCTCTCGAGCTCGACGCTCCGCTCGGCGCTGCGCGCACAACTCGTTCCCTCGCATCGCCCTCCAGCGCCTCTCTACGCCCGGGGTCCATCTGCCCCCATCCGTCGTCTCTCGGTGCCTCGCCTGCCGTGCGCCCCTCAACGGCCGGTGTGCTCCTCTTCGGTCCGATACCGTACGTGGTGAGGGGCATTTGGCGAGACCCCCGACTGTCCGCCGTCCACCCGCTCACGTTGGGGTCGTGAGCGCGCGTGAAGGGGACTCCCGTGAACGCCTTCGCCGTCGCGCTCGCCCCGGAGTCGCCCGTCATCCTCGCTCTCTCGACCGCCACCAGCGGGCTCGACAGCCCTGGTTTACTCACTGTCCTGGTCCCGCCTTTTTTCCCCGCCGACTCGGCCCAACCGCCTCTCCACTCATTCCCCAGTTGCCAGGTAGCGTTCTGGTTGTCGTCCTCCCTCCAGTGCAATGCTTCCCAAGTCGCTGGGTCGCTGGTGAGGAAGTATTTGAATTGCGCATCTGGGTTGCGTTCTAATGCGTACTGCAGTTTGTTAGCGTAAAAAGGGCAGTTGCGGTCGGCTGCCCCGTGCCCCATGTGGGGCCTGCGCGCTCCTCTACAGTTCGAGCACGCCCTTTCTGCGTCAGGCGCTGTGCACTCCGTCGTCCTGTGCATCTCTCCGCAGCGCGCGCAGGTGTCATGGATCGAGTTGCAGGTCGCCGCAACGTGGTCTGTACCGATCAGCTGGCATTTCACGCAGCGTGTCGGTTCGGACAGCAGCTTCCTGCCCCAGATTCGCTGGCCATCGACAAAAATGCCGTTTTTCAGGACGCGGTTCGCCACGGACGCGTCGGCGAAGCCAAAGATCGCGTGGGCCGTGCGTTGTCCTTGCCGCCTGCGCGCGGGCGGTTTAATGTAGCGTGCGCTGGTGATCGCCCCGCGCGCCAGACGGTTGTCGTCTTCTACTACCCGTATTGCCCCATCTACGCTGGGGTCGAAGGTAACGGGTAAGAACTCCATCACCAGCGATGGGCTCCTCTGCTTAAAGATGGAAGTCCCCCCCATCGCTGCGAGGAATGGAGCCATTCGCGCTCTCTGCCAGTCTGCGGCCTGGACGGAGCTCATCGTGAGCACTACGTCGCCGCTGCGCAGCAGCCTAGCGCCGACGAAGGCAGCCCCCTCAGGCGGGTCTTGCCCCGTCGCCGTCGCCGCCGCAGCCATCGCCATTCTGGCCTTGGCGACAATCTCCTTGGAGGTCAGCTTCGCCAGCCCGTGCGTCGTTACTTCCGGCGCACGGGCTATTAGTATCTCAGTCTCCCGCTGCGCCGCCTTGGCCAGCGCTACCGCGCACGCCCGCGACGAGGGTAGTGTCGGCGCGGCCGCGCCTCCCGCGGCGGCTGCGTACGTTCGCTGCGGCGCGCCTCCCGCCGCTGTCGAGGCGGGGGGGTTGAGGGCAGGCCCCGCAGGTCCTTCGCCATTAACTGCGTCTGCTGCCTCCGTGGCCTGGCACGTCGCACGGTCAAGGAGCTCAGTGGTGGTACGGAGCGAGTCTACCTGCTCGTCAACCGTTCGCGTGAGTACGCTGGCTGCCTCGAGCAGCGTGTGGCTCGCGGACGCCTCTCCCGCCTCGCGTGCCTCGTCTCGTTTCGCCGCCTCAGTGGCTAGGTCGCTCAACGTCCTGAGTTCGTCGCGGATGTCGTCGAGGGCGTGGTCGATCCGTCGGTGCTCCAGCATTACCGCCACCGCGCGTATCGCATCGGTGGTGGTGGCCGGGCCACCCTGGGCGGCTATGCGCAAGAGCACGAGCGCCGTTTTGTCCACAGAAATTTGGATATTTTGCCTTTCCTCCGCGAAGCCCTTGGCGACAAGGTAGGCGTACGCCGACTCGTGCGTTTCGGTCGCCCACTGAGTGGAACTAGTACTCAGCTGGTATAACTCCTCTCTCCCTTTGGTCAAGAGGCCAGCCATTTTCAGCGTGTCCGGTGTCGTCCTCGTCGTGCGCTTCGGCGCTTCAGTGTCCGGGGCTTTCTGTGGCCCCGAGGGCGAGCGGCGGCTCGTTCTTTCGCTAGCAACTCCAGGGGCTTTAAACATGTATTATAGGCGGTTCAAGTGGTAGCTAGTTAAGCTAAGAGCCCCGTAGTGCCCTGATGCTAGGCCCCGTACAAAAATTTGACGGGTCTTCGATCAGTGAACCACGTGGTTTGTTGCCAAGAAGAGTCCGGCACCACATTGGTGCTGGCAGCTGGAACAGGGACTCGGGGTTTGTTCCGCAAGGCTCCTCTACCCCCACCATGTTCTCGTTCGCCTTCGCTGGCCCCACCTCCACCTCCACCTCCACCGCTGCCACCGCCTCCTCCTCCAGTGGTACCACCTCAGTCGCCTTCACCAGCCCCGCCACGTCGTTCACCTTCACCGGCCCCACCTCCACCTCCACCACCACCACCGCCTCCTCCTCTGGCGGTACCACCTCGGTCACCTTCACCAGCCCCGCCATGTCATTCACCCTCACCGGCCCCACCTCCACCGCCGAAGAAGTGTGGGAACAAGCGCAAGGCAGAAGTTCAGCTTGTTCCCGAGGATGGTGCAGCGGAAACATCTGGCAGTCGATGCCCTGGAAGAGTGCGCAAGACACCTAAGTAAGTTCTGATGCGCACATCTAATTTATGCTATGACTCATTCACTTCTCAAGGAGGCTGCTTTAGAACGTCAACAGCAGGTTGCAGCTGCAGCGAGTGGTCCCAGGGCAAAACCTCGGTAAATTTTGATGTATATGTCTACGGCGAATGATGCTAATGAATATCAGCTTTGCATACATTCCAGCAAGTCCGAAGAAGCAGAAGACCCAGAGAAAGGCAAGGTACAAAATTAAGTTTGACTGTTGGATACACGGAACTGAAGTGTCGCGCTAGAAATTAAGTTCTGCCCAAACTGAAGCCCGTGTGGGTTCTGCGCGCGGACTTGAGTTATGAGGGAACTGAATTGCACTTGAGTTTTAAGCGACTTAAGTGTTCTTCAGTTCCCTCAGAACTGAAGTGCTGTTCTACGACTTAAGTAGTCGATTATATGTCTAGTTTTACAAATCTTAAGTTTATCTCCAGAACTCGAGTTATGGAAGACTTAAGACCTGGGTGAACTGAAGTTCTGGATGAACCCCCATGGGATATGGTATATAGGTAGGGTAATGTAGTATGCTATTACATCGGAGAACTTAAGATGTACCGCAACTCAAGTTTGAAAAACAGTCTCAACCGCCTAGAACTTAAGATGAGCTAATTAAGTATTTGCCGGATCAAACTGTACCACAACACGGTCGTACAAATTTTCGGAAAATCCGAAATACTGGTTAGAGGAGGAGAAGGAGGAGGATGTATTACTGCGGAGGTCCCTAAAAAGGAACAAGCAGGTACTGTACCTACATACACAGCATCCAAAATGCAGTAATATACCCCGCACTGGAAACATCAGTGGCAGACATTGGTAACCACTGATGGGCGACCCCTGAGCATTGTGAACCACTGAGAACCACTGAGAGCCACTGCTAGCTACCCAACCAATACTGCAGTACACAAGAAGGGAGGGTCATTTAATCTCACTACATATTCCACCACCATTTATCATTTTTCCTATATTTCACTGGGAAATAGTGTGTATCAGTGATTCCCACTGTTTCCACAAAGCTCGATTTGCAGTTCTATTCAATCCACAGAGGTTACAGATTAATAAACCAGTATCCCCAGAAATGATTTCAGCCGCCAACTCATAATCCATACAATGGAGGTTTACTCCCTCTACTTGCCCAGAAAATATATTTAATATTTAATCGGAACCTGTTGATTACCAGTGGGTATCATTGGAATCGGTCAAATCCAAACTCAGCTGCTGTGAAGCATAAAACCGATATTATGTAGCACAAGTCAGCAGTTAACGGTGAGAGCCAATGGGAATTGCTGGAAACTGCTTCGGAAAGGAGCAGAGATATCCAGTGTCGAACAGCATCTGCCACTATCTAATTTCCTTGATCAATGGTAAATAACATGCAACAGTGGCCACCAGCAGCCAGTGGTGGCCAACGTTGGCCACCAGTAAACTTTCCAGTCCGGGGTTTATAACTCCCAAAATGTACGCTACAGTCATCAACAGTCACGGTGCTTTGGTAGCCTACCTACTTGATAGTAAATAGTCATCTCACGAATAGACTTGGTTGAAGGGCGCTGAATTACCCAGAAATCTTGAAGGCAACAGGGAAATCAAGGGGATCCAAAAATGCGAAAAAAAACATATCACCTACATATTTTTTTTCGGGGTCCCAGGGACCCCCCCCCTAGCGGAGCCATCACGTGCCATCAAAATTCCTTTTCAGGACGAGTGCATTCACAAAAAAAATCTGTCATGATTCATTAATAGGAACATGAGGCTGTCTGTGGGCAGCTAGTTCCATGAAACCAAGTGCCAATAGCTCCTATGCTTTCTCTGGTGTTTCTTCCCCCCACAGCCCTCTCAAATTCAATGTGATCAGTTTCTAGACAGCCGATGTGATACTTAGTACTGTGATACATCAAACTAAGGTCTTCGAGCTGTGAGAGTCAGCTTGAATCACTTCCACCACATTTTATGAGGATCTCAATTTGTCCCGGTCCAGGTGAAGTTTTTGATGCCGAATTCACTGACACAGTTTGCAATTGTGTATGTTTCCATAGCAAGCAGCACCTTCTTGACCTTGTCGACCACCGGCTCCTTCATCTCCTCTTGAAGTTTCGCAGTATTCCGAAGCTGAATAGGTCCGTGATCTCGTGTTCATCAACGTCCATCTGGAGCTCGGGAACTGCCGGATCGTAGTCAGAGTCGTCTGAAGAGTCAGAGTGTGTTCCCGGATCATCGTCGTCGGGAAATGTTGTGTCCATGGACTCAGAGAGGAGTCATATGGGACAGATATCGCTGCAGCAACCCCTAATAGGGTTAGACCGAACTGCTGGAACTGATTGATGGTCACTATGTGACTCAATGGGGGCTGTTGCTATACGAAATGCCCCAGACGTTCTGACCTGATCTCCGCGCTCCATTTTTCAAACTCCGACGGTCCGGCGGACCGCAGGGCCTGCAGGGCTGATCAGGCAGAACGGCTGGTAACGAGACTGGTCCAGAGCAGATTACTTTGCCTTGTGAATGCCAATTTAATTCTTATGTTTCATTGCCTATTGCACTTCAAGTTCAGCCCGAGCGAAATTAAAATGACTATTGGCATGTATAAATTAAAATGAAGGTAGTTAAATGATTGCCTACTCGGCTACTTGTTCGGTGTTGTTTAAGAAGTTAAAAATCGGCCTCTTATTGGTGTCTTGGTCCTCCCGGTGCACCAGTGCATCTGGGCTGCACCGTGGTCGTATATACACTTGTTTGGGCCCGAGGCCATAGCCAGATATCATCATATGGCTAGCTCCTGATCACATCACGCCGTTCTGTGTGTTCTGTCTGGACTATGGTCTGGCATCATGCCAGATCGTATGTCTCCACCGGGCCATCCGTCTCGTCCGATGAGAGCTGCCTCCGTTTAGTGCTCTCTGCGGGTTTTATGCGAACCGTCTGTATGCTCATAGCCGCCATTCTCTCGGCCACTTGAGCATCCTGTGAATGATTCGTATGGGTGGCAATTTGAAGGTTTGAAAATATATCAGCACGCTGCGCGCAAAAAACAACAACAACATATGGGTGCAAGAATTACCTTTCACGGAGTATTACTCAGAATTCTTGAATTTCTGTATACCAACACATATGCATATCAAAAGCTATATGAAAACTAGGTCAAGTAAAATTAACAACTGTTTTCTGGAAGCCACGATTCGGCGACAAGAGGGCTGATGAACAAATAAACAAACAGCACCTTACAGATGAAAAGTCATTAAACATATATTAGTCTTAGTAACCTGAAAGCTCACTACTGAAAAAAATTCCGGCCGCAAATATCTCATAGCGCGGAGATTGGGAATTATATTTAAACATAACGAGATAGTTAAATTCAGGGTGCATGTTGAAAGCGAAAATAGATCCGATACATCAAGAGATAAACGAGCGGAGTATAAATAGAGACACATATTCCAACATAGCTGGCTACTGAAGTGCATAGCCTATCAGGTTATGGGCCAACTGGGAGGCGGTATACGCGTACTCGGTACAAAGGACGAAAAAAAGTAAGTACGAGGTCATGCCGGGCAAAGCCACGGCCCTTTACCCCAAGTGAATGAAAAAATACAGTATGACGGGGAGAGGTCCGAGTCCCCGTCGATAGATTCATGAGTGCGACTCTTGAATTTTTTTCAGCCGCTGATTTTTTCAGCCCTGATTAATAGCACCCCTCAGTCTGAGGTTTGTGTGCGGGGCTTGAATAGTCGGTCAATTTAAATGTTAAATACGCTTCTTCAATATGGGAGCGCAAGATTATGACACCGGAAATGCGCACCACATACTCCCAATTGAATAATCGTTCAACGGCATCTCATCAACCCAGAAGGCGTAGAAAGTATGAGTGGTGTGAGGTGCACCCAGCCTATTCATCAAAAATATCAAGATGCATTGAGCGGCAAAAGTTGTCTATTTTTCCATCCGTTGATCTTGGCCCCCTCAACCTTCATAGCCTATCTCTGGGGCTCGGATCGACTCGAAAACTTGCTCCTATTAAGCCTCCCCAAAAGGGGATCGCGAGATTAAAGATCCAAAATAGCCTTATATCACACCAAGGCCTAAAGATTTATTGGTGTTACGAATGGTGTTGAAACTGCGGTGCGGCCCATTAATACCTGGAAAGCTGAATGATCACATCGTAATTTTCTTCCAAAAAGCCCACGTGGAAAAATCCGACGTCTTTGGGTGGAGTCCGTACCCTTTCGAGTTAGGTCAGAGCCGGGGGTATTGCCTTTCAGTCCTCTACGATTAGGGTGAGCGCTCCTGGGCCCAGCTCCACCTCCACTGTTATTAAATGAGCCTTCCAAACAATAAGACAAGTACAGGATAGTTTTCTTTCTGCAATATACAAAGGCGTAGCAGTATCTGGGAGTGGAAGCAACGGTGAAACAAATTCATTTCGCAGTGCGGTGCGCACGGTGCTCTGGGGAGGAATAGTACAATATCAGCATTTTCATCTTCTTCTCTGCTGCTTCACGTTCCCAATCCCCGGCGCTCACGTATCGACGAACCTCAGAGTGGACCCTACCCAAGTCTGACTCATTGTACCTCTCGAATGCAATGGCGATGTTTTCTTCCGTCACTCTGCGTGGTGGTGCAATAGGGAGGACGTAGAAGAGTTCGTGTAAGACCAATGTCAGGTCTACGAGGTACGCCATGAAGCAGCGCAGCGTTTGTGGCCTGTGTGATGGTCCGCGTCAGATTCGGGAAGAACAAAACCAATAAATGTACGTGTTGTGATATAGGTCTGCGACGAATTTCGCGAACCAAGCGGTAACGCCCAAAGTGCCGATGACCGGACCTGCGCTTGTTGCGAGAGTTGCTCCGGCGAGACCAATCCAGGTCTGTGCAGCTTCGCGATCCTCACTTGGGAAAGGTCAGCTTTGGCATCAACATCTGTAGCTTAAATCGCACGTCTTGAACCACGACGTCGCTTCCGTTTCATCTGGCGTCGCAAGCTGCGCGATTATCTTGACGTGGTCCATGAAATTAACTTTGACGAGGTGCTGCAGTAAATGAGAACAATGAGCGAGGCAAGAGCCGACAATCGAAGACACACATCATCCGGATCGTAAAAGTTCCAGCTTTCCGTCATCTCCTTGTGAACCGTCTCCAAGCATTCCTCAAGAGTCCACCCGGGGAAGTGGGTGCTTGATGCGAGGCCAGCCCAATATCCTGGGAGGACCATTATAAGCAAAACTGAAAGCAAGAGGCAGATCAAAAAGGACGTTTCATGCCGACTCTGTATCAAAGTATCAACGCCGCGAAAAAAGGGAGGAGAAGACGTACTCGACACAAGTATTGATTTTCAATTCGGCACTCGCACGCTGCGCCATTGCATAAACAATCGATGCATCCAACCCCATGTCCTTCTGGACAAGATTGCAGGTGGTGTGGACGAGATTGTACAATGCCTCTCGGTCGGGGTTTGGTCCTTTCGCAGACAACCCTGTATGCATGCCTATCAATCCATCGCCATCGCCACAACCTTAAAAGAGGCACCAGATGTGCGCACCCAACTGAGCTTGACATTCAGTTTGGCGTTGAGTTCGGCAAGAGGTGTGATGCAATGCTCGCGGAAAATTGGCTCTGCCTTTTCCGCACAAAGCCTGTATATGTCCTCGGGTGTCCTGCCGGGTTCAGAGAGTTTAAAATTGATCATCGACAACAACCTGTCGTGTTGTGTAAAGACGACAACCACGGGCACTGCAAGGCATTCAGTGGGAAAACCAGGACAAAAATCTGGTTACCGTTATGTATCAATGCGAGCTCCAGGATCTCTTCATCACCCGTCTCCAAAGCTCGACCACCGGCGCGTGGAACCTGGATACACAGCCTGAGGTACTGGTTACATCAAGAAAGCGGAACGTGTGACGGACGTACCAGATAGCATGCACGCGGTCCTTTAGAGTAACACGGGCTCCACTGCGTTCACTGATAAATGTTTTAACATCTTGCAGTTTTTTCACGTTGCCGGGCTCGAATCCCATGGAATCGTGCAGGATGAACCGCGAATTCTGCGGAGAATGAATTTCTGTGTATATATTGCATTTTCCGCGTTGGTCAGTTGACACGGACTGGGGTAAAAGATCATTCTCCGCAATCGATATAGTAGTCTGACGCACTTTCACGTCGACGCCAAATGTGTGGCCGATGAGTGACGATTTTCCAGCTCCAGACTGGGGAGGGATTGATTATTCTCTCCCCCAGATGTTGACTTGCTGACCTTGCCGACCACCAAGACGCGAAATCTATGACAATCTGAGCTCCATCAGTCGACGGGAGGAAAGGAAGTCGCACTGTGGACAGACTCTTAGAATCCGTTCAGTTTCGGGGACGAGCAATTCAGGTAGCATGACGCGATGAGGACTGCACGACAAACAGAGGTGGAGGTAGGCTGAGGCGAGGAGTGTGAAGTCTTGTGCGGAGGAAATGCGGACGTTGGATAACAGCCGTCTGACGTGCCCAATGTGCTATCATCAAGGAGCGGCAAGCAGCATGGTTAGGTACTTAGGTAGGTAGGTATTATTACACGGAATGCCGGCACAACGTGGAATCCACCGCCTAGGCCAAAAACGCATTTTCGAGATCTGGTTGCGGACATGCAAGGGCAAGTATTCGTATGCAGCAATCATGGCGATGGGGTCCTGGGGAGAATCCACTAACTGCCGAGTCAGCGAAAGGACAGCCACTCACAGCTTGCTGTGCCGCGCCGAAATTCGTTCCGAACTGAACGGAGGATGTGCGAAGCTTTCTGTTGGAGATGCCGTCATGTGCTATTAATTCCAAGTGTCAGCATAACGAAAGCGAGGGGGACGGTGGACCAATCGCAACGTCGTCAGGCGAAGAAGACATGTTTGTGAGCGAGCGTTCCTTGTGGGGTGGCGTAGTCCAGGTGCCAGTTCCGAATGAGGCTTGGCAGCCGGACATCGGCGATCACGATGGCTCTTGCTGACACGTCGCTTTTATACAGGTTCGCCCAAGTCCACGACCCGTCCACCTTCCAGCATGGACAACGACCTCGTTAGTCTTCGCAGCAAATGCCAGCACTTTCGCATCCTCGTCATCGGCAGAGCGAACGCTGGGAAGACGACCCTTTTGAAGAGCGTGTGCCATTCAATAGAGAATCCCGAAATCTTCGATCCGAAGGGAAAGAGGGTGCGCCTCGCTCTATTCTCATTCACATGGCGTTCATCGTGTCCAGATTGATGTCGAGGTTGTCGAAGGATCGATTGGTGTTGCGCCCCTTCGTTTCTTGTCAAACTCACTGTCTGATGTGTATCACAGCGCGGATTGCACGACATCGACAACCAGCTCATTTTCAAGAGCAATCCCCAGTATATCTTTCACGACTCACGTGGATTTGAAAGTGGCTCGCTTGAGGAGACAAATAAAGTCAAGGCTTTCATTGCGAAGCGTGCGCACAGCAACAAACTATCGGAGCAGCTGCATGCGATCTGGTGAGTATTCCGCTATCATTCAGACCCGCGTTTCACCATTGTCGACAGGTATTGCCTCGCAACGGACACCAACCGGCCGCTGCTGGAGGCTGATGAAGACTTTTTCGGCACTGATGTAACCGGGCAAGGTAGGTCCTCCCGCTTCGTCGCGCACATCGACAAAATCGTTCCAGTGCCCGTCATCGCAATCTTGACGAAATACGACGCTCTTGTTAGCGACGCGTTTCAGGACCTTCTTGACGAAGGAAAGGACACGGATGCGGCGCTTTTGGACCTTGTGGACCAAAAGGCTCAGGAAATGCTGGGCACACGCTTTGTGGACCGGCTTGAGTCGATGGGATATCCTCCAGCTGATTACGTGCAAGTGAAGGGTGAGTGAGGAATCCAGTGTGGTTGAATCACTGAGCGCATCAATTCGCGCCAGATATGCATGAAAACGGCGATTGCGAACAATTGATTACGAAGACGGCCGGTGCACTTACTAACGATGTCCTCAGGCTGTTGTTTGTTTCTGTCCAGCAGAATAACATCAACCTGTGCATACGCTATGCGGTGGAGCAGTACGTGGCTCTTTGGTATCTATAGGATGACTCACACGGATTGAAACAGAAACATCAACGAGCATGACCACAAACTTGATAGTGAGTTCCAAGACGGCCGATTCAACCCGTATTTGATCACTGTGCGTTAGACATCGTACGCAGCATGCTGGCATGGTTTCCGCACATCTGGGTGAGCCTAGTGTTACACATTGACGATCAATCTAATAGTATTTAGCTTGTTGGTATTTGTGCCACGACGGCTGAAGGTGGCTGACATAGAGTGTAGGAGAAGGAGGTGAGTTGCGGGATCAGATGAATATTGGACTTAAGGCGACGTGACTGGACAGAATGTGAGTGCCCAGCTCATATGTAATCAACCTTCTCGAATATTTCGACAGTATGTGGGTCAATTGTTGTTGCATGGCTATGGCAACTCCCGCCTCAAATATCAACATAGGAAGTACGTGGGATTTGGAACCACCAAAATAATGTTGATGTGGCATTCTTGCATCCTCCTGCAGAACGTGAGTCCCGAGCCCCGCGCTGACCCCCGCTGACGACGCCGCCTGCGCCGCATCCTCCATCAGCACGTGAGTCCCGCCGAACCCCGTGCCGAGCCCCGCTGACGACGCCGTCTGCGCCGCATCCTCCCTCAGTTTGTGAGTCTCGCCGAGTCCTGCGCCGCGCCCCGCTGACGATGCCGTCCGCGCTGCATCCTCCTGCAGGCCGTGAGTCCCGCCGAGCCCCTTGCTGAGCCCCGCTGACGACGCCGTCCGCGCCGCATCCTCCCGCAGACTGTGAGTCCCCCCGAGCCCCGCGCTGAGCCCCGCTGACGACGCTGTCCGCGCTGCATCCTCCTGCAGAACGTTAGTCCTCCCGAGCCCCGCGCTGAGCCCTGCTGATGACGCCGTCCGCGCCGCATCCTCCGTCAGCTCGTGAGTCCTGCCGAAACCCGCACTGAGCCCCGCTGACGACACCGTCCGCGCCGCATCCTCCCTCAGTTTGTGAGTCCCGCCGATTCCTGCGCTGCGCCCCGCTGACGATGCCCTCCGCGCTGCATCCCCCCGTAGTCCGTGAGTCCTGGCGAGCCCCGCGCTTAGCCCCGCTGATGACGACGTCCGCGCCGCATTCTCCTGCAGACAGTGAGTCCCGCTGAGCCCCGCACTCAACCCCACTGACGACACCGTCCGGCTGTCCGCGCCGCATTCTCCTGCAGAAAGTGAGTCCCGCTGAGCCCCGCACTCAGCCCCACTGACGACACCGTTCGGCTGTCCGCGCCGCATCCTCCCACAGCCCGTGAGTCCCGCCGGGCCCCACGCTGAGCCCTGCTGACGACGTCGTATCCTCCTGCAGAGCGTGAGTCCCGCCAAGCCCCGCGCTGAGCCTCGCCGACGACACCGTCCGCATCTTCCCGCAGATCGTGAGTAACAGCTTGTAACATTCGGACCGGTTGCTTATCTTGTCCTGCTTCCTAGTTTGTAAGGCTACTTCATCGCGCCGGTCACCGAGCTGAAGTTTGCAGGAAACTAATATCAAGGGTGTCCTGGCCGTCCTGAAGCTAAAGCATCATTCCCACGTGGTCGGTGAAGCACTACACCTGCTACCTGCCCCTTTCATACATTATCAGATGGAAAATCTCCATACCCGCAACGGACAGGCTGCAGTCATCGCCGGTATGAATCATCCGACATCGGGATTGCACTATTAACCTCTCCAGCGATTTGCATCTGCGCTGAGCAAACCTTCAGCCAGAGGTTTGCCCGAACAATCGCCTTCACTGCAGCCTTCTCACGAGCATTTGATGCCTACCTGTCATTCACAAACAAATCCCAAGTTGAGAGGGCTATCGCGAAATTGCCACTGCAGGATCATGCAGACCTTTGGAAAGGAAGCAGAGAAAAGGCAGAGGTGTCATCGACGCTGGTCAACATTATTAAAACATATCGACTTCGTTAGTGTTCCCTTTTTACTCATGACTGAGCTCACAATGGCTCACAGGTATTCCAGTGGAGGCGGCTTAATTTGCGTGTGTGACTCACGGTGTCTGTGCTTACCAGAGTGCCTACGGTTGTCAGATACTCGCTATCACCTGCGTCAGGCGGTAGAATTGGGGCACTGGCAAAATTTTAAATGACGTGGATCCAGATGTTGTGTCAGTGTTTTATATGATGGAAGGAAGGAGTAAACACGCAATGTTCAGTGTTAAATATGGCCCTTCTCAAGATTTCTTTCAAACATGTCAGAGTTCTGATTACCCTACAATAGCGTTTTTGAGACTTGGTCCGGAATTCCGGAACCACAAATTTATGAGCTTCTGCGCGGTGCCACGCTATTCAACTGCAAAATAAATACCATCCTGCATGGGCAACTAACAATTAATAATTATTTACGCGCGTCGCACGCCATTTTCTGGGTTCATTTGTGACGGACAGGTTCTGAGTCATTTTCTATTGTTTCAAATGCTCCCATGACTATCTGACGCCAATCACGCCCACGGCCATTGTGCTCGCTGCTCAGGACCGCAATACTTATTTGCCTCTGGACTCATTTTATTCATTCTTAGGGCTCTTCACCGCAGCCGTAGGCATACGGTTACGGACGGTACGGTACGGATTTTTCACGTACCGTAAGCCCTCTAGATCGTCAGTATTTTCCCGTACCGTATACGGTGTTACGGCCGTAGTACTGTACTATTTCGACCAACTGTTCAAATAACGCGTAACGGCGACATGTGAACTGAACACTTTGGACCCCCGTAACGCATAAAGATTTCGACTTGATTCCGACATCGAACACGAGGTGTAGGTCGTCGCGCATCGACGACCTGAAGGGCGGACGTAACTAGTGCTGTCCATAATTACGCTATCCAAAATTATGATTTGAATACTTACAATTAAATACGGATATGATACGGCAAAATGAGGTCTCGCAGAATATGGATATGAGGAATATGATATGATATAATATGCATATATTATGATGTCGGAGACACATATTCATCATATTCTTGGCATATCGTGGTCTTTTCTGGCGTAGTGTGTGATATCAAAAGTGTGAGCAAAATCTCATTGCAGCTAGAAAGTACACCGGAGACGTCCGTTGATTGACATCTGTCCTTTTTTTAATTCCTTCTTTTGTCTGCTCGCATCTATCCAGACTTCGATGCAAGAGCTTCTTCAGGCTCTCCGCACCGACCATTTGTAATGCAATCACTTTCCGTTCAGGTCGACTCATGTCCTTTCATGATGAATGACTCCAAAACCGCATCTTGGTGAAGAGTGTACTTCGTTCTTTTGTCAGATTTAATTCCGTGCAGGCGAACGACTCTAGCTTTAGCATTGCAACCGACGTGGGCACCACATAAATATAATATTCGCGAATAATTAAAATATATTCAGATTATATTCGACACAGTAGCTTATGATGCGGCGAAAATAGATACAGATACGATACGGCTACAGAGTGAGCGATATGATATGGATATCATACGATACGTCAAAAATCGTAATCATATCATATCTGGACAGCACTAGATGTAACAAGGTGAGTTTTTAACTCATCCTTTATTTCCCACACATTCTTTATCTTCATTGATATTTCCTCTTTACTCCGACTCGACGTGACTGGCGTCGCCAAGATACCACACTCCTTCATTTGTTTCCTCTTTATATCCCCTGTCACCCCTAATTCCGTAGTATATAAGTCTCTGATGTCCGCAGCTAGTCCTCGGTCAATACTATCACTACGCCACTCACCTCGTTGGAACTGACCACCCGGAGTATCGAACCTCTTTGTGTGCCGGAACTAGTAGCCGATTCTCTAGCCGGCTGCTCTCCGGCACACAAAAAGAGTCACACTTCCGCCGCTGCATCATTCCGAAAGGCTGAGTTTGCTATTTCATCGTATTGTCACGCCATCGAGTTCTCTTCTTCGACAGCCGATTATATGGAAGCCCATGGTCGACATCGTACTGTTGAATTATTTCCCACAGGAGAATGTTTGAATTTACTCAAAGAGCTTGCCATTGCTCGGCTACAGCGTAGCGACGGCGCCCTTGGTGTCGCTTGTCGTGACTCCATGGATTACATTCCACGGCATTTGTTGGACACAGCGCATCTGCTAGACACAACCGTCAGTTCTAAACCCGACATACATAGACTTTCTAATACTGTTCTCCAAGTCAAATTGGGAGACGTAAGAATCCGACTTACACGACTTGAAGCTGACCGTCTGTCAGAGGATGTAGGGAAGCCGATCACTTTTGACAATTAGTGATCTGGACATGGTGAAGTATTTAAACCCTGCTGCAAATGAAGAAGCCTCATCAATATCGAGCCCAATCCTCTCCGAGATCATCATGCGTTTCGCTCTCTTCCTTGCTTTTGCCCTCCTCACCGGCAGCCAAAGTCTGGCAACCGGCGGAATCGTTATAACGGACTGTGGTCTGTCTAATGGCCGCACCCACGCTGTTTTGTTCAATTATCTTTTATGCGGCGGTGGACTGAGAATATTTACCCCAGGAATGTACCGTCTGGTGCAAAACCTGCTGTGCCACGTTCCCTGAGGCCTGCGGTATCAATGTGTTCCAGTGCATCATTGATTGCGATGGTGCACAATATACATATCTGCCATGTTAGTTATTTGTGATGAAGGTGCTAGAGCTGTCAGTACATGTGGTTCGGAACGACACTGGATCGGTTTGCCGAAAGCCGACAACCATTATTTATTAAGGAGGGAGAAAGAGAGCAAAGACTCACCAATCCTCCTAAGAAACTCAGAAAACATCTGCGCACTAGTTCCGTATTCCGTGGAATCGTGTTACTCGTCCCGCTGTGGCATCGGCGTCAGGATGGAATTAGTTCAATGGATAAAATCTATACGCCGTTGATGATGAGATGGAGGAAATCGGAGAGTAAATAAAGGAATGAGAGCTTCTCTCATCAACTTTAAACCACTCCGCGGGCAAGGGGCATCGTTCTAGACGGTTGTCGAATTGTAAAAAGTTGGTCACAGTCACACCCCTGTCGAATCGATTGAAAAAGTACAGTATGCAATGCCCTACTCTCGCCAAACTTGCCCTCATCCTCGCCTGGTTCACGCTGAGCGCCCAGGCCACGCCAGTAATAACTGGATGCGGTTGTGTTATCATTAATGGGGGAACGGTCTGCCAAAGCGGCCCGAATTGTGTATAATTTCCTGAGTGCCCATATGCATTCTGGTTCGAATGCCTGTTCATCACCTGCTTGCAGAAACGCTCACCGCGATATTATAGAATGACGGATTGGGTTTTGAGGATCGTTGGTGGATACGGGTCGAAGCTTTGAAGCAAGAGGTATCCACTGGAAGATGCCGAGACACAGCCTCATAGGTAGGTAGGGTCTGGGACCCCTTATCTCACTTTTCGGACAAACCTTCCAAATGCTTCGAAGACACGTTTTCCTAAGTCCTTACCGTTTGTGCGCCGACTCCGTCAAATCCCTGATCGACCAAGTAACCAAGGTCGCGGATGCGGATCCACCGTACGACATCGACAACCTTTGCAAGACGCATCTTCTACGCAACCAGGTAGAGTCTAGCGAGGACAAGTCACTAACTCTCGTTACGCGACGGCTCCGGTGGCACTACCTGACCCTCGTTCCCATTCCTGCGCATAACAAGGCAATCACCGGCCTGTACCTCGGGGATCACAACCTCAGCGTCGAGCGAGGATATACAGAACTCGGCCGGCAGGTACATTCAATAACCTTCAATAACCCGTCACATTGAGACCAAGCACGGCACATTCTCATTGATGTGCCGCCTTTGGCATCAAAGGCGGCACTTGCTATTTTGGAATATTTCGTAAGGGAACACGTGTCCCGCTCCCGCTTTTTTCATCTTTTCTCCTACCACTACTGACTTGCTACTGACTACTTCTCACCCAACCTCACCCAACTGCCGACGCGTCGAAAGCGCGTCAAGATGACCGATAATACTGGCGCAGGATCCAAACACACGAAGGCGGACCAAGAATACCTTGACAGCCTATCAGCCCGTCAGTTGATGGACTTCCGCGACTACGTGCGTGTTTCACGGCATGTGCACACCTATTCTGACGCGCCAAACTAGCTCTTCTCCGGCACATACATTGCGCGCAATGCGAGCAAGTTCCTCGACTACGAATGGGTAGACATCGCTCTTCTCCGCGAGTATCTCGGGCAACCTCAGAATTCTGCCCCTCCCGATGCGCCTACGACGCGTTCATCCATGATCTCCGATCCTGTTCGCGTCAAAATTGAAGCTCCACTGCCGTCCGTGGTCAAAGCGGAGCCACAAATGATCCGATTGTCCCAAGCTTCTGCCGACATCAAGATGCGCACCCTGAATGAGAGTGGTCGAGAAATTTTTGAGCTTCTTTCGGATTCGGAGCCCGATGCAGATGAGCCTGATTCGGACCTGGAGGTGATGCATGCACTCCAGCGTACGTCTCGATCCTCGAGCGTAATTCCTCCAGCCGGTACGTATATTTCATGATTCCTAACACTTGCCAATGATTATTCTTCTAGACCATGACATAGATTCTGAATTCAACACCTCCAGAACGGCGTCAGGCTTGCCCTCGGACGGTACGGAATACTTCATTGTTCTGTCAAAATACTTACCATCACCGGAAGATGAAAGCGGGGACGACACCGAGTTGGCGGAGTCGGACACGGTGTGGCAAGATGACGGCACATCGCGCGTGCGTATTGGGAAATTCCGTCCCACCAAGAAGATCAGTGTGGAGCGCATGGAATATCGCAAGGGTCCTGCCTGCCTCTACCCGATCCATCGCATCCGAACCGGAATCGTCGTGGACCTCAGCGATGAGAAATATCATCTCCGGGACCCTGTGTCGAAAGAGTTGTATACACTCAATACTGTTGTCATTAATGCTGTTTGTTTTCATTCCGACGTTCGAGGTTTAGATTCTGATCAGCTCCTCTGCCAGGATAACGACTCATGGGAATGGGCTGGTGGTGGTACTCGCGGAGGGGCTAATGTTACTTTTGCCCCCGGGGAAACCCCTGTTCCCTGCCGACGAGTTCGCTACGATTGTAAGGGTGCTCACGCATGCGACCAGCTCGATCCCGTGCTTCGAACTGCAGTTCGCTTCGAATTGGATGATCCAGTACCACGCAACACGATCATTGTTGCCCAGCAAGAGACTCGGCGCAGAGAAGGAAACACTGCCGAAGAACGGGCCATGCTGTCAGTCTTTAATTCCTTTCGTTATAGCTTGAACGTCTGACCCTCTTCAATAGCTTTGTCA
Organism: Mycena rebaudengoi; assembly: GCA_029282285.1. Classification (NCBI taxonomy): domain Eukaryota; kingdom Fungi; phylum Basidiomycota; class Agaricomycetes; order Agaricales; family Mycenaceae; genus Mycena; species Mycena rebaudengoi. Next base: position 3,053,912 of record JARJCX010000002.1, on the reverse strand, counting down.
ATGTCATACGGAATGCCAAGTGCCAGGCTGTCGATTCAAACGGGAACAAATGCCGTGGTGGGCCTATATTGAAGCCCAAACCTCACGTATATCGTTCAAGCAATGCACATGATTCCTTCGGCTGATCGCTTTATATCACAGGGGATATCGCGCGGTCACCAGCTCTTTGTCGGATGCAGCGGCTGGACACCAAAATTTCAACAAGGCCACCGAACACACAGCATTCCAGATAATGTCGACGAAAATCTTGTCGCGAACTCCCTCGCAGGAATGTCGCTCGCCGGCGATTCCACCAAGGATACCCCCCCTTGCAGCGGTATAGTTCACCCGCATACCGGACTCAAGAAAAAGAATTGTCGTACGTTCCTCATTTTTTTTTTTGTATCTAACCGAATTGATTTTGTCATTAGCACACGCTCATATTGTTAATGGGATGCAGGTCCAGGGTCAAATTCACAACTATCCCTGCGACGCCACCCGTGCAATTTACGTCCCCAAGGACCCATCCATTCGCAAAGTCCTTATTATCCATAACGAGACCGGCCATAATCATCCGATGCCGACCCTCATCAAGGTCTCTTTTGGGCTCAAAGACACATATCGACAGTGTATTGAGGCGCATGGTGTGCTCGGCGCCACTGTTTCCAAAATTGATAATGGTATGTACATGATTTTCTTGCGCTCACTTTTCCATCATTCACCTCCACGTAGCACAATCAACGAAAATGCAGCTTAACGGGAAGACACCGTCTACGCACGCTGCTCCACTGTACAACAGACGGGTCAAGCAGGACGTACTCCGTACAATCAAACTTGAGAAATATCCAGACGGTCTCGACGTCAATGGCAAGTTGCGCCCCCTCACTGATCAGCCATACCCTTATATCTCGCAGCCATTCTCCCTATCTATCATGCAGAAATCTCCAAACCACTCCCCGAGCGTTATGTCCACAGCCACATCGAGACACAGAAAGGGGAGAAAATCATCATCACTTTCATTCCTTACCTCTTGATGCTCCTCGACGATCCTGGGGTTACTTCCTTCGATGGCGACACCACTTTCAAAGGGGTGGAGGGTAAATTGAACGAGTGGGAACTCACCGTCTTCGCAAAGGTGGTCCTACGTGGTTTGTTTTTCGCTTTTTGCCTCCGAAAAGATTCAAATAATAAATGTTTGGTAGCTGCGTCGTGTGTTCGGGCCTATATCACCGGCGCCAGCGCCGATTTCTTTGAGATTTTCTTCGACGAGCTGCAGCGGGTTAAGCTGAACATCACAGGGAAGCCCCTTCCATTTAAAGTATTTGTTCGAGGGGGTAATCTGCTTGTCACCAATGTCGACATGGATGCTGCGCAGGTCCTCGGCCTGTGTCGCTCCGTCATGAAGTACAATAATCCAGCTTACAGTGGTATTCCAAACGACACACCGCCAGAGAAGGTTGCCCCAAGATTCATCAAAGTGTGCTGGCGGCACGGGAAGGAGTAAGTGATTTTTTTAAATTCACGTCCGAAGCTAATTGTGCTCTCGAGGCCTGTTCATGATTTCAAGTCGCTTGTGTCCCCCGTGCAATTCGCCCGCCTCATGGACTTTACCTACATAGACTCAAAAGAGTCTCTCGATCGGTTCTCGTCATTTGTTTATGACCTGAAAATTAAGAAAATCTCAGGTTAGTGTTTATTCAACAGAAATTCGTCTTCTGACCCCCGACTGTCGCTCCTTTCAGATTGGTGGAGACACAAAGAAATGCACGAGTGGATTATTCCATGCATCGTCAAATCCCAGTCTCTCATTCCTGCAGACATCTGGGACGCCACACCTTCGACGACGAACACGAACGAGGCACAACATCACTGGACCAATTCCCTGGCGGGGATTAAATTGAGCCCGGTTGAGGCGCTTGAAAGGTGATTTAAATGTTTTCAAACACTTATTTACGGATTCTCACCACATTTAGTCGGCGCAAGATAGACCAGAACGTTGCGGATGAGATCAAAAGGTCCATGGAAACTGGTATTCTGTCCAATCCCAACAACGAACTCACCCACCGCATCTCTCGAAATGCCCAGCGCCAATCCGCCATCGCGCGCAAGTCACGCGAGTCCCGCGAGGCCGCCGACGTCTCGAAAGAGCTTCAGCTCCAGATCAAGGCTTCTACTGCCCTGACGAAGAGCCTAAAGGAGCAGCTCAAGGCCACGAAAGGGACATCTGGCAAGAAGAAGAAATCGGACGAAACCATTCTTTCCGCAAGCTCCAGTGGACGGGTGAAAACTGCTCGCAGACACGCAGGTATTTTTATTTTATTTATGTGTCCGATTTATCTGTAGTAACAAATTACAGAACCTTCGATTCCTGCCACGACTCAGTCGGATAAGCCTTCATCCTCTACTGAAGCTCCAATTGCAACCACTACGACACAATCTGCAGAGCCGTTGATACCCGAATTATATTCAGCACCTGACTATGTTCTAAGCGACTTCGAGTTCGACTCGCTGATGCGTAGTCTCGAGGGTGCAACAAACAGCTCCTCTTCTACGCAGCATCTCGCTAGCGCCATGATGCCTGCATTTGATCCCACTTTATTTGACCCCACTTTATTCGGCTTAACCGCGGACTTGAACACTCTGATGCCTTTCAGTGCGCCTCCAGGCGATCTCCAGGGTTCCATGGATTTGTGTGCCTTTAACGGTATTTTTTCTGATGCGGGAGCCACTCCCGATTTTGGTACTTTCACTCCGACTGGGCCATCCGACTACCTACTGCCATTGCTCCCTCCACCACCGCCTGAGTCGCCTCCTGCCCCTTCCCCGACTGTTGGCCAGGTGTCGGAGGCTGGCCCGAGTGCCCCGAGATCGCGTCGCCGCCGACAAGAAGTCGATGAAGCGAATATTCTGCATTCTACGCGCGTCAGGGCGGCGCCCAAACGTTTTGCAGAGGAGGATGTATCCTCCCGGCCGCAAAAAAAGGCGAAAGGCAAACAAGGTATCTATTTACTTCTCTCATTCTGTTCTATTTTCTGAGTTCCGTCGATTTCCAGTGGTTCGAGGTTGAAAGACGTGAGATTATGCGCTGCACGGTGTTTGGCCTTGCTTGGCAGCAGGGGCTGCAGGTGTTTGGTAGAGCAGACACGGACACACACTACGATACAACAATAGATTCTAACGCCAGTTCGCTCGCCTTATTTTGAAATGTGCCGGGTTTTCGCACATCTTTGGCAAAATGTGCCGCGTTTGGAGGAATGTGCCTCGCATGCGGCGGAATGTGCGGTGCATGCAATGTACCTGCCGTCCGACTTTCGTTGGTCCCGGCATCGAGCGGCTCCGGTACCCTTTACGATATAGGGCCAGGATACCGCGCAATCTTCGCCTGTGCAGATTCTGTGGGGGGGCCGTCAAAGACGAGGTGCATGCTTTATTTGACTGCACTTTCAGCCCTCACCTCGTGCTATTGAGGTCGCAATTCTTGGCTATTCTGGCCAGTTTTGATTCCGACATTAGTGCACAACATGCCACAATCACCAACTACGCCTTCTTGCTGAAGTTTGTAAGCTCGCGCAAAGGGGTGAAGCTCTTTGCCAAGTACGTGTACGAGGTCTTGGCTTTCTTTGATGAGCCACCTCGCTATTTCCCCCAAGGGGGTCCAAGGATAAGAACGGATCATATCACCTTGGGGGGGGGGGGGGGTCCAGCGGACCCCCTGAAAAAAAAAAAATTGTATACAAGTTTTTTTTTGGTTGGGAGAGGTCAAATTGGCACCCAATGGCATACAATCCATTGTATTGTATGTCAGCCTCATTGCAAGGCTCCTACAAGCATATTCACCCATATGGGGATTGTTTGGCCAAAGTTTGGCAAGTACATCAAAGATCAAACATACACAATTGCAAGCTGTGTCAGTGAATTCGGCATCGCTGACTCTCACAGCTCGAAGACCTTAGTTTGATGTATCACAGTACTAAGTATCACATCGGCTGTCTAGAAACTGATCACATTGAATTTGAGAGGGCTGTGGGGGGAAGAAACACCAGAGAAAGCATAGGAGCTATTGGCACTTGGTTTCATGGAACTAGCTGCCCACAGACAGCCTCATGTTCCTATTAATGAATCATGACAGATTTTTTTTGTGAATGCACTCGTCCTGAAAAGGAATTTTGATGGCACGTGATGGCTCCGCTAGGGGGGGGGGTCCCTGGGACCCCGAAAAAAAATATGTAGGTGATATGTTTTTTTTCGCATTTTTGGATCCCCTTGATTTCCCTGTTGCCTTCAAGATTTCTGGGTAATTCAGCGCCCTTCAACCAAGTCTATTCGTGAGATGACTATTTACTATCAAGTAGGTAGGCTACCAAAGCACCGTGACTGTTGATGACTGTAGCGTACATTTTGGGAGTTATAAACCCCGGACTGGAAAGTTTACTGGTGGCCAACGTTGGCCACCACTGGCTGCTGGTGGCCACTGTTGCATGTTATTTACCATTGATCAAGGAAATTAGATAGTGGCAGATGCTGTTCGACACTGGATATCTCTGCTCCTTTCCGAAGCAGTTTCCAGCAATTCCCATTGGCTCTCACCGTTAACTGCTGACTTGTGCTACATAATATCGGTTTTATGCTTCACAGCAGCTGAGTTTGGATTTGACCGATTCCAATGATACCCACTGGTAATCAACAGGTTCCGATTAAATATTAAATATATTTTCTGGGCAAGTAGAGGGAGTAAACCTCCATTGTATGGATTATGAGTTGGCGGCTGAAATCATTTCTGGGGATACTGGTTTATTAATCTGTAACCTCTGTGGATTGAATAGAACTGCAAATCGAGCTTTGTGGAAACAGTGGGAATCACTGATACACACTGTTTCCCAGTGAAATATAGGAAAAATGATAAATGGTGGTGGAATATGTAGTGAGATTAAATGACCCTCCCTTCTTGTGTACTGCAGTATTGGTTGGGTAGCTAGCAGTGGCTCTCAGTGGTTCTCAGTGGTTCACAATGCTCAGGGGTCGCCCATCAGTGGTTACCAATGTCTGCCACTGATGTTTCCAGTGCGGGGTATATTACTGCATTTTGGATGCTGTGTATGTAGGTACAGTACCTGCTTGTTCCTTTTTAGGGACCTCCGCAGTAATACATCCTCCTCCTTCTCCTCCTCTAACCAGTATTTCGGATTTTCCGAAAATTTGTACGACCGTGTTGTGGTACAGTTTGATCCGGCAAATACTTAATTAGCTCATCTTAAGTTCTAGGCGGTTGAGACTGTTTTTCAAACTTGAGTTGCGGTACATCTTAAGTTCTCCGATGTAATAGCATACTACATTACCCTACCTATATACCATATCCCATGGGGGTTCATCCAGAACTTCAGTTCACCCAGGTCTTAAGTCTTCCATAACTCGAGTTCTGGAGATAAACTTAAGATTTGTAAAACTAGACATATAATCGACTACTTAAGTCGTAGAACAGCACTTCAGTTCTGAGGGAACTGAAGAACACTTAAGTCGCTTAAAACTCAAGTGCAATTCAGTTCCCTCATAACTCAAGTCCGCGCGCAGAACCCACACGGGCTTCAGTTTGGGCAGAACTTAATTTCTAGCGCGACACTTCAGTTCCGTGTATCCAACAGTCAAACTTAATTTTGTACCTTGCCTTTCTCTGGGTCTTCTGCTTCTTCGGACTTGCTGGAATGTATGCAAAGCTGATATTCATTAGCATCATTCGCCGTAGACATATACATCAAAATTTACCGAGGTTTTGCCCTGGGACCACTCGCTGCAGCTGCAACCTGCTGTTGACGTTCTAAAGCAGCCTCCTTGAGAAGTGAATGAGTCATAGCATAAATTAGATGTGCGCATCAGAACTTACTTAGGTGTCTTGCGCACTCTTCCAGGGCATCGACTGCCAGATGTTTCCGCTGCACCATCCTCGGGAACAAGCTGAACTTCTGCCTTGCGCTTGTTCCCACACTTCTTCGGCGGTGGAGGTGGGGCCGGTGAGGGTGAATGACATGGCGGGGCTGGTGAAGGTGACCGAGGTGGTACCGCCAGAGGAGGAGGCGGTGGTGGTGGTGGAGGTGGAGGTGGGGCCGGTGAAGGTGAACGACGTGGCGGGGCTGGTGAAGGCGACTGAGGTGGTACCACTGGAGGAGGAGGCGGTGGCAGCGGTGGAGGTGGAGGTGGAGGTGGGGCCAGCGAAGGCGAACGAGAACATGGTGGGGGTAGAGGAGCCTTGCGGAACAAACCCCGAGTCCCTGTTCCAGCTGCCAGCACCAATGTGGTGCCCAAGTCCGACCACTTGTTGCGCTTCAAATCCGTGAGCCCGGTTGCGGTGAACCGGAGTGGCAGGCCGGTGTTGTAATACTCATTTGGTGAGCTCGCAATGGCTGCCCATGGTACATCTTGACTCCCAAATGCAGCTTCTGTAGTGTTGCTAAAGTTAATAACATGAAAATATCCTGTAATAGAAACCACGAACCGTATGAGGCAATCAAGAAGGTGCTCACTGTCTGTGCAAGCATTTTGGGGGGCACATCGTCCAGCGCATCAACAGTCAGAGGAAAAAGAGGCGGTGTTGTCGAGGAATCTTTGAGGGTAGCCACATAATCTACTTGGTGTGTTAGAATAGAACCTCGTACTGATGGGTGTCTTACCTTTGAGAGGCTTCTCTGCCCATGAGTACATGCTATTGACATTGCATTCAACAAGTTCGGAGTATTGCTTCTCGAATGGTTGCCGGACATGGATGTCCCTGGGAACGGCCTCGGCCCTGCGTTAATGGTAAGTAAGCAGCGATCAAGCAAGTAAATGGGACGACAACTTGCCACTCGAAGTTCAGCTTCCCCTTGTCGTCGATCCAAGCCATAAGCATTGTTGCCATGAAAGGACGGAACTTTCCGCTGGTGTGGAGGTTGTTGACCATGTTCTTGAAGCCGTTTGCTACCAACTTCTGACGCCTGGGGTTGTGTAAGTGGTGAACGAAAAATAGGACATGAAGAAACTTACTCGGTCCAGTCTACATCCCCAGTATCCATTGCCACCGCATCCCAGGAGGCTTGATCTTCTTTCACCCACAGGAGAGCTTCAGCTTGGTGAAACTTGCCCCCTGCATTTACACCAGCTAAACCCTTCGAATATTTGTGGATCTCATCATGGTGATCTTCACGAAACTTGTCATGACCGGTGAAGGCAGCTAGACCAAGGAGTTTCGACATTGCTGTTGCCGTTGCTGAGGCCTCGGTTGTCGTGGGCTCACCAGGGTCGCCCTTCAGGTTGGTGGCCCGTTTCCCCTTTTCAGCCGTGTGCTTGTTGCTCATCACCTTCTGGATCGCCTATTTGTGATGATGTTAATAGTGATTTCTCAGTGATACAAGGTAAGAAGAGAAACTCACCAGATGCCACCCGCTCTTGGTGTATCTGCGTAGGAGACCTGCGTGTCCACCTTTGTCTTCTTCATTGTCGCTCACATTACTGTCATCTACGCCGCAAGGCTCGGCTTTCTTGGGATGTTTCTTTTTCCAGTCCGCAATGAGTGCAGCCAGGGTGGCTTCCTCAGCAGTATCCTGAGGCTGGGCTGTGTGCTGGAATGCTTTCGCATCAAACACATCGTGCTTCACCCGGTCGTAAAGCTCGCTAGCAGCTTTTCCTGTAAGGCTCGGAAGGTCCACACCTCGGATCCCAACATCGAGAATCCAACTGTGCTGGAAGTCGTTCAGCTTTGGTACAGCTGTTTCCTCGCCTTTGGTGGAAGCAACATTTGCGAGCACTGGCAAGGGCATGACATCAGGTACGTCAGCGGTGTTGTAAGCCTTGAACATTTCTTTGGATTTAGGCCCGCCCTTGTTTGCCTTTAGTGGCATCGTAGCGAGGTGGTGCGAGTAGGTGGAAGAGGAGGAAGACTGAAAGTGTGATAAGCGGGGGTTGGAATCAAGAGAATGAATAGCCACTCACGCTATATACAAAACCAGACTAGGAAGCACCGTGCTTTGTCTGTGTGCGCGCCGAAGTGCGAGTGCATTGTGGTCGGCCAAAAAATGATGCCGAAGTCCCAATATGGCAAAGCACAAATTGCCGCTTGGCCAAAGCATTGAGCGAACAATTGCCACAGAGTCGGCTGCCACTTGAGTGGCTGCAGAACACCCATTAAGTGTTCAAAGCAAATGAATCAGTCTAAAAGCTATAAGTTGCTGTGAACTTGAGCTCAACCGGTCAGTGTACCTTTGGAAACACCATGATCACCCCCCAAGAAACCCACTGCCTTTTTGGTGCAGTCAACCGACCCACTTCAAGACAAATGTCCGCCACCACGCTATCCTCTGGAAAGCTCTTGAGCTCTTCCCTGCAGAAGATCTCCAGGCGATGTTTGGTAGACCCATCAAACTGCGCGTCACCATGGGGTCAGCAGACAACTTCACTGCACTGGGAAAAATTCAAGCTCACTATGGTCGTGCGCTCTGCCAAACTAATTCCATTGACACCGCATACTGAATATCCCACAAAGTACAAGACCATCGCCTTGTCTCCCAAGCAACCCCAGTTCTGCCTGTGCAGGTCCGAACCGCTCTCCGGGCATATCGCGCCGCATATGATACATATTTCATGAGCCAGGGAGACAACTATTGGGTGCGCAACGCACACGCCAAGCATGTCCTACAGGCTGCGGAGCAGAAGTGGCATGATTGGGTGGTGCCCTATCTCGCTGCTCGCGGGATAGCCAGCCGTCCTGGCTGGGCTTTAGAGCCACTCCCAGGGTTTCAGAGAGTACATGTCACTCCTGCACCTGCTGCCCCCACCCCCACTCCCGTTGCTGCATGAGCCAGTACAGCGGCTGTCGAGACTCCTCGGAAGCGGCATCATCAGCTCGCATTTCCCACACCCACACCCCCACCCAGCTCTCACGTCCGCACCGAGGCGGCACCTTCCTACAGCACACCCGCTCGACTTGGCGAACCTGTTGCAGGCCCGTCCAGAAAGCGCATCTTCCTGGATGTCATCGACATTTCCGACGACAGCAACAAGGAAGAGGCACCCCCCGCAAGAGGTGTTTCCTGGGCTTTGTGGACTTGATGAATTAACCAAAGGCCTGCTGTAGAATATTTAATTAGTCAGGAGCTATAAATGATGAACTCAATTCACCTCTTGTGTTTTTATTGTGCCAATGAAGTCCGTGCTGCCGCTGGTGGGGTCCATTGATGAAGCCCTAGACACTTGAGTTCAGGATAATTGAGCAATAAATGGATGAGAATGCATACCTGGAGTCTGAGGCTATGACGACGAAGTCCGCAGTGCCGCCGGCAAGTTGGGGAAATGGCGGCTGGTGTGTATTGGCGAACGTGGTTGGGGTACATTGATGAAGCCCTAGACGCTTGGGTTCAGGATCATTGAGCAATAAATGGATGAGAATGCATACCTGGAGTCTGAGGCTATGACGACGAAGTCCATGCTACCGCCGGTGCATTGTGGAAGCGGCAGCCGGCGCGTATTGGCGAACGTGTTTGGGGCCTTTTAATGAAGCCCTAGAGGCTTGGGTTCAGGATCATCGAGTAAAAAATGGATGAGAACGCATACCTGGTTTTTTGAGGATGGCACAACAAGGTCCATGCTACCGCCGGTGCGGTGTGGAAGCGGCAGCCGGCGCGTATTGGCGAACATGTTTGGGGCCTTTTAATGAAGCCCTAGAGGCTTGGGTTCAGGATCATCGAGTAAAAAATGGATGTGGATGCATACCTGGTTTTTTGAGGATGGCACGACAAAGTCCATGCTACCGCCGGTACGTTGTGGAAGCGGCAGCCGGTGCGTATTGGCGAACATGTTTGGGGCCTTTTAATGAAGCCCTATAGGCTTGGGTTCAGGATCTTCGCGTAAAAACTGGATGGGAACGCATACCTGGTTATTTGAGGATGCGGAAAAACTGGGACGACAAAGTCCATGCTACCACCGGTGCGTTGTGGAAGCGGCAGCCGGCGCGTATTGGCGAACGTGTTTGGGGTTCTTTAATGAAACACTACCCACATTAGTTCAGGATCATCGAGTAAAAAATGCATGAGAACGTGTACCTGATTTTTTGAAGATGTGGCAAAACTGGGACGACAAAGTCTGCGTTGCCGCTGGTGCATGGAGGACGCGACGGCCGGCACGTGTTGACGAGCGTGTCGAGGGCATTCTAGTGAAAAAGATATACTTCAGATGAGGTGAATCGGTCCCGGATTGAGCGAGTTACTGACTTGGAGACTTTCCATCTATACCTGTTGACAAATACTTCAGTGGCCTGGTTGTTGGCCTTGGGAGGTGCGGGCGAGGTGCGGGCTGTTCCAACTGCAAGAAAAACACTTCAGATGAGGACAAAATCAGCAAATTAATTACTTTTTCCTGGGGCCAAACTGAATACGTGTGAAGTAGTTAGGATAGTTGTATGAACATGAAGAATACAGGGGAAGCATGTATCTGCAATGACTACGAGACCGTTTGACTACGAGAAAATTGGCTGTGGGGGGGGATATATGTAGTATGAGAGGTCGCCGACATAAAGTCTGGCATTGGGCGAGGCTGACATGAAGTCTAGCCTGGGTCCTGCGGTGGCCTTGGTGGGTCTTATGGGTCTGCGGTGTCGGCGTCAGCCTCAGTGTCGACATGGATAGTGATGAGAAAAATATGTTTGGCTGAGCTATCATCTCAAGCCTGTCAATCAACACAGCTTCATATTGCTCGCCGAAGTCCACACAAGTCTACAACAACCGTACCACCGCCCCTCACTCCGCTCCACACAACCGGCATCGTATCAACCTACCCCCAGGAACCCCTGACCCAGACTTTCAGTCGGGTCAACACCTTGGATTCAGACTTCACGTCGAATCCGATCTTGACATCACATCAGATCTCTTGTCCATTTGACGGAACCAGGACCAGTATGGCTGTGGATTTGCTGAGGAACCGGGATCCCACTAGTGCGTTCATTTTATATATATTTGCCGTGGGTTTTCTCGCACATCTGACACACCTGTATCTAAATTAGGTGGTTTGGGGTCATTCGACGGCAAGGTGGCGGCGCTTGCTGAGCTCAGAGGAGAAAATCACTTCATCATTACCAACATCGACTACGTACCGACTCTTCCCTCCCTGTAACTCCCTCATGCACTGTACCTCCAATCGGACATGCGTTACAGGACAGACGACCCGACCCTTTGGCCCCAGCAGTGGATGGAGCGCTACTGCCATCTGCCGCTCATTTCTAGGAAAGGCTTGCGCGACGGTTTCAACGTGATGTGGTGGGACCCACTGCCTGAGGACCTTGTCGTCGGGAGTACGATTACACGCAAGCTGGGCAGGCTCCACCACAGACACATTGCTAGATTCATGCCCCTCGTCAACAAGCTCGTCGAGGACTGTGAAGAGTATAAACAGAAGGCCAAGGTCCCCCCCCCCCCTTCCCTCCTCGGCGAACTCGTTCAGTACATGCTTCTGGTCATCGAGCAGCTTCAGAGCCTGCCGACAACATTCGCCAAGATGACTTTTAGCGTCACATCTCTGCAGCGTGCCTTCCTTGAACTCGACGCCCTCTACCTTTACATGACCGAGTACAAGCCATGCATGGAGAACTTCATGGCAGCACCCACCCCGGGTGCTTCAATCATAGCAAGTATCGGTGCATTCACAACAGTTCCGGTGGTCTTGCAGTGGCTGTGGTGTGCACGTATACCATTCTGGTTTTTGCGGCCCACGCACGTATTTGATGCGGAGAACATCTTGGCAGTGGTCCCTTTAACGGAGCCCACCCACATCGTTCCGGACATTCCCTGGGCACAAGCACCTCCCGTGATCTATAGTGGGAACAGCACTACAGAGAAAATAGATGCCATCCATCATGCGCTCACTCACACCCGCTGGTATTGTGACCCATTCGAACTCCCTGATCGCCTTCCATCGGAGTCACGGTCTCCCGACATTTCTGCTCCCTTGGGTCCAATCCGGCCATGGAGCCAAACAACCTGCGTTTCTCGCCATGTAAGTGCTCCTGTTTTATGGAATGATCCACCACTGATCCGACCCAGATCCAGCCAAAGCGGCGTCAAAGACACCCTCAAAAAATACCGCCTCCTCAGCCAACGCACCCCGCAAGAAGGCCGCCACTAAAACCGCACGGGACAAATTCAGTACTTTAATGACGGAGGGGATGCTGCCATACATTGTTGCATGGGCTGAGGCACTCACGCACGTCGATCGATCGGTAACACCGTTCTCATCTGATCCTGCGGACCGGCAATATGTTCTCCCAGAGCCTGCGCTGCTAGTAAACATGACCCCGGAGCGGCGCTGCAAATTCCTCCATCATTGGAACCTCCTTTCTGACGGCTTCCTCTTCATGCTCAGTCAGCCAGAGCACACACAGCCTCTCTCCAACCAAGAATGGCGAGACATTTTGGAGGGCCACCTCACTTCGCGTGGCAGCACCAGTAGAACGCACAAGTGGAGCGTGGGGCTCGAGGACTGCATCCGTCCAGCTTTGGATGCATGTAACCTCTCCAGCCTCGAGGGCTTCCCCGTCCCCTCCGAGCCCGTCCCGGTGTTTAGTGTCTCGCGCACCCAGGAGATTGTTTGGGAGGTTGCAGAAACCGGCTTTCGATTCAAATTTTCGGCTCTGGATAAGCAGGCATCGAAGAAGGATTGATTAGACTATGTCAAGCGCTGCTTTGCAGGCGGTATGTTGATGGGGGCACCGTTAGCACTTAGCAAGTGCGGTTGGGCGTCGACAGACATCAGAGAGCGCCAGCGCCATATCATCAGGACTGCAACCCTCATGCTTGACTGGACTATGAAGTCTCCCCTCCCCAATATCATCCGGCACGTTGCTGATCGACACATCTGGGACGGGCCTGAATTGAAGGCCCTGGAATCCGCGGTTTGTGGTTGTTACACACAAGCGTTCTGGGAGTACTTTGGTTGTGCTGCAGTTCTCCCCATGTGCTTGGAGCACGATGTTGAGAAGGAGGACGGAGAAATATAGGCTACCTTGTGTGTTATTGCATCTTGGCGCCCACTGTATCTAATTTTGGGCTACACATAAAATATTGTAATATACTACCTCTTGCATACTGTAGTAAAATTCTTATTGTATATAGGGACGTGAAATAATGCACACTTGCATGTTATTCCTTATCACGTCTGATTTTCATCCGCACGGATGAAAATAAAGCACCCATTCGGAACACGGACCGGTGTGACAACAACACCAAACACATTGCTTTCTGCCACGTCCAGACGACCACCCAACCCCGACCCCAACGACAACCACTCGCTCAAGACCCCAACCTGACACCCACCACAACAAACAGCCCGATGTGGAGCCCTCAACAACCAAACCAACACTCGGTGGACTGGCTGTGGAATGCAGGCTAGACTTCATGTCAGCCTCACCCAATGCCAGACTTTATGTTGGTGACCTCTCGTACTACATATATCCCCCCCCCATGGCCAATTTTCTCGTAGTCAAACGGTCTTGTATTCTTGTAGTCAAACGGTCTCGTAGTCGAATGGTCACTGCAGATAGATGTGCTGCCACTTCATCTCATACTCCATACCTATCCAGCTTGACGTATATTCAATTCTGTCCCCCATTGTTAGCTGCGACCGCGCTGCCGTCGACCTGGAGCTGGCGCGAATCGTGTCCCATCAAATCAGGTCAAAGCGGTCTTTGTCTCTCAGCAAAGTACGTGTCCGGCCTCTTCAAGAACTTATCCTCACCAGGCGCTTTGAATCAGAATCACCTCCTCTCTCCCCCTCATGACCATGAAGCAGATTGGACGACACAAGGGCAAGGGTGTGAGCACCTCACGACTTCCGACCAGTGTCCCCACCTATAAAATCAACTTCCACATAGGTAAGACTTCACCACTATCGTACAGATTCACTTGCTCATCCCCAGGCAGACACCAGTCCTGCCAAAACTCAACAGCGCTACATTGCAAACACGTCCGGAGCGCTGCCACCCGCACTCCAGAACTTTGATGCTATATCTGAAGCACTGCCGGATGGCCCATCCTTACCATTCCAGGACACAACGACCGGAATTGAGGAGGCTCCAGACACCATCCCCGCGTATGAAACCACAGCCCCATGCGATGAGAAGGGCGCGAAGAAACGACAGGTGTGTTGCTGTGGCACGAAGCTCAATTTCCGAATTTTAATATACCTGCAGAATGTCGCTCATATGGATGAGCTCAAGGCCGAGAAGAGCACCTTCTTGAGAGTTCTACTCTCCAAGCACCATGACGTCCTCCTCCACACGCCTTGTGCTTGCGGCATCGGCAAAGTTCGGCAAGTGGGATGTGCGGACTGCCTGCAAAGCGAGCTGCTGTGTCGTCAGTGCTGGCTGAACAAACACTGGTCAATGCCGACGCAGAGGCCATAAGAGATTTGTATCTTATTCCCTCTTATTGGTCGAACATCCTCTCATAAGAGACCTGTTCTTTCGGTCTTACAAGGGGTGATAAGGGCCCTCCCAAATTATATAAAAGGTGGTCAGCCCAACTGGGCCATTTGTGTTGCTTCAGTACTGACTGGTTCGAATTTCATTTTTACTGATCTACTATTTTTTACTGACTTACTTAGACTTGATTACATTTATTACCGACTAGGAATAGATCATTACATTTTTTACTGACTATAGATTATTAACTATCACATTACTTGGATTATTGCTACTGACTATTAACTATTACTGGGATTCAAACTTGTGACCTTGGGGGGTTTTTTTTTTTTGAAGTGAGCGGCATAAACAGTTTAGCCAAAAGGTCCTTTTCATATATGTTTGTGCATCGGATATATGCAGCTGTTTTTCCCCCATTTCAAAAGACTTACAGGGCAACTCAAAAGCATGATCTCGCAGTTGGGCAGCTGGTATTTGAGTGAGAGCAGGGAGGAGTGTGGTAGGCAAGTAGTATTAGGCAGTACGGTCTAATACATGTACTATTTACACAATTCTCATGCCCAAGCTGCTCACGCATGCACAAGACAACACAGGGAGTCTGACACTTGCGTGCGCTGCAGGAGGACATGAGGCAGATTCACCGGATGCGCTTGGGAGTAGGGGGGCTGGAGGTTGTGAATTGGCGCGAAAGCGCGAAGCTTGTTGCCTATGAAGCTCGTGCATAGCAGGCTTGCACCGTGGAATCCGGTCCAGGACAAACTACAGCAAGTGTAAGTATGCGCACAGAATGGAATAAGAGTCATACCTTGTAGACCATCCTCGCACACTCATACTCCTTCAATTGCATCTTTATCTTCGTGAAGGCGGCATACACCGCTGCGCTCCTCCTCGAACTTGTCCCACTTGACCTACACATATGGCTCAGGGTGCACGGCGACCAGCGTTCGTAGATGGTGCTTGTGCAGTTGAGCTCGCCGTACGCTCCTCGATCTTGATGTACACCTGCCATGCCTTGTTGTCCGGCTCCCAGCGCATCCAGCGCTGAAAGACCTGGCATGCGCTGGGGACATTCTAGCCGTGCGAGTACTATGGTTGTAGTGGTAATGCATTACGGCCAGATATTACTGACAGACACGTTACATTACGGGCAGTCGTTTACTGTCCAGTAGCTTTGGTGGGTAATGCATTACCACTGGGAAAACTGATATATCAAAATGTTGGGGGTTAGGCAGTTAGGGTTTGGTGGTTAGGGGTCTCGGTTAGGGGGTGGTTAGGCGGTTAGGGTTAGCAAAGGATGTCAAAGAAACAGGTTAGGGGTTAGGGTTGGTTAGGTGGTTAGGGTTGATGCCATCAAAATTGATTGCCCATCAAAATCACGTGACCCAATCACTGTATCCACATATAGACACACTGCCGAAGACCCTAGGGCAGCTTGCCTGCCCTAGGTCTGGGTATCAGCTTTCCCAGTTAGGGTCAAAGGCTTGCG
Organism: Mycena rebaudengoi; assembly: GCA_029282285.1. NCBI lineage: Eukaryota > Fungi > Basidiomycota > Agaricomycetes > Agaricales > Mycenaceae > Mycena > Mycena rebaudengoi. Next base: position 3,038,016 of record JARJCX010000002.1, on the reverse strand, counting down.
TGCAAGCCATACCCTAACTGGGAAAAGTGTGCTGCTTGTGGCTGTGTTTGCAGGTAGGACAAAACCATCCTGGGCCTTGTTGGGTGGTGGATGGGCTTTAGGAAAGTGGCAGTGATGGTGCCAAGAATAAATATGGTGATGCCAGAGGTCAAAGGTTCAAATCCGACAGAAAATTATTTAATTTCCTTTTTACTGTCTGTAATGCATTACGGCTCACATTATTTATTTAGTTTCTTATATGCTATATGCTCCTCTCACTGGACAGTAAGAAACTGCCTGTAATGTAATGTGTCTGTCAGTAACAACTGGCCGTAATGCAATAAAGTTACCACCTCTACATCGTGCGATCAAAGAGGTTACGTGGGTGCTACATATTGAGCTCCATCTCGGAGTAGCTTGGTCAGAGGTGGATGCAGTGCGCGAGTCGATGTCTAGCCCGCGCTCAAAGACGAAGCGCAAGCGGGTGAACACCGCGAACGGGATACCCCGCAAGGCCGATGGGGCGCAAGACGACGAGACAGAGGCGGCGCGAACCGACCACGAGGCACGCGGGACCGAGGTTGATCACCACCACAAACACCGCCTGTGCAAGAACCGTCGCCCCCTGGATCGTCAGGTCGCGCTCCACCTCCTCACACGCCGCCTCAATCGCCTCATCCCGCCCCTCCACCTGATTTGTCGCTGCGTCGTACACCTTCCCCCACCTCGTGTACTCACCCTGGCTCAGCAGCCGCCACGTCACACACAGCGTCCTTTGCCCATTATTTGCAAACACTTCCATATCCCTCCGCGTCGCGTCCCCCGCCGTTGAGCAAGATCTAGGTGCCCGGGCAAGCGAAGCCGACGAGGCCAATGACCCACTGCGTGTTGCGCAGCCACGGAGCAGCAGCTTGTTGATGCTGACGGGCTCAGGGCGCTCCTCCTGCGTGGCCGTGTCCCAATGCTAAAATAGTAGTCCATCAGTATTATTGATCGTAAGTACTGCAGAATGGAAGGACGAACATTGTGTGCAGCATTCGAGTGGTCATAGATACCGCCAAAGAACACGGTGGTCGCATCCTTGCCGATGTACTTGATGATCCGGTGTGCGCCGCCAGGGTGCTCGTCGACAAAGGACGACACATCGTGGATGAAGCCTGAGACGAGGATCAGGGGGCGCTTCGAGGCTTGCTCCAGGTCTGCATTCGGATGGGTAAGTCGTTGTATTATATTATTATTGGGAGGAGAAACGCACAAGAATCCCATGAGATGACGGGAAGGTCGTTGCTGTCCAACGGCCAGGTGAGCTTCTCCTGTGTCTCGCGGAGGCGCTTGAGCTGCATGGTAAGCTGCCCCTTACGGACCTCGTTGTTGGGGAAGACTTTGAGGTGCGTCGCAAGCCCAAGTTGTTGGCAGACCCAGATGAACCACTTGGTCGGGTCGTATTAGTACCACTTGATCGCGCTGCGGTAGTCCATCGAGAACTGGTGGTGGAAGTTGTGGTACCCCTCGCCGATGGTGCAGAGCACTGTGATCAGGTCGCGCGGTGAGTGCTTGTCGTTGAACGGCGAGTCGCCCAGCCAGTGCGCGAGGGAGTTTACGCAGAATGTGAACTGGGGCAGCCGTTCGTTAGTCAAAATAGAGAGAAAGATAAATAAAAGAACGCGTACGTGATGCATGAACAGCAGCCGAACAAAGCCGCCGTAGATGTACCTGCCCATGGCGTCGCCCCAGAGGAGCCAGGGGATGAGGGGGGGGGACGATGAAGCCCATGAGGAGGATGAGGGCGATGTAGTGCTTGTGCTGCCACTGCACGACCTCGTTCTTCGACAGGTAGCTGACATCTGCGGTGCCGGGCTTGCGGCGGGGTTTGAGGAGCATCCAGCTGACGTGCGACTACCAGAAGCCCTCGCCGGCATTATACAGGTCGAGCTCGGTGTCGGTGTATCTGTGGTGTGCGCGGTGGCTGCGCAACCACCACTTGATGGAGCCTTCGACCGCTCCGGCGCCGGCGATGGCGAGGAAGTACTGGAGGAATTTTCCTGCATTGTAGCTGCGGTGCGCCCACATGCGATGGTAGTCCGCGGTAATGCCTGATGTACAATGGGTTAATTCGAGAGCAAGAAAGTGAATAGAAAGAAAGACGAACCGAGGCCAGTAGTAAAACACGGAAATCACGGCAGTCTCCCTGCGCAATTTCGTGTGGTATGCGCCAACGAGGCCGAAAAAGGGGAAGACTGTGAGAATTGTGACATTGAGCCAGTTCAGCTCTGAAAGCAGGTTGTTCCAGGTATTGGGGGCGGAGCTTTTGTCATGCGGAGGGTGTGGGAGACATATTTTTCGACGTCGGGGGCAACTGATACATCTGAGGCCCAGTGAGAAAGCTGTATGGCCGGAACCAGCCCGAGCGAGAACAACAGATAGGCGATCAAATTGATCTGGGCATATCAAGGGAAACATATCTACCATGTACTTGTATCCAGTGGATTCAAGAGAACTCTATTTCACCATATTCTGAGTGACAGGTATCAAGTTTTTCAAGATATGCATGCGCAAAGTGCCAAGACATTTCTCACTATCTGCCAGCTCACTTTCTCTTTCTCAATGTCATCGCAAAATCCTCCTACAGATGTTTCCCAGGATGCATCGGACAGCACATACACAAATAGAAGTCCCCTTGAGGAAGAAAATCCTGGCCAATGGCATCATCCTGGATGCATACGCTGTGAAGATACAACAAGATCTCGCATGCGCCTACGTGCATGGGACATTGCAGATGGACAGAAGGACACTTCCACCCAATGTGAGTTCTATCTGCTTGAATTAGCAATGTACCTTGAAAATTGATGAGTTCTTCAGCTGCAATTTCACCCAGCATCTTCAAGCATAGCCTTGAATGCGACATGCTTTACTACAAATCCTACTCGGAAATATTGGAACAGGAAGTTGAAAGGGCCCGGAAAGAGCACCAATTAGCTATGGCAAAGCTACACAAGACACAGGAATCCTTGTTTGTGTTACGCCAACAAGTTACCTCACATGCGGGGAAAATGCTCGACCATGCAGGGTTCGGAGGTCCTGGCAGTCAGCAGAATCAGAGTGACACAGAGGATGACGAGGATTTGGTGTAATACATTTCATATAAATTCAGTAGCAATTAATATTCGCTTTCTGCGTCTCTTTGAAACTGATTTATCTTCGATTTTAATCTTATCGCACAGCCACAACAGTGCGCTTTGAAACTGTCCGGATGACTAAGTTTGGGACAGTTTCAAAGCGCACTGTTGTGGCTGTGCTCAGATTTAATCGAATTACTGTATATTCAATCCAACTAGTCTTCTTCAGTGAGGAGCTCATCTAATCCAGCCCTCTCACACATTGCAAGTCCTGGTTTCTCCATCAAGTACCACCTATCCAATTCCGACCCGTCATTGAACCTAGTTTTATAACGTTCATCAGGGGCAAGCATGACAGTGGACTTGATTGCTTTGACATCCATAACTCGAAGTGCACTATCTCGAAGATGTTGAACAGTCCAGTAGGTCTGTGAGGATGCCACCAGGAGGCCCGGATGTGGAGGTCCATAAAATGACACCATTGCTACGGGTTTTGGCTTGACAGAATTGTTTATATGTAGCCGCATGAAGTAGAGAATCTCTCCGAGATATGCACGACCATCGAGATCAATCTAACAGAGACATCATAAGACAGTTGGGAAATATTTCAGAGAAGAGAACAGTAAAGCTTACTATTACATTCCTTGAACGGCGAGTATCCTTCTTCCATCTCGAACGTGCAATCTGACCATTAGGAAGACGCAGCGCGCCCATCGTGTTACCATTGCAATCGGTCGATTCAAAACCTCGCCATGGACAACTAGATATGCAGCAATTGCCTTCTGCTCACATGGGCGTACCTCCCGAGCGGCTGTATCCATTGCGCGAAGAAGTGCATAGCCATCCTGAAGATCTCTTGCGCCACGAGGCAACGGATTCTCGGGGGGCTCGATGTCTGGGATCATAGCTTTCAATGCATTCACCTGACAGCGTCGAATACCGCGCTGAGCTAAGTTGGCAAATGCATTTGTGTGTTGTTTGATCTCTTCACCAAGATTCCCAATTGTTCGCTCCATTCCCCACTGCGAGTAAATTATTCCTGGACCGACATGCCGAGTTTCGGGAGCAAAGTGGGATGTGGTGTGTATGCTGGACCGTACAAAATGGATACGATCCATACGGCGCTGGACATGAAGATGTTCAAACTCGTCCGAAAATTGTGTCAGCAACTCGTGTGCTTCGGCGAGCTGAGCTGGAAGGATCTCTGCTTGCATGAGAATTCGAAATCCTCAGACCCCTTTGCAGTAATGCATCCAGTAGTTGTCGGGAAGGAGGTTATAGAAGAGTGCCGGTCCAAGGCCAAAGAAGTAGAGTAAAAATTCCCAAGCCTTGTAACCGCTGGAGATTTTCTCTGCTGGGTTGCGAGGGGGGCGATCAAACAAGCCAGGGATGTATGGGGTGGTTTGTGCAACTAGCTTGCCATGCTCCTGCCAAATCTTCGCATCTTGTAACACTGCCCACAGCAAACTCACGAGAGTTCTGCTATCCGTCCGGTCACAGTCAAATGTGCCTCGCCACAGAGGGATAAAAAGGTCTGGGAGATTCAGAGCAGGCAGGTGCATGATGTCGAGCGCAAATATCCCTGGGATGCCCAAAATTCGATGGGAGTGAATGCCGCTAAAGATGGTGGGTTTACAGATGCTAGTCTCAAGCCGCCGCTTCTCGTACTGCGTCTTGTTGTGAGCTTGAGATACGTACAACAGGTTGGTATTGTATCGCGCAGTTGCTTCAGCGGAAGTAAACTGCTGTAAAAGAGATGTTAAATCCACATCTGGGTGATCGCAGCCGGCAACCGTGAATGAGTCAGGAAGAAACCGCACTGGATAGTAATGGGTACCACCAGGTTTGTGACGACCCATGAGAGGACAGTACAACCGGCATGCATATTTGCCGTGATGTCCGACACATCCATTTAATGCGGCCATCCCAGGACCATCCGCACTGCCCAATGCAATAAATAGTCTGGACAGAAACGTGCGCAGTGACCCTGCATCCCAAATGCGGAACCCTTCTTTTTGCAAGGCGGCGACATGATGTAGGCCAGGATATATGAAGCTATCGAGGTTTTTTGGTTTTTGTGGCCCGGAAATGAACCCCCCAGGAAGAATGTGCCGTTTTTTATAGCGCAATTCGGGTGGGAGATCAAGGATAACCCAAATGTAAATCCAGCAGTCGGATGCTTTGTTGCGATACAATTGAGCCCCGTCGATGAAAAAAACAAGGACCATGTCGTCGATAGTAATCTTCCCTTCCGCAACGGCATCCAGATAGTCTCTACCGTCAAAGAAATCACGGTAAGGGGATTTTTTGCGTCCATTATTTGCGCGCAGTTCCTCCATGATGGCATTGGTGCAACGCTCTCTATAACGCATGTTGTGGACACTGCCCGGTGTTCTCCACAGAGCCTGTAGCTGTGGACCGATGGGGATGGTGTGGAACTGTTTTCGAGGAACCTTCGCTTTACGCAAGGGATCATAGCGTGGTTTGCCGCATAGAGGACAATTCTCCAGGGAGAAGAATGGACCCGTAAACCCAACGCATGAATGAACACACATATCATGCGCAATGGAGCTGACACCACTGAGATCTGTAACAAGTTTCTTGACCAGGTGGTAGGTCAAGATCTCATTGTCCGGATGACGACGTAGAATGGCGAGCCGGACTGTATTGTAGGTTTCTTCAGAAGCATTGCTGACAGAAAGGAATATGTCAAGAGAAAGACGATGGTCCGGATTGTCTAGGGTCAAGGGTGTCTCGTGTGGATTGCGAAGTTGATAAAGCATGTCCGACGGAAGCTTCTCTTCGTCGTTATCCAGAGATGCGTTCTTTAAGCACTCTATAAATTTATTCACAATCCGAATGTCGTCTATAGGAGAAACAAATGGAGCGCCTAGATGATCTCGTCCTGGATCTGGATCTGAATTTGGACCTTCTCCGCCGATGCCACTGTCTGAATCCGACTCCGGCGGTGGTGGTGGCGGTGGAATGTCGTCATTTCGTCGCTCAAATTCGGTGTTTTCTGGATCTGACTCCGATAAATCAATTATAATTGAGCTACGTGGGACAGGTTCGATAGGAGTATCCAGTCCGGGATCGTCTTCAGTTTGTGCAGCCGGATCATCTGTCGGCTATATACTCTGAGTTAGAATTACATCGAAAGATAAGAAAAACTTTGCGTACCATCTCAAAATCTAGCTCAGCATCATTTTAAATAACAGAAGGACTGGGAGAATCCATAGAAATTGCTCCAGGACCAGTAGTGGGAGCAGGGGAGCCTGCATCCGGTGTACGATCAACATAATCTGTGCCAGAGCGGCTTCGTTTGCCAGAGCTAAGGTCATAATTTTGACCCATATCATCCCTCTCAGAAACACGTCTTGCACGCGAATCAGAGCGGAGAAAATCCAAGAATTCTGACGACATATTGGCGGTAACGTCTTCACGAATATGTGTCATTCGGGTCAAATAAGCACGTTGTTTGCCAGGACCATTGGGACCCCCACATCGCTTAACACAATAGCATCGTCCTGAATCGAGAATCCGAGAGTTGGTGCCAGTTACGGAGGTCATTGGAGCAACAAGACAAGGTCAGTCACATTCGGTCACAAGGATTGACCGGATGTGTGGACACAAGTGGGGGTCCCGTCAGAAATTCTAAAATCAATGCAGTTGGTAGAAACATCTCTTACGAATGCATGCATGAAGTACGCTCATAACGTAGGACAATTGAAATTATTCTGTGAGATTTTCGCAAGCGAAGGGCTTGTGACATTGGGTCATATGATATGTGACTTCACCTGTTTTTTTTTTTGCCTCTCAGTCATCGCCGACTTGTCCTTTCGGCCATGGAGGACAACTACATGTCCGGCATGTCCAGTCCTAGCACCTATGGTGGTATCTCAATGTTCAGTGACTCTGGAACCGATGGTTGGACCCGCTCAAGCAGCCCCGCTACCACCTCAGGACTGTCTCTATCTTTGGGCACCACGACACACATATCGAATGCTCACCTCCGTGATATTGAATACAACTGAAACCTCCAGCAGCTCCAAAATCAAAATAGCATCCTGCGCGCAGAAAAGGAGGCATTCAAGTACGTCTTTCATGGTCCAATGGTGCTGCTGACCAAAAAAAAACAGGGACACCTACTTCGAGCTTGCAAACGCTGTCCCCGCGCTGCTCACTGCAACATCTAACCCATATGGTCTTCCAGTTCCCCAGCAGAGTATCCAAAATGGGCCCGCTGCCGCTCCCAAGGCTGCTCTGGAGCAAGGAGACTATCCTCAAGTGCGCTTCTGGAACAAATCGGATTATTCGAAGAATGCAGAGGGCATTTCCAACAACACCGGCCAGCTTGGAGAGAATACGACAATGACACACATAGAGGATACAGCCGGCAGAGTCGTCGATGCTGCTCATCTCAGAGTCATCTGTGGGGTGGCCGCAAGCATTTGGTTTGGCCTGGTGGAAAGCAGTCTGGCGCCACGAAAATGGGGTCAGGCATCCATAACCGTGCTCACCCAGTACTATCGCGAGATGTGTCATCACTGCCCGGAGATGCGATACTGCGCTAACAATTGGAAAGCCCAGCAGTTAGCGACAACCAACTACCCATCGTGGATTCGTACACGTCAAATGTCGCCGGCTGACATTAAGCAAGAAGACTCGGAGGTATCGGAAGCAGCTGCCAATGGTCAAGGAGACGGGGATCATAAACCACCTAGGGACGAAGATAGGGATCACAAGTGTCGTGCGCCGAGCTGTGCAGGGATGAGGAAGAAGATCAAGTCCAACAACACCGCTATGATCGCAGAGGTGTGTAATTGTTTTTCATAAATGTCTATTATTGTATGGCTGACATCTGAAAACAAACATTCTAGCTGCATGACCCTCTGAGAGTACAGTATACACTTGCTTGAACATAGCCGACGGCGCACAGGTTTCCCCTTCCTGCAGATTTAGCGTCGACGTCAGTGGTCCCAGACACGACTCCCACCGACCCAAAGGTTCTCCTGATAAAAACCGACCTTGAGGCCTATACGGTCTCGTTCCCTTCCTTTTGTTTAATTACTTACCGCTTCGCTTACCGAGTCTTTCCTTTTGGTATTATTAGTTACATGTCACACTCTCAGCGCCGTTTCCCTAACGCGTTCGCTGAGAGTGAGTATCTCTTATTTTATTCTGTATATACCTTACTTATTGTGTCCTAGAGGGTCACTGTTTTTTAGGTATTTAATACAGCGCCGTTTCCCTAACGCGTTCGCTGAGAAGGGTCACTGTTTTTTAGGTTATGGGCCACCGAGGCTAGCCACTTCTAGAGACTCTGTTGAACGCAGCATCACCCGTACTCACGCACGAACTGCACGAGCATCGAACTCTCGTCACATCTCCGCACCAGCTTGCGAGATTACTAGGGTTTTCCCGAACTCGACTCAACTGCCACGTCACTGGACTTCCAGCTGCGCACCCCGCCGAACTAGCTAGCGAACGCAGGGACTGCATTCAAATTCTTCGGTCCATCATATCACCACATCCCCCTACGACTTCTACGCCATCATTCCATCTTCCGCGCTCATCACGCTCCCATGTCATCAGAATCGCCATCCTCGGACTATCGCCACATCACGCCTCTCACCGCCGGCCTCTGGCCGGAGTGGGAGCCGAAAGCTATTTCGGAACTCATGCGCATTGGTGTCTGGCGACTCTGCACCGAGGAAGAGATCATCTTGCCTAAGCCCACGGCGCCGGTGATAACAGCAGACACACCCTCCACAGTCCGTGCGGCCTTGCAGCGCGAGTACAAGGAAGATGTCCGGCAATATAATGAAGGTCTTCGCCGAAATGATAAAGCAGTCGGCACCATTCGGTCCATGATCGCCGAGGACCAGCTGCAACACATCGAGGGCAAGACTTCGCCCAAAGAGGTCTGGGATACGTTGAAGAGCAAGCATAAAGACACCACATCGGGTCTTTCCGCCTATTACACCAAAATTGGCATGCTTGAAAAGAAATACACCGAAGAGGAAAACATGCACGCTCACCTCTCCTTCCTCCAACTCGAGAACCGCAAGCTCGGCCAGAAGCATCAATTTGACGACGAGTTCCTCGCGCAAATCATGCTCATGTCCCTTCCCCGTGATTCCACTTGGGAAACTCTTCTCGTCGCGCTGCTCCAGTCCGTCACTGACTCGAATCCACTCAAGTCTGTCGATGTTGTGACCCGCCTCATGCAGGAGTATCGTCGCCTCACTGGCGGTGACTCTTCGCCCGGGTCCGATTCTGCACTTCTTGCCAAAAATAAGCCGGAGAAATCCGCCAAGAAGAAGTCTCGCGATCGCTGCGGATACTGCAAATTCAAGGGTCACCTGGAGCCTGACTGTCGAAAGAAGAAGCGGGACATGGAGTCGAAAGGCAAGGGCAGGTCAAAGACTGAAGCGCAGGTTGCGGAGGCTTCCGACTCCGAATCTGACTCAGACTCAAGTGACATCACGGAGCGTGCTCATCTCGCCTCAATCACTGCCGAGTTTCCCTCGCGGTCAAGGCAGTGGGAGGATGGCTCCCTCCACGTTTTTCTTGCTTCTGACGTCGTCGCTTTCCTCGCCAAATCCCACAAGTCAGATGCCTTCATCGACTCCGGCTGCTCGCGACATCTCTCCCCAAGCCGAGAATACTTTGATGACTCGACCTACGTCCCTCTCGAGAAGCCGATATCCATCCACCTCGGAGACTCGTCAGTCATCAAGGCTGTTGGCCGCGGCACGCTCCAGTATCTCATGGACTGCCCCAGCGGAGTTGTCCCAGCTTCGATCCCAGATGTGCTCTATGTGCCTGAACTAGCCGCTACTCTTCTTTCGGTATCCCGTTTTACCGATCGAAAGCATGAACTCAGGTTCAAGGACAAGGACTGCTTTGTCTCTGCTCCTAGCGGGCGCTGCGTTGCTGCAGCTACAAAAACCAGCGGTGGCCTTTACCGGCTGCTCGCTCGCCCCATGCTCTCGAAAGAGTACGCAAATCTCGCTACTTCTCGTGCAATCGACATTAACCTCCTCCACCGTCGCCTAGGCCACTGCGGGCACGACAACATCAAAAAGCTCGTTGCTAAAGGCATGGCGGAGGGAGTTGATTCGGTGCATGGTCGTATAGATTTTTGCGAGGCCTGTGTAAATGGCAAACAACATAGATTTCCTTTTCCTCCTTCCATGAAGCAAGCCCGTCATAAACTGGATTTGGTCCATTCAGATGTATGCGGGCCTTTCCCCTCTAGCATCGGGGGCAAGCGCTACTTCATCACGTTCATTGACGACAACTCACGCCATGTCTGGATCTACTTCATGTCTCGAAAATCGGAAGCATATAAAAAGTTTCGTGAATTCAAGGCTGAAGTGGAGCTGCAGACGGGACGGAAGATCAAGGTGTTTCGTACTGATGGCGGCGGCGAGTACACCTCCGACGAATTCGAGGGATACCTCACGAATTGTGGCATCATTCATGAGAAGACAGCCCCTGACACTCCTGAGCAGAACGGCTTGAGTGAAATCGAAAACCGCGTCATCGTTGAACGGGTTCGATGCATGCTCTTCGCTGCAAACCTCTCCAGTGGTTTCTGGGCTGAGGCTGCCCTCGCCGTTGTGTACCTCATAAACCGCTGCCCCGTCGCGCGTCTCAAGCACATGACTCCATCCGAGGCATGGTCTGGCGTTAAGCCATCGGTCACCGGCCTACGCACCTTTGGTTGTCCTGCATATGCTCACATACCCAAGAAAAAGCGCAAGAAGCTTGCATTCAAAACTCGCAAGTGCGTCATGATTGGCTATGCTGTAGGAACAAAAGCGTACCGGCTCTGGGATCCGGCAAAACGGCGTATCATCACGTCCCGCGATGTTATATTCGACGAGCGTGTCAATCCGCCTGCCTTGCCGAAGCCCCGAGTTGACCTCTCGGACATCGTGTGGAACGGCGAGGAGCACGAGGGCATCACTCGAGTGGGAGACTCATGGGATGAGCCCAGCGAACATCGGGACAGTACCGACGCAGAGCTGCCTCCATCATCGACTACGTCGTGTCCGCCAGCTCCTCCTCCCTCTCCTCCTGGTTCTCCACGCCGTCGCATCGACGATGACGATGATCCTCCTGACAACCCGCCTGCTCCGCCACTTCCACCTCTGCGTCGTGCCCGTCGCACCGAAATCGAGTTACTTGGTCCAGCACCCGACATCGAAGGTCCGCGTCCACGTAGACTGCCGTCTCGCTATGTCCAAGACGAGCCTGCACCGAACCCCGAAGCCCAGCAGGACGCCGGCGCTTTCTTCGTCGAGGTGGATGCGGGCGAGGCGTTCGCACTCCCGCAATATTCGGACGTCGAGGAGCTTGCGCTCGAGGACATGGCGTTCGTGTTCGCGGCGGCGGCGCACGGCACTGGCACGTCGGAAGGTGATCCCCTCACATGGCGAGAGGCGATGCGGCGCCCAGATCGCGGCGAATGGGCGAAGGCGATCACTGCAGAACTCATGTCACTACGTGAGACCGGCACATTTGAAGACTGCGACACCTTACCTCCAGGGCGGAAGGCCGTTGATGCGAAATTTGTCTTCAAAGTCAAGCGCGAGCCGGACGGATCGATTGAGCGCTACAAGGCTCGGCTGGTCGCCAAGGGCTATTCGCAGATGCCTGGCGTGGACTTTGACGAGGTCTTCTCACCGGTAGTAAAGCTCACCTCGGTACGAGTCCTCTGCGCCCTTGCTGTACAGCTCAAGCTCTACTTCCATCACCTCGACGTCGATACGGCATTCCTGAACGGCGACCTGAAAGAAGAGCTGTATATCCGACTTCCAGAGGGTGCGGGTCCAGATGCAGGAAGGATAAAGCGACTCCGTCGGTCGCTCTACGGTCTGAAGCAAGCCTCCAGAGTGTGGAACGACCTCCTGGATAGCGAGCTGAAGAGGGTGGGCTATCGGCGAATCCACGCGGATTACTGCATCTACGTTTTCCGGCACGGTGACGTGGTCTGCTTCCTGGCCGTGTACGTCGACGATATGGCGCTTCTGGGCAACAATCTCGATGTGATGCAGGAGCACAAGGTGCTGCTTGGGCGTCGTTTCAAGGTCAAAGACTTGGGGCCTGTGAAGCAGCTTCTGGGCCTCGCCATCGATTATGATCGGGATGCACAAACACTGATGCTTACGCAAACCCGCTACATTGACGAAGCACTTGAGCGCTACGCTGCAAACGACGGTCGTACACACGCTACTCCACTCTCCTCCGGTGTCAAGCTAACCAAGGACGACTCGCCCAAAACTGAGGCCGAAATGCGCCGAGCCCGCGACAACTTCCCTTACCAGAGTCTGATCGGGACACTGATGTACGCGATGCTTGGGACACGCCCTGACATTGCGTATGCAGTGGGAGCACTCAGCAAGTTCTGTTCGAATTTTGGTGAGGTGCATTACAAGCAGGGTATGCACGTACTTCGGTATCTGGGTGGAACAAAGCACTACAGCATTAAATTCGACGGGACTCTTGGTCACGACATGTCGTCAATCATCCTTGGGTACACCGATTCGGATTGGGCTGGAGATCTCGACACCCGCCGTTCCACGGGTGGATACGTCTTCCTCATGTCTGGTGCCGCTGTGAGCTGGAGCAGCAAACTGCAGCTCTCACCTGCCCTCTCGTCCACGGAAGCCGAGTATATGGCTTGCTCCCGTGCTGCTCAAGAGGCCATCTGGCTTCAAAAACTTCTTGAGGAGCTAGGTTTCGCACAGGACACCCCTACCGACCTGCTCGGCGACAATCAGGGTTCAATTGCACTTGCGAAAAACCCAGGTGATCATCCACGCACCAAGCACATTGCGCTTCGATACCACTTCATTCGCTTCACCATCACAAACGGTAGTATCAATCTGGACTATGTCCCCACTGGCGAGATGGCTGCGGATGGTCTTACCAAGAGCTTGACGGGTGTGAAGCATGAACACTTTGTTCGGATGTTGGGCATGGAACCTCGCCCGAGTGGGAGTGATAAAAACCGACCTTGAGGCCTATACGGTCTCGTTCCCTTCCTTTTGTTTAATTACTTACCGCTTCGCTTACCGAGTCTTTCCTTTTGGTATTATTAGTTACATGTCACACTCTCAGCGCCGTTTCCCTAACGCGTTCGCTGAGAGTGAGTATCTCTTATTTTATTCTGTATATACCTTACTTATTGTGTCCTAGAGGGTCACTGTTTTTTAGGTATTTAATACAGCGCCGTTTCCCTAACGCGTTCGCTGAGAAGGGTCACTGTTTTTTATCTCCCAGGTGGCCGGGATCCCCCGGAAGTCGAGGAGCCTTTGCCAGGCCTCGTAGTCGTGCCTGGCGAAGAGCCTCTCCCGGCCATGGTGGTTGTCCCAGGTCCTTGCTCTCCAAGTCGCCTCGACAGCTTTGTGATGCCTGTGACAGGTGTGACAACTATCACGCCTTCCTCGCCTCCTGCGTCGACTGCACCTGCCGTTCCTGTTGGCAACAACAGCATTGACACAATCGCAGCTGATGCAGCCAACCTTGCCGATGCAGCTCACACCGCTCATGCCGCCCTCATCCAGTCCGCTTTTCCACCCAAGCTAGTCGCGACATCCAGCCTGGGCCCAATCATGCCGATAGCTATCCCAGTCCCTGGGCTTGAGCCTGGCAACGGAACGTCCTTGATTGCCCCTCTCCTGTCCCTCACAGTTGGAATTACCTCAACTCCCGTCGTGGAGAGACAGAAGCCCGCCACGAAGATGACCGCCTCAAAAACTAGTACCACACCTAGGTTAGTGGTCCATTTATGTGGCGTAACTGTACTGACCTGCCTTCCAGAAACCTCTGTGCCTCTGAATGGGTTGTGAAGCATCATGGTATGCATGATGCTTTCAATGCCTACTGGGCTGGCATTGGAGACACGGCGGAGCATAAGGTATGTGCATCTCATCATATAATTCAGATCTCTCACACCCGATTGCAGCACTTCATTATGGCGTCCGAGGCAGCTAAAGAAGCTAAGGCAAAGGTATGGTGTCACTTTTTCTCGCCTCCTTGCACACACTGACATACATATTATAGGCGGCAGTTTAAAATATTGATCACTGGACATCCGGTACCTTTGACCATCAGCGGAACAGAGCGCATCGGGGGCAGGGGGGCACAGCAAAAATGGCTACATTATATTTGTTTTATATACAAGAATATATTTCTCTCGTTCTTGCCATATCAGACCAGATGATGAAATAAGTGCAGAAATTATTGAGTTTCTATTTCCCTAGATGCCGCTTGATGCCACTAGATCACAAAACGAGCGAAAACAAGCCATGCTCGATTTCGTATGGCGAGAACAAGCCACTCGTTTTGGCTCGTTTCTGCTTGATCCGGCCATAAGATGGAGAGCGTGGGAACCCCGCACCCTTAGGTAATCTAGTGATGGGACCGTGGGAAATTCCAAATCTTGGGGTCGCACAAAAATAAATAAATAGAATGGCCCGGAAAGCTTGTGAACAAGGGAGAAAAAATTATCTATTCATTGCCACAGCCTTCATCTCTCTAATAGCGCTTGGAGGCAACATCCGGTGGCTCTTGTACTCCGGTTTCAGATAGCCGAGGTCCATGCCTGTCAATCCTCCGGCATATGCTGAAATAAAATGTGCCGCCCGGTTAGCAAATCTAATCATCGATACATGGGGTACCTCATCAAGACACTTCTTGACATTTGCCTCCATTTCATCGATATTTGATGTCTTTGGAGTTTTCCGATACCGAAACTTGGCAGCACCCCAATACATCTCAATGAAATTGAGTTCACAGTGGAACTTTGGATAGAAATCACAAAGATGACCACGGCGCTCAATGAGCTCTTGGAGCGCTGATTTTTGATTGGTGAAATCCGGTTGATTGAAGAGAATCCGCCGGCAGCAGCAATTAGTTGCTCCCTGCTCACATTTGAACCCAGGGCATTGAGCCAAAAGGCCCTGTTTCCAAAGGTTTCGCTCCTGAAGGATCTGTTCCATGCCTTTGAACCACCCAGGCATTGTCGCATGATCATCGGGCCAATATAATGGCTGAGGAGACCCATCGGGTAGAGTTCCGGGACGCATGCGAGGAGATTGTCGCCAGGTTGAGCTCGGTTTTTTTGGCATTTTACGAGCCGAAAGTGCGTCTGGAGCACGGCAGAGATGGGTTGGGGCATTGTCGAAGATAAATAAACCCATGGCACTGTTGGCAGCTCTTGCTTCGAAAATGTCGACGGCTTTATTGGCCTCTTCAAGAACTTCCTCGTTGGTAAAATATCCTTCACAATTTTTGCCGGTACGGAAAAGTCGACGCGCCTCTCTGTCTACGTGTCAATATCCAGAAGAAGTCTAAATTGAACAAAAAACTCACCTCCCATCATGCACAAGGCGACCCCAATCAGGAGTGAGAAAATCTGTGACCATGATCGACTCTCCCTCACCCTTTGCCTCGGGCTTGGCCTTGAAGGAGGGATGAATCCACCCGATTTTACAACGGTCATGCGCATAAAATGTCGACTCGTCCTGGGTCACCAGAACCAGCCGATGGGGACGACCATCTGGCATTTTGCCTTCGGGCATCCGGACCCATTCACCGTCCCTGTTGTATTCCGCCATTCGGGGCTCGTATTTCTCCATCCATCGTGCCACAAATGCATTGCGGTACGCAACAACGTCCTCCCTTTCATGCCCGTCGATGTACATTCCATTCTTGCACCGCCCAAATCGGAAATCCAGTGCTTTCAACCAACGTCTTGCTGTCCAAACAGATATTGTCCGTTCTTGTACTGGGACCCCCTTCTCCTCAAACTTGGCTTGCATCGTGGGAGAAGCCACAAAGTCGACAATGGTATCCGCTCGGAAGTGCCCATCCTTCGCTGCAACAGCCTGGAGATGTAGCTTGAGAGGCAGTGCAACATCTTCATCATCCAGGAGTGAAGACATGTAGCGGCCAATTTTGTGGAGGGGGAGAACACTTTTGGAGAGGTAAGTGTGCAACCAGTCGCGAATTCGACGCGCAAAATGTGTTCCATGCCCCTGTGATTTCGAAACAATCATGGACGCCTTTCTCCATGTGAAGGCCACGGAGGTGTCAAGATATAAATTCAATGTGCCAAGCATTGCAAGAATGCGACCACGGAAGATGACATCATATTTCTTGTTCTTGCTCTCGAGCTCTAACCGGTCTGCCGCTCGCTGAAGGGCTGGAAAATTGCGATAATTCAGCTGGTTGAGAACAATTTCTGATCTGCTCTCAGGACTGTTGTCGGACGGCAGAAGGTCGCTTGAAATCGCCTCCAAGAGTGCCTTGAGCTGTACATGTGCCAGATTCACCGGATCCATGCATGTTTCATTGGAGGACTGGGGTGCGGTTGGTGCTGGGGCTGTCTGCAGTCAAAGCAAAAATCAGGACAATCAGAAAAATCAGGTCTTTAGGCACAAACGAACCATTTCTTCAATTTCTAAAGCTTCACCTTCATCTCCTGAAGCTTCGTGCTCATCCCCTGAAGCCTCCCCTTCATTCCCCAACTTGTTCTCTGGCTGTTCTTCGCCCTCTCCATCAGTCTGGGGCTGCATGGAACTCCCCTCTGGTGCTTTTTTCACCGTGAAAAACTCTGCAAGGCCCAAAAAGCCATTGGCTGCAAGCTTCCTTTTTTTTGTTGCATTGCGCCATTTTGTTTGATTTGAATTGCCAGTGTATGCTCCCCGAATTCTTTTCCTGCCAGTCTCCCTTTCACGACGGCGCTCCGCAGCCTGTGCAGCAATTTGAGCATCAGCAAGAAACTTGCTGAACACGTCCAAGTCAGATTCTGTCGCAATCTCAGTGTCTTCTTCATCCCCGAGGCTGGGCTGGAACTCTGTGCATTCTGTATCAGGTAGCTCATGTCCAAGCAGGGAGTCCCATTCAATTTCCTGTGCATGCCCTTCACCCAGAGAAGTATTGGGCCCTCGCTGAGCATCTGAGACAGCTGTGGGCTGAGCAGCATTGTCCGCTGGAGGGGAAACAGAGGCCGTGTCTGGCTTTTTTCTGCGGGCAGCTGCTGCCTTTGCTGCATTCTCGCGTTTGGCCTGCTTGTCTTTCCTTGGACGTGCCATCCCTGCACACCAGGATCAAAAAAAACGCGAGGGAGATCGAAAAAATGCGCGGAGAAGCGAGTAGATTATAATCAAAGCCCGTGTCGTGGTCACGTGTTTGATGCCATCAGCATTCCAAATTTCGTCGGCCGAAAACTTCAAATGGTGCCAGATGCGTCAGAAACATCTTCTGCATATTTTAGCCAAGAAAAAAAAAAAGCATTATAGGAGATTGTAAATACACATTACCCTCTAGATCTTTCATACATCTGTCTCATAAACACTGGATGGACACTTTCTATGGTTTTTTTTTTGCCCCCAACCCCGACACCCCCGCCCATAATCGCCATCAATTCGGGCTTACATAAGGGTGCGGGGTTCCCACGCTCTCCATCTTACGGCTTTCTCACTGGGTCTGAGGGCTTGTCCATCTGAGGGGACGCTCTGCGTGGCATAGGCACAAGTTCTGCGAGGGCGGCTCCGAGTCGAGCACAAAGCGCACCTCCTCGGTGTCGCATCGAGGCTCTTGCGGACCTTCAAGTTTGTCTCCCTGTCCAGGTTCTTGGTCTCGAGGTAGCAGTTGCCGTCGGGTCCGAGGTGGAGAGCACGATGATGTCGGCGGGGACGTGGTCATTGTCGTGCAGCAGCACAATATCGCCGACATCGAGCTTCTTCCACAGCGTGCGCCCTAGCCAGGTGGATGGATGGGTCGAGCACTGCGGGCGGCGGCTACGAGTGCACGCTCGCGGCGTTGTCGGACATGTGCGACTGAAAAATGAAGTAAAGAAACTTTCTTCAAGACATTGAAGTGATTAGAATGAGTACTTTACTTGTCTGTACACTTGTACTGAGCAGCAGAATGTGCCATAGTGCTTAGTTGTGTTTTCAAACAAGAGTAGGATCCTTTTGTGTTCACTTGGTATTGGGCACAACAGTGGAGAGCCAAAAGGCCAGTTGAGTTTGCAGCAAATCTGGACACACTTCATTTTATTGGACGTGTTCGTGATAGAATCACTAATGATCATTTTTTTCACTTCCTGTGTCGACTTTATACCCAATTTTTTTTTTCATTTGAGTATCTATAGATTCAATCTACCTTCCCTAAAAGTCGCAAGATTTATAAATGAACAGTAGCTCCTCAGGACACTTGTTTTCCATGCACATGTTCATGATCACCGAGACCTCCGAGATGCCCGACAACACCGATAGCCCTCAAAAGTGTCGTGTTTTTTCGAGTATTCTGTGTTTTGCAGGCTAACTAAAGAGTTAGTAAGGATGAGACTAGTACCATTAGAAAGCCCTTGAAAAGCTCTATAACTTTGGTGTTAACATCATTTTTACGTAGATATGGCTTAACATAGTCACATTTGCTTCACAATGCTTAGGGAAGCTTGAAGACCATTAGAAACACATCAAAGTCATTAGAAATGCTTCATAGAAACACTTGAAGTCATTAGAAAATGACTACTTTTCCTTCAAACCCGCCCCTACCACATCTCAAATGCGCCGTGTTTTTCCGAGTATTTTGCCTTTTGTGGGCTAGCTAATGAGCTACTAAGGGTGGGACTAGTACCATTAGCAAGCCCTTGAAAAGCACTACAACATTGGTATTGACATCATTTTTCATTAGATCTGACCCAACAGGGTCACATTTTTGTCAAAACACTTCAAAGTCATTAGAACTTGGTAGAGCTGATTAGAAGTATTACAAATGCTTCTAATTAATCAGGCATACTTCAAAGCGACTAGAAATTTCAAGTGGTTAGAACTACTTCCAACCTATGCTTCAAAATGATTAGAAATGATTCGAAACCATTACTTCAACCACCCCTAAATTTCTCAAGTGTCGTGTTTTTTCAAGTATTTTGTGTTTTGCAGGCTAACTAAGAAGTTGCTAAGGGTGGGACTATTACCATTAGAAAGCCAACTTTGATGTCAACATCATTTTCATTAGATCTGACCTGATGTAGTCACATTTGCCCCAAAGTCATTAGATATCGCTCAAGTCATTGGGTCTGACCTAATGTATACACATTGCCTTTAAGTCATTGGAATCACTTGAAGTCATTAGATATCCCTCAAGTCCTTAGAAACTGCCTCAAACCTGCCTCAAACCTGGCCCTAATCTACCCCCTAAAATTTCAAAAGTGTCGTGTTTTTTCAAGTATTTCGTGTTTTGCGGCCCAACTACAAAGTTGTTAAGGGTGGGACTAGTACCATTAGATAGCCCTTGAAAAGGGCTACAACTCTGGTATCGCCATCATTTTTCATTAGATCTGACCTAATGTAGCCACATTTGCCTAAGAATGCTTCAAAGTCACTAGGAATCCATGAAAACCATTAGAAATGCTTTAAGGTCATTAGAAATGCTTCAAAGTCATTAGAAGCACTTAAAGTCATTAGATATCCCTCAAACCCTGCCCTAATCCACCCCCAAAAATTTCTAAAGTGTCATGTTTTTTCGAGTATTTTGCCTTTTGCGGGCTAACTAAGGACTTGCTAAGGGTGAGACTAGTACCATTAGAAAACCCTTGAAAAGCTCTACAACTTTGATGTCAACATCATTTTCATTAGATCTGACCTAAAGCAGTCACATTGGGCATTACTTATTTTGGAATTTCCTTTTTGGGACAGTGGATGTTGGGCTTATATGTAAAAACCTCCCACTATAGTAGTTATACTGGCACTTATGGGAGGACTCAAAACCTATTTTCTTTGTAATTTATTGATGGGAGGGCAGGACCATGTCGGGCGATGAGTGGGAGGGGCGGGATGAGGGGCGGGATGATGGCGGGTGGCGGGGAACATATGCACACTGATGTAAGGGTGCCAGGGGTTTTTTTGGGTGTTTTTTAGGGGTCAGGGGAGCCCAGGAAGCCGTGTTGATGGCTGGGCAGTGGGCAGGAGGGCACCCACGTGTCCCCGACATCAGACATCACCGGAGTAACACCCAGTTACTCTGTCACAATCCCTGCAGTACCCAGTACCCATATTTATTAAAAGTTATTGCTGTTTTATTCCTGTAATTATTCATGTAAGCCCTACACCACTGTTTTTGCCAATAACTAATGGTGGGAGTATACCCGTTCTCCCCCCAATAACTATGAAAGATGGACCGCGGCAAGCCAACAAGCCAATTTGTTCCGGGCAATTTTATTCACCAAATATGGCTGCTTCAAACACGAGACAGGCTGCATTATTTTATGAAGGGCTGACGGGGAATTTTAAAGAATTTGTAGGCCGGATTAAATTCAAAACAAGCCAAATCTCCTCATTCAAGTCATTCTCCTACGTAGCTAAGAGGCAACTGGATTTGGTTGCGCATTCCCAAGGCATGTCAACACATTGTGTGAGATAATTTTGAACTGCAGAAAATTGACTTTACGTTCTAACTCCGTATTGCGTGGTATTTGAGTCCCAGCTAATCAAAGAAAGTATCCAGCAGTCTATTATACATGCTGGAGGTGATACTCAGTGTCTCAAACACTGACTGACAGTGAAAGCATTGAAACTCAAATGCACAAGCCAAGGCAACAAATTGGCATGTGGTGCCCCAGGTCGGAGTTTGAAACATGCTCCCATAGCCGAATAGAAGTTGTAAAAGCATGAATATATCAGCTTCTGAATTCTTCGTACCCAAGACTCTTCATAATGCTCCAAAAGTGCCTCAGTGAACTGGGTATTCTGTGTTGCACATGATTTGTTGAGAATCCGCACATATTTTAGTGTACCGGGCAAGACAACTGCCCATTTGTTTCCGCTTGTCTCCGATTTATTTTTGAGTAGACTCCCCGACATCGGAGGAGGGTTCACAACGAAAAAGCCACTGATTTGAGCTTGCCTGAGGCATTGGCTTTCTCAGTCATCATCAAGTATTTATGTAGTTATCATTGTTCCCAGTTTCCTATATTCATAGAGCCGCCCCAGACGTGCAGTCGCAAATTTGACGCATAGCACCCTTCGCCCTCCGTTGATTGTTGGAATTGAATCTTAGCTGGCTAAGCTGACACGGTGGCATGGGCTTTGATAGGCGTGAGCAAATCGGTTTGTCCCACCAAACGCCCATGCCCACGCCAAAAAAAACAATTGGTGCGGGTGCTGTGATGTTGACTGCGGTTCTGGTGACTGCAAGTAGGTCTGCGAGTTTCAGAAAGGTACGTCCTCTGGGGGAAATAATCAAGGCAGTGGAGTGTAGCAAGTTTTTTGTGAACGGTGTAGTTAATTTGTTTTTAGTGCATGGGTTACCCCAAGCAGGTCTAATTAAATGCCTATGGGGGTGCTACTAGGTATATCAGATCTGCTGGTGGTTATTCCAGGTGTTTGAGCAGCTAAAAGAGCGCCTGGGTTGCTTCTCCGGGTGTGTTTTAGCTATATTTCGCTTCATATGTCGATGAAGGGGATCAATACTAGGCCTTCTCCTGCGCCAATCGACCTATTGCAATCCCTACAGTCGTTTCAGAGCGACACGGGAGCACGAGTAGTGCCGGACTCGAGAGGATTTATAGTTTTCGTGGGTTTTTTTTTATCACCAAAGACAGCGACCACAGGGAAAATTCCTTGTCTCTGACCCTGTTTGTAATGTATACGAGGGGATCCGGGTCGTCAATCGAGGCGAATAAGATGATATGCTCAGGCGAAAGTGTCTGAGGAGTATCCGGATGTCGTATGTTACCGGTGGAAGTTCCTAGTCGGATCTATCCACAGAAAGGAAGGGCTGACCATGTTAGCGTAGATGGTGGGTCGAGGCTACTGTGCCCTGATTTTGTACTGCGAGTAAGTTCGTAACGGCAGCGTTTCCATGTATGATGTGGGGCTCCCACATGCGCTGTGTATGCCCCAGCGTATACGACGACTCACGACCAAGTACAAGCTGCGATGACTTCATCCGAGCCGCTACAACTTTCCAACTCGCCGCACCTTCTTCATCCCAGCACCCCACGGCGTCGCACCCGCACCAGCACATCGGACCACTTCTACACGCCGTCACCGATATCCATGCCAACAACGTCCCCGATACCTCGCACCCCCACATCGCACACGTTTCATCCAAATTCGGACCTCAGTCGTCGCTCCTTGACGGACTTTGGACGAATTAGGAAGGTAGCAGTTCGCGAGTCGCCACGCCTCAACACGATTTGGGCCCAAAAAGGCAACTATCTTCAACTAGTCGCGACGCCTCGAGATACATGAAACACGAAGGAACGAGATGGAACACCGAGGAAGCGGACTGAAGACATGTAGAGATGCTCCAAAGGGGATAGCTGCGAGGTATAAAAGGACCTGGATCACTCAGCAGTAGAGAGAGAACTTTGGAGCAGTTTTTCCCCCGCTAGTCTTCCAGTGTAAACCAATCCCCCAATACATCGTTCACACACACACACACACACACTAACCATCTAACTTGTCACGAGACACTTGACCATTCATCCTCTAGACGGTTCATACCAAACGTCTGACCCATACTCACTGCTCCCTTGACCATCGAAAACCACTGCTCACGCAGAGAGGAACGACCAAGGCATCTCGGACCAAATCGTGGACTGACTAGACTAACGACCAACTCTCCACGCCAAATGCACGAGTCCAACACACATTGAGTTTATAAGCCTTCGTCAAGCCGCCACGGCTAACCCACCTTTGGGAGAACCAGTTGCATCAACTATCACCCAGTTCAAAGGGGAAAGGCGATAGAAGAAAGACAGAGTGGAGACTTGAATATTGTCTCGGATTGAAGTACAAGGGCATTATCCCCCATTTTTGACCTCCCACAGCATCCCAAGGGCAAACTCTGTTTGACCTCCTCTTCTTACAAACACTTATTGACCCACTTGTTAACGAGAAATCCCCCAGAGGAAGAACAAGTCATTTTTGGAACTCCGTTTTCCAAAGAGCGCCACAGTCTCCCTCACAACTGGTGACCGATGTAGGGGGTTTTACCTTTAACCGTGGATACCGATAAAGAGAAGAAGGCAGCAGAATCAGCCAGGGACCGTAGCCAACGCGCACACCTACGCTCGCTTAACTCCAAACTCATCGTACAGAAGGTCCTTCCACCAGACTCCGCATCCCGAAGCGGTAGCGTACTTGCCACACATTACACTAATCCCGCCGCCTCTTCGTCATCATCCCTCGAGAGACCACTGTCCCCACTCACCGAACCCGACACCAATACAGAGGTAGACGCGCACGACGAGTCGCAAACTACCACATTAGCCCCAGAAGGTTCGCTCACCACTACCGAACCTGCCGCACCTACCAGGCCAGGAATATCCACAGATTCAGACGCCCACACCCTATCTCCAGAAAGCTCACTTGAAATCACCGAACCATCGCACACACAGTCGAGCCTATCACTTTCCCCACCTGTATCCCCAGACCCTCCAACCACACAACAAATCGTCGCGCCTAAAAAGATGACGACTAAAGCCTTACCCGGTAGAACTGCGCGAGGAGCACTGGCATTTGATGGTGAACCGGTGTCCCTCGCCAGGTACTTCAAGGATGTCGAGGAGTTGGCGATTTCTCACGACAGGGACACAGACGATGAAAAAGTCAAACTGGCTATGCGTTACGCCGACATGGAAGATGAACAATTATGGAAAGGGGCGGTGCCGGTTGGGGGAATCACTTGGGCAGCCTTCAAAACTGCCCTAGTAGCCCTCTACCCAGGAGCTGATGGTGGGAAACGATACACGGCGAACGACCTTGATGACCTCGTGGCATCTCAGGTTGTAAAGCGCGTTACATCCACCACGGACTTCTCCAAATATCACCGCACCTTCAAGAAAATCCTCCAGCATCTGACGGATAAAGGAAAAATGTCGGAACTCGAGGGGAGAAGGCTGTTCATGAAGGGATTGAAAAGTGATTTCAAAGAGAAGCTGCTACGGCGCCTTCAAATCGTTCATCATGATCACCCCAATGACATGCCATACCTCCTTTCCGAGATGTCCACGGCGGCCGAATACATCCTCGATGGGCCTCCACTCATCACCGACGCAAACAAAGATACCTCTTCCATTAAAAAGGAGATGGTTGACTTAAACGACGCATTTAGCAAGATGGAATCCCAAATAGGAAACCAGATCCGGGTGGAGATGGCATCACTCGCCCGCACATTCGCCCAGAATCACACATATCCACAGCAACAAGTCCGCACGACTTATCCGATGTATAATGCGACTGCATTGGAAAATCGACCCACAACGCCTTATTATCCACCTCAGAACCAGCAGCCATCTACTTATCGACAATCATACCCACAGCCCTCCCAGAGGGAAGCATGGGGAAATCACCAAGGGGCACCGAGGCAGCCAGGCCCTTATTCGTCTCCAGGATGCCATTTCTGCTCCGATCCGTCACATTTCCTGCGAGAATGTGGCAAGGTGGCGGAATATATTCACCTTGGGAGATGTTTCAAGAACCACGACAACAAAATCGTGCTCCCAACTGGCAGATTCGTTCCGAGATTTATCGAAGGACGTAATCTGGTGGATAGAATTGACAAGTGATTGGCACAGAACCCGCCGAACCATATCCAGGCGCCGCTCCCGGAGAGGCCTGTGAAAACTGCCACGTTTGAAAGGGACCAACCGCCACACCAGGTTGCTGCCATGACGTACGAAAGTACTGCCCCGGTACAGACCATGGCGTTCGGAAAGATCCCAGACCCGAACTATGAGCCAGAGGCTGACGAAGAAACGGATGGACAGGTTTTCACCCAAACACGAGGGAGAAAGGAGAACGAGACTGCAAAAACCGCCACGGCTAAGAAGCCGAAGGCGTCCGCGCTTAAACCGGCCGACGCAAATAAACCCGCACCGGTCAAAGGCAATACAGGCGTCACGCTTCTGACCAAAGCTGTGGCGACTATTCCCGAAATATCGAACCCGGCCACGGCATCTCGAGCACCACAGATGCCGGCGTTCAAATATCAATCGAACATCGAAAATCCAGACCTGGTCCAGAAGGTCATCGACAGGGCGCTTGATGCGCAAATAACGCCAATAAAGAACTCTGTGCTATCTCCGCAGATTTCAGGAAATACTACCGCGAAAACACGGTTACTAAACGGATTCCCACGGTTGAAACATCCATGATCGTGGTGGAAGAGACAGGGGAGATGCAGGAGGCGCTCATGCTCATATACCAAGGGCAGGAGGATCTCAAAGGCCACCTCTTAACGGCTTCCCCCATCGACTCCCTCTGGGTGCTCTTAACGACAGCCACACTATCGCGTGCACATTGGACCAAGGATCCAAGATCATCGCGATGAACCGCAGCGTCTGGCAAGAGTTAGGGGTGTCCCTTGCCCCCGACAAGGTGTTAATGATGGAGTCAGCCGACTCTAACACAAGTGTGACCGCTGGGGTAGTGGAGAACCTCAAATTCTCCATATGAGACATTGATCTACTGCTTCAAGTCCACGTTGTGGACGGCGCGCCCTTCGACATATTAATGGGACGTCCGTTTTTCCGATTCACCGAGTGCCGCACAAAGGATCGCGCAGATGGGATGCAGGAGCTTATGCTCACCTGCCCCAACACGAGAAAAATCATTACCATCCCCACGCGGAAAAAGCCGGCACGCGAGACTGTCACAGAACTCAACCCATATTCTATATTCGAGATTGGCGAAGTGGGTTTTGCCTAGGGTAGTGTGGCCAGGATGCCACGACTCCCGAAACACACACGGCATCGACATATACATGGAATACAGGATCACCACCCGTCACGGCTAAACGAGTTTCCCAATTGGGAAACTCAAGAACGAAAATAGGAGGCGAGGCGCCGCACCTCGTCAACTCGAAAACTACTATTCCCGGCTTCTCATTCCATCGAATGACTTCGCCACTCGTCCTATACTCTCCAGAAGGGACTAATACGACACATTGTCGGCCAATTTTCATTCACGATCAGACCACACATTGGGAAATATCGCCACGGTACCTGGAGTATTGTCTCTCCCAATCCTACGACTACGACAATGTTGCCAGGGTATTCGTGGATACGAGTATCGACGTTGGAGAAAAGAAGAAACCGAAAATGAAGAAGAAAGCTGGCAAAAAGTACAAACCCGTGGTGAATCGGGTCCACTCAGTCGCGACTACTTTACCCGAGGAATTTCGCATTGTACGAAAACTACCATCAGATCCGCTCGAGGACATGCCACCTTTGAATCCCCGACCACCAGATCTCGTCGATGGCGAACGATACACGGTGGAACGCGCAATAGAGATGAATGTTAACCCGGAAGGGTTTCTTCAGCCAGAAGAGAAGTTGGTGCATGACCTGATCCGCAACCAAGAAATGGTGTTTGCATGGGACGAGACAGAAAGAGGGCACTTCCGGGAGGACTATTTCGAACCGATCAAAATTCCCGTCTTGGCCCACACACCGTGGCAGGAAAGAAATATTCCTATTCCACCAGGGATCCGAGACGAAGTTATCAAAATGATCAGGGGGAAAATCGAGAGCGGAGTTTACGAACCATCCAGTTCATCCTATCGAAGCAACTGGTACATGGTTCCCAAACAAAATGGCTCCCTCCGCCTCGTCCACAATCTCCAGCCGTTGAACGCGGTGGTGATAAAAGACGTGGGATGTCCGCCCATCGTCGAAGTATACGCAGAGTCCTTTGGAGGATGCGTCATATGTGGCATGTTCGACCTCTTCGTTGGGTTCGATCATCGCATGCTAGACGTGGCGTCTCGAAACTTCACCACCTTTCAAGGACCATTCGGCACGCTCAGATTGACGCGGCTTCCCCAAGGATACACCAATGCGGTACAGGTTCAGCAAGGGGACGTCAACTTCATCCTCCAAGATGAAATCCCCCACGTTACGCAACCATTTGTGGACGACACACCGGTTAAAGGAGGAGACAGCTATTATTTCCCCGAGGATGGGTCATACGAGACCATCAAGGAGAATCCTGGGATACAACACTTCGTATGGAAGCACCTCCTAAATGTCAACCGCATTTGCCAAAGGATACGCCACGCCGGAGGGACCTTCAACGCGAAAAAGTCATTTTTCGCGGTCCCAAGGATAAAAGTGGTTGGGCATATGTGCAGCACAGAGGGAAGGACACCCGACGAGTCCAAGGTCCAGAAAATCCGCGATTGGCCTGACTGCGAGGACCTTACCGATGTGCGCGCATTTTTGGGAACGCTGGGACTGATGCGGATCTTCATGAAAGATTTTGCGAAACATGCCAAACCATTGGTGAACCTCACCAAGAAGGGAATTGAGTTCAGATTCGAGGCCGAGGAAAAGGACGTGATGGAGAGGTTGAAACACCTCCTCATAAAATCACCTGCCATTCGACAAATTGATTACGCCTCTGGCAGATGCGTCATCTTATCCATGGACTCATCCTACATCGCTGTTGGATTCATCCTATACCAGGTTGGCGAAGATGGGAAGGAGTACCCGTCGCGGTTTGGCTCCATCACTTGGACTGAACGCGAGTCCTGGTATTCCCAGGCAAAATTAGAGTTGTATGGATTATTCCGTGCACTCCGCGCCTATCGACTCTATCTCGTTGGAGCCCCCAATTTACTGGTCCGCACCGATGCCAAATACATAAAGGGCATGTTGAAAAACCCCGATATCCAACCAAACGCTACGATAAATCGGTGGATCGCCGCCATACTTCTATTCGATTTCGAACTCGAGCACACCCCCGGAATAACACACGCTCCAGACGGGCTTTCACGGAGGAAAGGCGCCACGGATGACCCCGAGGAAGAAAGCGATGTTGAGGAATGGATCGACAAAGCCTGCGGGTTTTCCATTCAGGCAATGAACTGGGGCAGGGTGAAGAAGAAATCCGTCCTGGAGACTATTGCACCGACCGCCTTGACGATAAACGGGAGACCCTTAGCCGCGGCAACTAAGGCTGCCATTCCCGAAAAGGAAATTCCGGAACCAGCTGTCACGATTGTCCAAGTATTGGCAATGCGGATAGACGACACGGAATACACCATACCACAATCCGACCTCGCACAAAAATTGGATGCGAAACTAGCTTCCTATCGGAAATTTCTCGGGGACAGGATACGTCCCGAGGATATGGACGACAGAACCTACGAACGATTTGTATGAAGGTGTCGCGACTTTTTCCTCCTAAACGACATGTTATGGAGAAGGGATTCCGGAGGTGAACACAAATTGGTCCTACTGGAAGGAAAGCGCGGCCGGATACTGAAAGAGGTTCACGACGAGCTCGGCCACAGAGGATTCTTCATTACACGGCACCGACTTATGGACCATTTTTGGTGGCCATCGATGGACAAAGACCTTAAATGGTACTTGAAAACGTGCCATGAATGTCAACTCCGATCCACAAAACGAATCAACATACCTCCCACCGTCTCTATTCCCCTCCCGCTTTTTTACAAAGTTTACGCCGACACCATGAAGCTGCCAAACTCCAATGGCTTTAATGCCCTAGCGCATGCGAGGTGCTCGATGACGGGATGGGCAGAATGGAGAATGATGAAGGAGGAGAATTCGTGGACCATAGGCTGCTTCATTTTCAAGGAAGTCTTGTGCAGGTGGGGAGCAGTCGCGGAAATCGTGATGGATAACGGCGGGCCATGGGTCAAGGCCATAACTTGGCTTGCCAACAAATACAACATCCATCACATAAAGATTTCGGGTTACAACTCATGCACAAACGGACCAGTCGAGAGACGCCACTACGACGTTCAAGAAGCCGTCTCGAAGGCCTGCAAAGGAGACCTCAGCAAGTGGACGGAGAGAATCTTCTATGTCTTCTGGGCGGAGCGTGTCTCCATCCAGAAGTCCACTGGATATTCTCCGTACTACCTCTGCCATGGAGTCGAACCCCTTTTCCCATTCGACATTGCCGAAGCCACATATATGATGGCAGCCACCAGAGAGAAACTGTCAGACGAAGACATGATCGCGACCCGGGCGCTACACCTTCTCAAACGACCAGAGGAGTTGGCACTGATTAAATCCCAAGTTTATGAGGCACGGCTCCTCAGCGTGCGGCGATGGGAAAAGGACAATCTCAAAAAGATCGTTGACTACGATTTCAAACCAGGGTCACTCGTGATTCTGAGGAATTCCGCCATCGAAAACAAATGGTCTCAAAAAGCCAAACCATGGTACACTGGACCCATGGTCGTTGCCGAACGAAAATCGGACGGATCCTACATCATCGCCGAATTAAACGGCGCAGTTTCGAAAGTTCCTACCACCGCATTCAGACTCATCCCATACCACCTACGCTCTCGAATTCGCGGACCAATTACTTCCTTCCTAGAGGAGAAGAAACCAGCCAAGAAGCGCAAAGAGGTAGAACCTCATTGGGGCGACAGTATCGAGAGGCTGCACGAAGGGCAGTCGGCTGGGCCACCGAAAAACTAATATCGAGGGGAGGAGGCGCGACACCTTCAGTCCCAATAACGAACTCGACAAACCAAGGTACGGCAACTAATCATTGCATCATAACTCTCAATTCCTCTCCGTATAATACGAAATGTACTAGTGCAGTGGTTGAATGATAATTCTCTCATGAAACCACTGCACGAGTACCACCGACACACAAGACATCAGAAGCCTACTTGGCAAAAAGGCACCACACCTAAAGCTGGACTCAATGAGTTGCGACGCCCGGTCCGGTGCCAGACTCGCTACAACGGGTGTATCAAACACCATCATGTGGCTGGGCACATCATTTTCCGGTCGCATCACCGACTCCAACTCCCGCTTACTTTCGACTCACTTCACACAAGTTACCAACAAGAAAAATATTGATATTTTTGGCCCTAAAAGGCCACTATGACAAAACTACCGATGTATAAACAAAATTAGGCGGGTTTGGAGTCCTCCTGAAGTCAAGCCGCCACTTGACCAGTTCGGACACGAAAAACGAAGTACAAAAACAAAACAAACGCCCGTCAGCGCCGCGCCGCCGAGAGCCCGCGAACCACGAGATCCCCACCTCAGACATCCCTCGACGAGGCGCGCGACGTGCCGCCACCCTCCGCTCCCATGACAGAATGACCCGCCTCCATGGAAGGACCACCGAGGGCGCCAGACAAGGAGGAGGAGCTGCCGGAGAAGGGCAGCGGGCCGAAAACCGAAGCTTGGTCCATCATGGGAGGAGACACCAGTTGCGAAGAAGACGCGACTGGCGGCGAAGTCCTG
This sequence comes from Mycena rebaudengoi, assembly GCA_029282285.1. Taxonomy (NCBI): domain Eukaryota; kingdom Fungi; phylum Basidiomycota; class Agaricomycetes; order Agaricales; family Mycenaceae; genus Mycena; species Mycena rebaudengoi. The sequence goes on along the minus strand of JARJCX010000002.1, from coordinate 3,007,644 downwards.
TCGGCACGAGGGAGAAGAGTGCTGAAGGGGATGATGGTAACCTTCGACGGAGTAGTGGCAGGTGCGGCAACGAGGTCGGAATCCGGAGTAACAGGGGCGAGCTGCGACCAGCCCAAACCCAGGGGAACAATGTCCGCGGTGTTCGAAGTACCTGCGATAGGCGAAACCTGCGACAAATCCACATCCATCGGCTCGGTACCGTCCGACAAAGCGAAAGGTGGTGGAGGACCAGTCACCAGGTCTTGGGTTATGTCGGCGGGAGCTAACCTAGGGCGGCCGGACGACTGAGAGCTTGTGGAAGGCTGGGAAACGCGCGGCGGCGTAGTCGTGACAAGATCGGTCAATGCTTCAGCCGGAGGCGGAGGAACCTCAGGCCAGACCTTCGCCAACAAGGTGTCGGCCGCGACAACTGGGCCCTCCCACGAAGAATTTCCACCGGGACCCGCGCTGACCAGTTGCGATGCGAGTGACGGCTGCGCGGTCTGCATCGACGGTGTCGCGTTGCAGGAGAGCCACGATGGCGGCACGAAGCGTGCCAAGGTGGAAAACGGCGGCGGCGACGACGAAACGGATGTGCCAGGAGGAAAAAGGGGAGACGCGACCTGCGCCGGCGAAGTACACGGCGGCGCAGGGGTCTTTGACCCGCTCGGAACCAAAACCACGGCGACTGGAGATTCGCGACGTGCCGGCGCAGGAAAGCTCAAAGGAGCAGAGCTGGTTCCCGCAACCGGCGGCGGCGTATTGACACCGGCGGTGGCCGTACTCGGTGGGGCCAACACGACATCGTCATCTAGGAGGAGAGGTGGGTCATTAGCATCAAAAGTTTATGGGAGAAAGGACAGGAGAACTCACCTTCGGATCTTGACTCCATGTGGAGCGGACGCATGCTCTTCTTGGCGACCGAGGGGCTGGCAGGCTTGGTGGCGTATCCGAAAACGGGGTGCGTGGCGTTGAGCGAAGCATTGACAAAGCGCCTCGCCGTCACGAACTGCATCACCTCGGCGTATCGAACTTGCATGCTGAAGAAAAACTGCGAGTTGATGTCCAGGAGGACCTTGTCTGGAAACAAAGGGGTCAGGAACGAGGGTGGAAAGAGGAAAAAAGAAAACAAGATGTACCGGTGACAGACCAGTTGAAGTCCTCGAAGGGCATGACGGGCGCACAGAAATGATTGCGGTGGGCGCACTCCGTGCAAATTTGGTTCAACTTATGCCCCTTGAGCATCCGGACACACGGCAGGTCGTTCTTGTGGCAAACGACACACCCCTGGAGAAAACTCAGCAAAAGCAAACAAGAAATAGGGGGTTCGACTTACCGCGCCGCGAACGAAATACGTTATTGGGCCGAGGTGCGCGGGGGTGATGAAGAAATGCTCCAGCCCGGCGACATACTTGGGGTTGGTGGGCGAAAGGTGGTAGCCATTGTGGGTCCTGATGAGCTTTTTCGAAAGGTCGCGGGGGGGGAAGATGATATGTGGACCCGTTATCTTCCAGATGCACTCCTCCTGCTCGAATTCGAGGCGTTGCATTTCCTCGACGGTTTCCCCAACCACTCCACTCTTCTTGGCGTGCGAACCCACGACGACGTACCCCCAAGTCTCCTTGCAAAAGGTCGCGAAATCGTATTCATTGACGGGGGAGCGAGCCCTTCGCTTCCCGGCCGACTTGGACTTCTCAGGGGGGTCCACCTCGTCTTCACCATCCTCGCCGTCCTCGGCCTCGGCCTCGTTGTCGTCGGATTCGCTGCCGGAAGCTACGGAACCGCCGCGAGACTCGGCGGCGGAAGCGCTACGGTCGACGGTGCCGGGTACTCCACGAAGCACTCGCCCACCCACGACACGACTAGAAAGAGGGGCCGAGGCCGAGGTGCTGGTGGAAGGGCCGGCGGTGGTGGATTCCGTCGCACCTTGCACCGTCTTCGGGAAACGCGCCATCCGTTCGCGGTGGGTAGCGAGGAGTTGGTTGCGACGCCAGGCGGCATACAACAAGTATGTGTTGGCGACGACGCGGAAGTGTTCGCGAAGCTGCGCGCGCTTTTCCTCATAAACGACCCACAGTTTGTGCTCCCTCTCCTGCTGGGTGAAAGCATCCTCCCACGCCCTCTCGAGTTCCACCGTGTGAATAGCCTTGGCATTTTGGTATGCGTCGTCCGCCTCGTGCTCAAGGCGCGCGTTGATTTCCTCCGCCTGGCGGTGGAGTTCACAATTTCGGAGACGGTTTTCATCCACCTGGCCTTGCATGGCGCCAATAGGAAGCGGGACGGTTTGCGTGAAGCGCATCTCGGGGGGAACATACGGAGGAGGCAGGACTAATTGGTCGTCGGTGGGAATAGGAAGAGTCGCCGGATCCAAGAGACGGGTGCAGCTGTAATCGAACAGGATGACGGAGTTCAGCCAGGACCACGCCTGCGACATCAAGTTGGTGAGGGAATTGTCGGGAGCGAAGGCGGGCGCAACAAACTTGCGATCGCCGTATCTGGCGGGATCGCAGCCCATCGCGATGTCGCCAGGGGTGAGCTTTCCCCTGACGAGTCAGAGTTCATCATCGGACCGACTGTCGGGCACAAGATCGACTGGGGCATCAGCTAAAATGGGGTCGAAGCCCAAAACCGCGGTGGAAATCTCAACGAGGTCACCGGCGCGGACGTGTGTCTTGTCGAACGCGGGGTCGTAAGGGGGGACCTCCTCCTTGGGAGCCTTCTCGATGTGCTGGCGTTTAGTGGAAAAACGAGGTTGGAGCTCGTCGGTCGCGGCGACTTGGGAAACGGTCCGCTCTCCAGGAGCTGGTGTGAGAGATGACCTAGGAAAAGAAGGAACAACGAATCAGCAACACAATCGAGGAGGACGGAACCAGAACGACTTACTCGGGAACTTCCTTCCGCTTGCCAGGACGAGGTACTGGATGAGGCTGGACATTGGATGAAGATGCAGCGGGAGCAGACGTCGGCTCGCGCGGCTTTGGCTTCGACTTGTTCGACTTTCCATGGGCGGCCGCGTTCTTCTTTTTGGGGACGTCGGGCATGAGAATGTACCAGTCAAGGACGGGGGAAGGGAGAACGGGGCGGGCTGAACGACGAAGAGGATACGGGACGCCGGTGTCGCGATTTATTGCGAAAGGTTCAGGATCAGGGAAGTACTCGTTGTCGCTGGACATACAGCGGGGGAAGAGGCAAAGGTCGAGATGGTGGGAAAAGGCAAGAAGCGAACCGCAGCATGCCACCAAGGCACAATTCAGTTGCGACACGGAGAATCGACATAGAATTTTCTTACTCCAATGGGGAAGGCAATACAGTTTGCCGCCATGAGGCCGTTCGGCACGACAGGGTCCCAAAAATACGTTGGCAGGGCGCGGCGACCTGAAAGACGCGTATACAACTCAAGCGGAGGGAGCAGAGACCACGGAGGGAAGGGATGGAAAGAATGTGACGGGACTTCGGCCCCTATATGCGAAACGACGTGATCTTGTCATTCGGATGACAAACACCGATCCAATTCATTCGGCAAACTCCAAGACGACTCGCGACGACTCGGAACCCGCTTGCACCCACGGATCCTGCCCCTTTCGGCGGAAACACCTTCGAATTCTCGAAATGGGAATAAACCCGTCAGGCAGAGATGCCCCTCGAATGACTACCGACGGAAAATTGGCAACCGTGACATGTGGTGCAAATACGCAGTCGAAAGTCGCCACACCTTATGGCTAACCGGCCTTGCTCCTACAATGATGACGATCTCGTGAGCGCGCCTAGGACAGGTGGCTATGAAGAAAATCGGGGATAGAGAAGGAGGAAGGAAAAGAAAGATGCGACGAAGCGGAACACATGCCGCGTGGCTAAGGCGAGGAACACACGACAAGGCGTCGCACCTAGGAGACGGAAAACTAAAATCGCTAACTCGCCCACATGACTGGATGAGCGAGGCACGTCGGAATTCGCATCAACGCGACGAAATATCGCAAACAACCATGGAACCATCGCACACTAACAAAACATCGACTTAGACATAACACAGTTCATTGGGGGGCCCCCATTTCGACTTCGAACTTCGCTTCACTCTCGTACCCCACGAAATATCGCCATAGGAATCTTCGAAATTGCCGGGACACCACCCAGATGTCGACCTGGGCATGTCAAAAATAAAAGGAGGACAAATTGCATTCTGGAAATGCGTGGAGACCTGCGCTACTCTAAAACCGATGTGTGCACTAGCACACGATGTCGATGGGGAACACGCAACTTGATCACTCGCCAAATTCACCATTGGTTAACCCAAAAACAAATACACCGGAAATTACATCGACTACACAGGAACCGCGACCCGCGATACAATTAATGGAGCACCTGACCTGCCCATATATAGCAACTGGTTGGATGGACTGATGCGATCAGTGCAAGCGATCCGGTCAGTATGAATATCAATCAAATGCCTTACCCGCCAGTTCAACCCACCTCCCACCCCCGCCAAACTGCCTTTGCCACCACCAGGACCTCTTGTTGGCACGTGCCCTCATGGAACCTCCTCCCGGCAACCTCCGACGGCCCGTTCCGGACTTCCTCCCACGTGTTCTGCAGCATCACCGTCCTCATTGGTCCTCATCACCGTCATCACAGTCTCTCACGCTCCGCCTCCTCGCGCCTCCTTGTGCGCATGCGTAGTATGTGTCTTCTCACGCTCACCTACGCCATCACGCCCGCCTGAAACAATCCTTGGCAACATCACTGTACTTAATCTACAGCAGAACATATGAATATTTCCCGCTATTCCATCTCTGCCCGCAAATATCTTCAATGGAGCGAACTCTGAGTCTACCAGGGTGTCTTCTGTAAGTAAAAACTCCCATGGGTGCCTGCAGAAAGTCTCCGCCGACTCGGGATGCACTGACGCGGGCTCGGCGCACATCCCGACACTAACTCCGTAAGGTGTTGATGCTGAAATATCAACGCGTCGTCGGCTATTGGCACTGCTGTGTCACTTAGCGACCTCGTACACTCTCCCCGCTCTCTGCATTGCTCATGTCTAGTCGACGGAAAGGGAAGGGCCTTTCAAACGGAGTTCAAATCAAGTTTGGGGGGCAGCACCACAGATCAGCAAAAAGTGTGACCATTAAAGCTAACCGGAATTCCAGCACGCTGGCCCGTGAAAGAAATGCTTACGCTGCGCAGATTTCGTGTCAGTCTACGCAGATTTTATTCTATTTTCCATCTAAAATTAATTAATCTAGCTCTCAACTTTGAACAACGCCAGGAACTTATAGAAGTTGATATGGGAGATCACACGCAATATCAATTCATGGATATAGATTACGACGGCGACACTGACTATGATGATATTGAGACGGCATATGGAACATTCCCTCCAGGTCAGGAGGCCCTACTCCAAAGTAGTGAAGGAGGAGAGGCAATTTTCCAACAGCTTTTCGATGATTTTAAGTAAGCACCCGTTCTATTTTCTATTTTATAAAAAAATTCGGACCAATCTCTTCTTCAGGCACAGTGATTCTCGTATACGCACGGAAAGAGTGCAAATCCAGATCGACAAGTGGAAGCTGCAGCTCCCACGCCTTATCGACGCATATCTGAGGTTCAAGGCACGGGGTCCGATCGAAATTGATGCCAGCTGCAGCTGGGGACTTGCTGTTCTGTCTTTCTCAGGTGAGTTGTATTTCTTCTTTTAGAAGATGTCCTCATTCTGAAGAACTTTAGAGCACGGAAGTCGGATGTTCTCACACCCTGTCGGTGCAACAAGAAGCAATGAATCGCTTCTGTTGCACGGTTACTTAGGATCATCCCCGGAAAGTCCAGCCTTGGCATTTCCTATCCAATTTTTTGAGATTCTCAGGCAACTTCGCCATGTCTGCCCCCGGTTCAGCCTCGATGCTATGGCAAATGCTCTGAGCCATATCCACCATGTGTGTTGATTTCTTATCTCATCAATAAATTCCTCGCTGATAGGATCAGATCCCGCGTAACACATATCTAAAGGAGCAGCTTAGCGACGGATATGATGCGTATCTGGCTATTCTACGTGGAGTTTAACAACAGGTTCAGAAGGCCCTGGGAAGGGGGGATGACTGGTACTCCAAGACTGTCTGCCCCCCTTGCCTCTACAAAACTGTGGGCGAACCACAACTCAAGCATTCCTTTTTGGCTACTATGGACGGTAATAACTCCTTGAAATTGGTTGATGCGACGTTTCGGGCAGGAACCCCGCGAAGCGACGATCGGAAATCCACATCATTCCGGTGGCTGAGTTCCCAGCAAGTTGATGCTTTCAAGGATGAGGTAGAGAACTCAAAGGTATAATTTTATTTCTAAACCTATTTCTCAGTGCCTCATCCATAATTATGTTCTCCAGAAGTCCAAGAGTACAAGAACCCCGGCGCCTCCTGCTATTCCAACTTCATCCGTTCCTGGAACCTCATCAGTGCCCGTTGAAACACCGGCTACACTACCCGATGTCCAACCTCCGCATCCAGCCGAGATTGATGAAGATGATATTGCATGGCTCAACATCAACGAGTTTGAGGGGGAGGAGATTGACGAGCTCAAGAAGTGCGTTAATACCTGTGTGGAGCGCTGGAGAAATGCTGCGCCCGAAGCGCATAAAAAATGTTTGCGCTTTTCGCTATTGCCGGCATTTTCTTGTCAGTGTGTCGTCATGGGCATGTCTTGGTGATGTGCGACATGATCCGCAGCGGGGAATTGTGAGCGTTAAATTCCTTTCAACTCTTGTACATTACTGAGAAACATTATGCAGAATGAAATATCCGTTAGCAATCACCGACTACCTTCTCAAGACATACGGGGAAGATATCGCCCTTGGGTATGATATCATGTGCGCATTCTTCAAAACATTGTTGCGCAGTTCGCTTGGGACTAGGACGGTCGTGTTACGGCTTCGCGGCGTTGTTCCGGCATTCCACGGACATGCCCACAGCTGTGAATGCCAAATTGGCTGGCATCCTCTCTATGTTGAGGGGATGGGGCTTGAAGATTTTGAAGAGTGCGAACGCACCTTTGCCAAGTCCAATCATCTGGCTTCGGTGACCCAGATGGCTACCCCTTTCCATCGCCAGCAGGCAATCGATGAATATTTCTATTTTCATGATCTCGACAAACACACAAGCTCTGGTGAGTTGTTGAAATCTTGTTCACATTGTTTCCCACATCTAATTAAAACAGGGAACTTCATTTTTCAGAATTACCGCCAAGCTCTTGAGAAGATCAGTGCAAACACTCAGCAGCTCGAAGTTCTTGAGGAAAAGCTGAAGACTTTGACTATGAGCAGTTCCTCAAGAATGAAAGGGAATATTTTCTTTCACGCAAATCTGAGCCGCCAGGAGTAATCCAAACGGTTGAGTACATGGACCTTCTCAAGAAGCTCCGTTCTGCTGAGTAAGTAATTTCCGCTGCCTTCCGAGCTTTACCGCTGATGATAGGCATTATGTTAGAATGGAATCCGAGGCGGCCAAAGTCGAATTTCGATGTCTTGATTATAATATTATCAACAACGGTTACACACGGCCCCAGATCGCACAGGTTCGTCGACGATATGGGCTAACGGCTCAAAATTTAGTCGCCGTTGAGCAAGAAGTCGGTGCCTTCGAAGATGAACACGAGATTGTTGATCGGTGGGCTCCCGGATCCAAAGCCTACGAAGAAGCTCTCGTTCTGGTTAGTGAACGGAGCTACCGATTGGCTCTTGACCGGCTGGAATTACTCGTCGTCAAGCGGATGTTTGAGCTTACGAAGCTGGGGATGAACGGCGTTGGTACGCACCTTAATCAAAGTGGGAGAACTCTATTCTTACCATAATTCAGGCTACAAGATGCGCGAGAAAATTAGCAAAGCATTGCGGACCCGCGCGGAGGCAATCCGCACAGCTTTGAACAAGTACAACATTGCGGCTTCCCAATTAAATCCTCCACGCCCTCGGCTCTCCTGGGCTGCTGTGATCGAAACTGTGGCTCTAGCCGAGTTCGATCTTTTGCGGGATACCCGGTCGGATATTAGGCAGCTGGCGTGGGCCCAGCCTGCTAATCGCGAGGCTTCTGTGTTGTATTTCGGGATTAAAGGTGCGAAAGAAGAAATTCGGAGGCTAAACGTCGAGATTGTTCACCTGATTACGTTCATGGTGGACGACCACGTTGACTATGTCCACGCCATCCGGAACACGGTTATGACGGACCCAGATCTATCCCACGAGATCTCGCAGCAATGGATTCATCGATCACGGATCAACGAGTCAATTGCACTCAGACTTGTGCATGCCAGCTGTCTTCGAGGTTTTTCGGGCTCTCTCTTTCCTGGGATTCATGTAGCCCGTGATCCTTCCCTCAACGGCGATGTAGAACTTCCGGGATGGGCTACAAAGTACCTGGGACTCATCAAGCAAAGCGTTGAGCATGAAGAGCTAGATATTGATGAAGAAGTTCCCAAATTGTTGGAAGGAGCGGAGGATTTGGTATTGGATCTTATGGAACGGCTTTCTACTGTAGAAATCACGGAACTGAATGATTAATATATTTTTTGCTGTGAGCGCTGAGCGAGCGCTTAATTGATTTTGTTTAGACACCAGAATTTGATTGGCCCGGACTCTCGGACCGCATCCGCTGACTTTTTTAAAATGCCGATGTTCAGCTTCAAAACCTTTAGCAACAGGAATGCATTGGGATTCTTTGGTCCAAACCTGCATGGAACCACGCAATGGAAGTACCTGAACATCCTTGCTGAATATTTAGCCCAGGTGTATCGAGGGAAATATTTTATTCTGTGATTTATGATCCCACGTGCCAAAATTCGTGTTGAGAATCGTATTTCAAGCAGGACCATGTCCAGTTAGCCAGGTAAAATCGGAAAAAAATCAAAATAGACAGTAGGAACTCATAACTACCTAAATAGAAAGAATTGGTCCGATCTGTGGTAGTGCCCAAAATCGGTCATGGTTCAAGTTGAGACAGTCCAATAACATGTTTCATATCCAAAATGTCACTCAGCTCCCGGCAGTTTGAGGTATATTTCTTGTTTTTCAGCCATTGGCCTCTAAATACCCCAGTTCTAACGCCATATTGTGGTGCATACATATGCTTGGATCAATATTTGGGCCCCGTGCACCCCGATTTCCGTCCAGAACGTGAAAAAGTACCGAAATTTCAAACCTTCCCTAGAGATTCAATTATTGACTTGGTGTTAGATATTCATGAGGCGAACTTGTTCCCGAGGCTTCAACATGTCATCTTAAATTCTCGTTGCGCAGTGATCATGTTTTAACTTGGCATTCTAAGAGAATAATTCATCCTTCTCATCCAGCTCCACCGGTTTTTGCCTCATTAATTAAACCTGGTGGACCAAAGACTGTTATTGACACCTTTTCCTCGTCATTAATTGCACTCCTGAACGCTGTAGTGTAGGTGTGGTGGTTTTCCTCTACAAATGCATGTACAGTCTAAATAAAAATCTGTAGACAGGAATACTTTGCTCCGACGTGTCATTCACTATGTTAAACATAACCCACACATAGATCAAGTAGTTTAATTCTCTGGAGGGTGAAAAACGCGAAATTAATTCTACTCTCAGGGGCTACTTCTATATCTGTCGGCCATCAATTCATGTGACATAGCACTCTCTCGTTGCTCTTCGACCATGTACTACTGGAACTGGGGCCTCCCAGGGACTGTTATCCCTTTCCCTCCTGGCCCTGGCGACTCAGAGCCCACCCCGAACCCTCCGGACTACAGTCAGCTCAAGTTCAACCCGCTTGGTCTGTACAATCTGCGTCGACTTCAAGGAATTCTCGTGAATCAGCCGGGCATTTACAACACGCACAAGGCCAAATTCGATGCTGCAGATCTCGCATTCCTTGCTGCTGGAGCCAGCGAAGACAACCAGCATAAGGCATCTCGGGCCACGTTTGCATCTGCCTTCTTCGCATTGCGTGATTCACTTCCGGCTACAGACACAGGTCGGGACCTTCGCCGGCGGTTCTCGAAGAGCATTCAGATGCTGCTATGGGATCTAGTGCGTTTCAGTCATTCTACATCTTTCTCTACTGACTACGGACTCAGGCAACCATGTGGGATAGGACATTTGGCAGCTCAACCATAATTGTCCACGTAGACGGTACCGTGGCCCCATACACGACACTTACACCGGATCGCCTCAAGGCCTCAGTTTATCTACCACCGCTCTTCGTAATGGAGACCCCGGAGAGTCATCTCGCTATAGCGCACATTGTGCAAACATTCATCGAGCACGTCGGACTTCCCACTGTCAATCGCTGGACACGTGGGGCGCGAGCGCTGAACTGGTCATTGACTCAGTCCGGTGTAGCTGCCACGCCCCACCAACCCTCTGCACGTCTTGTGCCGGCACCTCGTGCAGGCACATCCCACTACATCTTTCACGGTCGGCCTTGGCAAAATCTCGATCCCTTGCCGACGTCACGACCTGCCACATCCTCCCCTTCTCACAGCGCTCATACTCTCATGGACGCCGACACTCCTGCCCTTGTCGCCGAGTTGGAGGACCAGATCTATGGTCTCAGCGTGGATCTCCGGGAGGCACGAACCGTCGCAAATGAGCGCCTTGATGTCATGGTTGCCTCAGAACATCGTGAGCAGCAGTTCTTAGCCCAGGAGCGGCAGCTCGTGGCCGAGATTACAGCCCGGGACAAGGAAGTGAAGCGATTGAACGATTATATTGCATTTTGGCAGCAGGGTACGGAAATTTAATTATCTACTATACCTATCACTAACAATTTTCTTTTTTCAGACCTGGCTGCCTCGTCCATTGCAGCAGCCGCTTCATCATCACGTACGGTGCCCTCCACACCCACTCGTAAAAAGCCGGCAACTCAGACACCGAAATCCCCCACCACTCGCTCATCCCCGTTTCCGATCCCCGCCTTGGCTTATGCTCCCACGTCCAGTCACTTGGCGGTCGAGAAGCACGGAAAACGTCGTCAGATTGCTATCCTCGGCCCTGAGACTGACCGGTTCCTCCAGGAGAACAGGCTCGAGCGGGTTCGGCGGGACGTCGTTGCCATTGTCAGTCACGCCAAGCCTGTCAAATATATTGAGGAAATTGCGCATTTGGACTTAGGGCCTGCTCTCTCCAAGGGCTTACTTTCGGTGATGTTAGAGGATAGCCAGGAGTAGCTTCTTTTAGTTTATGATATTTGCGGAAAATACGGAACATTTACTTCTGATAGATTCGGCTGGCGATGAGACTCGGGTTTTTCTGTACACACGAATCTCACTCTCCCTCCCCCATACACAAATGCCTACCAGCACTATGCACAGCACGACCATTGCTTCTGTGAGCCAACCTCGTGTTCGACACAAGGAGGCACCTGCTCGCGCTCCGCTTACACAAGAAGAACGGAAAGAAAAACGGGACAAGCACGAGAAGAAACAAGACGCGGTTGACGCAGCGGTGGGCGATTGGTTCCAATATACCTACGCGAAGGTGACCGAGATCGCCGACACGTTCAAGCTCACTTAGCGCCATGTCCTTGACATCTTCTTCCAGGGCGGCGCCCGCATGGTCAACCATCAAGAGAAGATTAACCCATACAATGCGTTCAAGAGTGAAAAAGCGGCCGAGTGCCGTGAACGTGAGTCGTTAATTTCGTAGGAAGTCTATTATTAATGCATTCTCTAGAGGGAGTCGCGAAACGCGTCACAGAGCTCCACAAGGACTACATCGACGAATACCGGAGTCTTTCAGAGGAGGATAAGGAAGATTTGGTGGAAAGGTTCCGTGATGTGAAGAACTGCGAGGTCAGGCTCCGCCGTGACACCCCCCGCGGCCGTATCCAGGACCTCGCGAATACAGTACGGAATATGCAGCTGCTGGTGCATATATTTTATCTTCTCCATATTTATCCCGGTACTTACTTACTTTAGATGGTTGGTGCTGGACATCGTGTCGGCATTGAAGGTTTCTTTTGTATTGTACGCAACAACGCGAATTTTCACGTCAAGCCGCACTGGTATTTTACATCACTGGAGCTCGAGAGCTACATGAAGATAGCATGCCGTCAACGATGGGACACTGCGACCGTTGGGGCGAAAATAGAAGTGTTCGCTGTTGCGGGATCTGATGTGCTAAGTACATTTTTTCTTTATTCTACAAGTACTAGCTTATCCGGATTAGATCTCCTTCGGACCTCGAAGCAGAAGGCTGACTATCTGAAGCGCGAAATACGCGACCTCATGCACGACAAACTCGGTATGTCGCTCGTTTATATTAACCAGGCCCTTCTATTAATACTACGCAGTTGCGATCACCGGGGACAAACACGCCGAAATGCAGTATGTGCAATACGAAGAGAAGATTGTGCACCATTACAGTATCAAGCTTGTCGGATGGACGGCCCTGCGTCTCGTCAATCCCAGCGAGCTCAGCTCGTTGCTGGCCCCTCTTCAGCAGCTTGTGCATGCGTTGAAGACCGACGCGTGCAAGTTTGTGAAACTGACACCTGTCGAGCTCCAAGAACGCATTGAGAAGTACAACACGGATGTTGCTGCAGGCGTGCGGGAGCCCCTGAAAAACCACAGCAACGTCACACCAGCAGCAGGGAAGAAGCGATGCCGGGACAGGGCTGCGATGGGAGGTGTGCCTGAGGATGAAGAGGAGGAGGAACAGGCAGCTGACGACGAGGAAGGGGATCTAGGTGCGCAACAGCAGCTCCATTTTATCTATTATACTGACCTACACCCTGTAGACGAGAACGATCCCCCTCCACTGACCAAGAGGCGCAAGACGGCCGCACCTGATCCCACGCCTGCTCCGGTAACGGAGGTACTGCCACGTCCGCAGAAGAAGGCACCCGCGAAACAATCGGCCCGCCCTTCAGCAGCCAAGAAGGCCCCAGCGAAAACTGCGCCGGCTAAAGCCCCAGCCAAAGGCCCCCGCGACGACGAGCTCTCACGCCGTGTACTCACTACGTTCAAGGCAAAAAGGACTCAGGCTCGCCGGAGCCGCGCAATCATCACTGACTCCGACTCCGACTCCACCGGCTCAGCCACTCCTGCAGGCACAATCAACGGTACCGCCGCCCCCGCTTCCCCCGCTGTCACGGATGCCATTGTTCTCGCCATGGGCGTACCCAATGTTACTTCCATCCCCGCCACGTAGTTCTTTTTTTAGAAATTTATTATATCCATTTATGCAAGCATTTCTTGTGGCTATAGAGTACATAATAAACTGTTTAATGTGCTCTATTACATCCTTCACAGTCCCTGAGTTTGTGCTTCACGAGGATCCATGGGTCTCGACAATGCCAACGACCGTGGGAGACAGCGAAGCAATCAGCCGGAGATGACTTGTGGGAGGAAGTCCGGAGCGGTATCCGAGTGCCGTCGGAGATTTCCGGAGGAGGTTCCACGAGGGCACGTGCCCACAAGAGGTCCCGGTGGTGGCAAAGGCAGTTTGGCGGGGGCGGGAGGTGGGTTGAACTGGCGGGTAAGGCGTTTGATTGACATTCATACCGACCGGATCGCCCGCACAGATCGCATCAGTCCATCCGACCGGTTGCTATATATGGGCAGGTCAGGTGAATGGAGAAGGACATGGAATGATACACCACACCCCCAGTCAACAAAAAAGATTCAGTATCAGGCCCTTCGAAGGATCCAAATAATCGTCTATCAAGATGTCGCCGATGTCACTAAACAGATAATAATTGTTTGGCGTCCCGAACCGAAATTTCGTCTTCCGAGCCGTGGCGACTAGGGGAGCGAGAGCCCCCTGGATCAGGTCCGCATTGGGGTCTATTTTCTCGGGAAAGCCTAGAGAGAGGCATATCTTCAAGATTATCTCAAACATGGCGGTGGATTCCCCAGGAATCTCGATCGGCGGAGGAAACGGAGGCGCATCCTCATCCGAATAAGGGAGTGCAGTGGTATGCATGTTGCGGACGACGAGGTGCTGAAAGAGGCACAAGTCAGAAGGCGGCAAAGACGAAGAATAAAGGCCACTCACGCAGCGCCAAAGGATTTGCATCAACCACCATCGGAGCTCGTCTAGCTCAAGGATGGAATATCGACCAACACGACCCACGAGGGTAAAATCATGCGTCACGGCACGGTGCAGAATATACACCATGGGCCGAAGGCGCAGTTCGAAGAACAACGGCCACTTTTCTGGAGGAACGAAATTCTCGTCCTCCAGCTCCCAAGGCTGAAGCGACATATCGCTAAGAGCGGTCCCGAATCGAAATATGAGGGGAATATCGTGATATTCTTCAGGTTTCCGCGCGTAAGGACGACATCTTGGACCGGCCTAGAATTATAAAGGACGACTTCCTGGGAATGGGACATTGTGCTGAAGGACCTTCTGTGCTTTATACCATTGTCAGGAGTCACTTTTGTGACTCGAGGACCAATGGGATTATTGACAAAACACAGAAAGGATCTACGATACAAAAAACCATGACAGAGGCACCGCGCCTTTTCCAGCCATTTCCATATTTGGGTTCTAACTACGCCAGGCGCCACACCTCGCAGAACCTATTATTCATCCCCACATAACTCAGCATATTCCGAACGCACAATTCACGATGGGACGTCCGGATCATCCAGGAAACCGTCCAGGAAATCGTCCTCGTCAACATTTTCGACATCCTTCTCATTCACCTGCGGATGTGTCAGCAATGACAGTCACGACGAGTGGGAAATTACCGAATACAACCATTACGACGTCTCCCGACAAGTCATCCACTTGGTTCACAAGGGAAGGACCGGATATTTCCCCCTCCTCGATCTCAGGAGTATTGGGACGAGTGGCGACCAATTCGGGAAGCGCGATCCTATGAATGTCGAAATCCAAAAGGGTTGGATTGTATCGCGCCAACTTCTGTCCAAATCCCCGATGCAACTCGCCTCTCCACACGAAAAGACCCCGTTGTTGGAGCATCTTGATATCAGGGGAGAACCCGATTTTTCGAAGGTCGCCGCGTGGCGCAGGAAAACCGGGAAAATCATACCCCAATTCGCCGTATTTCGGATGGGTCACCATAATGTCGAAAAGGGTCGACAACTCGCGAAACAGGAAGCTCCGGCGGAGAGTATCCCCGTCGCCGTCGTATCTGACGCGGTCCACGAAAAACTCCGCCATTATGAAGACCATGGTGGCCTGACAAGGGACGAAGTGGCCGGTGTCGAGGGCGCTATGGAAATTCCCGTATCGAATGCTGGCTCTCCCGAGCTCGGCCTAGTTGCAGATGGGATGCCCATCAAGTACAGCCTGAAAGGAGCAGACGCCATGACGAACCATATTTCTCAGAAGGACAAGGACTGCGCAACGGAGCACCTCAACCAACCGCGAAGGGATGGGTTTCGAGTCACCCAGGAGTATTGCCTCATAAATGCACGACACGAGGAATCGGGTGCGGTTAATCCACAACGCCACGAGATGGAAACATGACAACTCTTGCGCACCAAGACGGGGGAGTGCGCGGTTCCTTGCAGCAGACGAGGACAAGAGAGTAGGAGGAGGAACAGACAGTTTGATAAGAAAAGATGCGGGAAAACAATGGACGACAAAAACTACGACAGGGCCCCTTTTATAACATCGTCAAGGCGCGGCACCTCGACTTCCTAGTCGGGAAAAAGGTCCACCAAAACCGCGGCGGCTAGCTTCCAAAAGTTTATGGGAATCAAATGGCCTGGCGACCACGAGGATTCGGAGGATACCCATCCAAATCAGCCTTGAGGGCTTTAACGAAAGTGTCGCCCAAATTATTGCTTAATGCCATTTCGTTGGCAAGGAGTGCCGCCTCGCACGCCCAAGGATCCCTGGCCTCGGCCCTCCTAATTTCTGCGATCCGCTGGTGATCCCAGGGAGGCACGGCGGTTACAGCTGTGATCGAGTGGGAAAGCGGCAGGTCCTGCATATCGGTCGAACGACGGAGGGTATTGCAAATCACATCACCCGCTCGAATACGCAATCATAATCTGGTTGCGTGTACCTGGATCCGCGTTAAATGAAGGAAATCCGACCACCATGTTGAAACATTGCGCCAGGAGGAAACAATACGAGCATGATGGATGGATATTTGGCAGCTGATTAATCAAAGTGCCACGCTCCAAAGCGATGGTATAGATCAGGGACTGCGAGTATTCGTTCAGGATGGGGATACAGGGGGGAGACAAAGAAAACGCGCCATTTGTATCAGAAATTCGACGATATGAGGCGTCAGGCGCTGGAGCCTACCCTCAGGCAGCATCGACGGCGCGTGTACACCCGCAGGAATGGCCTTCAAAATTAACTCGCCATATGGGCGGACGGCTTGTGACGTGTATTCGAGACACCCGTAGGCAGAATGCATGTACTCCGAAGGATGGTGCCGAAAGGATCGAAACAAGTCCAGTTGCGCCTCATGGTACAGCTGAATTTCTACGACATCCGTGACCATTCGAGGGATGTAATCTTGCGACATGGAAAGGTTCACTCGACACTCTGAGGAGGGGAATGTTATGGGAGGAGACATGGCGAAAGCCGTGCCGCCTTTTATATCTCTCCATCTATTACATGTGGCTCCGAGTATACGACTGGTCCTCTCGGCAAACCACTTTCTGGTTTCGCGCGGTGGATCCCATCAATCGCGTATTGTCTAATTTCGGCAGAATACTTGAATAGCGCCGCGAGTTTTCCACAAACGACTGCCCCATGGACCTTATCCTCATCACCCATAAACCCAAATGTATGCTGCGCCCTCATCACGGTGTGCAGAGTCGGAACTCGAGGGACAGGGAGTCGTCGCGCTTTGGCCACCTCATGATACCGAACGAGCATATCAGCCAGGTGTGCCTGCGAGGACCAGATGGGGAAAGAACACGTTAGCGGACCCAAACTACGGCGGAACTTCCTCATACCACATGAAGAAGGTAATCCGCGATCACTTGTCGCATAATGACCAAGTCTTGCGAGGAATGCGCGGCTGTGGTCCAGCAGAAATTGGCCTGGATATGGCAGAAGTACTCCGCCATGGGCTCCAGATGCTCTCGCGTTAATTGGACGAGGGATGGCAGATTGGCGTATTCGCGCAGACATTTCGCGGTGCGGAAATCGAGATTGCGGAACTCTTCCTGTCACTGGACCACGGAAGAATTTCATAGGTTCCCCCACGTTTGGTTCGATTTTTATACAGGCACCAACACCCTCTTACCCGCCACGCCTAAACGATCGAACTACGCTATCCTAAGCGGGACACAAGGTGCCACGCCTTCATATTCCTGATCCCATCATTTTGTTAACCCGCCGCACCTCCAACACCGAATTCGACTGCGATGACTGATTACATCGGCCGAGTAAATCGTCAACCAAAGGAATTTGATACAGAAACACTCACCGGATGCGTCAACCTCCGAGAAATGATCGTTGACGCTGACTGAGGCGTCACGGAAAAGTCCGGTTTCGGCCGAATAGGGGGTCCATTCCCTTTCCGACTGCTGGTTTTTCGCCCACGCATACGCCGCGACTCGGAGCATTTGAAGCATCGGAATAAGGACAGCCTGATCGGCTGGGTCGGGGAGTTTAACCCGATCACATATCTGCACCAGAATATTGATCATTGATGCTGCATGTGGTGGAAAATCAAAGGTCGTCTCGGGGAGCCGCCGCAACAAATCGGAAGCATACAGGGCACCGATCTGGTCCACAAACGTTCGCTGGCTGACAGTGCGCTGGAGGGAAACCGAGAGCAGGAAGGGAAGGATAAATGACGATGAACAATCCCGAAAATAGTCTCCACTCACCAAAACCACGAGAACATATCGCAGATATGATCGTATGAGCTCCAGCTCGGCCTGCGGCACGATGGGCATAGGTGTTTCTAATCCACCCTCATCACAGACGCTCGCCGTCAAAAGATATACCATCTTGCGAACACGATAGCGGAGGAATGGCTCCAAGCCGTTGACAGGGGTCCACAATGGGTTGCCGAGAAGTTGAGGGTCCACTGTTAAAGGCTCGAATAGTCGTCCCAATTCTGACACAGGGAGCGGAGGCATCTCGGTGTGGAGGCAAAAATTGTGGGCGGAAGCAACCTCTAAATTGCGCTACCATGGATATTCGAAACACAAGACGCGGAAGAAAATTTTGTTGATCGATCACATCATGGACTAGGGCGCGACGCCCCCCACATATACTATCCCCTACTCGCCGCTCCTCGACCCATCCCCTCACCACGACTCGACTCAGGCGAAAATTGCGGTTCCAACGATACCCCGGAAATTTTCGATAAATTATTATCCACTCATAAAATACATTAAACGGACGACCCGATATCGGATGGAGTCAGCAGCTCGGGCCACCTAATAATCCCAACTAGCGCACCTAGTTAGGTGGGGTACCGCAGGCGTCGGTCCCCACCTAGTTAGATAGGGTTTAAATTTTTCAGTGCATCCTTCAATAATGCTGCAATAATACCTCCAATAATCATGCAATAATTCCCCCAAAAGACTTAGAGATATTGAGAGGGTGTTTCGGGAGCGTCCGGCGCCGTTTGATGGCGCTGATGGCGCGCGCCCCGCCGTGCCCCCAATGTCGGGAGTTCCCAAAAAGGAAATAGGTCGAAAAAATACTCAAAAAATAGGGAAAAAATAGGGGGAAAATTAGGTAAACAAGACAAGACTACTGTAGTACTGGAACTGGCTAGATTGGTTAAGAGCGAAAAAAACCGCCCAGACTTCATAAATTCAAGAAACCCCCCCCCCCCCCCCCCCACTAATTCTCCTTGTCAGCTGGGCGTATGCCCGGGGGTCCCTTTCCCTTCTTTCCCTTCACACTGTTCTTGCTCGACGTTGACGCTGTAGTGCTTCCGCCTTTCTCGCGGGCTTCTGCAATGGTCCCAGTGTTGGTCCGAATGACATCGTTGATGCGGGCGATAGTCGATGCCGAGGAGGTCAAGGCGACTGGTGGCTTCTTCCAGGCAGGCGTGGGCTGCGGGCGAGGGCGGGGAGGGGCGGGGTCAGCGGCGGGGGCGGTGGCTGCAGCTTTTCTGGGCTTGCTGGCGCCGGACTTGCTGGATGTGTTCCCGCCCGTCTTCCGCGGCTTCTTCTTGGGTCTCTCCTCCTCCTCCTCCTCGATCTCCTGCTCGACCTCCTCCTCCCTCCCCCTCTTCTTGGTCGCGCCCTTCTCCTTCGAAGCCTTCTCCCTCGCCGCCTTCTCCCTCGCCGCCTTTGCTTTCGCAGCCTCCGCCTCCTTCGCCGCCTTTGCCTCCCTCACCGCCTTCGCATCTTTGGCCCCTTTCTCCCCCCTCTTGAAGATCCGCTTGCATGGTGGCTCCTCCTCTGAGCTGCTGTCATCCCCCTTGTCACTCTCCTCCTCCTCACTCTGGGTGTCCTCCCCCCTCTTTCTCTTCCCCCCTGCTCTGGTAACCCTCTTCCCCCCGACCACGACCTTCTTCCTAGCCACCCCCTTATCGGACTGACCCTGACGCTTCTTCTCCTCAATCTCCCCACTCTCCACTTTCTCCTCATACTCCTCTACCATCTTATCCCTGGCCTCGTCGCTCAACACAACCCAACAACACTGTCCCGATGCCAAGGCATCGCGGACAGCATGGACCTGCCCGATCTGAGTGAGCTCCCCCATGCGTTTGAAGGGCGCCTTCTTGTACAGCCATCCCGAGAGGTGCACACCATGGGTCTCCACGATAGCCCTTGTACAGTCGATGTAGTTCATCGCAATCTTCTTCTTTCGGGGGCAGATGGCCTCTGCACAAAAGTAAGCTATCGAGGATTGAAACAGTAAAAGAGAAGACGTACGGAGTCCACTATCAATCTTGGCGGCATTGTTAATATCATGTGTATTCGACAGGAGGATCGCATACCTTTGCCTCGAGAGATAGACCACAGCTCAAATCAATGGGCAACATCAAGAGGATCGAGCTTGAGGACCTCGGAGAAGAACTCCAAGGCCCCCCAAGACTGCATGGACATGGGCTCAGATTTGTTGTGCATATGCCCCCGGGTGAACATTGCAAACCCAACCATGTTTGTGCGCTCAGCGAGAGTGGTTATCTGCCCCCCAAAATCAGTCCTGGCGAACTGAAGGCAAAGAAAAATAAAACCTCGTCCACCAAGGCCTTCATCGTTCTTCCTGCATCTTTGGCCACGGCAGCATTGGTTGCGTGCACACCCTGGTGCTTTACCTCCCTCTTCACCATCAGCTCCACCTTCAACTTCGCCTCATCCTGAGGCATGAGCTCCAACAGCTCGGGATCCTTGCGAACCATCTCTCGGATCTGGGGGGGAAGGAAGCAGTCCCCATGCTCACGACCTGCTCAAAGCTCAGCTGGCAATCAAACTGGACTTTAAAAAGAAAACAAACCCTCATTGAGCTTCCTCGCGATAAAGGACATTTTGGCATTGTAGAGATTTCGGCCACGGCGATGTGGAAGACTGGAGCTAGACCTGATTCGGCGGCGAACCTCTTTGAGCTTGATATTGTGTGTCTCCGCCAGTTCTACAGCGCGAGCCTCGCGCTCAGCATTGAGGTCTTTGATATTGGCTGCAAGCGCTCTGGAGTTCTTGGCAGTAACTTCGCGACGCAGCCTGGCAGTAGCGCGGGCATTAGGACCTCGCGGCCTCTTGGTGCATATTCGAATGGGGATCACAGGATATTGGGGGTTGCGCGTGCGGTGACTGGTGACGCCCAAGCCAGGTAGGTGCTCAGTGTCGGAGCCTATATCTTCATCCTCCCATTCGTTGTCGAAAGAATCCTTGGAGATGGAGATGGGAGGTGGAGAGGAAGGAGGAGGAGACAATGCGGTAGGGCCAGAGGCAGACAATCCCTGAAGTTCAGGGTTAGAGGTTGGACTGGTGCGAGCCATTGAAGCAAGTGGTGGTTGGTGGTCGAGATTTTTTGTTGGGTCACATCTTGTGATTTGTTATTCTGTATCAAAAACAGGAGGTCGAAAAGAAAGTAATATTCGCCTCCTCCTCCATAACCTCCATGGTCATTTCCGAGTCATCTCGATCCGAGTCGTGGATTTTCGTCGTAGTGCGAGCTTTCTGCAAACGATGCACTGCAACAGTGCGACGATGGGCGGGCGAATTTTTTGCTGCACGACGACGGAGGCGCTGGCGCAAGCAGCCCTCATCGCTGCGACACCAGTCCTTGTTGTCCTCCTCCCCAACCAACACCGCCCGATCCTTCATCTGTTGCAGTAACTCCCATAAGCTCTGCACACTTGCTTCCAGCTTCTCCTCCTTCTTTTCCAGCTCCACTGTCACCGCCCCCACAATGCCTTGCTCCATAAGAATGGCGGAATCGAGCCCAGCGATGGTTTTTTCAAGCTCGGCTGCTCTAGAAGCAGGAGGATATGTCTCGAAGGTGGTCGTGTGTGGTGGCACGGGCAATCCAGAGGGGTTGTAACGAGAGGCAGCGGTGGAGGACACCTTTGTGGTAGTTTTTTTGGTGGGCATGTCGCAAGTCAAGATATTGTTTGGCTACACCATGTTTGGTTCAGAAGCCTCACACTATCTGGGCAGCCAACAAAGATTTTATTCAAATGAAAAGAAAACCATCCAAGCAAAATGATACAAGCAAAAAAAAAAATCCCCCCTCTACACTACAGCATCTCAACGTCCTCGAGCTTCACCTCCGACTTCACCTTCTTCGTTTTCCCCGTTGCTCTGGATGACTTGGGCGCCGACTTGATCTCCTCCACTGCTTTTGACGCAGACATCGCCCACAGCGACTCATGAGCCCCCATATCGGCAAACCCAATGTCACTGCCAAGATATTTGTTAGCACCAGCAAAGAGTAAGTCAGGGGTGCAAAAGAAAAACTTACAACGACTTGTACACAGCTCGCTTCTCTTTGTTATAAAAAACCTTGGGGGAGGCGCTCCGCAGCTTCTTCACCCCAGCAGCCGAAGGACCACGCTGCGAGGGCGAGGGGGCCTCTCCGAGGCCTGCAAACGCCGTTTGGAATTGCGCCCCTCGCCGCGGATCCCCCGCAGGCAAACCCGCGAGCCCAAACTTCACCAGCGCTGATGGATGAAGCTGGGCCCGTGGGTTGGCATCGGCACAGGGAGCAGCGGGGGCGTCAACGTCTCCGGCAGTCGCGCCAGAGACGCTGACGTCCACGGCGGCGCTCGCGTTGTTAACACTAGCGCCCAAGTCGGCGCCATCGCTATTAGTGCTGGGGGCACTTTGGGCGCTAGTGCTACCAACGCGAGCGCCAGCGCGGGCGCTAACGTTGGCGCCAGGATTGATGCCAGCGCGGGCACTAACATTAGCGCCTGCATTGACGCCCGTGCTGGTGCTAACATTGGCGCCAGGGATGACGCCAGCGCGGGCGCTAATATTAGCGCCTGCATTGACGCCCGCGCTGGCGCCAACACCAGCGATGCTCGCGCCCGTGGCGTCTCTGGCGTTCACGCCGGACACTTTGGGGCGCGGACGATCCTGCGCAGGACGGAGGCCGGGGGTGCTGACGGAGGTGGAGTGCGGCAGGGGATTGAGGGTGGGGGAATTGAACACGGTGCGTCTGCGCCTGGGGCTCACTGCGGCACGAGGGGCCGTGGTATTGGCGGTGGGCACAGTGTTTGCGCCCAGCGCAGCGTTGGTGTTGGCCGGGTTGGTGGGGTTCGCGTTGGGTGTGCCGCGGTTGGGGGTGGGCGCAGGTGTGTCGGTGTTGGCGTTGGCGGTGGGCGCAGGCGCAGCATGGGGGTTAGGGTTGGTGTTGGGCACGGCATTAGTGTTGGCGGCGGGTGCAGGCACAGTGTGCGCGATGTTGCTGGCGGCAGGCGGGGTGTTGGTGTCGGCGGGCGGATACGCCAGCAAGGTGAGGTGGGTGGCGAGGGTCGGTGCGGTGGGGGCAACACGGGTGTAGCGCTGGGCATCTGTGGGATGCCCGGGGAACGTCTCTTCCGCGAGATGCGCAAGAGGGTGGTGCACAGGGAGCCGCCCAATGGACCAGTATTCGGTGGCCAGTTCCTCCGCAACGCGGTGGTTTTCCGCGATTTCTTCTGGTGTGGGGGGAACCGGATCACAGAGCGCACGGCGTCCTCGAGCGCCGTAGTTGATGCCGATAGTGACGACGTGGAAGAAATGGAGGCGGTAGAGGTCGGTGATGAGTTGGGAGCGGGCCCGACGCGCGGTTTCTTGGGCAGAGATGCCTCCGACTCGTCGCTGTCGAACAGAGGCTGGAGCGGCGGCGGATTGGCGCTGAGGGGGATTTTGCGAGCAGGGAGTTGAGGCTTGCGTTTGGTGACACGCTTAATGGTGGGTGGCAACGTGGGGGATGAGTCCGAGGACGACCCATCCAGATAGAGCAACATCTTGCCGCTGGACTGCTGTGGGCTGGGGCAAGGCAGTGGGGAAGTCCGGATACAGCAACGAGGATGCAGCAGATTCGCCGCAGCGCAATTCGCCTCCCAAGCCCTCATGGCGAGTGTGCGGGTGTCGAAGGGAGGGCTGAGTGGTAGTGGAAAAGGAGAGGCGGCCTGGGCACCAAGGCTGCGCTACGTTTAGACATCGACACAAAAGAGAGCTCCCCCCCAAAACAAAAGAGAAGACTCACTGGGTCGTGTACATGCCTTTCCCTTCTCCCTCCAGAACCAGCCAATACCCCTTCGTTTTGTCCTCGTCGTGCTGCTCGAAGCCGTCGAAGTCGTCCGTCTTGAAGGTCCGAATAGGACAACAGAGAGAGTGGCGGTTGGTGCAAAACATGGCAAGAGGAGAGCGTTGGGTCACGCATCACGAATGCATGACATCCCCAAATCGGATGCACACAGAGTTCACGACTCGCCTCGGCCTCTAAAACCTCCGACTCCAAAAACACAGAGAAGAGAAAAAAATCGGTATTAAAATGAATAAAAAAGCATTCAGATCTAAAAAAAAACTGGTAGATAGACACAATCTGCCAGGCGGGCCCATCTATATCTTCTCTAAAATGGTTTGATGTTTTTTCCCAGCTTCCTTCTTCTTCGACTTGTGTGGGATTTCGTTGGGTGGAGGAACGGGGAGCCGAACACCAGCTAGGTTATAGCCGAATTCCTTGGTTAGAGGACAATAGTATTTGAGATATGCCTCGTAGCCGTACTTGTCAAGGTATTTCCTTTTTTTTGCCCAAAAAAATCAGAATGAGGATGGTGCCTACTTAAAATACATACTCTCGGTGTTTCCTGGAGGTCCTCAGTCTATTTAACATGAAATATGCAAGAGGAGGATGACACACTGTTCACGGTGCTTCGAATCTAACCCTAGCGCGGAGGTGGCAGCGGACGAGGTCATGGATTGAGAGCAAAGATCGGCTTGATTTGTATAGTAAATAGTGGACAGCACTTCAAAACTAGACGAGTTCGTGATGAAACCGAATATTTTGACAAAAACGCTCAAACCTCTTGCTCTCCCTCCGGGCTTTTTTTCTAAAACAGTGTATACAAGTCCCAGGGACCCCCAGAAAAATTGCCCATGTCCATGGTATTTTATTGTGGTCCTCGCACATTTCCTAAGTCAGAAAATTGAGACGAGTTCGTGATGAACTGATGTATTTCATTTCAATCTTTTTGCTCTTCGACTTTGGTGCCCCCTTTTTTTTTGGACATGTAGAGATACATTTAACCCATCTTATACCAAAAGAGCTGGGTCATCACTTGAGTCGAGAGCTCTGAGGAATTTGTTTGAAGTCAGTTCGGCAATTGCCGGAGGCAGCCTGGGTACTCCGAACCTTCCCTGGAGGTCGTTTGGGTCAAGCTCAAAGAAGTTTTTCGATAAGAAAATAATAGGAATAAAATTTGGGAGGTATCTAAAGGTCATCTATGATACTGTACATGTTCACGCCGGCTTGCCACCTCGTCGCT
Source organism: Mycena rebaudengoi (assembly GCA_029282285.1). NCBI lineage: Eukaryota > Fungi > Basidiomycota > Agaricomycetes > Agaricales > Mycenaceae > Mycena > Mycena rebaudengoi. The sequence goes on along the minus strand of JARJCX010000002.1, from coordinate 2,982,824 downwards.
GCCTCAGCTGCCCTCGCGGCCTTCTCTTCTGGGGTGGTTTTGAGCTTGAAGTCCTCGTCTGTCTGGAATCCATTCCGGATCCATCGAAAGAGCCCACTGGCCGAGTACTGGGTGAAGGAGTATCGACGCTCGTGCTGCTGGACCTGAACGTTGGAGTGCCGAAGAATTGCCGATGGTATGAGTATAGTCGATCCGGGTGGAAATCGAATGACGAGCTTGAGATCCCATAGGATCAAATGCTCACCACGGTTGGGGTCGAAGTTGCCGAGGGCTGTAATGGAGCACCAGCCCCAGGCGAGGTTGCCAAAGTCGAGATGAGGTGCGGTGACAGTGTGGGGGCCAAAGTTGAAGGTGCAAGCGGCGAACACACTGCCGACAAAATTCCAGCGGAGATCCGGGCCCCAAGCCGCGATCTGTGCCATTGCTGACATGCAGAAGACGAAGAGGGTGGGGGCGAAAGTCCTCATCAGTGCTGGGATCGACTGTGAGCAATGGTCGAGCTCGGAGAAAGAAAAAGTTACAGTTGGCAAACCCATTGAGCGATTGGAAGCAGGGGTGTGCTCGGAGCTCAGAGGCTATTTCTTCATGCACCTTGGTGTTGCACAGCTCCCCCGGTTGCTAGGGATCTTCGTGAGGCTAGGAATGGGAGATAGAAGAAAGACTCACGCATTGGCTGCCACCATGAGAGATGCCGCAGGAGATGCAGGCATAGGGACATTCCTCATCTGCGCGACGATGGTGGGTGTTGGTCTCGGAGAACGAGGTTCGGCAGCGCTGCGACTCCATGAGCTCTGCAGCCTGGTCGGTGGTGGCCTTCCATCCCTCGAGATTGCGGGGCTTCCCTCCCAGCAGGGCAATGATTCTGCGGTAGGCGTCGAGGATTGGAATCGTGAGGCTGAGCATGGGGATTAGTTTGAAGGGAATGAGACAAATAGATCGTACGCACATGCCCAGCCAGTAGATGTACATGAAACCCAGGGTGCCGGTGAGCAAGTCGATTTCTTCCTACGTCAAGTTGTGCTCGCCGATGCCGGTGGAGGTTGCGGTGGTCGCGCCCAGAAGGGGTGGGGCAGCAGACCCATCTTCGGCGGTGCGGAGGCCAGTCCAGGCGGGTTGGGTGTGAGGGAGGTCCGCGACATCCACGCAACGTTGACAGCGAGAGCTTTGGCTCGTTGGCGATGCTTGAGGTGGCTATCCCTGAGCCCTGGGTCCTCCTGCCCCGCCTGGGTTGCCTCGCGCTTGCGTTTGCGCTTTTTTTTTGAGGCGAGCTTCTTGGGATCGGTGGTGGTATAGACGTGGGGCGTGGTGGAAGAAGTCGGCGGTGAAGGTGTGGGCGTGGGAGGGGGGGCTAAGATCTGCGGCTGGTGTACATGTGGCGGTGTGGATGGCAGTGTGGATTTGTCTGATCCCAGATCATAGGGCTCGTCGTATTGGCCGGTCTGTTCCTGATCGGCCAGATGTTCAGCAAGAAGATCCGCGACAGAAAAGTGGTGGGGAGGTCGGATGGGCGGCCCAACGGCAAAGGTGAAGGCGGAGAACTCTCGGCCAGAGCGTGTAGTTCGGTATTGACCTGGGTTTTTAATTAGTGTTTGTAGGAGGACAGCCAAAGGAATATATATATATATATACAAAACGCCCACGAGGGAACTGCCAAGTTTCGGATCCCGGTCTGCCCGTCGGTTTATGGCAAAAGAAACAAAAAAGCAGAGCTCATACACACAGGTTTGCCAAGTTCCATGGTCGGATCCCGGTCGGCCGGTGGTTTACAGAGTTGCACACCAAAAAAACAAAGAAAAAAAGAGAGTGGCTTACCTTCAGCCATAACTCCGGAGTCCTGGGTAGTATAGTGCTCAAGATGAGATAGGAGAGGCAGGCAGAGCCCAGGGAAGCCAGAGAACGCGACCAGCAGACGACCTTTGTGGTGGTAGAAAGAAAGAAAAGAGTCGGGTTGGCAGTGTTACAGTCACGTCACATGACGTGACTTCCCACGACTTGTCCTCACCCAAACAAACGACTTGCAAAATGAAATGAACCTCCAACATGTATAAGACTGGTGGCTCCTCAAAAAGAATGCACATTGCAGGCAGTTCTAGACCCCCAACAGCTGCCATGGAGCCTGCCCCTGTCCGGAGCCAAAGTTTAAATCGCAAAGCAATGGATAAAGACCGGCAGCTGAGAGAGCGCCAACTGCATGAGCATGTACAGAGTGAGCTGATTTTCCATCTCCAATTTCTCAATCTGATTATGTCTCTCTCTGGTTCTATAGACATGGATCCAGTGAATCGCCAGGAGTTCTTGGACCTGCAGGAGGAAGAACGGCCGGGAAAGCCATCAAATGTCGTCAATATGGAAAATGTTTTGGACAGCTCAGAGACCTTCAACATCAGTCATGCTGGGGGAGAGTTTGCGCAGTCATTCGACTTGCAGCAAGGGCTCGAGGCTGAGGAGGACATCGAGGTGGAGATAAATCCGCCCAATCCAAGGTATTTTTTTCCCTCCTTGTTTCTTTTGCAATAATGATCACTGAGTATGTTTGCAGAAAGAAATATGTCGACAACCGAACTCGCCGTGATCGTGCGCAGCTTTGTGCCAATGCATTCGAGGCACAGATGGCCGACATGCTCAAGGCATATATGGCCTGGTGCGCTAAGGGAGACGGAGTCCCGGGTCCGCAAGCGCACGAGGGCTCCCCACCAGCTATGGAGGAGGTTTACAAGCTCACAGTTGTGGACCTTTATGGTGAGTCCTCTATCCTTGAGAGGTGCGACATGATTATTTATATGAGAGTCTTGTTAGAATGCTACACCCAAGACGTGGTGCTTGAACGGACATCAGGGGGCATTGCACCATCTTTAATACTTCAAGGGCTAATGCCTTGTGCTCCTTGGACGCCAACAGTGGCAATCTCGACGCGGGTTCTTGAGCTCTACCGGGTAACCCACGTTCGCTGCCCCCAACTTGCAGTTCAGCCTTTTGTCAAGTCTCTGTGCGACCTTCACGGAGTGAGTACTTTCTGTTTACAGAATCTCTGGGGCTGGCTTACGCTTTGAAAGGTTCCGTTCCGGCCATATCTGATGCAGCAATTTTCGATTGCATATGACATTTATTTGGACTTGCATCGAAGAGCAGATCGCAAGGTCAAGGAAGCCCTGGGCCGGGACGCAAGCTGGCGCCAACGAAACCCCTGCCCCGCTTGCACCTACAAGCTCGAGGGTGAGGGAGACCTCATTTTTGAGATGCTGATGACGATGGATGGCAATGACTCTTTGAAACACGTTCTTCGGAGAGAGCCAGCAGACGACGACGTGGAGGGCTCGGTGGGAAAGTCAAGCGAGCGCAAGGATACCCGAGATGCTGGGGATGGGTTCTTCCTTGACCATGCAATGGTGGACGAATGGGCAAGGACCAAGGTGGCGGATATGCTGCCGATGGACGCTACATCTGTATGTCTTGTTTTTCTTTTTTTTTTCCAGCTTCTCATTGTATGCAGGAGGAAAACCCGTGCGCCGAGCAGTGGAAGAACATGATCAACGATGTCACATCAAAGATGTGGGGGATCTTTGACGAGACGGGGATTTTCTTGGCGCTCTGCCGACATGGTTTTGTGTTGGTGGTGGCAGACATGATTAAAAGTGGTGAGCTGTATGTCATTTTCTTCTGGGTTTGGTAGGGTCGTTCTGATGGCTGGCTTAGCGCGAAGTACCCACTTGCAGTCTTGAAGGTGATCCTCGACACTTTTGGGAAGAATAATGTCGCTGGCTACGACGTTGGGTGCCACTTCTCCGCTACGATCCGGGATAGTGAGCTGGGGGAGCAGGCACGCAGCTGCTGTCTCCGTTGTCTTGTCGGCTCCTTCCACGGCCACACCCACAACTGCCTATGTCAGCTCCATTTCCTCTCGTCGTATATCGAGGGGATGGGCCTTGAAGATCTGGAAACTTGCGAGCGCTATTTCTCAAGGTCGAATGCCCATGCAAAGTCTTGCCGCTATGCGAGTCGCTTCCACCAACAGCAAGAAATAAGCACTTACATGAAGCAATTTGACACCGTCGAGACGTATGCAAATCTGAGTACATCCTTTCTGTCTCTATATCATTGTATTCAATTAACGGTCCCCAGGCAAGTTCCTGTGCAGCAACTATCGACAAGCCCTTGCAATTCTGAAGACTGAGGCCGCGCTTCACCGGTTTATGGAGGAGGAGGGGGTGGTGAGCGAGGATGAGTTTCGGGCCTGGCTTGCCGAGGAGAAGGCATATCTGCTGGAGCTGAAGAAGTCCTCCAAGGCCAAGGTTGAGGAGACCCTTGAGATGGAGTATGTCCAGAAGCTCATCAATCTGGACGCTAGCAGGTATGTGGTCGTATGTCCAATCTAATTTTGTCATTGACATGTAGGTTGACCCAGGGCAAAACACTCCATGGTGGCGGCAGAGGCAAGGTGAGCTGCACGGGACGAGGAGGCGTACGTTCCGGGAGTGTGCAAGCCGGAGATCGCAAGGCGTCACGTGCGTCAGAAGATGGAGCAGGATGAGGACGCGGTCCGGGAGCTGGAGGAGAAGCTGGGGATTGTGGATCAGTGGAACTCAACGTCGCCGAGATGGGCAGATACAGTGGCGGAGGTGAAGAAGCACAAGTACCAGAAGGCATTGGATGCCCTGGAGCTGCTCATCGTTGAGTGAATTTTCGAGCTCACCAAGATGAATCGCTCGGAGACAGGTAGGTTTTTGGACCTGAGTCGAATTATATTTTTACTAACTGGGACTTATAGGATATAAGATGAGGAAGCACATCGCCAAGGCCCTGCAGGCGCGCTCGAAAGCGGTCCGCAACGCCATCGAGAAGTTCAATGCGGCCACGATTGTTCTCAGCCCCCCAATGCGTACTCTCAGCTGGGAGGACGTCGTCGATTACACCTTCCTTGCTGATTTCGACATCCTCCGCGACACTTCTCAGCTTGTCCAGTCCCGACCTTGGGCACGTCCTTCTTGCAGCCTAGCCATGGACAAGTATTTCCGAATCTGTCGCGCCAAGGAGGAGATCCACAGGCTTAACATCGAAATCCCTCGACATGTCACATGGATCCACGACGAGGACAGCTTCCTACGGTCCAAGGAGCAGGAGTTTCTGGAGGCGGATCCTGAAATGGCAGTTCAAATCCGGAGGTACCACATGGAGCGTGGACGTTTCGATGATGTGCACATGCGCCGATACTGGGGCCTAGCAAAGATGCCTGGGTTTACAGGCTCCATCATGCCTGGGGTTTCGAGGGAGAAGGCTTCGCCAAGGCATGAAAGGCAAGAAAGGAGGTGGAGGGAGAGGGAGGGTCACGGGGAGTCTGCAGAGATGGAAGAGATGGGTGTGGAGGGAGAGCAGGAGGTGGAGGTCGTCGAGGTGGCTCCAGCCATGCGGTGGCAACGGCCACCGCAGCTGGACGACCCGGAATGGGTGGATGTGGACGATAATGAGGATGAGGGGGAGATTGCAACAGAGGCGGGCCTCTCAAGCATGGTGTACGAGCTGTCTATGCTGGCAATAGATGGCCAGACCCTCAAGGACACTTAATATTTTTTCTGTATTTTTTTCCTATTTTTTCCCTATTTTTTGAGTATTTTTTCGACCTATTTCCTCTTTGGGAACTCCCGACGTCGGGGGCGCGGCAGGGTGCGCGCCATCAGCGCCATCAAACGGCGCCGGACGCTCCCGAAACACCCTCTCAATATCTCTAAGTCTTTTGGGGGAATTATTGCATGATTATTGGAGGTATTATTGCAGCATTATTGAAGGATGCACTGAAAAATTTAAACCCTATCTAACTAGGTGGGGACTGACGCCTGCGGTACCCCACCTAACTAGGTGCGCTAGTTGGGATTATTAGGTGGCTCGGGCATGGAGCTATGCGACGACGCCGCGCGCCGCGCCTTTTGGGCAGCATACACCGCCGCCATCATCGCCTCATCCTCGTCCCTGGAATAATATCCTTCGTCGAAGCTCCACGACGACCCCTGACGACATTTGGAGGTCAGCAGAGTCACTTGTATACCATCGCGACAAGGGAAACATGCCGTCTCAGGAAACGGGCGATTGAAGTACTCGCCCAAGGGACGATCCAGCTCCTCCATCGTCACCCAGCCCGTTGCCTCCCACGTCTCCGCGGCAATACTTTGCACCGTGGAAGCTACAATTGCGGCACACGTCATTTCCTCCTCCTCCCGCTCTTGGCGTACTATCGCCTCCGCCTCCTTCGACATAGGAAATGAGCCCGGAGATTTCTTCGGCCCCTCCGCGCGGTAACAAGCCCGCCACACACTGAGTATATCCTCTATCTCCAACGACTCCTGGAACGGGATGCTGATGGGCATGGCCTTGAACGCGTCCGGCCGAGTACGATGAACAAAGTTTTTGTTCACCCAGCCATATTCGTCATACGTCTTATAATCGAGGGGCGAGTGCGCACCGGCACGCACATTGTCGACATAGGTCTGAAGCGCCGCGCCTAGGAGAAATTTCGCTTGCACCTCCGCGAGTTGTCCTTCCGTCGCGCCTGTCTGGAATGGCTGGTCGGTCTTCAACGACGTATCCGTGTCGTCCTCGAACCCGATTACCTGGAGCAGACATAGGATAACATGGAACATCCACGCCGCCTCGCTTGGCACCTGAACCGGGTCATACGAGATATGGAACTTGTTCTGTCGGATTTGTGCTGCGAAAAACTTGTTAACAGACGTTAATATTTTAATTCACAGGAGTAATACGGCACTCACCATATGGCGCACCAACTCTTTCATGCGCATTCGCAGGTCGCGGAGCTCCGGAGCGGGCAAGGACGCTACACGCTCGTTGCAGTACGTGTTGGTGAATACCGGCATAACCAGCAGGAACACCTTGAAGTGGATATTTTCACGAAGGAAACGGATTAACCCCCCATCCGGGAGGAAGAACCTATTGCCAGGAGGCCAGACAACGTTCGAGGCGAGGAAACGCTGGTGGGCAGAAGGCTCCATGACTTATGGATTGTTTCCCGTCTTCCCGTCTTGCCTTTTATAGGGTTTTGGTCGACCAGGGACAGTCGACATGAAAAAGTTTAAGGGAGGTGTGGGGCTCCCACATGCGCTGTGTACGCCCCAGCGTATACGACGACTCACGACCAAGTACAAGCTGCGATGACTTCATCCGAGCCTGCGATGACTTCATCCGAGCCGCTACAACTTTCCAACTCGCCGCACCTTCTTCATCCCAGCACCCCACGGCGTCGCACCCGCACCAGCACATCGGACCACTTCTACACGCCGTCACCGATATCCATGCCAACAACGTCCCCGATACCTCGCACCCGACACATCGCACACATTTCATCCAAATTCGGACCTCAGTTGTCGCTCCTTGACGGACTTTGGACGAATTAGGAAGGTAGCAGTTCGCGAGTCGCCACGCCTCGACACGATTTGGGCCCAAAGAGGCAACTATCTTCAACTAGTCGCGACGCCTCGAGATACATGAAACACGAAGGAACGAGATGGAACACCGAGGAAGCGGACTGAAGACATGTAGAGATGTTCCAAAGGGGATAGCTGCGAGGTATAAAAGGACCTGGATCACTCAGCAGTAGAGAGAGAATTTTGGAGCGGTTTTTCCCCCACTAGTCTTCTAGTGTAAACCAATCCCCCAATACATCGTTCACACACACACACACACACACACACTAACCATCTAACTTGTCGTGAGACACTTGACCATTCATCCTCTAGATGGTTCATACCGAACGTCTGACCCATACTCACTGCTCCCTTGACCATCGAAAACCACTGCTCACGCAGAGAGGAACGACCAAGGCATCTCGGACTAAATCGCGGACTGACTAGACTAACGACCGACTCTCCATGCCAAACGCACGAGTCCAACACATGTTGAGCCTGTAAGCCTTCATCAAGCCGCCACGGCTAACCCACCTTTGGGAGAACCAGTTGCATCAACTATCACCCAGTTCAAAGGGGAAAGGCGATAAAAGAAAGACAGAGTGGAGACTTGAATATTGTCTCGGATTGAAGTACAAGGGCAGTGTGCTTATCTGAACAAGGTATTTTTCGCATTATCCCCCATTTTTGACCTCCCACAGCATCCCAAGGGCAAACTCTGTTTAACCTCCTCTTCTTACAAACACTTATCAACCCACTTGTTAACGAGAAATCCCCCAGAGGAAGAACAAGTCATTTTTGGAACTCCGTTTTCCAAAGAGGCGCCACAGTCTCCCTCACAACGAGTATCGTTTTCCTCAAATCAGAGTGTTTTTGGGTGAAGGATGTGATCCAGGAGGATCTTGTGAGTGCTTCGAAAAGCGGAGGGAGATGTTTCACAAGAGAGCCTGCTGGATGACCAGAGAGCTCTATAGTTGGGTGTATTCTTATCCTTCTGCTAGTGTAGACTAGAGAAATACAGGGGAACTCGGTGATGATTTATGTGAAGAATGATCCTTGTATTTATAGTTTTCCCTCTCCCGGGTCCCCCTCTCCTACCATATGACTCCTCACTGGCGCCCGCCTGTCATAGCCAGCTTGGTCGTCCGGGGCTGAAAATAGATGGTCTTGTTACGACGACCTGAAATAACCCCTGGGTCGTGTGGTACGAGACATTTTTGGCGCACTCTGGATCGTATGGCCACCAGGTCGTCATGGGACGTCTGGACCTATTAATAGTGAATGGTCTTGGCGTGCTCCGGGTCGCACGAGTCGCCTTCTATGTCATACAACATGACATCGCATGTCCCGGGTCTCCAGCCAAGCCGAGCTGGCAATGGTGTACCCCAATCCTGTAACGCCTATGGAGTCCCTTCTGAGCCATACCAGCCTCCCCCAGGTCCTATGTCGATTGTCTGGCTCGAAGTGAGCGTGCAGTCCTTCCTAGGCAATACCCGTGGGTCATTGGAATCGAGAAATTATAACGGTCCTATGGTCTAACGGGCTATGACACTTGTAACTGAGAGACGCGCGTTCGACTCGTGCTAGGATTGTAGTGCGGCTTTTCACCTGTCCTCCCATTGCTGGAAAGCAGAGGGAGGCCGGGCGAATAAGTGTACTACCCTTTTTATAATTCTTGGAGGTCGATGTTTATTTTCGAGGGCATTTGTGGGTTATAATATCTGGACGTGGGTTCTAGATGAGATAGAGCTGGGGGAGAAGGCGGTTTGAGGAAAGTGGAGACCCGGATTGTTGTTCGTTGGTGGCATAGGGAAGATAGGGGCCCGGAATGACGTGATGATGAGTGTTTGGTGGTACACTCGAGTGGTACCGATGTATTTGACTCAGTGGGGGTATAGGGAATACTGCTGGGGTTGGGTGGTAATTTATTGCGATCCGATGCCGGTTGGTGGGTTGAGCAAAGTGAGAGCTCACAGCGCAAGCCGTTTTTGCACACCAAAAAGTTAACTCTCGCAATGCGTCGCATCGCAGCCACCATGCACGCAAATACCACACCGATGTCCCCACGTGTCACCAAGCCAGCCAGCAGCACATCGCCTAGCCAGCGGGCCACCCTCCACCTGCCAGCACCAGCAGGGAAGCATGTAAATGAGCTCGCACATCGACGGCAACAGTAACACTTCCCAAAGATGCAGGAGAACGTCCCCAATCTGCCCGCATGCTACCGGCGTACATACAAACGTCTCGGCGTGCGAGAGTGAGGACGTACCTTGCCTGCTCGCCAGTGTACATCCCAATCCCACCAGCCCTAACAAAAGGAATCGTTGTGCGGCGGCGAAGGGGGAGAATATCCCAATGCGCCCGCGTACTGCCGATGTACGTGCCAGCAAACCGAGATACCGACACGTGCACGTATCAGCGCACAGCCAACACACCCGTGCCCCCCTGCATCCCAACAGAAGGAACGAAGGGTGGGTCTGGTCATACTGCCCCCGATGCCCCTTTCCTATCAAAGTGCAAGCACAGGCGTAAGTGTCCATCCGCGCCAGAGCACCAGGACGGTCGCACCGCCTCCACCGCGCATCCCAGCCCATGCGCGTTCCCTGCATCGCAAGGAAGGAAGGGTTTGGGGCTTGGGTCCTGTCGCCCCTGTCACACCCGCGCAGACCAGCGCATCCACACTCCACTGCACCCTAGCGGAAGTAAGGAGGCCTGTACCCCCACCGACGTGCCCCCACACTGGATTGACGTAGCCCTGTACTGCCCCCGACGCGCATGCAGCGGTTGGGCCGTGCCACACCATTCTGCACACTGACACTAGATGTGAATCCCGCTGTCCCACGCCTCCATGCCCAGCCCATCCCTGAAGAAGCTAGGATGGGCTGGGGTGTATTGCCCCCGATGCACCCACGCCCCTGCGCCGTATCGACGGACATCGTGCCCGCCCTGCCCAACTCGGACTTTTCCCCACTGACACCGCCATTCCCTGTCCCCCGCCTCCCAACAAGGAAGGAAGGAAAGGTTGGGGGTGCCCACATTGTCGTCACACTGCACCCACATTGTCATGCGGACATCACACCAACAGCCCACAGAATGCCCCCCACCCCCCAAAAAAAGGAAGAAAAAAAAGAAAAGGCACACAAAAGCTCCCCAGCGCCGAACACAGGGCTCGCGACTGACACCTGAAAGCAGAGCACGCTGTGGGGCTGCCACATGTGCTGTGTCCGCCCCAGCGTATACAACGACACGGCCACAACACCCAGATTCACCAACCGCCCTCACCACACCCCGCATTCCCCACATCTACACATTTCAGACACTGTTCTCGCATCTCACATTGCGGACGGCGCACCTCCAACGACATCTGGCAGATGGGAGCGCCTTTGTCCATAACAGGATCGACCGACAGAGTGCACAGCACTTCTAACATGCTCATGCCGACATATCGCACACATTTCACCCCTTTTCAGCCTCAGGACGTCGTGTCTGCACGGACTTTGGACAGATTAGGAAGGTAGCAGTTCGTCGGGCATTGCGTCCCAACAACTTTTGGGCCTGAAAAGGCAACTTCCTCCGACGAGCACCATAACTCGGTGGGATGAAACACGGCGCAAGCACACCGCCATGGGGCTAGAACATTATGGAACACCGAGGGAGCGGACTGTGGACATGTAGTGAAGGTCCAAAGGGGTTATTGGCAGAGTATAAAAGGATCTGGGTCTCAAAACAGTAGACAGTCTACTTCGGAGCGGTTTTTCCCCCACTAGTTCTCTAGTGTAAACCAATCCCCCCCAATATACTGTTGACCCACACACACACACCAATAACCCACTAACTTGTCGCAAGACACTTGACCACACATCCTCCAGACGGTTCATACTGAACGTCTAAACACACTAACCCGTCCCCTTGACCTCGCAAACCGCTGCTCTCGCAGAGAGGAACAAATAAAGGTGTCTCACACCCAAATCGCGGATACCTTGGACAATGACCAGCACACTCACGACCTTTGCAAGCCATACCCACGTTGAGCCATTAGGCTCTTGTCAAGCCATTGCGGTTATCCCACCTTCGGGAAAGCCAGTCAAATCAACTATCACCTGGTTCAAAGGGGAAAGGCTGTAGAAGAGAGACAAAGCAGAGACTTGAATATTGTCTCGGAGTGGTGCACGCGGTGTGCACATCTGAACAAGGTATTTTTCACATTACCCCCCATTTTTGACCCCCAACAGATCCCCACGGACAAACACTGCTCAACTATCTTCTCTCACAACATTTATATGAACCCAACTTAAATGAAAAAGGCCCCCAGAGGGAGAACAAGTCACTTTTGGAATCCCATTTTCCAAAGCAATGCTACAGTCCCCCTCACAGCACTGATACACGTGCCGCGGGGGCTGAGTGTAATGTATAAGATGGAAGGTGTGTTCTACTGGTGCCCTAGCGGAACACTGTCTGCAACCGGAGCGTATGAGGCGGCTATGTCGGGTACGACCGTCAAACCACTACCACTCCACAAAACCAACAACCAAATATAGCTAGCTCGGCTAGGAGAAGCGTCCAACGCTTAAACTTCCTGGCTATCTCCCTGATGAACGGCTTGTACGCCGTAAGATCGAAAGTTCGGGGTAGGGACCAAGTATTAGGCCGCTTTTATGATAGTTCTTCTGTGAATGTAATCTCTTCTCTGCTTCAATCCTCTCTTGACTTCAGATCATGGTACACTAGAAGCGCGCTAGCCTAGCTAGTCGTGCTAATAGCTCTCTGCGATGTAACCTCCTATAGAATTCCTATCCGTGAACAGATGGACCTTCACAAGGTTCTTAACCAATGTTCTTGAACGTGTGTGTGTTTTACGGTTATTAACTGGCATGTTTTGTTGTGCTAGCTCGCACTTATATCCTTCTAACCAAGTCCAACCTCAACTCCTTGTCCTTTTAACCACTCTTCTCTGTGTCGCATATGCGTTCTGTGACGCTGCACGTGGACTCTCAACGAGTATGAAACCAAACGCTCAACGCGTACCCTCAACGGGATTTCCAGTCACTCTCAACAAGTACCCTCAACGGGATTTCAAACCAAACCCTCAACGGGATTTCTAACCAAACAGTCCCTCAACTAACCCCCTGTGCACTCTGTGCGTGTTGTTGTGCAAATGAATTTCTATTGAAAGACAAATGGATGGTGAGCTAGATGTAACCTTTGGAATGTAGGGGGGTCACTATATGAATAGCTACTGCCACCACCAAACCGAGGTACGACCCACTCCTGGCTAAGATAGTGCCTTTAGAACGCAGGGGATGCTATAAATAGTTCCAGCCTACTAACCAGGGCACCATCCGCTGCCTTCCACTTGTATTCTAGGCTAGCTTTATACTACTTTATACAAAATCACATGCTACATGAATAGGCTAGGCGATGTCCAGATCCAATGCCAAGCTAATCTAGAGTGGTCTAGAATGAATCTAGAGCTATCTGGAATGAAATGGAATGTATCTGATTGGTTGGAGCTGAAACCTGACTCCACTCTCCACATGTTTCGTTTCATCACCAGGTCCAGGAAATCTATAAATATATTTCCTGGCAACTCTCAACACCATAAATGCGATGCTAGAAACTCCCCATTAGGGCATCGCACCGTACATATACAGTCACACTTCTGTCACATACAGTCAGGATACAGTCAGCCGTCCTGTGGCCCGGAGCACCGAGACCCACACGGACTGTTTCCGGAATGGTAAACATTCATGACACCATACTGCTCCTGGCCTTACCGCCTGTTGGGAGCCAAAGAAAGCCGACCATATGCACTCCGTATGTCACGCCGTATGTCACAAATATGTACGGTGTGATGCCCTACTCCCCATGCGGCGCATCGACAAGGCATGCGCTAGCACCGCACCGGTGCTCCGCTGCCTTGGAGGAGGAAGCACAGTGGCCACGCGGAGACACACAAAGGCGGGGCATCGGCGCCCACCTCACGGACGAACGATCGTGTGAGTCAGTGGTGGTCGGCAACGCTGCCAAAAATCCGTGATGTGGGAAATGGTATTGCCGCATTCGGATATACAGCCCCTATTGCTGCTCTTTCAACACGCAAAAGCAACTGGATGGACACTTGGGCATCCTAAAGGAAGTTTTAAGTCAATAAACTATAATCCAATCCCCCCAGCAACATTTAAGCCAAAAAAAAGGCCCAGATAAGCAAAACTTGTGGCCATGTTTTAGGACTGTCTGCCAAACTTGCATTACAAACTTTGTGCTCGGTCCTTAACTATAAATCTCTAAAATATTGATGTATATTCGCTATAGTTGTGTGAACAACGGCTACATTCTGCTTTTCCGAATTTCGCTTTCCTTAGGCCACAACTAGCTCGTCTTGACTCAAGATTGATGGTATTTCATAGTTAGACAGATATTTTTAAAATTTGGGAATGTAGACACTCTTCAGATAGGTTTGAAATCGATTTTTCATCATACAAAGTAATGCTCAAAATGAGTTTACAAAGAGAAATTTCGTCTGACCACCATCTGAGCCATCGTCGGAGTTTGAAATTGGCGGTGCATTGCCGACCACCAGAGTCAGTCCAATTGACCCGGCAGGTTGTTACGAATAACGTGACTTATTCCCTATTGGGTATTGTGATAATTTAACGTTCTGGCCCCCTTCCTACATGTAACAGGCCTATATAAACATCGGAATTGCTTATGAGAGGTTCCTTAAGTATCCTATTTTTTCCTGTCATTTTTTTGCAGGGGCTACGAGACTTTATCACAAATTTAGTGTTATAAATGTGTTAGAGTCTGAGTGGCCCGTATATAGCTCCTATACATACTGTTTATGTTTCATTTGGCTTAGTGGTTAAGATGATGCTGGACTTGTCAGTTGTTGATAGTGTTCTCCCTCATGCGAGTTCAATCCCCGTTATGGGTAAATTACGATATTTTTGGTTGTTTCCTTTGCGAAGATGTTGCGTGGTATAGCTTTTTTTTAACTCTTTCGCATAGGAGGATTCTGAAGTCCATGAAACATTAGTTATTTGCACTTAGCTGGATATCCCCCCCATTAAACTTGCAAAAACTGTTCATCTTTTCAATTTCTCTCCGATGTGATATAAATAAATAAAATTGAGGTCTACTCGGGACACTGATAGCCCATAGTATTTTGCATACGTCGATTAGCCTCTTTATTCCCCTTCTTTCCCCAGGTGTTGTCGCGTTTTAGTCCCGTGGACTCATACTTTTGAATATCGGAGACCATCAAACTCACATCTTTCCCAATATCCCTCCGAACCATGGCAGACATCCAGATTGGATTTCGACCCGCCGCCTGAGCTCTAAAAATGGCGGCAGCTTTTTCAAAATCATCCGCGCACTTCAAAAGCTTCTGAGAATTTTCTTCAAGCTAGAAATGGCACTTGAAGCGATACACACATGAATTTCTAAGGCGGACTTACCTCATCCTCATCATCGCTGTTGTGAGAGTCAAAAAGGTTGAAAGAATTGACGCTGTACCTCCTCCTCTTCCCGTGTATCGTCGGAATCTATCAGAGAACTGCAACCCCTCTTGCCAAGCAAGCTGGTTGTGGTAAAATCTAAATTGCCCCAGCCTCCACCGCCTTCGAGAATGGCTGAATTCCCTGACCAAGCATGGTCATCCCCATCGGTAATATTGCCATCGGTGGGCTTGATATACTGCCCCACCTCTTTGTCAATGGCAACTAGGGCAGGATGGCGGTAGAGCGGAACTGTACACCGTCGAATAACCTGGCCCCAGAACTTGGGGTCAGGTGTACCAACGGCCTGAACAAGATGCTTGCACAAATGACAGGAGTGAAATTTAAGTGCTTTGCATGTGCATGTCCACTTTACCACGCAGGTAATATACTTCCTGTCCGCGTCGATGCTGATCAGCAATTGTGCGAGTGCCTGCCAGGAAGACTTGAAACATTTCTGAATGGGAGTCAGTGGTTTAGAACACCCCATCCGATAGCCATCACCGAGGGCTTCTGCACATGCAAGATATGCTGGAGTAACTTTTGTGATAAGAATCCAGACAAGAAGGTCGAGTCACAGTCGAGGATGGTTATGAAGAAAGCTGTGCTTCAGTTGTTTCCAAAAATTCTCCACGTTCATTGTTGTGCAAAGGCGAGAGACGAATGGCGAAGTCAAGTGGGCCCAGAGTTTCCAGTGCATGGGTGCATACCAGGATGTCCAGAAATATTCCCACACCTCTTGCAAACCGCGCTTGAAACAAAAGCCGTACATTTCATGTACTGCCTCCCAACGAATATCGGTGATACGCGTGCCACGGGGGCCGAGTGCAATGTATAAGATGGAAGGTGTGCTCTACTGGTGCCCTAGCGGAACACTGTCTGCAACCGGAGCGTATGAGGCGACTATGTCGGGTACGACCATCAAACCACTACCACTCCACAAAACCAACAACCAACTATAGCTAGCTCGGCTAGGAGAAGTGTCCAACGCTAACTTCCTGGCTATCTCCCTAAAGAACGGCTTGTACGCCGTAAGATCGAAAGTTCGGGGTAGGGACCAAGTATTAGGCCGCTTTTATGATAGTCCTTCCACAAATGTATTCTCTTTTCTGCTCCAATCCTCTCTTGACTTCGGATCGTGGTACACTAGAAACGCACTAGCCTAGCTAGTCGTGCTAATAGCTCTCTGCGATGTAACCTCCTATAGAATTCCTATCCGTGAACAGATGGACCTTCACAAGGTTCTTAACCAATGTTCTCGAAATGCGTATGTGTGTTTTACGGCTGTTAACCGGCGTGTTTATTGTGCTAGCTCGCACTTGTATCCTTCCAACCAAGTCCAATCTCGACTCCTTGTCCTTTTAACCGCTCTGCTCTGTGTCGCGTATGCGTTCTGTGATACTGCACGCGGACTCTCAACAAGTATGAAACCGACTCTCAACGAGTATGAATCCAAACGCTCAACGCGCCCCTCAACAGGTAGAAACCGACTCTCAACAAGTATCAGCCACTCTCAACGAGTATGAAACCTTGAAACCCTCAATCCCTCAATCCCTCAGTGCACTCTGTGCGTGTTGTTGTGCAAATGAACTTCTATTGAAGGACAAATGGACGGTGGGCTAGATGCACGCCTTTAGAACGTAGGGGGTCACTATATGAATAGCTACTGCCTCCACTAACCGGGGTACGATCCGCTGCCCTCCTCCCACTTCTCCCCTTGCTTTTATACTACTAACTACATACATAAGCACATGAAAGTACGGCGGCCTAGGCCTTGGGTATACATGCCAAGCAAAACAGAATATAAATAAAATGAATATAATTGGTCCAATCCACGAAACCCCAGCCCAACCCATATGGTCGCTCCATCAGCAGCCACCGAGAAATCTGTTCTTCCGCGATAAGAAAGTGCTTCCGCCATTTCCGAGACCTATATCCCTTAGCTAGCTCAAGGAGTATTCGTCCCCTAGCTATAAGCTTTGAGATACAGTGCCCTAGCAATGTTGCACATCCACCAGTGTTTACTAGGTCTGATTCGTATTCCTACTGTCAAAGTCCGGATATCACCGGTGCTAGACCTGCGGCTTCAATTGCCGATCACGGCTGCAATCACCGAGTCATAACTCCCGGCCTGTAGTACCCGACGACCCCGCCTACTCCGGTGGGTCCTGATTCTGTCATATCGCGCTACTGAAACATCACGTGTCTCGTCGCGTCGCTCGGCTAGTTCATATCAACGCCTAACAAAGTCGCTAGCTTTGTACTCATTGGCTACTGCATCGGTTTCCTCCTAGATCTTATTATGTATCATAGTGTAAAGTCGCCTAGGCTAGGCTTCTCCCATAGACTTGGCTTTAACTGGTCAAAACTGAGCTAGCAACCTCATACAAAGTATCGCTAGCAGAGTATCGCCTCATAGCCCTCATCTAGGCACTAACACCGTCTACACGCTCGATCCTAGCGCTAGCCGTCTAGTCATGGATGATTGTGCTAGATGTAGGATTTCGCAAAATGCGTGTTTACAGGCATGGCCTGAAATCTGGCTTATCATTATCGGCAGCAGTCTGAGGACCATCTTGTGTTAGAAAAGCAGGATGCTCGCAAAAGTGTTTGGTGAAGAGCCGGAGGAGCGCTTTGCGATGAGGGGCAGGGCAGAATGTATAAGTTGTGTCCTTTGAGGTCTTCTCTCCCTCTTCGAACATCCAGTCGGGACCATCCTCTGAATCCTCGTCATTATTGTTGTCCAAGAACTTCTCGATGTCGTCCAGGAGGTCTCCTTCTTCCTCTCCACCATCGCCCATCGCTTCTTCTCCTTCAACCTCAGGTACAGTGGTTGGTTGTGCGTTGTTCTCAACTTGAAGCGGTCGCTGAATCACAGCTCTTACAACACCATTCAAATGAAGCGTCAAAGTCGGATTTTCAGGGGGAGGACGAGGTGCAGAAGAGACAGGAATACCCTGGAATCGAATGGTGAGATGGGGAATAGAGGTTGTTGCAACATAATGTTCCTATAGATGTGTCTATTTAAATTATGCTCTTGGACGAAATACAAGTAAAACTCACAGTCTGAATGTCTTGGCACTGTCCAATTGGCACAAATTTTGGATCATGCCAGAAACACAACTGGTGTTTTGCCTCTGGATACTCAGCCATGAACACATTAATTTCGGACTAATCCTTGTCTGTGAGTGTAAGAATAGCTCGAATCTTCCAAACACAACGAAAATGTGCCAAGAGCTGGCGAAGAAAGCGTTCCTTGCCCCCGGATTCGGCCCCAGAAGATGTTTGAATGAGCAGATACCCTAAGGACATCCCGGAGCCGTAGACCTCGCCAAGAAGGGCGAACACTTCATAGCGCGAGCCATTAGTGTCCCCTAAATTAAATTTAGCACTCTATTAGTAGGCGATGATTATAAATAACAACGTACAGGCTGAATCCAGAGAGAGCTCACGAACTCGGCCACCAACTTTGCGTGGAAGTGGTGGGAGGCTAAAAGCAATAGCAGTAAAGCCAGCCTCTTCCTTCAGAGGAATTGGCTCAACACTGTAGAGTGGCTTCTTTCCTGTGGCCGGATCCGTCGCTTTGTCTTTAAATTCTTCCAGAAGAATGTTTGCAGACTTGAGCTTGTTGGGGTCACATTTTGACTCTGTCGAGTTGATTTCCAACAACATGTGGTGAATAACCTTGCATGTGAACGTCGGGTTGGGGATTATTTTTAAAATTTCATCCCAAAGCTAATAATAAATTAGATGAGGGAATATAATCATCGTAAACAGTGCACTCACCTGCGTCGGAGTCAACTTATGATTCTTGTGCACCAACTTGACAATTTGTGGAGGCACATCAATTGAGGAATAATGAATGTGGTCATCGGAGTGTGAAATTTTGACCCACGTGACATTGTCCCCATCGAATATCGTGATATGAAGCCATCCGTGGCACAGAAAGGACTCCATCGAAATTCTATCCCGCGGTTTCATGTTTTCACGTTGATTCTTCTCCGGGGTGTGCTGCCGAGATGCTGTTTGAGCGCAATGGTACATGAATCGCGATGAATATGTGCGCTTGTGATCATATTTGCTGTGATAGCTTGTTTAAATGTAGAATATTAGCGCAAGTCCTGCTAGTCCAGACCAGACAGTGTACGCACGTAAAACGATAGCTCCGTTCCTTCCAGATTAGACATGCAAGTTCATCCGCGCGGTCATGCCGAGCTCCCGAAATAGACGCAATGTCGACACGCGCCTCCAGCTCAAGACTATCCCCGTGCTCCACAAGCGTGTCAATGAACGCGCTCAGGGGTAAAACACCCAGATCTTCTCCGAATGCTTCCTGATCCGGCTCATCACATCCCTGACACCTGAATTCTCTTTCTCTGCACCTCGACGGTCCCGGTCACCTGTCAATCCCATTATACCCCAATAGTTATTGGTGGGAGCATGGGGTGACTCCCACCTCTAGTTATTGGCGAAAACAGCGATATAGGGCTTACATGCATAATTACAACAATAAAACAGCAATAAGTTTTGATAAATATGGGTATAGGGTACTGCAGGATTGTGACGGAGTAACTGGGTGTTACTCCGGTGATGTCCGGCATCAGGGACACATGTGCGCCCTGCCACTCACTGTCCCACCCTCCCACCCACTGCCCAGCCATCAACATGGCCTCCTGGGCTCCCCTGACCTCTAAAAAACACCAAAAAAAAACCCTGGCACCTTTAGATCAGTGCGCACATGTTACCTGCTGCCCGCCATCATCCCGCCCATCATCCCGCCCCTCCCGCTCATCGCCCGACACAGTCCCGCCCTCCCATCAAAAATAAAAAATAAAAATAATATAAAATAAAAATAAAATAAAATACCTCCCCTCCGGAAAATGATGGCGCGCTTTCCGCCCACGTGATCACCGACTCCCTGCCCCCATCTCGACCTCATCCATTGCAACTGAAAAAATACAAGTACAGAAAAGATAATATATATATATAAGTACCCTAAATACCCTCCTCCATCCCTGACCTCGTCTTGTCTATGGAGAGCATAGACAGCTGCTCCAGCATCGAGGCAGCTGCTGCCTCCGCTGCATCCTCCCCCTCATCCCACCCATCTGCATCCTCCCACTCAGGATCCTCCTCCCCTGGAGGCGCCCAGGCCTGCCTCGAGATGGTCACCACCTCCACCTCCTCCACCTCCATTGGATCCTCCTCCTCCTCCTCCTTCTCCACCCATCTTCTCGACTCCCTCCACCGGTCTCTCTGTGCCCTCTCCATTTCCCTATGCTTCTCCGCTGCCTCCTTCTTCTCCACCGAAACCCCTGGTACCAGTGTGCCCGTGAAGCCTGGTTTCCTCGCCAAAGCCCAGTATCTCCGCATGTGATTCCAGTCAAAACGTGCCCTCTCCTTTCAATACCGTGAGATCTGGATGGAGAGTCCCACGTCGGACTCCATGTACTCGCGCTCCTTGTTTCGAAGGTACAGGTCTTCATCTTCAATCCAAGTGACATGTCGACGGATCTCGATATTGAGGCGCTGGATCTCCTCCTTGGCCCAAAGTAGGCGGAAGTACTTGTCCATGGTCAGCCGGTATGCGGGCCTTGTCCATGGCTTGGACTGGACATCGGTGTTGGTATCACGAAGAATGTCGAAGTCTGCCAGGAAGGCATACTCTACGACGTTGTCCCAGGATAGTTGTCGCATTGGAGGGTCAATGAGTGAGGCAGCCGTGTTATAGGTCTCGAGGGCGGACTTGACTGACTTCGACCTTACTTGAAGGGCCTTCACAATATGTTTTCGCATTTGATAACCTTTGAATGACATAAGCCTCTGCAGTCCAAGAAAAATGAAAATGCTTACCGGTCTCGGACTGATTCATCTTTGTGAGCTCGAATATCCTTGCCACAATTAGCTTCTCCAACTCGTCAAGAGCCAGCTGGTACTTTCGGCGCTTGATCTGCTTCACCACTTCCGCCCACTCCGGAGTCGCCGAGGTCCATCGAGTATTGATCTCCAGCTTGAACTCCAGCTCCTCCACCGCCTCCAAATCGCGATCTCGCCGTTCAATAGCATGTCGACGCTGAACCTGGGATGCTGGAGTTGGATTGTAGGGAGCTGAGTCGCTCTCAGCCCGCCTGCTTTCAGCTCGAATAGTCGCCAACTTCGACCTGAAGTCAAGTCAATCCCCAATCAAGAAAAAAAAAAACCCAGACTGACTCGCTCGTACTCAAGTTAACCAGCTTCTGAATGTACTCCATCTCTAAGGTCTCCTCCACTGCCCTGCTCGAAAACTCCCCCACCCCCTGCAAATACTCCCTCTCTTCGTTCAGCCATTCATGGAAGCACTCACAGCCATCTAAACCCTCCTGCTCCATCCACCGTTTGATCGCCAGCTCCGTCTTGAGGATGGCCAGAGCCTGCTGATAGTTGCTACAGATGAATTTACCTAAAGGATGTTAGCGTCGTAGGGATCACATGTAGGTGAAAAACCTACTCAGATTGGCGTAAGTCTCGAAGCTGTCGATGTGCTTCATGTACGTCGTGATTTCCTGCTTTCTGTGGAAGCGACTTGAATATCGAACCGATCTCGCCAAGCCATTCAACCGTGAAAAGTAGCGCTCGCAGCCTTCAAGGTCTTCCAGACCCAGCCCTGCCACGTAGTTGGCCAGGAACTTCAGCTGGCAGAGACGGTTGTGGGCATGGCCATGGAAAGAGCCCGCCAGCATCTTGAAGTTGGATGCGCGTGCCTCTGGTCCCAACGCGCTTTTATTAACTGTAGCGCCGAAGTGACACCCGATGTCGTAGCCCATTCCAATGTTGAGGCCAAAGACCTTGAGTAAAATCTCGACAACGGCGAGGGGATATTTTGCTCTGTAAATAGCAGATAAGGAATTTTCTCATCTTGAACTATTAGGGGACCCACAGCTCACCACTCCTGATCATGTCCGCCATGACCAAGACAAATCCATGGCGGCACAAAGCAAGAAAGATCCCAGTTTCGTCGAAAATACCCCACATTTTCGAGACAACGTCATTTATCATATTTTTCCATCTCTCGGCACATGGATTGTCCTCTCCCTGAAAATCACTGTAAGTAATAAATAAATAAATAAAATCGAAACTCACTGGTACTTCGTCAGTAGGCAGTAACTCCGCCAGCCTCTCCTTGGCCCAGCTGTCCACCTTCTCCCTCGACAAATAGTAATCCTCCCCACCATCCCTCTTGTCCGACCTCTCGCTCGACTTCCCCATCACCGGCTCCCCCGCCTCTGTCTCGGTCGCCTTCTCCCTGCTCAAGATCCTCTTCAAAGAGTCGTTCCCATCCATGGTTGCCAGCAGCGAAAAGATCAGCGCGGCTTCACCCTCGAGCTTATACATGCAAGCAGGGCAGGCATGCCTAAGCCTCCACGTCGGCGACCCACGGTCCAAGGCCTCAAGCACCTTCCTATCAGTTCGACGTCGAATCTCCAAGTACAGGTCATAGCAGATCGTGAATTGCTGGCATAGATAGGGGCGGTACGGAACCTACGACTTTGCATCAGCAAGCTAATGGGGAGAAAGAAAGGCACAAACCCCATGCAAATCACATAGCGACTTCACGAAGGATTGCACTGCTAGCTGGGGGCATCAAATGTGAGTGACCCAATAGAGCTCCAGGACACACGTCCCAATTACTACACTAGGGACAAAGGGAGCACAAGGAACCAGCCCCTGCTTGATTAAAGCAGTTGCGATCCCCCGGCCACTTGCATCGAGGGTGACTGTGCGGTTATAAGTTTCTGAGCTCCATGTCAACAAAATTCAGCTGCTCCCGACCATTGGAATGCTCACCGAACTGTTCCACTACCAATATATCCATCAGCTCTGGCTCCACAGCAGTGCTCTTGCTCGGTTGAGCCCCTAGCTCCTGCTCCGTACACCACTCCATATAGCCATCAACCATGTTGTCCATTTGGGATGCCCACCCATCAACGAGACGGTCTGTGCAGTCGTTTCGTGTTCGATGATCCTCGGCACATTTTTTTCTAGAAAATATAATCAATACCAGTCTTTTAAAAAAAGAAAAACACGGACTTGGAAGCCATTTCCGCCTCAATTCCTGCTTGAAGCTCCTCAAATTCCCCTCCTGCATGGCTGATGGGAACCTGAGTACTTCCATCCAAAAAGCTCCGAATTTCGAAGAAATCTTGGTCCTGGGAGTTGACATCCTCACCACACTCCTCGGGCAGGCTACGCAATTCTGCAAACTCCTCGAGATTCCCCTGGTCCATGTCTGAAAAAAAAAGAAAAAATCAGCTACCCATAGATGAATAATATGCCTGGCATCGCCTACTATGAAGTCCTCCTGAGAGTTCCTCTGCTGCGCGCTGTCTATACTGATCCTGACCTTTTCGGCTGAGTCTTTGCTGCTGCACCCCACCCTGAGAACCCCCAGTTCCCGGCCTTCTTGAGGACCCAACAATGTTCACTTTTTTACTCTTCCCCCCCCCACGGATGAGCGAGTCTGATTTTCGCATTGGGCAAACTGTTTTTGTTGAGAGTAAGTCGTGGGATGTCACGTCATGTGACGTGAGCGTCACACATGCCAGCTCACTCCTTTTCCTACCATATCCGCCTTCCTCTGCCACTCCTCCGCCCACTTTTACGCGTCTTTTTGTGTTCTTCTCAAGCACCACTCCTCTCAAGCACCTCAGCCTAGCCCTTGACGAAGATATGGCCCTAGGTAAGCATTCATGCTGCAACCTTTGTCTCTTTCTTTTTTTTTGTGGGCTTCCTCTTTCTGCTCCATAAACCACTGGCCGCCCGAGATTCGAACTTGGAACTTGGCAAACCTGGTGTAGGATGTTCAGAAAAGGAAGTTCTTCTTCCTCCTGCCATAAACCGATGGGCTGTCCGAGATCCGAACATGGAACTTGGCAATTCCCTCGTTGGTTTTTTTTTGTTTTATTTTATCTTTTTCTCCACTTTTTCCCCTCCCATGTTACTCATTAAAAATTCTAGGCCTCCCATATCGTACTACTCGCTCGGGGAAAGAATTCTCCGCCTTCGACCTCGCCATTGGGCCACCCATCCGGCCTCCCCACCATTTCTCTGTTGCTGATCTGCTTGCAGAGTGACTTGCCGATCAGGAACGGACAGGGCAGTATGACGAGCCTGACAGCATGGAATCAGGATCTACGCCACTGCCACCCGACCATGCGACCTCGACGTCAACCACTTCGACTCCCACACCCACACCTTCGGCTCCGACTTCCACCGAAGCCACGACAGCCCCAAAACCCACGGTCTACACCACCACCGACCCCAAAAAGCTCGCCTCCAAAAAACGGCGCAAACGGAAACGCGAAGAAGTGCAGAGCCAGTGCGAAGATCCTGGGCTGAAGGACATCCACCTCAAGCACCGCCAGCAGGCCAAGTCGCAGGCAGTAGAAGTCCAGGTGGATGTTGGAGACCTCGCGCACACTAAGCCCGCCTGGACCGGCCTTCGCACTGCTGAGGACGGGTCCACCATGCCCCCTCTTCAAGGCACCAGCACGGCGACCTCCACCCCCTCTTGGACTACCTCCACCACCGGCCTCGGCATCCACAACCTTACGCAGGAACAAATTGACAAACTTACTGGGACTGTAGGCTTCGAGTATATATATTGGCTAGGGCTGTGAGTACACTTCGTTCCCTATTTGTCCATTGTACTCATTTCCTTCCCAGCCTCACTATTCCCATTCTCGATGTGCAGCGGAGGATCATCGCACTCCTCGGCGGTATGCCCCGCGATGTCGAGGGATGGAAGGCCACTACCAACGAAGTGGCTGAACTTATGGAGGCCCAGCGCTGCCGCACCTCCTTCTCCGACGCCAATACGCACCATCGCTGGGTGGACTCGGAGTGCCCCTACGCCTGCATCTCCTGTGGGGTATCCCACAGATGCGGTCAATTGGTAAGCCTCAATTGATTTTTATTCAAAGAAAAGATGCTCACCCAGTCCTTCAGCAACCAGGAGAGCTCTGCAACACGGAAACTCATGAGCTCCTCGCCTCTGAGCTTCGGCAGCACCCATGCTTCAAGTCCCTCGACAGCTTCGCTAACTGTAGGTTTTTTCTTTATTTCTTCGGCCAGCCTTGCTCATGAAGGACCTCAGCCCTTATGAGAACCTTCACCCTGACCCTCTTCCTCTTCTGTCTCTCTGCGATGACCCAGATCGCAACATGGCCTCATCTCCACTGGAACTTCGTCGGTAGTGTCTTTGCAGCATGTACCTTCAATTTCAGCCCGCACACCATCACTGCCCCGCATCTCGACTTCGGCAACCTCGCGTGGGGGTGGTGCTCCATCACCGCCCTCGGCAACTTCGACCCCGACTGTGGTGGCCATTTGATCCTCTGGGACCTCAAACTCATCATTCGATTCCCACCAGGCTCAACAATTCTCATACCATCGGCAATTCTTCGGCACTCCAATGTCCGCATCCGGCCCCATGAGCGTCGGTACTCGTTCACACAGTACTCAGCTGGCGGCCTTTTTTGATGGATCCGTAATGGTTTTCAGACGGACGAGGATTTTGTTCAAAATGCGTCAGTGGAGGAAAAGGAAGCCAGAGCGGCTGAGGCAGCAACCAGATGGGAGTCGGGCGTGAACATGTACAGCGTTATTGATGATCTCTAGCACATAAATATACTCTAGATATTTTATTTTATTTTTCGTCTTTTTTCAACTTGGGTGAAAGACCTCCAGACATCGCTTGGACTTCCCGGCCTGCCCTCGGCAAATCCCGACTACGCGGAAAACAAATTGCTGTAGGTCAAATAAAACACTTGAGGCCTTCCTTTTTCTTGTAGAGTCCAATGCCATGTATATCTACCTTTAGTAAAAAAATTGTGAGGCCAGAGTTGAAGAGACAAAAGATATAAATGAAATCAATGATTCTCATCACGAACACGTCCACTCCACCACCGAAAAAAAATCTCCTGCTGAAGAAATAAAATACCTGGCACATGCTAAATTTTTCTGGGAGTCAATGGCATACATATAAACTCTTTTTGAAAAAAAAAATGAAGGCAGAGGAAAGGAATAAAATGTATTGAGCAATATAATGGAATCTGATCACGAACACATTCAGTTATTGAGTGCTTTACATTATTTATTATATACATCTGGAAGGCTGCCGTATTGTGGAGGCAGTCAACACTGGAGTGGTCGGCCAGACAGAACTAAGAGGAGCCAAGAATGGCAGAACAATAGTGTGGTCATTCAAGAGCAGCCACTAGCGAAGGTACATGGTGGTCAAGACCAAGAAGAGAAGATGCTATCAGTATAGTACGGAGTCACAATCAATGTGATGACAGATACGTAACAACAATAGAATGTAAAATAAGGACGCAACAACAGTAATGTAAAGGTAGGATGTCGAAGATTGGTATAGGTGATCATTGAGGAGGGATATGGGCGATTCAATGAAAAGGAAATAATCAATCAATGGTAGTGGCGAAGATACAATGCAGAATAGCAAGGAGCAGTGAGGACTGAGGCATTGGTGTGCTAAACCAAGGCTGAAGGGGATCGACAGGAGCAATACGATGAGGGCAGCATGAACAGCAGTAGTGCAGTGCGATAGCACAGGACAGTGGCAATGTGATGCAGACAGCAAAGGCTGAACCAATCCTGGAAGGGAGAGGTTGGACGGTGTAGAGGAATGTAGTAAGGTTGGAGCAGCAGCCTTACAACATCAAGCCCATCTTCGCTCTTGATCCATCATGGTCACTTCGACTTCGACTTTGACTTCCACCTCAACTTTGAAGAAGAGGGAGAGGGTCTTAGCAAAGCACAAAGCCTCCCAGGCTGCCTACCTGCAGCGGTAAGGGGCATTTTGTCCTAGTAGACTGGTGATCTAATATCCACAAGTAACCTAGCCACTCAGCGTGAGAAAGCATGCAAAAGGATGGCGCAGTACTTATCTTCTAACACTTAAATCCAAATCCTATTACTGATGTTCTTGCAGGCTGCGTGCTTCTAGAAGCACGCATGAAAAGACAGAACTCCACCGCGGCACCGATGCACGCTATCGTGAACAGTGAGTCCTTTTTTTTTTCAGTCTTAACAGGATCTCAAGAAGCTTAGGAAACGTCAAGAGTAAATACACCCTCCTACCCTCCCACATCCTCCTCAATTCTCAATTATCATTTTTTTGGTAGACGATTTCAGGACAAGTACGGATATGACGCGTTCCTCAAGTATTATGTGCCACTTTGTGAAGAGTTTGGCTACGACATGGCGCAGGTACAGCTACCCATTCCCCTACCCAAGGAGATTCGGTCGAACTTGAAGGAGATTGGAGCTAGGAAGCGGCGTCAAGCTATTTTAAAAGCATCTAAAACCGAGTGATAGCGAACTACCAGCTTTTATCTAAATATAAGACCTCAGTTCTTTTTTTTTTTTTTGTCTAGGTAGAAAAAAAAATGGTCTTGTCAACAGAGTGTGAAGTTGCTGCGACGCGTTTGATGCATGTCACGCATTTGTGACATGTTACTCCTTTCTTTGTTCTTAGACATGGCTCGCCATCTCTGCTGCTCCATGCCTCTCTACACGGACGACAACTTCCACAGCTTCCAGCATCACGATATGGCCGACGACGAAGTCTACTGGGTGGTTTTTGAGGGGGAGGGTCGAGGGATATACACGCACATGTATGTTTTTTTATTCTTTCTATTTTTTGTCCTCCATAAACTAATGTTCTTGCAGCATCTCTGCAAAGGCGGCTGCACCCCTGGATACCTCGCCGAAACTCTTCACCATGCATCGCCAGGCGCAGGAGGCGTGGGATGCATTGTGCACATCACAGCACGGAAATCCATGCCCCAATGCACCGCGCGATGTGATCGTCGTTGCGCGGCTGCCTCCTGTTCCCAACCGGACACCTAGGCGTCGCAAGCCGCTGGCTGCGGGAGCTCCTGCTGCAGCCGGGGCATCTGCCTCATCTCGTGGCCCGCAAACGCGCAGTCGCCGTGCTCCGTCATATGTTTTCCCAAGTCCTGCACCTCCTGGTCCACGACCGCCCCCTCCGGGCTCCCCTCAACCCTGTGGAATACCTCATCCATCTGCTTCCCCACCTCCCTCACTCTCGCGTATGTCATGCTACCTCGACGGCATGTCGTCTGACTCATCTGCGATGTCGTCGCCACCGAGGGTCAAGGTTGAGGTGCCCGCAGCACCGGTGAAAGTGGAGGTGAAGGTGGAGTTGGAGGAGGATCTCAGCGAACCGACTAGCAGAAAGCGCAAGCCTGCCAGTAAGCGCACACACGCCAGTAAGCGCACGCCCGCCAGTAAGTGCACACCCGCCAGCAAGTGCACACCCGCCAGCAAGTCCCCGCTCCCACTAAACCTGCCCCCACCCAAACTCCAGCCACTCTTCGACAGGGAGGCGTCGGGTGACGACACAACCACCAGCAGAGACGAGCCACCTCAAAAAAAGTGCTTCTCCGTGGCACCTACGTCGCCGCCCTCCACCGCTTCGATTTCATCGGTGTCGTCGTTGTCCTCAACGACATCGGCGTTCTTGGTGTCGACAGTGGAGGTGGAGCATGCGCTTGGGCCCTCTTCACCATCTACAACCTCCATCTCCGTCTCCACTGCGCCAGACCAGTTTGTGCGCACGCTCTCACCCATACCCATGTGCACATAACTGCATGTGCACGGTGCTGCGGAGAACATCTGGGTGCCACTGAACGGCTATGACGCGCCCACACCCAGGACGCCCACACACCCGCACACCAACACCTCCGCACAGGACACACCTGCGCCGCCCTTCATCTCCTCCGACGACTCTGCGCAGCCTCAGGCCTACACCTTTGCGTACAATGACCCTGCGCAGCCTCGCACTCCACCTGCAATGCCCCCGCTTCTGCACACGGCGCCCCTGCCTCCACGAAAAACACCCCCACCTCCACGCATGACAACCCCATGCAGCCTCGCGCCTCCACCCGCAATGCCCTCGCTTCTGTGCACAGCGACCCCACCTCCACGCAAACTACCCCCACCTCCATGCACAACAACCCCGCACAGCCTCACACCTCCACCCACAATGCCCCCTCTTCTGCACACAACGACCCCACCGCCGCGCAAATTACCCCCGCCTCCATGCACGACAACCCCATGAAGTGTGGTGCCTCTGCCCGGAATGCCCTCACCTCTGCGCACGCCTCCGCACAGCCTCGCAGCAACAGCCGCAACGCGCCTGCGCCTGCACCCAACATGCCTGTGTCCGCGCCCAACACGCCCGCCTCCATGCACGCCCATGCGCCCAGCCCATCCGTGCGTAAAGAGTTGCAGCAGCACACCTCCTTGCGTACGGGTGCTGACGTGCATGGCCATGGCACACCGGCGTCCCACATCCCCATCGCCGCTGCTGAGCCCTTGCCTGTTCATCCCTCAGCATTGGTGAAATCGGGGGTGGCGGGTTTGGCTTTGGCAGACCCACACCATGATCCCAGGTACCAGGCTGCGTTCGACAGCCTGGTCGGGCCTTCGATACGGCGTGGGTCTTCAGCACCACCTCGGCCGGCAGGCATGCGCAATGCAGAAGATGGCGGCTCCTCGCCCCAGCTGCCCGCAGAGCCGGTGTATTTCAATAAAAAGAAGCTCACTGTATACAAAAATTAGTGCGTTCTCATCTCACCCTCCTCTTCTTCATTGCTGATTGGTATTTGAAGTGATGTTGGCTTCAAGGACATGGGACATGATGAGTCTCTCCAGATGATGACGGACGTAGAGGTCAAGGCGTACATGAGGTCGAAGGCACTGGGTGGGAAGGTGGGGAAGGGCGTTAGGGGCAAGGAGGCGAAGGAGGCGAAGCTCTCGGAGGACGTTCATATGGGCTGAGGTTATTTTTTTCCAAATTAGAATAGATTGTGTGTGCTTTCTTGAATGAAGGTATTGTTTTGGGGTACATGCAGAGGCTTGTGAACCAAACATGCTGCAGCCAAACATTCTCCATTTGCTACCGCCATGACCAAATGCAAAGACTCATCCGAAATCTCGTCGTCCCATTCAACTCCTCATGCAGGTTACAACCCCTCCAACCTACCCTTGCCTCCTCGCGACACCTCCTTCGACAAACTCCCTCCTGCATCCAAGGAGGTGGATTTGGAGCGCACAATTGCAGTCCTCGATGCCATCATTCTCGCCCAACAAGGGCCTGTGGGTGCGATAACCAAAGAGCTGGAGATCAACCAGAGTGAGCTGGCTGCCAACACGGAGAGGCTGCGAGTCTTGTTGACGGAGATGAGGGACCGCATGGTTGAGGAGGAGGATTGTTCTACAGATGTGGGGAGGTTGAAGATTCGACTCCGTCGTCGGTCGGAGAAGAATTCACGGGTGCATCGCCGGGCGATCACGGTTGAACAGTTGAAGAAGGCGAGGGAGTTGTCCGGCATGCACATATCGGACCCGGAGGATTCAGAGATGACAACAGATGTGATGGCTGAGGAGGCGGAGTATCGTGAGTTGTACGGGAAGGAATGGAGGTGGATGGCAGCTCATGACCAGTAGTTTTTTTTTGCACCAGTTATTTTTGGTACTTCTTTCAATTGTACCGTTTTTGTTTTGTTTTGACTGTGACACAAACAGCACGAGACGTGACTCTTCGAGATATCAACATCTTGAATCCAATCCCAATGTCGACTATGGACACTGCTGCAACCACCTCACCTCTGGGTATGAATGCTGCTGCGCTGGCTCCTCTGCTGGCTGTGGCTCCTCAGCTGGCTGTGGCTCCTCCTGCAACTCCTGTGGACTCAACGGGTATACCTCCACCTGAGACCTCCTCCTCCATGGACAAAACACCTCCTAAGTCACCCATTGTCCCCCCTGCAGATGATGATGATGACGGGTGGATGGACGACGACGAGGAGGCTCGCGATAAAAGAAAGAAAAAAACCTACACGTTCCCCACTCTTGTCGACGAGCTTGAGGGCGACTTTGCCTCGATCCCAGGAAATACGACCTGGCAGGAGCGCAACCCAGAAAAGCTTGTCATTGCAGGGTGCGACTGACCAAAGCGTACCATTGGTCCTGAGAAGCGTGCAACGATGAAGAAGAATCGATTGCTTCGACAGCAAAAGATTAACTCTCTGGCAGAGGACATGGCCACCTTGAATGCTGAGCGAGATCTGGCCACCGTGCAGCTTGGAAGAGACCATGGCTTCAAGACTGTTTATGTCCGCCGGAGACTCGTGGCATCATCAAACTTCAAGAAGACTCACTCGCCCAGCCTTTATCACGCGAAGCTCCATTGGCTGAGCAATGAGCTCAATCGAGGTATTTTTTTTTTGTGGGTTGATGCTCACTGCTTACCGACAATTTACAGGCCGTGCTTACAAGGACCGATTTCGTTTGGCAGAATTTCGGAGGCAGCTACCACTTCACCCGGAGCTTCGCAACATCAGCCCCCAGATGGCATCAAAGCTGAAGGCCGACTTGATCTCGCATAGGCTCAAGAAGAGGAGGGGAGCCCGATCTACAAACACAGCAGCTTCTAATGATGCAAGGTGGACTGTTAATAGAATAGCGAACGAGGTAAGGCTTCATGGGACGAGTTGCTGCCAAGCTGAGTTCCTTTGCAGATGAACGACCTTCTAGAATGCTGCGGGATGTATTCCTTTGCATTCTTCAGCAAAGGGCATGTTCAAGACACGGTGGAGCCCTTCGTTGCACATTTGGGCGATTCCCTTGACTTCCTTCGCGAGGTTATGAATATCGATCCCATGGACTTTATGGCCAAATTCGAGCAGTGGACTTGTGCATGAGAGAAGGGTAAGGACTAATTCCTTTGCTAAACGGTACGTACAATGTGCTGAGGCTGCATCACAGGAACTACAGGGGTCCATACCCTCGAATCGATGAGGAGCCACTGCACCGCCAAGATTCGAAATCTCCTTCATAAGTGGCTTCCTACTCCTTTAGATCTTGTTTGACACAGCATCTAGGCTTTGTTTCTGGGAAGAAGAAGGCGATCATGAACTACGAAAACTACCTCAAGGCCGTCGTGCTTGGCTACAAGGTGAAGCTTGTTGGCTGGCCCGAGGTCATCCCTTTCAAAAACCTTACCAACATCCACACTGTCAACATCATGCAAATTCTCTACAACACCCTGGAGGATGGCTCCTGCCACTGGGTCAAACTTTCCAATGCCGAGCTTGTGAAGAGCCGCGAGACGTACTACGCCAAAGTCGAAGCTGGAGAGATTGAGCCAAGGAAGAGGAAGGAGCGGGCAGACAAGGGGCAGAAAAGGGGGCCCAGGCAGAAGAAGGGCGAGGAGGAGGGCACGAGGAAGCCTGCACCCCGGGTTGCATCAGACCAGTCCAAGAAGAGGACGAAGGCGATGGTGGATGATGATGACGACGACAATGATGACGACGACAACAATGACGACGACGACAATGACGACGACGACAATGAGGATGATGAGGAGGATGGCGAGGAAGAGAGTGATGAAGAGGAGGAGCAAAGGAGCCTGTGGGAGAAGGCGATTGCGAAGGGGAAGGGGGGTTCGAAGGAGCCGGTGAAGAAGCGGGGCCGAGTTGGGGGTGGGTCAAGACCGTCGGAGCGGAGCATGGAGGAGAAGAGGGCGATGCTGCAGGACTTGCACAAGTCGGTGAAGAGGGGTCGTTGAGAGGAGGATGACGATGAGGAGGAGAATGCGCGGCCTCAAAAGAAGGTGATGACAGCGAAGAAGACAGCGCCGCCGGTGAAGGCCCCTGCACGGGCTGCAAAGCCCCCGAAGGCCAAGGCCCCCACCAAAACCGCATCAAAAAAGGGGACCCAGCAGGCCGCTGTTCTGAAGGGAAGGCGAGGCAAGCCACCGGGAGTAAGGGCTTGATGAATGGGTGGATTTTTTTTCTTCTTTAAGTCAAATTTTTTTTTCCTTTTTTTTAAAAAAAAATATTTTTGGTTGTGAACTCGTGTTAGACAGCGGCGATCATGTGGGCAGAAAGCGCGCCCAGAGGGGAGGTATTTTTTTTTTTTTTTTTAATTATTATTTATTATTTTTATTATTTTTATTTATTTTTTTGATGGGAGGGCGGGACCGTGTCGGGCGATGAGCGGGAGGGGCGGGATGATGGGCGGGATGATGGCGGGCAGCGGGTAACACGTGCGCACTGATCTAAGCGTGCCAGGGTTTTTTTTTGGTGTTTTTTAGAGGTCAGGGGAGCCCAGGAGGCCATGTTGATGGCTGGGCAGTGGGCGGGAGGGCGGGACAGTGAGCAGCAGGGTGCACATGTGTCCCCGACACCGGACATCACCGGAGTAACACCCAGTTACTCTGTCACATTGCCTGCAGTACCCTGTACCCATATTTATCAAAACTTATTGCTGTTTTATTGTTGTAATTATGCGTGTAAGCCCTATATCGCTGTTTTCACCAATAACTAGAGGCGGGAGTCACCCCATGCTCCCACCAATAACTATTGGGGTATAATGGGATTGACAGGTGCAACCGCTCTGCAACGGTTTTGGATCTATTTCTAGATTCTGGGTTCGACTTCGGCTTTCCTTCCCGACTCCGTGGTGATCGCGGAGGTGAGAACATCTCTTGTGCGATTTACATGGTGATGCGGAATGGTCCTAAACGGTCCAGCTTTATGTGGGGATCGTGCGTACCTCCCCTGTAACTTTGCCACATCTTTTTACTGATTTTCTACAAGCTCTACACATAATACACGAATTGAGCGGCTTTGGGTGGAAGTTGGTAGCCAGTTTGTGCGGCGATGGCGAGGTTTTTTTAACCGGCTTGAGCGGCTTCATCTTCTCGACGTAGAGCACCCTGATCATCTCTGGCTTCTTCACACCCTCTTCCTCGATGCTATTAATGCAGATTGTGCCGAATTTCAGGTCAACTGGAATGCACATCCAATGGATGGGCATGAGGCCCACAACAAAAGCCCGAACGTGTGTAATATGTCGCAATATCCTGGCTGCAGCTAATTATAACTTTATCTCAATAGGACATGCACCTGTTGGGACAAGCTCGCTTTGGTGTTTACCGTGACGACTGTGAAGGTGTACATCCAGACACCATCAACAAATATTACGGTGTTTCCGCTGACAAAACGACCCAACGTGTGGACTCCGGGGCAGGGAGCCCTCCGGATGAGTCAGATGACGATCTTGTTGAGAGGATCGCACAGGACCAGGGTCCGCACATTCAGCATGAGGCCATTGAGGTGCCGGACCACAGGAATCCTTTCTCAGGAGACGAGGTGATGGAGCACCGCTTTTTTTCTGTGCTTGGTCAGGTGGTGGAGGCAGACATTGTTCCAGCAGGTTATGGTATCATGCCCGAAGAGTGGGAGGATGAGGGCTATCCAAATGTCGAGGTCCTGACTGCTGGAAAGCTGGGCAAGACAAAAATACGGGTTTCACTCGCCAATATAATTTGGAAACAACGCGCGAAGCTTTGGGTGCAGGCACTGAATGTATCACACTTTGACTCCTCTGCAGAAAAATGGATGCATAGCTATTGACGCTCTGAGACGACATGAAGTTGAAACCTGGATGAGATTGATGGGACTTACGCGTCCAGTATTTTAACTTTCCATCGCATGCTGGGTCAATTCAATTCCTTTTCTTCATTCTTACTCCCATCTTGTGTGCTCTAATGTGTCGTGGAAAGACTGCCGGCCAAGACTGTGACTGCGAGGAGTACGATCTGCCCGCAGACCCATCTGCTCCATCCATGTGCCAGGAATGCCAGCATGGGAAAAGTAAGCACGGTTCACCGAAAAACAGCTCCCCCATGCTGGTATCAGAAGCCTCCAACAAGAAGTCTGTCCTCGACATCTTCCATGCAAGTGCGGAGAAACAGATAAACAAAGTTCTTCCCCCTGGTTCACGTGTTGCAGAGTTCGATGTGGCTCGGAGTGAGACACTGAAGGGGTTCAGACCGGCAGGGGAGGAGACGAAGCCTAAGAAGAAGGTGAAGGGCAAGGTCAGTTCATGTTTCACAGTTGCACAGTACACCGTCTCATGGAGCTTAGAAAAAAATGGCGGTGCCAGTGGACATTGCTAATATGACGACCATGTCCAAGGTGATCCTGCTTACAGATGGTATCAAAGTATGTACCATTCAAGCATGCATGCTGAAGGCTCACGATCCTTGAAGAAAGGGGAGTTGACTCCCGGATATCGCAAGGTGCCCTCCAAAGTGGACCTGGAACTCAGGACACTCCATGGCTGTGTTGTGATGGACATGGATGTAAACCCAGAATGGACCCATGCAGAATGCACCAAGAGCTTTGAGAAACAGTTTCCAGCAGCATTTGAGTACGTGTTTAAACAGGTGAAGAGCACCACAGCTTTTGAGATTTCGCCCCTTGCACGTGATTCCTAAAGGGGAAATCAGCGTGTCATATTTGTTCTGTTTCCCAAAATAGTTCTCTCTACCAGCTCAGTTCGTCTGTGCTTTGTCCCATTGTCCGCAATGTCGGCCACATCGTGTCCAAGAATGTATGCAATATTCCTATTCTCCTACTCCGATCCTCTACCAAACGGAATCCCATCCTACCTCTCCCCCAACATCCACTGAACATTTTGACGTGCCGTGGAATTATCCTGACGCGTCGAGCACGTCTCCAAACAACCACGACGCGTATTCTACAATTTTTTACCTCGGAAACTTATCCACCATGCCACCCGGACTACCCGACTTTAATTCAGCACCTCTCTTCAGCATCCCCGATTACAATCCCGGGCCTGAATTTCAATCCACAGCATCTGATGCTGCCCCGGAGTCGTTCACTGGTGTCGGAAGCTTCGATTACGACCAGAAGCATGGCTATACACTTCGTTGGCCGTCCCTCACGGCTGTCCATGCGTGGATGAAGCAGGAGTGCCTCGAGAACTCTGTTGAATTTGTCAAAAAAGGCATGCCACCTCGCTCAGAAGAGGTCGGGTGGTTACAGAAGACTATCTACGTCTGTTCACGTCAAGGAAGTGGTGGAAAATCGCACTACCAGCCAACCAAGGGCTTCGCGCGCAAGATCCCCTCCAAACGCACCGGTTGTCCCTGCCATCTTACTGTCAAGACATACCCAGGGACAACGGAGGTTCTGGGTCTTTACAAATCGGAGCACTCCCATCCTATTGGCGATGAGAACCTCGGGTACACACGCTTGGATGTAGAAACACGTAAAGAGATCGAAAATTATCTTCGTCTTGGGGTGGAGCCGAAGAAAGTCGTGAGTAACTTCCCTTAATCTCAGTTCCATTCCAAATTCCTGACGCCACATTGCAGCTTGAGATTATTACGAAAAACATGTACCACGAAACAAATCTGGACAGTACACGATCAAGCAAGGCTAATCGCCGTCATTTCGCTACCTGCGCAGATGTCCGACGCATCCAGAAGATGATCGAAGAAGAGGCCATTCGACTCGCAGCTCAGGACGGGCCATCGGTCCTTGAGTGGGCGAAAAAACTCGAATCTGAGGGCCATTTTGTTAGCCTGAAGCGAAGCGATGAGCCCCCTCCGGCTGGTTCGAATCTCGTGGATGATAGTTTTGTCCTCATAATCCAAACCAAGTATCAACAGGAGTGCTGGCAGAAATTCGGGTCTAAATTCGCCGGTATTGACGGCACCCATAATACAACTCATTACGAAAATATGACGCTTTTTACGTTGCTTGTTCGTGATAAGTGGGGCCACGGTTCGTTTCCTAAGCTGTATTTCTGTCGCGTCAAACATTGAATCTTGTTTGTAGGAATGCCCGCCGCCTGGATGACCTCTTCCAATGCGAAGGAAGTAACAATTGACCACTTTCTTGCAACAATCCTTGTCGAAAACCCCGACATATGCCCATCCATATTCATGTCCGACTTCGATAAGGCGCAGCTCAATGCTATGAAGCGCCGCTACTCTCGCGCAAAACGTCTCCTTTGCTGGTGGCATGTTCTGCATGCCTGGCAGGGCCGATTTTCTATTCATAATTATCCAGAGCTTTGGGAAAAGCTCAAGCGATGGATCCGCGTAACGGATCCGGGCGAGTTTGCCGAATACTGGGCCGAAATTCAGGTCATAGCCCCCAAAAGCTTCGTCGACTACCTCAAGGGGACGTGGATGGACGACGCCACGGTCCAGCTTTGGTCTGCCGTATTCCGGACCGATCGCGGAATTTTCGAGATGGGCGATACCAATATGCTTGTGGAGTCATGGCACCACCTTCTGAAAGGACACTTCCTTGAAGGCAAGAGGAACCGCCGCTTGGATCACCTCATACACGTCCTATACGACATTGCTATTCCTCATTTTATCGCCCGACATCGACGTCAAGAGATGGGTTTTGAGGGACCGGATCTAGAAATGAAGCATCGGATCCAGGTTGCGAAGCATGCCGCCTCAATACCAATGTCTGAGATTCAGCGAGACCCCGAGACTGGAAAATTCATTGTCCGGTCACAGTCTAGTTCTGAGATCTTCTACGAGGTGGATTTGGAGGCCTACGATTGCACCTGCCTCTCATTTCCACTCATTCACTTCTGCAAACATATTTGCGCGGTCCAGCACCACTTCCCTGAAAACTCGGTCAAAATCCCTGTCACGGCACTTAATACGACAGGCTTAGGCGACTCCGAAGACAGTCTAGAAGGCTCTGAGGAGAACGACGCGGACACGGAATCTGACAGCGTCGCATCGGCAGATGGCACAGAGGCCGATGATATCATTGCACAATTGACGGAACATCTCCAATTCTTGGCGCTTCGATTTAGACTCGACGCGCCAACCGAAATCAGTAACACCCTTCGCGAATCAGTCCTCTCCGCATCCCAAGCCCTGGACACGCTCTCGACAGAGCTGCCACCATCCAGAGCCATCTTACCGAAGAAGAAAGTGAAGATCGCTGCAAACCAGCACTCATGGTCTGAGACCAGGGCAGTTATGGGTGTTCCAGTAAAGAATCGGAAGCGGCAGCATTTAGATCCGTACAGTGGCAACGAGAGATCGGGGAAGCATGCGAAGCTCGACGCGCTTGGTCCACCATCAATCCCTCACGCTGGTGATCTGCCAGACAGCCCTACACAATCCGCTCCCCCTCCCCTCGAAACCTCCACCTCTCATTATCGGGAGCGCCCACATGATCCCGCCTTCCTGGCCACTTCCCTGCCTTCGGGCTCAAATCTTCCGCCCCCCACTTCTCACCCCAACCCGAACAACACCGTGACATTTGATGTCGAGACATTTGATCTCGGAAATCTGGAGACCCTCACGTCGCTCTCGTCGCTCAATGCCAAGCAACTTCGCGCACTCTGCCTCAAATATGACCTTGAAACGACAAGAAAGAACGAGGATATGGTCTCCCGTTTGCGTTCACATCACCGGCAGCTCCAACAACGACAACTTCTCCAGCCACGTCCTCCTGCTCTTCCCAGCAGCCACCCGTCCATATATCCATACTACCCTTATTATCAAGGCTATTATTGCCCGCCGAATAGTTACAAGCCACCCAATTAAATTACATTGACAGTTGACTTGAATTTACTTCCGCTCATCTTTCTTTCTCCGATATTTCTCCCTGAAAAATGGGATTTCGTGTTGTTGTTTTGGGGGGAAGTCCACTAGAGTGGCATCTCGAGTGGCAATGGCTCGGCTCTGGAGCTGAACCAGTTAGCCAGCAACGAGCCGCTCGTTGATGAAGGCCGCATTAAGGTGATCGTCAAACATGACACGCTGGTTTCCCCTTTGGGAATCACGTGCATGGGGCGAAATCACGACTTCTGAGCACCACCCAAGAGCTGTGGTCTATTGTTGTGAAAGAGAAGCAGCAGCTCCGAGTTTTTCCGAGGTCAAAGCCCACAGGTGCTGACCTAGTCGAATTCAAGAGCGATGCAAAAACAGGCCCAGCGAGCCTCTTCATCGGTATGTTTGTGACATCTTCATTAGTGACCAACAACTTCTTACCTCTAACCGCCATTATCCAGCCTTCTTTCAAGCAGTCCCAATCTCTGTCTACAAGACGGACGTGGTATGACGGACCAACAACAGTGACCCCAAGCTCCAATAGAGAACAGAACGAGAGAAACTTCATTGCCGAAGGAGGCTCTGGTGATGACTACGACCTGGCAAATGACTCAGATGCAGACGACTCGGATCTTGTGATGGATGAAGTGCCCGGTATGAAATCCTCTTAGAGCTCCGAGTGTGATATGATGAAATACTGAGGACGCCTTTTGTATTTCAGTTGTTACTGCAGACAATGGCGGGACTCACAGGCTGTCGGGAAAACGTCAACAAGCAGATACGGTGAATTCCGAGGATGAGATGGTGCCTGTCAAGAAGCAAAAGCTCAGTGAGTGCGAAGATACATGCGGGTGGGCAGATGCTGACTGACTCTATACAGCTCTGGGTGCGGCACAACATGTCACACATTTTGTAGCTCCAGGCTCTTGACAGGAACATTGTGAGTACATTTCTCTTTGAATATGGCGAGTCATGGCAGGCAGCTTACTAACAATGGTGTCGGTGACGAAGTCACTGCGTTCAGAGGCCTAATAGCCGCAGAAAAGCCTCGCCAGATATAGCCACTGATGTGTGGCTATCCGACTTAATGAGGTGTGGCTAGCCGTGCTCGCCACACCTCGCCACACCTCACCACAACAGGGCTCAACTAGCCATTGCCCCTCTCTCACCTTTGGTCCCGCAGTTCTCTCTTGCAACAAATGCGATGCTGTGGGTGTATTCCGTTGTAATTGCGGCCTGTTTGTGTGAGTTTGTGTAATGATTGATCCGTTTCAATTTTTCCTTTTTTGAGATTGGCGGAATATTATTAGCCCAGCACGTAATACATCAGCCAGCGCGGTTAGTCTGGTTATAACAAGACTACTGACAAGGAATACATGCCCGGGGAAGAGCCATGGCCATACTCTGACAAGGTTAGGCTACAGGAGACTGAGGGTGGAAGTAGCCATGAACTAGCCGGACCTCGTAACAGCTCCATCAAGTGCAGCTATGTGGCTGCGGCTAGGCCACATAGCCACAGATCACCGGAGCTAGCCGGATATCGTAACAGCTCCAAAAAGGGTTGGCTATTAACCCTCTGAACGCAGTGAGTGTTTCTACAGGACTCTGATTCAGAAAAAGGCTCCATGCACAGTATCTGAACAATGGCAGTTGCTGGCTCATCCCGCATTATACCCAGAGTCACCTCAATCTCCTCACGGTCAGGAATGTTGCCATGCATGTCTTGCCGCCGCATCTCAGCCACCTCCGGCTTATATTACCCTGAAAGCCGGTGCAGAATGGGAAGACGAAATGGATGTCGCTTAAAATCTGGCTCTTACATTGTTAACCCTTGGGATCCTTCGTACAAACCACCCCGCACTTGATACCCCTGCTTGAATTGTCCCCACTAAAACCGTTACCTATCCTACAATTTGCTGCATTCTGCGTTACTGACACTCCTTTCCGCTTTGTTCTTGATAACCCTCGCTCCTTACTGCTCCGCCTTTGATAACCCTGCTCCATCTGCTCACTATTCCCATGTCTATAGATGCACCCGTTACCTATCCTACAATATGCTGCGTTCTGCATTACTTACGCTCCTTACTGTCCTGCACTTGATAACCCTCACTCCATCTACCCGAATCATCACCACTACTTTACTTCCATGTCTATAGATGCACCTGCTACCTATCTATACAGTAACATTTGTTTGTTCTATTCCTTCATCGTATGGGCTTAAGATTTGGCATTAAAATTCTCGGAGAATGGAGCTCCATGACCTCTGTCTTTTTTTCCACTTCAGAACTCGCCACCCCTCCGCCGATGACCCGCTCGAGAGTCCGATGGCAGCCCAATGCTGTTGCATCTTCAGTTTCTGTCTCTCACTCCCCAGCACGATCACAATGAGGGGGCTTGGCTTGAGCAAAAGAAAGAGGCGTGTCTGCCGGCACGAGTACCGGCAATCGCCGAGGCAAAACTCCCCTTGGGGTGTACACGCCGTGACGAAACGGGT
The DNA here is from genome assembly GCA_029282285.1 of Mycena rebaudengoi. Taxonomy (NCBI): domain Eukaryota; kingdom Fungi; phylum Basidiomycota; class Agaricomycetes; order Agaricales; family Mycenaceae; genus Mycena; species Mycena rebaudengoi. The sequence goes on along the minus strand of JARJCX010000002.1, from coordinate 2,941,928 downwards.
GGCCTGTAACGGCTGGGGGGTAACACAGTAAAGAGGTCGCGTCGTGTCGGCCCAAACGGGAGAGTAGAGGTTGTTGGTCAACAAGACCAATTAAACTCTTCTGCCTCCCTCTCTCCCACATTTTGCTCCTCAACAACTCAGGTGTCCTCAAGAACACTTCTTCGTGCTGACGTGGATTCTTGCTGAGCACCAGGATTGTAAGTTGCCATCTATTCCCTCTGCTGAGAGGTCTCTGATTTCTGATCGGCGATGACCTGCCCGCCACAAGTCTGTGTGCTAGAGATCCCCCATCGTGCACAGACCGCTCGCGTCCCGTGCCTTGTTTTACATCCGTGCGATCTTATTTTGCACACAATGGCCAGAATGTCTTTCGTGGTGCGTGCTGAGCTCGAGGGTACAAGATATGTAGCAAAGGAAGGGAGAAATATACACATGGTGTATGCGTAGTTTTTTTGTGCACCCGCCTAGAACCCCCGGCCACGTCCGTGTCCACCGCGCATGCCTCCGCCGCCCCGTCCACGCTGACGATCGCCACCACGCATGCCGCCGTGCCTGTGCCTGCAGTTAACGTTAGTAAGGTCGAAGAAGAAAGGGACAAGCACGCACCCCCTCGCTGCCTCCAGAGCGTCCTTCTTCCGTCCTTTTGGCTTGAGTGCGTCATCGACGAGGAGTGTGTCGAGTGGGAGGGCGTCGGGAAGGACAAAGTATCTAGACGACAACCCAGTTAGTTAGTTAATTACCTGTTGGCGTGAAAGAACGAACCGTATGTTGTTGCCCCGGATGGAGAGGGCATCGAGGGACACGGGATCGCGGTTGCGTGCAGTCATTTTGACAGTCTTGAGGTGGGTATTCATTTGCATATCGCGACGCCTGGGGTGAGTCGTTAGTTTCATGCCTCAACAAAAAAAAGAGACGACAAACCTGTTATGGTACCGTGTACGACTGAGCCATTCTTGAGCTGGATAGTGACCATCTCATTGTTGAGCTTCATGAGGAAGTGGACGAGCTTCATGGAGGCGGCATGAGCCCGAGGAGGAGGCAGAGGCAAAGCATGCAGTGATAGTCTTGTGAATGTGTATGAAGGTGAGCTTGTCGTCCTCGGGCGGCACCAAAAAGAGTGCTCCGAGTCGCAGACTTTGAAGATGAAGACACGGGCTACAGTGCAGTGTGGAGAGGGGGCGACATTGAAGGCTGATGGTTGGGGACCTGGGGTATCCAGTCCAAATCGTCGTTTAGGCCCGTTGTATCATGACTGGCTGATTTGCTCTGTTTGGTTGCAGCTTCCTGCATGACAAATCAGATCAAAATCGTTCATCCGTTCTTCAGCGCAAGCCACTGGTGTCCAGTCAAGCCAGACCCGTATTTATAGCATAGTAGGAGTCTATTGGTATGTTTTCTGAAATTTATCCAAAAAAAAAAAAAAAAACTCGCGTGTGTGCGGTTTTGATTTTTGCAACATCGGGAACGTCATACAGGCTCGAGTCGAACGAGCTAGTTCTGCTTTATTTTCTTATCTTCACAAGAATAGCAGATGCGGACCATCCGTCACTGGACCTTCCATCCCCCCCTAGTTATTTCCTAAGGCTTTGAAATTAGACAAGTTGAAGAAAAAATTGTCAAACCCCCCCGTAATATACATAGCCCAGGATCGATTCCAATGGGCTATTCTGCTTACTTTGAAGACTTGCCAAAATTGCAGACACAGATCATCCCTTTCCCTCCTCCTTGGAAACCTTACAGCTAATGTCAGTACCAAAGGCACCACGAAAAAATTCCCATTTGGGGCAGATTTTGATCGAATTCAAAGAATTACTTGTAACTGGATGGGTTCTACATGTATTGACCTAAAAAGTGGATAGAATTGACAGGCTAATTCATAAGCAATTAGTGATAGAGCTAAAGTAGCGAAAATGTTATATTTTTGGGTGTCTTGAGAAAGTCAGAGTTTCAAGTGAGAATATGGACTGACATGCCTAAATCACATCCAAATGAGCTGGGCTTTTGGTAGGGGCTATTTGTGACTACTCCTGTAAATGTCATAGAGCCAGAATAGTTGATTTACTACAGAGCACAGGTATATAAGGTAATTTTACCCCATTTGATCTGAAAATGGTTTCAATGAGCTACAAAGCTTAGGGAAAAGATTATATGCAGTTCAGGCTCTATGACATTTACAGGAGTAGTCACAAATAGCCCCTACCAAAAGCCCACCTCATTTGGATGTGATTTAGGCATGTCAGTCCATATTCTCACTTGAAACTCTGACTTTCTCAAGACACCCAAAAACATAACATTTTCACTACTTTAGCTCTATCACTAATTGCTTATGAATTAGCCTGTCAATTCTATCCACTTTTTAGGTCAATACATGTAGAACCCATCCAGTTACAAGTAATTCTTTGAATTCGATCAAAATCTGCCCAAAATGGGAATTTTTTCGCGGCACCTTCGGTACTGACATTAGCTGTAATAGATGGGCTGATTTTCGGCGAGTTGAAAAAAAAATCCAACTGTGCCCAGGCTCGCATCCTAGCTTTGCCTGTCAAGCTCAAGTCTCGCAAACGCGGAACCGTCCGCTACTGAGCCTTTTCCATTATTAATTTCTGAAGGCCGTTGAAATTCGATGAATTCAATAAAAACTTGAAGGACCCAAACGTCCCAGGCTCGAGTCGAGCGAGCGTGGTTCTGCATAGAGCTGATGAGTATCTAGACCACAATTTACAGACGCGGAACCATCCGCTACTGGGCCTTTTCCATCCTCCCTAGCAATTCTGTGTAGCAGAGTCGAATTTACATCGGTTGAATTAAAAAATAATTTTCCCGGAGATGAAAGGCACAGGCTCGGTCCAAAGGAGCTACTTCTACGAATGGTCATTCTTATCCCATTGTAACATTGGGCAGACACGGGCTTCCACCACTGGGCCTATTACCTCCTCCGTTGAACCTTAAAAGATGGGGTGAATTTCAACCAGTTGAATGGTCCGCGTCCGCAATAAATAATGAACTTGACACTGTTGGGACCCTGCACCACTTGCCCATCCCGTGCTGATGACATGACTATTGGTTGGCCTCGGAAACTACCTTTATAATCGAAGAAGATGCTTACCTGAGCAGACATTTCACTTTGGCACTCACCAACTAAAGATACAGAATAAACAAAATGGAACTACAATCTACTTGTAAAATAAATATTCAAAAGTGGAACATGCACGGACACAGAATCTGGAGAGGGATGGATGCTTATGCATAGGCGGGGAATCGAATGAGCTTGTTGGAAACCCACGTCACTTTGTTTTTACCAATTCTGAGGTGTGTTCCGTACACCACCCTTCTTCGGATACTGAAATTCTGTAGGCTTCAAATTTCAATTAAGGCAGTCAAAAAAAATGGCACGCGAACTTGAGCCATGCGACGATGTTAGTACGGTGCATGCGACGACGTTGGTACGGCGTAACGCGCACCACGCTCCACTTGGGTTAAAAAAACAGGCGCAGTGCGGCAGAGCATGAATTCACATGTAGGAGTTGAACTCTGGTGTTGAATAGTCTCGTCGAAATTCCCGGGAGCTCACATGATGATTCCGTCTTGACTTACAAGCCCCCAAAATCAGCGAGTTCTTCAAGGACACCTTATTTGTTCACAGACCCAGTGGGGGAAGGTCCACGTCTGCCCGTAATCGTAAGGCTCTATGAAGTTGTTGCAGTTCGACTCGAGCCTGGGCCATAGGTGGTATTTTCGGTGAAGTTCCTGCTTTATTCAACTTCAAGTCGTTGGTTTATAGCCAAGTGGCGGACGGTCCGCATCTGCATGTAATATGTAGAACGGTCCGCAGGTTGTCGCAGAAATTGCTCGTTCGACTCGAGCCTGGGCTATAGCCCTTTTGCAATTGTTTTGGGCGGTAAGCCAAGTCTTTATGCACGCTCACTTTTATATTTCTAGAGTTCCGATGTATGATATCCGCATCCGCACGTTGTGAGATGCCGAGCCTGCGGTATAATACCAGGTACGATTTATTCCTTTAGCGTTGTTGAAGCGGCTCATATTTGTGCCTTCAGATTCCATTCCTCCATCTGGCTGTATTTTAAGGCCGTGAACGGTCCACGTATCCGATCGGGCTCAACGCCCACTTGTATCGCTTCCACCTCGCACCATCCGGGGACTGTGCTCTGTGCTTCGTGCCAGAGACGGTCCAACACTTTCTCATGTCCTGCCCCGCCAACCACCGCCACCGTCTCCGCCTCATCCAACGCCTCGGCACGTCTCGCTTATCGATGAAGCTGCTGTTATCATCGAAATCCGACCCGAAACCGGTGCTGGACTTCGCGCGCGACACCGGACGCTTCCCGCGCTACGCACCTTAGTGCGAGCGCTCGTGTTCCCTTCTTTCTCATTTTCTTTGACTCAACAACTGACTCGGACACTTATCGCCATGATCTTAGAAAATACCTAGACACCCGCTCATAGCTACTACCATTTCCCCCCACCCCCAATCCATCCATGCATACATTCCGCCCCCGCTAGACTCCTCCCTGTATTATGTATAGTGCCACATGGGCCCCCAGGGGCCCGCGCGCACTCTAATTGAATAAATAAATAAATAAATAAATAAATAAGTATCTGATTTCTACTGAGAAGGGCATCTGGTTCAACTCGAAAGGTTATGGTGAAGATTATTAGACAAGAGAATTCACTGTGTTTGTTCTGTGATATCGAAGTTCATTGGTATTGTGTTACAGGCTCAGTGGCGGATGGTCCGCATCTGCAAGAAGTAAGAGATACATCAAGACGTGATGTAACGCTCGTTCGACTCGAGCCGGGACCATTAGCGTTGAAGTTGCTTTTTTTGGATGCCGAGTAAGTGCCAAAAATGCCTGCTTTATTGTTCAAGTTCACTTTTATGAATAATTCTAGCCGTTGGGGTCATAGCGAGATGTGGTATTTTTTTACTAGGTCCAATTCTTTTGCCCAATGAACGCTGGTGAAGGGTATACGGCAAGGCCCAAAGAATTTGGAGTTTACAAAAGCTCATTTTTATTGTCTTACAGACCCAGTGGCGGATGATCCGCGTCTGCATGCAATCCGAAATCCTTGTGCAGAGAATGCTCGTTCGACTCAAGCCTGGGCCTTCTTGACTGAGTGCATTTTTGTTTTTACTTTGCGGCAGTAAGTGCCCAAAATGCCTGCTTTATTCCAGTTTAATTTTTTATGATTCTAGAGGTCGCGTCCTCACGTTGAAGTCGAGAGACAGAGCCCAGCTAGTAGTATAATATATTTTACTAGGTCGGATAATTTATTTTGCCCAATGAGCGCTCAGGCTGTTACGGTGCGTCCCAAGCAATTCACAGAGTTCATCCAAGCTCCTTTTTGCTGTCTTACAATCCTAGTGGCAGATGGTCCGTATCTGCATTATGTGGTAAGTAAAACCCTTGTTTAATGCAGATACCGCTCGTTCGAATTGAGCTGACTCTTTTTTACTTTTGCGGTGGGTAATTGCCGAAAATCCTGCCATCCTATTGCGTTACAGGTACGGTCTGCGTCTGCTACAACCCCGGCCGAAAAATTGAACTTGAACGTGGTGGCGGTGCGGTCTCGCGTTACCGGTGTGACTCAGAACCACCACCTCGCAAGGAGGAGGAGTAACGAAGACGTTCCCTTGAATTCACTGAGTTGTGAACCTTGGAGCCTTCTCACACCTCCTCATTGTCTCGATCTCTTCTCTTGCGTATCCCGGACTTGGCCCTCGCAATGCGCTCTTTCGTATCATCTTTGTGTCCCATCCACAGTTCCACGCCCAGTTTTGATAGACGTCCTATTGTGGGAGACGCCGAATATATCTAGCTCTTGAGCTTGACCCGTAAGCCATCTTTACGCGCCGCGTGAAGCTGACTGACTGACTGGTCTCGCCGTACACACAGGCCGTTCCGTGCCGCGCCAGTCCAACCGTATGCGTGACGCCGCGGCTCAAGTACTGTCGCATGGGACAGCCTCCAATGCCCCAACTCGCAGCCCGCCCCCGCCACGTAGGCGTGGCTCGCGCGCTCATCGTCCATCCACCGCTCACACTCATCGCGACCGCCACCCCAAACCTGCGCTGTATCCCTGACCCGCGTGGTGGCGCAGTACGGCGACGACAAATGCGGGAAGAATAGAACTTTTACGCACCGCTTCAGCGACGCGCTTAACTCGCCGGAGGAATCTTCGACATCCGCCGCAAGGACGGTACCGCGCGCGAGCCTTCTTGTGGTCGCTGCTTGCACACCTTGCACCTGCCCCACTGCTTACGCGCCGTGCACCGTCACCGCCGACGACGCTCCCATCCACCGATGTCACAGCAGACAGCTCCCACTCAGGCACCACACGCCCATCTCTTCGCGAACCGGACGACGAGGAAGGGCACCCACGCGCTCGTAGTACCGGCGCGGTACGAGTTCCAGAGCGCCACGAGATTGCCACGTCTCAGCCGGTACCCTCCTCCCTCGCGCTCGGCGTCGTCACTCATCCACCGGCGCGCCAGAGCGTGTATCGACGGCAGGCAGCATTGCGTACCCCGCTCGCGCGCGCTGCGAACGGCATGCCAGCGGTACCGCCCGCCCGTGCTCGCGCGTCGTCACCCACTTCCCCGCTCGCTACGTTTTGCCTGCGCCAGAACACGTCTCCACGGCAGACAGCCCCGCGCGTTGGTGCCACACTACACGGCCAGGTACCCCGCGCCGCGCCGCGACACCACATGGGCCTCGTCCCTCGCTCACATCCCGGCACGCCACGATTGACCACGCTAGAATCCTGTCTCGACGGCAGGCAGCGCAGCGCCCCTTGCATCGCGCGCTGCAAGACTACGCACCGCTTTCACTGGCATGGACGTCGTCACCCACTTACCCACGCGCCGCGATCGCCCACGGCAGAACATGTATCGGCGATGACAGCCTACGCACCCTGCTAGGCACGCGGCGCCAGACTACACACTCCCCTGCACCGCTGGCGCCGATGCGCCGCTCGCGGTCCCGGTGCACTACGATCGCTTGCGCCAGTGTCTCGCCGGCAGGCAGCTGTACGCGCCCTCCCTCGTGCGCTCCCTCTCCGCCGCGTTGGTGCGAAGCCACATCCTCCCGCGCCGCGTACGCACCACACGCTTCTCCCAGTCTTCTGCGCGGTCTCGCCGCGACGACGAGATGCATCCTGCAAGCGCAGAACGCTCGCGTGTACTTGGCTGTACATCCGCCGCGTCGCCGTTGAAGAAGCTCGCTGGTTCGTTGACAGCGCTTTCCTGCCGCGCCCTTCGTGAACAGCGCTCGGTAGCGCTCGATCCCCCCCCTGCGTGCCCTCCTCGCCCTTTCGCGGCTACCACACTCTTCACCGCGGTCAGCGTGCCCGCCCGCAAGCCTTCGCGGTCCACGGTGACGAAGAGATACTTACACCTCGTATGTACGTACCTCGCGCAGCGCAGTGCGTGGCGTATTGGACGGGCGCTGAAGTAGTATGTACGTGGGTGCAGGTGCACAAAGCGATTATGCCTACGAGCCTTCTCTGCGCTCTCTCCGCCGCATCGCGCACCGCGCACCGCGCACCGCGAGCCCATCGCGCGGAGACCGCAAATCCCCCTCTCCGCCTCGCCCCTGAGGGACTCATGGGAGACGTGGCGCTCGTTTTCCAGGCTTAGTCTGTAACCGCCCTTCTGGCTTGGTCGCACCATGTTTACAAATACAGTATGTATACAGAAGCCCTCCGGGCAGCCTTGGTTCCTCCCACATCATGAGTTTTGTTACGGTTTGGAGACATAGCCGCGTTGTCAAATCATAATCTTTTTATACTACATTCGAGCTATGTAGCTAAGGAAGGTTAAGGAGTTGGCTGGGCCGCAAACGCCGGAAAAGATCTCAACAGCAAGGTCTAGCACATAATAAGCACGCACAACACGTTGCTTTGCGGCAAATAATACCTTTTCGTTGTCGTGAGTTGCTGTGCAATGGAACATATGACGTTCAGATTGTACATTTATTATTTCGCGCACACAGTTGATGCGCTCACACACAAAGCCACGCGCCAACCACGCGCACTCTCAGAGTCGGAAAATCAAATGTGTTGTAAATCATCCAGAAGTCAATGCCCCTGGCTGTCCATCCAGGTATTCAATAGTACTTACATTTGGAACCAGGTCGGCGACTTTTGAGCGACTTCGTCGAGGTCCACACAAACCTGCACCATCACGTGCGTTCCCAAATTGGTTTCCGGGAGTTTCCGGGAGTGGGCAGGACCGCGCCCGTGCTCGTTCGAGCTGCACAAGCCGCAAAACAAGCCGCACTCACATGTACCAAGCAGTCTTACAGTACCTAAATCACAGTCTCTATGCAATAAAGTAGGCGACTCAAAAAAAGACATTTATTTTGGTCAGAATATTGGCTGCAGGAAAGCACAGCGGGTGGCTATTAAATACATCATGAATCCGGGTATATGTTGTTTGCTTATAACTTGAAATGTTATTTTGGAAGCCAAGGATATTTTGTTGGATGACAATCCGGCAACCGACGACTTTCTGATGGGTACTTGATGCGCATCAATTAATCATTCCTAACGTGCTTTCTTTGGCTCGTCTGGCTCGTTTACCTTCACTTCCCCTTCGTACCTTTCAACGCGCTCAACTTTTGCACATTCTCTTAAAGTATGTGACATCTCGTCAACTATGACGCCAATGCAAATTGACTTTAACCAACATCCGCTAATATCACAATGTATCTGCGTCATGGGCTAGTAGGACTTCTCTGTGGTCTGCTTCTATCTAGTTATACCTTCTATCATCGGCAGATCACCAAGGTCTGAGAAAAAGACTGCCTTCTCTTGTCTCTTGGGCAGTGATTGGATGCCATTACATAAAATTAAAATTATTTCGTGTTCGTTTTTCCTTACAAAAATCAATGCAAAGCATAGCGACTGTGATTTAGGCACTGCTTGGTACATGTGAGTGCGGCTTGTTTTGTGGCTTGTGCAGCTCGAACGAGCACGGGCGCGGTCCTGCCGACTCCCGGAAACTCCCGGAAACCAATTTGGGAACGCACGTGATGGTGCAGGTTTGTGGACCTCGACGAAGTCGCCCAAAAGTCGCCGACCTGGTTCCAAATGTAAGTACTATTGAATACCTGGATGGACAGCCAGGGGCATTGACTTCTGGATGATTTACAACACATTTGATTTTCCGACTCTGAGAGTGCGCGTGGCTTTGTGTGTGAGCGCATCAATGTGTGCGCGAAACAAGCGCGAAATAATAAATGTACAATCTGAACGTCATAGGAACATACATCCAATACTGACTGAAATTTTGGTCATGATACTACCGGTCGAACCATTTGGTTTCAGCGAACATTGGATCGCCTCCCGGTCGGGCGTATACACTTGTTGGAGCTATAGTGTTTACTTGTGCTAGCCGGTTAGAAAAGCTGCGTCGAGTTGAGCGTCGCGGACCTACAATGGTCTCGCAATTGCTCCGACTAGCCGTTGTCTAGGTGACCGGGACGACAGCTAGCCGGACCTCGCCGAAGCTCGCCGCGGCTAAAAATGGCTTCGGCTATCCGGCGCCTGAACGCAGTGTAGCTGGTATTCAACTCGTTCTTCAGCAGGAGACCCCCGTTCAACTCGGGGCTGGGTCAAAATTTTTATATCTTTTCATCTCTGTTCAATTTGTTCTCATGCCAGCCAAAGAGAAAATGAGTCAGATCTATTCGACATCAGCTGAGGCACAAAAATACCTAGTGGTGCAATGCCTAGCACACCTGCACAACTTGCGAAATTACTGAATATGTCCTACAGGAGATCCCCGTTCGACTCGGGCCTGGGTCTATCCATTTTTTTCCCATCCATGTTCAATTTTTTTCTCATTGAACCCGAAGACAAAATCTTTCAGATATATTCAATGCCAGCTGAAGGACAACAAAACCCAGTGGTGCAACGTCAGCATACCTGCACAAATTGACTATATTGCAAAGAACACATTACTGCAGGAGATCCTTGTTCGCCTCGGGGCTGGGTCATTCCTCATGTCTTCTTTTCTTTTCTGAGGCTTTGGTCCGAGGCTCAAAACAAACCACTAACCAATTCAACCCTAGTGAAGGCACCAAAAGACCCAGTGGTGCAATGTCTAGTACGTCTGCAGAGCATTTAAGAGAAAGACCTGGGTATTCCGCAGGAGACCCCTGTTCAACTCGGGCTGGGGCAATTTTTTTCTTTTCATCCATGTTCAATTTACTTCTCATGAAGTCGGATCCATTCACCACCAGCCAAAGCACATAAGACCCAATGGTGTAATGCTAAATTGTACAACTCGGGGCTGGGTCATTCAACTGTTTCATGCGATTCCTTTTTCTACCGAGGAAGATTTTTACTGTGCGACAACCAAGTCAGTGCGTAATAGCAGTATCAGATTCTCCAAAACATCCTTGTTCAGTCCAGTGAGCAATGTTCAATCTGCACCCATGCAATTTGTCGGGATCCCAGACATGCGGTCTCGCAATAAAAGCACAAAAAACTTTGGGGTAATCAAGCCCAGCCAAAAGCGCACAGAGACCCAGTGGTCACACCTACATCTTCTATGGGCTATGTAAAATTACATGTAGGAGACCCCCGTTCAACTTGGGGCTGGGTCATTCCTTTTTTTTTCTGTCCAAGTTCTCTGCAGCATGAATAGGATGGTGCTAATTGGCCAGGGCCGCGGCCATACGTATAAAATATGCATGAGAGAATTAATCCCAAAGATCGTCCAATTTACGGCGCGCACCTCCTGGTCAAGCGTGCATAGCCAATCGAAAACCTGAATGCCAGATACGCATTTTATTCCAGACATATAAGCAACGCCGCGGACACATACCAGGAACGACGCGCAGGCACACAGCGTATTTGGCACTAGACGTGCCTCCCAGTGCTACTCGCGAATCAATATAACATCTGTAAAATTCTCCAAGACGCACTGAATCCAAAGACCCCATGCGGCGGCGACGACGACGACTTGAGAGAACCTAATTGGAGGATGATAGTGCCGCCCCGGGAATCGAAGCGTAAAGCAAGGTCTTCCCAGAACGTACATTGAGGCACACAGAAAAACCTCCGCATCCGAACCAGTATGAATCATTGATAAGAGGTTTGATGGGATACTTGATGGGCTCGGTAATGGAATACAACCAACGCTTAGTAAGTTAGTTGGCCCAACCTCAACTACTAGTCGCGGTGCACGTTTACTTGCATTCTACTCACTTTGCGCTCGATACTGGCAGCACAATAAGGCTCATTTCTCATGCCTACTCTGTCAATCTTTTTTAGACCAAGCCGGCCGTCGTGCATAATTTCTTTCAGATTCATCCCTCCTTTGAGGGCCCGACACAGAGTAAGATACACTACTGGAATGTACAACCCTCTCGTCGCTCGTTCCCGTTTCACTCGAATGTTAGTCCACCTGGCTGCAGCTGTAGTTTAACATACTCGGCCCAGGTGCGCGTGGGCCGGGCAAGATACCGGTGGCTTGGCGCAGTGTCTTTCCCAGCGTAATCTGCAAACCCACGAAAATTATTTTTGGAAGACACGAGACCGGGTAATATGTACGTACATCCAAATTCTTCGTAGTATTTCATACTCTCGAGGACTTCTAGCGCGACGCTGTGAGGGAAGCCCGTGGCCTTTATGAAGTCCGCGTCGCTGATCGAAGCAAACACAATTTTCTTTCCGGTGACTTGACAGATAAATCAGTCTGCAGCCGGCTGAAAGAAGCTTCGCAGACACTCACTCTCGGCGAGCTGCGAAACCATGTCGCCGATAGAAATAACTTCTCCGGAGGCGAGAATTTCGGAACCGGGGCCAAATTCAGGAGACTCTATCGCTTCGCGCACGAAGAGGCCGTAGTCGTGCGCCGTATCTATCACTGGCAGGATGGTGTTTGGCCCCACTGGCAAGGAGAGCTTGTACGTCCCGTCCGCCAAGCGCTTGGGTTTCATTGCATCGAGCTTATAGAAGTTCGACGCATACCACCCAGACTGGACATTAATGAACGGGATCCCAGAGTTATGCCCATACTCTGTAATCTCCCCTTTGCCGTTGAAGAAGTGAACATTCGAGTACTTTCCGTTAGAAACCTTGATCACAGACTCGAGGCCAGACCAAATAAACCGGCCAACTCCGACTGCTTTCGCAACGTCAATCAGCATCTTCGCCTCGGCAACTTCCTAAGGGCGAATATTCTCGTGTCAAATGAAAATATCTTCGCATGATAATTTTGAGCACATACTCTCTTCACGTCGAGGTGCTCCCAATAATTGGTCATGACCTGGCGGGCTAATGAGTTCGTGCATGCTATGCGAAAGCGGCCCACCAACAAAAACGACATTGGCTCCCTCGAAAACCTTCTTGACCGCATCCGCATTATCCGCACTGAGCGAAATGCTGACCATCTCGACACCCTGCGCGACAAACTCGCGCGCAGCTAGTTTTGTCACGTTGCGAGTGAGACCGCGGATGCGATACGGTTTGTCGGACTCTGTCAGGGCTTTGACGACGCTACCGCCCTGGTTGCCTGTTACACCAACCACCACGACGAGAGGGTCAGATGCGTTTTGAGTAATAGTCATTATTGAGAGAGAGAGGTTGAGTTGCTAATAGACGTTCCATGGACGTTCAATTTATGTCGGGTTAATGCAGGTCATGTGGTCCGCTCGGTCATTCGGCCTGGTTTCACGACGGCATTGAATTAATGGCGTACATAATACCTGTAGTATGCCGGGATACTTCCCCAAACCGGTGTTCCTAAGCGGGACCATGCGTGGCTGGAAACGTGACACTAAACTTGGTTTTCCTTACAAATCAAGACGCTGAACTTGGGTTTCCTTATAAATCAAGAACGCTGAACTTGTAATTTCGTTACCAATCAAGAGCAGTCGCGGGCTTCGCCACGGCGATGCCGACACAATTTCTCTGCTAACTGCTGAGCACTGAGTAGTGCTGACTATTGCGCTGACTCACCGACGGTGCGGCCAAGTGACCTGTTTCTTTGGGATAATTCTATTTGGAAACCCGGTTTCCAACAGAAACCCCTGGAATCAGAGGACCCCCACAGCTTTTCTATTTGACAACCCCACCGGGAGCGCCGTGCTGCGCCGGTCCAGGCCGATGCCAAGCCAAGGGAACTTACCGCTGTTCCCATGCATTTTCAGACGCACAAGAGTCAGTCCTGCATAGCATGCATTTACATGAATGTTTTGTGAATGTCTGTGATTACTGAAAACATTTTGGGGAGAACGATAGCCAGATCAATAACCTAAAACAGCGCGCTCAATAGATCCATGGCGCAATCACCTGCAAGATCATAGTGCGCTTTGGTAATCTGTGATGGACGTGTCAATAATCATCAACAACGCACTTATTGACGCCTAGTAGAACGAAGAAATAACACGGGTGTGTCGCACTACTTAGTGTTAGTTTCTAAATGGCCCAATACCATGCCGAGAGGGTAAGGAATGTAGATAAAATATAGGGAGCGCACCATCAGCCTTATCCATCGATAGGGTTGGACACGGGTCCACCCGCGGGTACTCAAAGGTCGACCCGGACCCGGGTCCGGCAATACCGTACCCGACCGACCCACGGGCCTTGAGCCCACACGGGTCACCCGCGGTACCTCAAACCCGGCAGGTCTACCCGCGGTATTCCAGTGTATATCTGTTGCTGTGTGGCCCAGTTGGATGTATGTAGGACGTTCTCGTTAGGTCTGGGTTTTGAACCTCGCTATAGTCTTTCTTTTTATTTATAAAAACCTGCCAATCAATCAGGCTCGATGAATTTAGCGCCCGTTCCCAAAATGAATCTCAGACAATAAAATTCAATTCCCCTAGTATACTAACTAATCCGAGATCTCAATAACTTCGTGGTCGCCCTCTACTTCCGCACGCTTATGCTTCTTAGGAGTGCACACAGTCGGACGGCGATAAAAAAAATGCGTCCGTGCACAGCAAAATTGAGGATCTGTTCAGGATTTCGTCACTCACCTCACTTATTTCATCCCATTTGTACTAGTTCTGAAATTCAACTAGCCGTATATTTGATGTTGTACATGGCCGAAGGCGACCGACTGCAAGTAAGCTCGTTATGGGCCGAAAACCCGCGGGTACACGGTATGGCGACGGGTTGAAATTCTCAACCCGGACCCGGACCCGTCCGACCCTCGGGCCCAAACCCGCGCATGGACCCGATACCCGTGTCCAACCCTATCCATCGAGTAGTGAGCGAATTCACGTTCAGACCGATATTGATCCACGGTCACATGTTCATGATGGGCAGTGCGATACCAGTTGACGCGCGACGCCAGGCACTTCCCCAGCGCCAACATCGCCCATGCAATCCTGACTTAATTTTGTTCACTGGCCGAGGCGTTCGGTTAACCTCTTGGATACGCTGGACCGCACATTGTCTTGGCGTCCTTAATGGGATTTCGTAGCCGGTCGTGGAAACTTCCTTTTTGGGAGCGTACCGGCCGACACCGGCTCAGAGAAACCCAGAAACCGGGTTTCCAAATAAGAGACAAATGATTGACGGGGTTTCTCTTGGAAACCGGGTTTCCAAAAAGAATTATCCGTTTCTTTGTTGGTGGTCTCGAACAGAATTATGTAAAGCATACACGAACAAAACAACTACGCCTCACAGTAGGGTACGCGGGACGGGCACGCTTCAATTTCAATTTCTCATGTCAGTCGATCGAATCCGGCAGGGCCCTAAATAATATATATTTTTAAAGTGCCTATGTGTTAGGTAATTCGAAGTATCACCCGCCTAGTACCTGTCAGCTGCGGATAATTCTTGTGACCAATCTCATCCATTGAACAGCTAATCAGGGACAGTCAGAGTAGCGGTTCTGAGGCCGGTTCTGACGCTTGATTTGCATCAGAACCGGCCAGAACCCGGAACCGACCTCCAGTCTTGACTGCCCATTTTGAAAAGCAATTCTCTGGCCGGTTCTCATGTCTCAATAAATTATTTATTTATGTCTGGTATGCTGTGACTCTTGTGCCAGTTTTTCACCGTGCACCTTCCATCATCCTATCGTGCCGAAAAATTCTTCCGCCCTCCCTCCACATCGAAAATGCACGCTGAAACTGCGCTATTGAATTACTACACAAGCATGCTATGGCCCGTGTCCAGGGGGCTAATCCCTGGTTAATCCAGAACTATAGTCCTTGATTTTACCTTCGCCCTAGCAGATGGATAATGTTTTATAGTAAAATAATTCAAGAGGAAACAGTTAATTTTACTGGCTAGTTTAACTGTAATTTGGTACCCTCCCCAATTATCCCAGATGCGAACTGCTCAGTGTGAACCGTCCGTCAGAACCGCCTAGGCTACTCTGACTTTGCTCTGACTGCCCCTATTCAATTGCATGGATTCCAAACTCAGAATGTCGCGGTTGTGAGAAAGAACAGAGCCGCTCAGTTGATATGTTGCTGTTTTTCTCTCTTTTTTTGGGGGTCCGTCATATAGTCAAATATAGTCTGTAGTTGATCGCCCTAGCTAGGTAAACTTTAAACATGTTGCTTACCTCATGCGGAGAATATTCGCCACTCAATTCGACGCACCAAGGTCCCAAGATGACCTAATCATCCTGATTCTTGACGCCTCGGTTTGGCTGTCGAGTTGAAGTTTCATTTTAAGGCAGCATTGGATGGAAAGTTACTGAAACACAGTACTGTGACCCACATTAAGAAGCAAACAATTCATACTGTTCACGACATCTTTTCAAGAAAAGGCTTCAGTTTATTCAAGTTGTGAAGTTATCGTTATGAAGTATGTATATTGATATTGAAGTCTAGCCGCAAGCCAGATTTATTACATTATGAATAGAAAGAAATGTCAATGAGTGGTGAGAGATAACAAGTATGTTGAAAATAATGGGATGTAGGAACTCAGCCAATAGCTAACTGCTCCTCAGGAGTAGGGGACCGAGTGGGTAAAGGAGTAGAAATCTCTTCCACCAAGAGGATTGAGCGATCTAGGTCAAGACTGGCAGAGCTCTCTGCATTTATGATCCCTCAGAAAAGTTTGGATTCCCTCCGCCCCGAAATCGCCGATACCGGAATTGCTGACATCAGCGATTGATTTAAGAACGAGTACGAGAATAATAGCTTACCCTGTTTTTGTGTGAGTCATTGGATCGAATAGGATCATGACATCTTTGCCGCTCACATGCGAGGGAGTTCCTAAAATGAGCACCATAGTTAGTCTCGCACTGAACAAATTGATAAGCCACATACCTTGGATATCGGCCATAACCTTCGTCTTATTGCTGTGACCAAAGGTAAAATGTACAAAAGCCTGAACGGTTGGGCACAGAGATCTTGGCGGCGGGATTGATGATTGAGTGTATATGTATAATGCTCAACGGTCGTTGCACGCTTCTTCTCAATTAACCACGTAATTCCCTTGTGGTTGTCGTCGACTGTGACAGTTCCAGATGCGGTACTTGGCTGCCCAACTTCCTGCCCAAGCCAAGCTTCGGCAAATAAAATCCCTGCAGGATCAATATTCATCAGCTTGTCAAGATCAACATGGAATAAATACCTTTGTGCACATTCACATTTGCCTTCTTTGCATACAGATAAAATGCTTTAAGAAGTGAGCCCCAATGGTCAGACGTTGCGCCTCTAGATAGATCTGACTCTCATTCTCATACACAGAGAGGGGGGTCTAAAGTAGCATCTTCGGAGTCTGAGTTTGGGGCCGTGATGCGAAAAAATCTCTTGGCAACAAGCGCTTCCCCTGTCGGTTTTAAACTTGGAGTGTAATGTCAGTGATGTACGAAAACGAGAAAATATGAATTCATACATCAAATGCAAGCTTTATCGCCCCAGAACTGAAGTGCGTCTCACGGATTGTTCCCTGGATCTCGAAGGTTGTGTCCTCAAAGTCGGCAACACCGGAAATGGGATCTGTGATGCAGATAATCTTGTGTAAGGTGACCGGAGTACGCCGGTGGACTTGAATGCTGCTTGAATCGGTGGGACAAAACATTGACCGCATGGGCAACGCATGGGAGCTACTGAAATGATTAGTTGGGCCTTGAATTGGAATTCTCAGAGTGCACAATTCCTTCCAGTCAATTTGACGGACAGTAGGAATTCGGTCCCCAAATGTTCTGACTTGCGGAACGCATTGCCATTTTGGCGCGTGTGGTTGTGTTATTTTTAGAAGGAGCGCGTCAGAACTCAGGTCTTGACGCGGTCCTGTCAACGGGGACAATTATCCGCAGCTGACAGGTACTAGGCGGGTGATACTTCGAATTACCTAACACATAGTAGGCACTTTAAAAATATATATTATTTAGGGCCTTGCCGGATTCGATCGACTGACATGGGAAATTGAAATTGAAGTGTGCCCGTCCCGCGTACCCTACTCACAGGAAGAGCCATACGTAAACGATCGAAGCCCATTTATCTGCGTACAATATTATTATTGTACAAATACAAAGTACATACATAGACGGGCTAACACGTATGCACGAGACTGAACAACAACAAAAAAACCCTACGGCCCCCGATATATCTGACTCACCAGCGCCTCCCAGTGCTGCAAGTTCGAATCGTCGCCCGAAATCACAGGCAGCTGCTGCTTCGGATTCGCGCCGAGCATCGGCGCCATGCCGACCCACCCCGACGCCTCCGACGCGCCGGGCCACCCGCTCCACCCCATGCTCGCGCCCACCCCGTCCAGCGGCAGCCCGTTGCTCAGCGTATTGCACCAGTTGTCCAGCAGGTGCTGCGCGTCATCGTCCGCGCTCGGGGTCGCACTCGTCGGCGACATTGCAAAGTCCTCCGGCGCGGCGTGCTGCTGCTGCAGGCGGTGGAACGTCGGCGACTGCGGCGTGCGCACCGCCGTGCTCGTGGTGGACAGTGAGATGCCCCCCGCGGGGCGCGAGGGGCCCTAGCAGCAGGGGCGCGGGATGCTCCGTGGTGCTGTGGCCGTTGAGGATCGCGTCTGGGCCGTCCTCTTGGTTGTTCTGCATCTGGCGGCCCGGTTTTTCGGGCGGAGATGGTGGAGTTTCAATCGGGGTTGCGGGTATTTGGGGTGATGGCTGACTGAGTACCGGTTCAATTTGCAGTGTAGCTAAGAACACAGAAAGACCCAGTGGTGCAATTAGCACACCTGCGCAATTTTGCCCGTTATAGCATTGGCTCTGTAGGAGATCCCCGGTTGACTCGGGGCTGTGTAGGGCTGTGCGCCGTGCCCGTGACGGGCACGGCCGTCGTTTCGACGGGTGGTGGACGGGTACGTCCGTCCCGGTCCCGTACCGTTGCGAGATAGAAAAATATCTCTACGGGACGGGACGGGTGACGGAACGGCCGTCACGGCCGTGCGCCGGGGTTTTTTTTATTTATTTAGCCACTCTAGCTAAACCGCAACGAGAATTGTCTATTTAGTTCAGTTGGATGCTCGCTCTGACTTTGTAACACCCACTTCTAAGAGTTCTGAGTTCGAACACTCATGCTGCCTCGATTTTTGATTTTAAAAAGGTTAAGATGGGCGCTTGTTCAACGAGAGCTCGTTGAATTAGCGCCCGTCGCGAATTCAAATTTCTAAGGCTCACTGAACAATATTTTGAGCTTCAAATGGTGATCCAACAATTCTACAAGTCAAATGATTCAAATGAGATGGGCGGACAAGCTTGGTATTTCAAAGTAAAAATACGTGAGGTGATATTTAGTGGTCTACTCGTGGGCTAAGATCTCCTTTACTGCATTACGAGCAAGTCGAAGGCGTTGTTTGACGATCATCAGGGTTCTGATGGTATCCGGCTTTAAACTCGCCCTGCGGAGAGAGATGGCATCGCGGCCTCCCGAGAAAATGCGCTCAACGGCAACGGCAGATCCTAATTTGTGTCAATGATTGAGTCAAAACAGAAGTAGGAAGACGTACCGGGGATAGTTAAAATGTCTCGCGCAAGGCAGTATAAGTTGGGGAATTGATGCCGGCGCGCAAACCACCATTGAACCGGATCGCAAGTCCCAAAGTCCTCGCGCTCCAGCAGGAAGTAGTCGCGCAGCTCGTCAAATATGGCACGACGGACTACACGATACCTCTGAGTGAAGTCCTTTTCGGGAGAGGCCTGCGTGCGCGAGGTAGATTGAACCGGAGCCGCAGGAGCAGTCTGAGCGGGAGGCGAAGCGTTGCCTGCATAGTTCTTGCGGTAATATTGATCAAGCTTCAATTTGGTGTAATCAACATTGAGGCAGAGCATGATAGTAGAGTATCCATATGGTGGATGGTGGCTATATTGATGTGTCATCATTTTTGTAATTGGACATGTCCAATGGCTCAGACACTATTTGAGCCTGCGGGCAAGTTATATTTGATCATTTTACGCGTTATAGACGCGCTAAACGCGTCAGTTCACAGAACGGACGCGTGAAGTCAGTTGAGTGGTTCAAAAAGGCCGTGGCACAATATGTAGGTTGCCGCAAACACTGATTGCCGTTGACCCCATTGGTAATTATTGATTGATGTTCATATTCTCACCTCGCTTCCTCGCTGCGCGGCGCTCGCAGATGATCCAGGCAAATTCCCAGTCCATCCGTGGACCCCCGTCGACCCGTCGCCGGCCGTTGTTCTGACGGCCGTCGGGTCCGAAAACCGTCCCGTCACCGTGCCGTCAAAAAAAAGTTCAAAGGGCCGACGGAACGGGACGGCTACCCGTCGCACGGGACCCGTAGAACCGTCGCGACGGGCGCGGCGAACAGCCCTAGGGCTGTGTCATTCAAATTGAAATGCATGCAAGTTGAAGATTGCTCATGACTGAACGACTCGGATATCCTGGATCTTAAAAAAGAAAAGAATTGGTCGAAGGAGGAATGAGTCAAGATATCCGAGTCGTTCAGTCATGAGCAATCTTCAACTTGCATGCATTTCAATTTGTTACTGTCGACATATAAAAACAAAAGAAAACCTACGAGGTACGAGCTTCATTTGTTAAAGATTATGTCTACGAGAGACTAGAGAGAACCTCAGTGGAATCTATCATGATGATCGGCCTCATTTGGAAGCACAAAAGTCCCGGTGGTGTTTTAACGCACAGGTTTTTTTTTTTTTTTCACCATTTATTATGTATTTTTTGAGGGGATTCGGCGGCCGGCGCTGGGCCGGCTGGGACCCCAGGCCCACTCCTTACAATCCACTTGCATTTTTGTCCAATGTCTCTTTTTCTTTTTCTTTTGCGTAATTTTGGCCCGAATTATTACTGAAGCTGACTCGCAAATCCTTACTTTATTCACTTCTTATTATTGAGGCCGGCATTTCTTTGGGTTTTCATCTAGGCGTTTGGTGCTGGCGTGGTGTGATTTTCATGTCGTCAATGTGCGGCCTCAGGGTTACTTGTATCACCTTTTGCCCTGCACTCTCTCTTCTCCGACCTACCTCCACTTGCTAGACGCACCGCGTTCTTCCTTCCGTTCCTTCATTCGACGCATTCGGCCTTCTGTTCATTCCTTCTTCTCCCATTCACGCTCCGCGCTCAGTTTATTTCCATTTTACCATTCACTCGCGCCACTGGCCTCAGTATGATTTCTTAACTCCCCAACTCACCATACTCCTCCCACAGACCCCCGAAAAGCAGGTATGTAATGAACTTGAACTTCCGCCGGTCGTACATTCTTTCCCACATCGGAACCAAACTGAGGGCCAAGAGCTTGGTGTACGTTTTCGACGCGATTAGGAGTTTCTTTATTGGTTTTGTTTATTTATGGGTTTAGGTTTATACATTAATTTTGGGAGGGTATCGGCGTGTGTTGTCGTCTTTTCTGTATGCGCGGAGGTATACCGCTCTCCGATGTTGGCGGATTGCACGCCCCCTTCACTCATCCCCCGGTATTTTTTACGACTTCATCCAGCAAGTTTCAGCTCACCCACTTGTCATTTTTATTATTTTTGACTGCATGCCAGCACATGTGGCTATTTGCTGCCACAAGATAGTTCCTGTCCCTTCTGCCAGGCACCCGTCGTATACGGTTATTTTAGTTTCGGTTCCTGGGCGTCGGTCAACGTCTCGGTACTTATTGAAATCTATTAACAGCGTGGAGGATCTCACCCGTGATACTTTTATTCTCGGCCAGCGCACTGCCCGCAAGAGGCGGTTCTTATTCAGAAAGTCAGTACCAGCCAGACGCCAGGGAAAGGGTTTGAGTTTCTCCTGGAATCTCGGCAGTTGTGGTTTCTGATACCGAAGTCTTATATCTTTGGACTGAGCTTCTTTTCCGCATTCCACACTTTTTTCAGCTCCACAGAATGCCCTTATTTTTCACCTTACAATGCACTCCCTTTTCGATATATTTCATACCGAATTTCGTTCACTTCGGGTTCAAATACAGCTGTTACAACCCGGTTACGAAAAACAAGTAGTGGATGCCGCGGGTGACCATCATTGGATCGTAACATTTTTGGGAGCGGGGAACTTTTGCTCCTTTCCGGTTCCTGACAGGCTGCGGATTGTTGTAGGTGACGCAGTGACTCGTGGAGATGGGATCCTGCAAGAAGCGCAGCTGGCCGATGATATTGGACAACAACAGATGGCCGCCACAGCTCTGCTGTCTTCTACTTTTTTCCCCCTCTCAACTGGGCTCTCATATTGGGTGGGAATGTTTGTAATGACGGAATGGAAATTCACCATGATCAAGTAGTATCCTCCCTTTTGTTTGCGACACTTATTTTGGTGCAGAACATTAGCAGATGCCTATTTTTGCAAGAGGTGTTCAGATCACTGATCTGGCACACAGATAGGCCCCGTGAAGCTCCCGCCAGGGGTCGTCCGGGCAAAATCCCAAATCCGGCCGTAAAAAAGCTTATCCTCGGGTGTACTTTGGGCCTAAAAAAGCTTATACCGGACAAGGGTCATCACGTGTTCCCCCCAAAAAACCGCTCTCCAGCGCGGCTGCGCCGCGCTGGAGAGCTCACAATTATCAGTTACATTAAATAGCTTTAGCTTTAATCTTGAGTGTTAATTTTATCTCCTTCGACACGTCGCCGCCCGATCTAGTCAGGGCTGTCCAGCATTTTGCAGTGTAGGGCTTCGGAGTCCGATGTATCGATCCTTTTTCGGCCCGCTCAAACGCATTGGGGCCAATATTGAAAAGAAGATGTTCCACTCTTGCGTGGGTATGGTCGGAAGATGGCCTAAAAAAGCTTATCCCTGGACAAGGCAACCGGATTTTGGGCCTAAAAAAGCTTATGTTTGGACAAGGATTTTCGAAATTTTCGCCCTAAAAAAGCTTATTTTCCGGACGACCCCTGGCGGGAGCTTCACGGAGCCTACACAGATCAACACACGTGATCGACCCTCCCCTACCAAATTGGGAAGCACGCCATTCGCCAACACTCGCCACTCGCGACTTACGCACGCCGCAGTCGCCGACGTTCCGCCGCCTGCAGCAGCAGCACGCCGCGCCGGAGGACTTTGCAATGTCGCCGACGAGTGCGACCCCGAGCGCGGACGATGACGCGCAGCACCTGCTGGACAACTGGTGCAATACGCTGAGCAACGGGCTGCCGCTGGACGGGGTGGGCGCGAGCATGGGGTGGAGCGGGTGGCCCGGCGCGTCGGAGGCGTCGGGGTGGGTCGGCATGGCGCCGATGCTCGGCGCGAATCCGAAGCAGCAGCTGCCTGTGATTTCGGGCGACGATTCGAACTTGCAGCACTGGGAGGCGCTGGTGAGTCAGATATATCGGGGGCCGTAGGGTTTTTTTTTTGTTGTTCAGTCTCGTGCATACGTGTTAGCCCGTCTATGTATGTACTTTGTATTTGTACAATAACTAGCAGTTAGCCCGTGCTACGCTACGGCCGCAACATCGAACAGGGACTCCGTGTTCATAAACCTCTTTCCCTTCTGGCGACTGAAGGCACCGCTCGTTGTGAACCTTTGGTTCACTCCTCGTGGTCTCATTTTCGGTTTCAAATTCATGTTCAATAATGGTTTTGGCCATCGGTGAGCCTGACAGACTTTTTTCTTGCTTTGTTTACTCAGTTTTGGGTAGTAAAATGTATTAGTTGATTCTTTCTGCATATTGCTGCTTCTGCCAGCCAATGCCGGATTGAACGACAACCTGTCTTCGTGTGAAATTCAGCTTCACATTGTGCCTCGGAAACAAACAATTTATTGGTGAACATTTTATTGCTCTGTATGTCATGTTGTTCAGTGTGCTCTCACTGATTATTTAAATTACCTTCATTCACTTTGATGTTGGTCCTGTGTTCGGCTGGAAGTATTAGATATTCAACATGCCAAACAATTGCTTTGAATTCTTTTTAAAAGCTCAATCTTCATCTAGCCCAGCTCTCTCCGTGTTGCCCTAATCTTTGAGGATCTCCTTCGTTTTGTCTCGGGTATCTCGGTCATGTTCTTGGACTAAGTTAATCGGGATCCCCTGTTCAGTGCATCGTTCACGATTCTGGGACCTTCTTAAACTTTTCTGCCCGATGCACGGTTCAGTTGAAAACCTTTGCACTCACATCTCCTGCCTTTATTTCACCAATGAGTTCCTATGCTCAAGACAATATATCCAAATTAATTGCTTGTGGTCTAATGTATCCAGATGTGACGTTCATGCGACTGGTTGGATGGGTTTGCGCCAATGAAGTCAGTTTTCAACATCTCGACATTTTATCAATAGAACTTCAACAGTCGAGTGGAGCGACTGCGGAATACTCGACATCTCGACAGTTTTTGGTGGAACTGTGGAGCCGGTGACCTCACCCGGGGCTCTGGGAACCAATACACTTATCCCGGAGTCAAATTGTCTTGTCTGGCTCACACAAGAAAAGTGGTCGATTCTTATATAGATAGATATTGAACGGAACTTTATAGGCGACCTAGACTACAGTGGCGCAGGGTGGAGCTGACATTGGGGCTGGGAAAAAGAAGTGAAGTGGCGGTGAGCTTTGTTGTGGCTGTCCGTTTGCGGAGCGACTGACGTCATCGGAGCTCTCTCAGCCAATCAGCTTTATCGAGAGTCAACGGTGGTCGATTGTAATATAGACTAGCAGTTACCCGTGCTACGCCACGGATCTACAGATAATTGAGTCAAGCCTGTACATTTTGAAGAAAAGACATATAATTATTGACGACGCCGCTCAATTGGCTTGATTTTTTTTTTGGCAGGCGGGTATGTACATATGTTATTTCCTTGACTCATTGTCGATCTTCCGCGCTATTTCAAGGCACAGATAGTATTCCTTAGACCCCTTCATTCGTTCCCGATAACTCAGAAGATCCCTACGCCGTCGACGGAAGTCTGATTCATGAACATTTATCACATCAGCAAGTGCACCGATTGAATCTAAATCTTGAGACAGCAAAAAATCCTCTAGACAATGCTCAGGTTCCTGCCCACTCACCACAGTCTGGATGATTTGAGAATCGGCGCTTTGCAGTTTCAATTTCTCTCCGATATTTCTGAGCTTCGCATCGCGCACTTGCTCCATCTGTATAGCCCTGTCCCTGTCCCCTTTCCACGGGACCGTATTTTGGCGGCTAGTTCACGCTGTCTCCCCGCAATAGACTGATGCGAATTGGTCTTAACCTGCGAAATATATGTTGTATTCAACAGGCAGCAGATGTTCAAATATTCATGTCTCCTTCCAAAGTATGCAGGTGGGAGGGTTATCAACATATTGCAATTGCCTCAGACATAGTGCAGTGCACAGCGAGACGTTCAAATGTTCGACTTACCGGTTGGAGAGCTAAAAATGGAGACTCAACATGGTGGAACAAATAGACAATTCACGGCGGTGAGGTGGAGTCGCTGAGAAAATGACATCATGCAGTTATCAGCAGCCAATACGGTCATACCAGACACAAAGTTGTCTTGGTGAGAAAAACCGTTGTGCTTTCGTATATAGATATAGATATTGAACGGAACTCTATGGGCGGCCTTGACGTTGGGGCTGAGAAAAAGAAGTGAAGTGGCGGTGAGCCTTGTAGTGGTTGTCCGTTTGCGGAGTCCCTGATGTCATTGGAGTCAGCCAATCAGCTTTATCTAGAGTCAACGGTGGTCGATTCTTATATAGATAATATTGTACGCAGATAAATGGGCTTCGATCGTTTACGTATGGCTCTTCCTGTGAGGCGTAGTTGTTTTGTTCGTGTATGCTTTACATAATTCTGTTCGAGACCACCAACAAAGAAACGGATAATTCTTTTTGGAAACCCGGTTTCCAAGAGAAACCCCGTCAATCATTTGTCTCTTATTTGGAAACCCGGTTTCTGGGTTTCTCTGAGCCGGTGTCGGCCGGTACGCTCCCAAAAAGGAAGTTTCCACGACCGGCTACGAAATCCCATTAAGGACGCCAAGACAATGTGCGGTCCAGCGTATCCAAGAGGTTAACCGAACGCCTCGGCCAGTGAACAAAATTAAGTCAGGATTGCATGGGCGATGTTGGCGCTGGGGAAGTGCCTGGCGTCGCGCGTCAACTGGTATCGCACTGCCCATCATGAACATGTGACCGTGGATCAATATCGGTCTGAACGTGAATTCGCTCACTACTCGATGGATAGGGTTGGACACGGGTATCGGGTCCATGCGCGGGTTTGGGCCCGAGGGTCGGACGGGTCCGGGTCCGGGTTGAGAATTTCAACCCGTCGCCATACCGTGTACCCGCGGGTTTTCGGCCCATAACGAGCTTACTTGCAGTCGGTCGCCTTCGGCCATGTACAACATCAAATATACGGCTAGTTGAATTTCAGAACTAGTACAAATGGGATGAAATAAGTGAGGTGAGTGACGAAATCCTGAACAGATCCTCAATTTTGCTGTGCACGGACGCATTTTTTTTATCGCCGTCCGACTGTGTGCACTCCTAAGAAGCATAAGCGTGCGGAAGTAGAGGGCGACCACGAAGTTATTGAGATCTCGGATTAGTTAGTATACTAGGGGAATTGAATTTTATTGTCTGAGATTCATTTTGGGAACGGGCGCTAAATTCATCGAGCCTGATTGATTGGCAGGTTTTTATAAATAAAAAGAAAGACTATAGCGAGGTTCAAAACCCAGACCTAACGAGAACGTCCTACATACATCCAACTGGGCCACACAGCAACAGATATACACTGGAATACCGCGGGTAGACCTGCCGGGTTTGAGGTACCGCGGGTGACCCGTGCGGGCTCAAGGCCCGTGGGTCGGTCGGGTACGGTATTGCCGGACCCGGGTCCGGGTCGACCTTTGAGTACCCGCGGGTGGACCCGTGTCCAACCCTATCGATGGATAAGGCTGATGGTGCGCTCCCTATATTTTATCTACATTCCTTACCCTCTCGGCATGGTATTGGGCCATTTAGAAACTAACACTAAGTAGTGCGACACACCCGTGTTATTTCTTCGTTCTACTAGGCGTCAATAAGTGCGTTGTTGATGATTATTGACACGTCCATCACAGATTACCAAAGCGCACTATGATCTTGCAGGTGATTGCGCCATGGATCTATTGAGCGCGCTGTTTTAGGTTATTGATCTGGCTATCGTTCTCCCCAAAATGTTTTCAGTAATCACAGACATTCACAAAACATTCATGTAAATGCATGCTATGCAGGACTGACTCTTGTGCGTCTGAAAATGCATGGGAACAGCGGTAAGTTCCCTTGGCTTGGCATCGGCCTGGACCGGCGCAGCACGGCGCTCCCGGTGGGGTTGTCAAATAGAAAAGCTGTGGGGGTCCTCTGATTCCAGGGGTTTCTGTTGGAAACCGGGTTTCCAAATAGAATTATCCCAAAGAAACAGGTCACTTGGCCGCACCGTCGGTGAGTCAGCGCAATAGTCAGCACTACTCAGCGCTCAGCAGTTAGCAGAGAAATTGTGTCGGCATCGCCGTGGCGAAGCCCGCGACTGCTCTTGATTGGTAACGAAATTACAAGTTCAGCGTTCTTGATTTATAAGGAAACCCAAGTTCAGCGTCTTGATTTGTAAGGAAAACCAAGTTTAGCGTCACGTTTCCAGCCACGCATGGTCCCGCTTAGGAACACCGGTTTGGGGAAGTATCCCGGCATACTACAGGTATTATGTACGCCATTAATTCAACGCCGTCGTGAAACCAGGCCGAATGACCGAGCGGACCACATGACCTGCATTAACCCGACATAAATTGAACGTCCATGGAACGTCTATTAGCAACTCAACCTCTCTCTCTCAATAATGACTATTACTCAAAACGCATCTGACCCTCTCGTCGTGGTGGTTGGTGTAACAGGCAACCAGGGCGGTAGCGTCGTCAAAGCCCTGACAGAGTCCGACAAACCGTATCGCATCCGCGGTCTCACTCGCGACGTGACAAAACTAGCTGCGCGCGAGTTTGTCGCACAGGGTGTCGAGATGGTCAGCATTTCGCTCAGTGCGGATAATGCGGATGCGGTCAAGAAGGTTTTCGAGGGAGCCAATGTCGTTTTTGTTGGTGGGCCGCTTTCGCATAGCATGCACGAACTCATTAGCCCGCCAGGTCGTGACCAATTATTGGGAGCACCTCGACGTGAAGAGAGTATGTGCTCAAAATTATCATGCGAAGATATTTTCATTTGACACGAGAATATTCGCCCTTAGGAAGTTGCCGAGGCGAAGATGCTGATTGACGTTGCGAAAGCAGTCGGAGTTGGCCGGTTTATTTGGTCTGGCCTCGAGTCTGTGATCAAGGTTTCTAACGGAAAGTACTCGAATGTTCACTTCTTCAACGGCAAAGGGGAGATTACAGAGTATGGGCGTAACTCTGGGATCCCGTTCATTAATGTCCAGTCTGGGTGGTACGCGTCGAACTTCTATAAGCTCGATGCAATGAAACCCAAGCGCTTGGCGGACGGGACGTACAAGCTCTCCTTGCCAGTGGGGCCAAACACCATCCTGCCAGTGATAGATACGGCGCACGACTACGGCCTCTTCGTGCGCGAAGCGATAGAGTCTCCTGAATTTGGCCCCGGTTCCGAAATTCTCGCCTCCGGAGAAGTTATTTCTATCAGCGACATGGTTTCGCAGCTCGCCGAGAGTGAGTGTCTGCGAAGCTTCTTTCAGCCGGCTGCAGACTGATTTATCTGTCAAGTCACCGGAAAAAAAATTGTGTTTGCTTCGATCAGCGACGCGGACTTCATAAAGGCCACGGGCTTCCCTCACAGCGTCGCGCTAGAAGTCCTCGAGAGTATGAAATACTACGAAGAATTTGGATGTACGTACATATTACCCGGTCTCGTGTCTTCCAAAAATAATTTTCGTGGGTTTGCAGATTACGCTGGGAAAGACACTGCGCCAAGCCGCTGGTATCTCGCCCGGCCCACGCGCACCTGGGCCGAGTATGTTAAACTACAGCTGCAGCCAGGTGGACTAACATTCGAGTGAAACGGGAACGAGCGACGAGAGGGTTGTACATTCCAGTAGTGTATATTGCTCTGCGTCCCCTCAAAGGAGGGATGAATCTGAAAGAAATTATGCACGGTGGCCGACGGCTTGGTCTAAAAAAGGTTGGCAGCGTGGACATGAGAAATGAGCCTTGTTGTGGTGCCAGTATCGACCGCAAAGTGAGTACTAGAATGCAAGTAATCGCGCATCGCAGCTAGTAATTGAAGTTGGGCCAAACTAATTTACTAAGCGTTGGTTGTATTCCATTACCGAGCTCATATCAAACCTCCTATAATGATTCATACTGGTTCGGATGCGAATGTTTTTTCTGTGTGCCTCGATGTACATTCTGGGAAGACCTTGCCTTGCGCTTCGATGCCCGGGGCAGCACTATCTTCCTCCAATTAGGTTCTCTCAGGTCGTCGTCGTCGCCGCCGCATGGGGTCGTTGGATCCAGTGCGTCTTGGAGAACTTTACAGATGTTATACTGATTCACGAGTAGCACTGGGAGGCACGTCTAGTCCCAAATACGCTTTGTGCCCACGCGTCGGTTCTGGTATGTGTCCGCGGCGTTGCTTATATGCCTGGAATAAAATGCGTATCTGGCATTCAGGTTTTCGATTGGCTATGCACACTTGACCAGGAGGTGCGCGTCGTACATGCAGATTTTATACATATGACCGCGGCCCTGGCCAATTAGCACCATCCTATTTGTGCTGCAGAGAACTTGGACAGAAAAAAAAAGGAATGACCCAGCCCCAAGTTGAACGGGGGGGGGGTCTCCTACATATTATGTAGGTGTGACCACTGGGTCTCTGTGTGCTTTTGGCTGGGGTTGATTACCCCAAGGTTTTTTGTGCCTTTATTGCTCGACCGCATGTCTGGGAGCCGACAAATTGCATGGGTGCAGATTGAACATTGCTCACTGAACTGAACGAGGATGTTTTGGATAATCTGATACTGCTATCACGCACTGACTTGATCTGTGCGCCTTCCTTTCAATCGGAGGGCCTGTTCATCAGCTTCGGACGGAATGAAAAGACAGCTCCGGGTCGCCTACCTGGTCCTCGCACACCTCCATGTCTTTCTCAGATTCAGCACACAAAATTGTCGCGCCTAAAATTCATGGAAAACTTCCTCTTCAGGTCCGGCGCTGTAGAATGAAGACGTCATGGTCAAGAGCTCACTGCTGCAAATATATTATTGTGAGCCGTGTGGACACCCAAAATAATACACAAACAAGTGGCACTGCGAGTTGGCCCCTCATACTCGCTCTGAACATGGGGATACCGGAGAGCCCTTCCGCCCCCTTCCGCAAACCCCAGGTTTTGACGTATTCTAGGAGCGCAAACATGCTAAACAATGAATAGACTATTTTGTGGCAGTATATAAGCTTTGGAGAATTTTTCTTGTATGGAATGGAACTGACCTATGCAATTCGAATGCAGACCTGAAATTTTGTGTCTGAAGCACATATCATGGCAGAGATCTTTTAACATATTTTCAGCAACACTCAATAAATTCTCTTCTCCGTGGGACGGATGGGTCTCAGAATACTCCAACCCATTGGGCGAGTGTAGTCAACGTGCCGAAGTATGTTGGGCTTTTGTTGATCCTATCAAGCATACTGGTTCACTGTGTTTTCGCGCAATAAAGGGCGTTCAGCAGCGGGTCAAAACATTCAGAGAGAATTTACACTATACCGATAGGCATTATCTTTTTCTTTTGGCCGAAGGATGGAATATAAAAGTATCCCTCTTAATTATTAAGCATAGCGGAGTCACCACTAAGTTCAGCGGCAACCTTGCATGTGATTTGAAGTAAAGACATGTGCAGGACGGAAGTCTTCTCCGTATTTTAGTAAATCCAATGTTGCTCTTGTGTTGCTCCAGTAGATAAACGAACCAAACTGCTCCGGGGTGGATGGCATGTGAAAAATGAACTGCAGCCGGATGAAGCTTACGCACCCATCATTAATCAGCCAAGATCTGAGGGACCGGTCAACAGACGGACTATATCATCAAGTAGACCTGGTTCCTAAGTCCGGAACCAAGAATTCACGGAATGCAGAATCCCTCGTTTACCGCTTTCATTTTGTGTGCTTTTTTTTTTTTTTTTGCGAGAGATACGGAAAGACCCGTATCATTTTTGTGGCTGTTCCGAGATGCTCCGAGGCGCTTAACTCCGAGTTCCACCACTGTTCCCGAGACAAGCAGCTGCATGGTTGACCCATATCTGTGCGTACCGTCTACTTTCCATTTGTTCACAAAGCGCCTTTCGAATTTCAGTCGCTGCTTCAAAAAAGCGGCTGTATGTACTTACTGGGTAATCCGTCGTGATCTTAGCACTTTCCCGTTTACTTTCAAGTTGACAAGAGAGTATTCTAGGAATAGCAGACGCGGACCATCTGCCAGAGAGCTCATATTTCTATACCTTGAAAGGCACTGGGGTTGGTTCATTTGAACCCTTAGTGAGTGGAAGAAAAAAAGTGCGATCCCAATGCGTGGTCCAGGCTCGAAGCAAACGAGCATTATCTGTTTATTTCTAGTATAGAACATGTCCTCATTATGTATCAAGTTCCAGATGCGGAACCGTTTGCTACCAGGCCGTTTCCCTCCTACCTTAAAACCTAAATACATGGGTCGGATTTCGACGAGTTGAATAAAAGATCATCGACACGAAGGCATGGCCCAGGCTCGATTCGAACGAGCTACTTCTACTTGTAATTCATTGTTTCAATGGACAACGTTTGCGGACGCGGACCATCCGCCACTAGGCCTATATTTCTTTACCTTGAAACTCAGCTGGATTGGCATCATTTTAACCTAATACATGAAAAAACTAACTCCTCATCATTGCCCTATGACCTAGGCTCGAGCATCTTCTGCTTACATCCAAACAACTTGAAAGTTAGCAGATGCGGACCTCCCCTTTGCCTCTCTACCTACTAACTCTGCTAACCAGAGCTGAAATTAAGCGAGTTCAGAGTTGAATAAAAAAATAGCATTAGGCACAAATTATTGCCCCAGGCCCGATTCGGACTAGCTACTTCTGCGTTACCGGTGGTGACCGATATTTACCAGGGCCTTTCTCTCTCCCAACGTTTTAAACTCTGTTAGACATAGATGAATTCGGAACGAGTTGAATAATCAATATTCTGAACAATAAGCCCTATCAACTTATTTAATACATGTAGACACAGACCATCCGCCACTGGGCCTACATCTTCATAGCCAGGGACTCAGTGACGTTGTTTGATTTCGACGAGATGAATAATAAAATGTTTCTCCTTTCCAAGGGCTTTTATTATGGTGATTACATGTCAACGAGCTGAAGAAAAAATGTTCCGAGGCAAGAGGTGCTTCGCATAGCGCCACGTCGGACCTGCGTCGGCATTGCGCACATTGGACCTGCACCGGACATCGCATCATCGCGTCGCATCGCCGTGCACCCGTAGCTGCACAGCAGCTCCCCTCTGAGAGAATCCGCACGGAAAACCACACCCCACCTCAAAATGGTGAGAGCGCGGGAACGCGCGAAAGACACCGAATTGCGCGGTAAGAAAAAATGAGAAAGAACAGAAGAGAACCACACACGGCCAGTTCCTGCTCGCTCGCGAAACGCTCATGTTCCGGGGGGGGGGGGGGGGGGGGGGGGGGGTAGTGAGCATGACGACAACAGGGAGAAGGAAGAGCGAAAAAGGAGGGGCGGGGCGGGGCGGGAGAACGGATGGGATGAGGATGAGGTGAGGTGGAGACGACTGGGATGGGGACGGAGAAGGAGCGAAGGGAGCCTGGGTGGGCGACGCGCAGAAAGCATGGGGGGAGGAGGACGGAGGACGTAGACGGCTGAGGCGCGCTGATGGAGGTGGTGCGGAGAACGCGGAATTGAGAGAACGGAGGCGGGCGAAGATGGAAGTGGGGGGAGGGGAAGAAGCGGGAGAACGAGCGCGCTGCTTGGGATAGGGGAGGGGAGGAATGGGGCGAAGGAGAGCGGGACGTGTGGTGTGGAGGCTTAGGAGATGTGGGCTCAGAGGAGGGAGGGAGCAGCACAGGGCGGTATGGCGGACGATCGGGCGGACCGATTGGTGGGAAGGGGGAGGGAATAACGAAGGAAAGCGGGGTGAGCGAATGAACAAGGCGTTGCGACGCAGCTAAATACAGCGAGATGACGGTCTTGGCGTTGGGGCTGGAGTTGGGGCGAGGACTTGTTGGACCTATGCGGGTATGAAGTTAGCTGGCGATACAGAAAGGGGTGCGCAGAAGCGTGGAGCGAGAGAGCGAAGGATGGAGGACGACGGAATGGAAGGTGCGGGGAGAGGTAGCCCACCTCGTCGCTCGAGAGCGGCCTCGACGTCGGCGATAGTACTCCAGCAGTGCGCTGGGGATATATCATCAGAGTAACAGAAAAGCAAAGCACACGAATGCAAGACGAGCTTCCCGCCAACGCGCTCGCCGTACACCAGCACCGTGCTCTGGTCCACCACGATGCGCCGGGGGAAAGGGAGGGTCTCGGCTTTAATCCCAGCGAGGACGCAGCTGCGCGTAGGCCAGGTGACTGTGGGCCATCGATGAAGGCCGAGACCGAATGGGAGTTGGATGGAGGGCATGGTAGCGGATCAGAAATCAGGAGTGCCAGATTGGGTGATGTTTCACACGACATAAATTCACCTCGTTGGGTGTATAAATTCAGAGCGTCAGATGTACAATTTATATTCTTGGTACCCCTACCACTCTCCATGGTAGGCCACTGGATTCGGCAATTAAACGCGGTATTTAAATGATGTCAACCTTGGATTAAAAATTCTATTTAAACAACCCGTTTAAAAATGGGTTTAAATGTTTAAATACGCGTGGGGTAGAATTATCTATCGGAATCAACATTCTCATGAGAACTACATAGCATTTAAACATCCACCGCAGTCCGGTTCATTGGCGCCGGTGGCCGATGTGCCACTCCGACTCGGGGTATGCCACCACGTGGGATTTAATGTAGGAGCACTTGAAGCTTCAAGGTTGTGGTGTGCATTTGTGAAGTCCCTTGGGCTCAAAACTTTCGGACTAACAGACGGGTGGAACTGGTAGAGAATTTGATCACACAGCGGACAGCGTTAATTAACGAGACAGCCGCCGATCCGGTTGAAAAGGCATCTCCTCGTCTCAGAGCTCGGACTTGTCCGATCTCCATTTCCAAGAGTACTGCTTACATTTTCCGATTTTTCCATTCTAACTTTGAATGGGAGCCTAATGTTGACGCTGAATCTTCGCTATCAGTGCGAAATCAAGCTCGCTGTCATCTGGCTGTCACTGCAGAAGCGCCGCTCCCACGTAAGTACTGCACCCGAACAGTGCGGCGACCACGCATCGCCACTCCGAGCACCTATCCTCCGGCTCAGCGACAGGCCTGAAAATCCGACTGATCTGCATTTCGAATAGGACTACTGCAGCTCATTCGGGAGTAAAGCTCGTTGTCAGTTGGCTGCTGTCGCCGAAGCGCCACATCAATCTGAGTTCGACCTTCACGTAAGTAGTACTGCGCGCGAACAATGCGGCCAGCCACTTCCCCGGATCTGCCCTCACAGCCTTGTGTCCAATTTAAAGTACAACGTGTCCAATGCATGTTTCTCCGACACTTCCTCTTAACCACGCCTGTGTTCCTGTGAAACTCCCAAGTCTACTGCAGCAGTATATCCTTTTTGGTCAGTTCTGTCTCCTATGTGACCTTTGGCACTGGCTGATATAGTGCTGTTGTCCATACATAAGATTTAGAATGGCTAGTGATTTGTTCTCGAGCGGGCATCACACAACAATCCATGGTGTGAATCACATCAGTTGCCAATCTTGACTAACTCCTCTGCAGGGGGTACCGGAGGGCCAGGTGGCAATGGGGGTGGCAATGGGGGTGGCACTGGGGGTGATGGTGGCAATGGCGAGGGCCCGCAGTTCAATGTGTCGGGTGCTGAAAATTGGAATGTCACGGTCATTGGTGGTAAATTACTGCAATATATTGTCAAAAGCTGTTCCTGATAGTACACACCAGATCTTCGCATCAATCAAGAAGCTAAGAACCACTCCTTGCATGCTATGAGGCAGAAGGACCACAAACTTTGTCCTCTGCCAGTGTCTTCATTCACAGGACGAAAGGACACTCTTCAGGAGATGCACCAACACTTTGACTCTGATCAAGGATCTCAGCACATCTTTGTCTTGCATGGCCTCGGGGGTTCTGGAAAAAGTCAGCTTGCTTTCAAGTTTTTGCAAGACTCCCAAGCACACCATTGGTATGAATAAATTTTCATAAATTTTACAAATGTGTCACACCCAATTTCTAGCTTCTCTGAAATATTCTATATTGATGCCACAAGTGAACAGACAATCGAAACTGATCTGAAGATTGTTGGCCCTGCAGTGGGTGGTGGATCAGCTGAAGCGAGTCTGCACTGGCTTGCAGACAAACAAGAAGAGTGGCTTCTCTTGTTTGACAACGCTGATGATGTCAAGTTGGATATTTCGAAATTCTTCCCTCGCTGCACCTTTGGCAACATTTTAATCACAACTCGCAACCAAGAACTTTGCATTCATGCCAGTGCAAGCTCGAGGGTGTCAGATATGGAACCTGAAGATGCAAAAGACTTGCTCTTGCAGTTGGCTTACCAAGGCAGGAGTGATAAGCAAGAGAAACTCAGCAGCAATGTACAACAGAAATTGGCATTAGCTATTGTGAAGGTCTTTTCTTTCAGGTTTTCCATGATGCATTTCAAACTGATCCATGACACAGGAACTCCATTGCTTTGCTTTGGCTGTCTCCCAAGCAGGCGGTTATATTCATGCCCGTGGCAAATTAAGTGGATATCTGAAACTCTATCAAAGCCACTGTGATGAGTTGCTGCAACGTGTAGAGATTCAAAGACAGAACCAATATGGTCTAGCTGTATATGCAACATGGAATTTAAGCTACAAGAAGCTTAGCTCACCTGGGAGAACCATGTTGCAGATTTGCTCGAGGCTACATCACGAGAGCATCTTGGAAGAAATGTTTGAAAAAGCATCAATGTCTCAGCAGGACCTCAATGATTCTGAGTTGCAGAGGAAAGTGACCCAGCTTTTGACTGAGCTTGGAAAGCAGGATGGGAACTGGAATTCTTTGGTCTTTGATGGAGTGATGGGGGAACTTGAATCATATTCCCTCATTGAACGGGACAGACAAGATGACTATTCATCCCCTGGTACAGCACTGGAGTGGCACCACCATAGAAACAAACAGACATTTCATGCAGAAATGTGTGCTTGCTATGATTGGCCTGTCAATTTCCTGGAGTTTTGAGGATGAAGACTACAAGTATCGACATAGACTATTACAGCATGTTACCAGAAGCATGGACTCAGTAAACAGGGAGGAGATCTGCCCATTTGTTGCAACTCATATTGGACGTGTATTCTTTGAAGGGGGCCGCTGGAAGGATGCAGAGGCACTCTATGTAGTGATGATGGAGATGAGTAAGTGTGCACTGGGAGAGGAGCATCCAAACACCTTGATGGACATGGCCAATCTCGCATCCACATATCAAAAGCAGGGCCGCTGGAAGGATGCAGAGGCACTCCAGGTGGTGGTGATGGAGAAGAGGAAGCATGTGCTGGGAGAGGAGCATCCACACACCTTGAGCAGCATGTCCAGTATTGCATTGACATATTTGGACCAGGGTCGCTGGAAGGATGCAGAGGCGCTCTTTGTGGTGGTGATGGAGATGAGTAAGCATTTGCTGGGAGAGGAACATCCAGACACCTTGGTGAGCATGAATCTTGCATCCACATATTGGAGCCAGGGCCGCTTGAAGGATGCAGAGGCACTCAAGGTCATTGTGATGGAGAGGAGGAAGCATGTGCTGGGAGAGGAGCATCCAGACACCTTGATGAGCATGGCCAATCTTGCATCCACATATTGGAGCCAGGGCCGCTGGAAGGATGCAGAGGCACTTGACATGCTGGTGATGGAGATGAGCATGCGTGGGCTGGGAGAGGAGCATCCAGAGACCTTGAGGAGGATAGCCAATCTTGCATGCACATATAGGCACCAGGGCCGCTGGAAGGATGCAGAAGCACTCGAGGTGGAGGTGATGGAGATGAGAAAGCGTGTGCTGGGAGAGGAACATCCAGAAACCTTGATAATCATGGCCAATCTCTCGTCCACATATTGGCACCAGGGCCGTTTGAAGGATGCAGAGGCACTCGAGGTGCCGGTGATGGAGATGAGGAAGCGTGTGCTGGGAGAGGAGCATCCAGACACCTTAATGAGCATGGCCAATCTTGCGTCCACATATTGGAGCCAGGGCCGCTGGAAGGATGCAGAGGCACTTGATGTGCTGGTGATGGAGATGAGCATGAGTGGGCTCGGAGAGGAGCATCCAGAGACCTTGAAGAGCATGGCCAATCTTGCATGCACATATCGGAACCAGGACCGCTGGAAGGATGCAGAGGCACTTGAGGTGGTGGTGATGGAGATGAGGAAGTGTGTGCTGGGAGAGGAGCATCCAGACACCTTGAAGAGCATGGCCAATCTCGCATGCACATATCGAGACCAGGGCCTCTGGAAGGATGCAGAGGCACTCGAGGTGGTGGTGATGGAGATGATGAAGTGTGTGCTGGGAGAGGAGCATCCAGACACCTTGAAGAGCATGGCCAATCTCACATGCATGTATCGGGACCAGGGCCGCTGGAAGGATGCAGAGGCACTTGAGGTGGTGGTGATGGAGATGAGGAAGCATGTGCTGGGAGAGGAGCATCCAGACACCTTGAAGAGCATGACCAATCTTGCATGCACATATCGGGACCAGGGCCGCTGGAAGGATGCAGAGGCACTCGAGGTGGTGGTGATGGAGATGAGGAAGCATGTGCTGGGAGAGGAGCATCCAGACACCTTGAAGAGCATGGCCAATCTTGCATGCACATATCGGGACCAGGGCCGCTGGAAGGATGCAGAGGCACTCGAGGTGGTGGTGATGGAGATGAGGAAGCGTGTGCTGGGAGAGGAGCATCCAGACACCTTGAAGAGCATGGCCAATCTCGCATGCACGTATCGGGACCAGGGCTGCTGGAAGGATGCAGAGGCACTCGAGGTGGTGGTGATGGAGATGAGGAAGCGTGTGCTGGGAGAGGAGCATCCAGACACCTTGAAGAGCATGGCCAATCTCACATGCACATATTGGGACCAGGGCCGCTGGAAGGATGCAGAGGCACTCAAGGTGCCGGTGATAGAGATGCAGAAATGTGTGCTGGGAGAGGAGCATCCTTCCACCTTGACGAGTATGGCCAATCTCGGGTGCACATATCGGAAACAGGGCCGCTGGAAGGATGCAGAGGCACTCGAGGTGGTGGTGATGGAGATGAGGAAGTGTGTGCTGCGAGAGGAGCATCCAGACACCTTGAAGAGCATGGCCAATCTCGCATGCACATATCGGGACCAGGGCCTCTGGAAGGATGCAGAGGCACTTGAGGTGGTCGTGATGGAGATGATGAAGTGTGTACTGGGAGAGGAGCATCCAGACACCTTGAAGAGCATGGCCAATCTCGCATGCACGTATCGGGACCAGGGCCGCTGGAAGGATGCAGAGGTGTTCGAGGTGGTGGTGATGGAGATAAAGAAGTGTGTGCTGGGAGAGGAGCATCCAGACACCTTGAAGACCATGGGCAATCTTGCGTGCACATATGGGTACCGGGGCCACTAGAGGGATGCAGAGGCGCTCAAGGTGGTGGTAATGGAGATAAGGAAGTGTGTGCTGGGAGAGGAGCATCCAGACACCTTGACGAGCATGGCCAATCTCATGTGCACATATGGGAACCAGGGCTGCTGGAAGGATGCAGAGGCACTCAAGGTGTGTGTGTTGGGAGAGGAGCATCCAGACAGCTTGATGAGCATGGGCAATCTGGGTGCCAATGATGACCGTGGCAAAAGTGGGTAGCAGAACATCCTCTACTAGTCTGTTAGTTACCGCACCATCATAAGTGGTAGGCAACATTATTATATAAGCAGCCCACATGCGCCAATTTAAAGATGTGACACCAAGGTGAAGCCACCTCTTCGATGCATTATATCTCTAAATCATAGATCCAACCAACATTTTGAATGATATAGTGGACTTGTACTTGATGTACTCCACTGTTTTCCATTTTCTCAATCTCGGACCCTTTTTTTGGCGGAGAAAGGGCCGAATTCAATGGTGCCTCCATTTTGCCAACTGAAGCACTCAGAAGACACTGTAAATGTTTTATGTGTGATCCTTAACTGCTACAGCAAGTTTCAAAGGATACTGGGGTGGTAATCGCATCCAGCCCAGCAAAATGCACAAAATGAGACATGTTGTTTGGTTATGCATTTGTGATCGTTACATACTAAGTTTGGCAACCGGTTATTGGGGCGCGGTAACTAACAGACTTTAGTGAATGAGGTATGAGTTTGAATCACTAAAGCATCTGGCTAGAGAGACTACTCTACTATTATATTTGTTAATCACTGTTCTCAATCATCTGCTCCTTGCCCCGAACAATTTTTGGTAAGATATAACTCTGTTGATACTTCACAGTTCCAATACCTCTCTTGAATGCCTCACTTCCCTGCTAGACTATAATGCAGCTGTTATTTGCATCCTTGGCAAGAGTGGGCGGCTGAACATCCTATGGTGATTAATCTCGAGAACTGTCTTTTACATAGAAAATTTTCAGTACTGCCAGAACAAATATGTTATTAGCTCCACTTAAGTTCGGTGGTTTAGACCGTTTTTTGAACTTAGGTTGTACTACATCTTAAACTCTTGAGCTTGCACTTGCAGGTACACCAATGACCAATGGTATGACGACGGTCCTAGGACAAGTTAGTGGGCAAAAGACAACCGGGCACTAGATACACCAGTTGAAGAAAACACCTAAACGCTGGCCAGCAGTGACGATGTAGAAGCCTTGGACAGGCTCTCCAAGATTGGCAAATGTGATTTCGGAGGGATGGGGAATGTGCGAGGTGACATGGGCAGGCTGCGCTGGAGATGATACAGGCACAGCGGCCCCAAATGGGCGCGGCTTTCCCTTGGATGCACCTTTAGAACCGGATCCTGCGGTGGCTTTGGGCATGGACATGGTCTTGGGGGTCATCAGCACGAGCATGGGCAAAGAGGGGGGGGGAAGGGGTTGATGACTCAATCCAGACAAGGTAAAGACTCTCAGTAATGGTGGTGGTGGTATTGTTGGTCATCGTGGCCAGTCTGCCCACACTGTAGTGTATTGAACATTTACATACTAGTCATGATCATCAGTCAACCACAACCAGTCTATCCTATGATTGTAAGCAATCTGGATCTATACTCATTATTTCAATTCAATCCTGGATTCCGTTTGAAATGTGATCTTGTCCTCTCTTCTCAATTCAAGGCCTAAGTGGGTGCCACATCGCCAATATTATTTACTCCGCACACCTGCTCATGCAATATCTTTCTAGTCATCATCTCATGTTGAGACTTCCGGCTGCCTGACCCATTGTTCAAACTAGATAAGTAAGAACTTAAGATGATATAACACCTACGCGGTGTCCTAATGTGTTTTCCCCAGCGTGATGTGGCTCTGGGCATCTGATGTGCCAGGAACTCATATTTGAGGTCCTTACCCAGTCCTAACACACAAAGTTTCTTCTCCTATGTCTTTTTTACTAGTTGCTCCATTCATTCAGATCATGCTTATTGACCCGCACAAGCAAGCTGCGTCCTTTCAAACATTTTTATATCAGATCTCACCTCAGGCTTGAAGTTGAGTTAAGGTATGCCAATTGCAATATCATATGTTGATTTTGTATTGACTTCTAACCGATCTTGCACTTCACAGAAACCATGCAAGTTTGATTTGCCGCCCGAAGGTGCGTCTCAACCATTCACATATTCACTTCACTATTTCTCTTCAGTGACCCCAAAGCAGTTGAAACTATGTATAGGCCAAAGCTCTGAAGGTGTTCGCTTGTGTTGTCTTCAAGTTCATTCGTTCTTTTTTCAAATCTGCGGTACTGGCATGTTCACAGTCAGTTAGACCCGTAGTAATATGTTTAACTGACCAAAAATTAGGGAGCAGTTTTTGGTCCAAACAAGACATTGGTGTTAGAAGACCTTGTGGGAACTTGGCCCAGGGTACAAAGAGCATTTGCTACAGATTTAGACGCTGCGCGTCGCCGCCGCGTCAATGACACAGCCACGCCGCGTCTGTGCCGCGTCACCGCCGCGTCTGCGTGCGTTACTGCCGCGTCAACGCGCGTCACTGCCGCGTCAGTGCGCGTCAGCCCGCGTCACTTTTACCGGACCCGGGAAAATGTGCGTGTGGTGGTCTGTCGTGCATACGAAGACATGGGAGTAGATGTCAAGGAATGAATCAAAGGTTTCACAAAAAATCCAGTGGTGGGAACGGATTTCCCGGATCCCGCGTCAAATTCTGCAACTGACGATTATTGATTAGAATGCTGCTAACGAAAACGGACGGGAGCCGCTCACTGATACTCTCATCCAACTTCAAGTCTTCGGGCAATTCAAATGAAGGGTTTTCGACCTGGATATCGGGGGGTCTGTATCCAGGATACGGACCCCCCGAGCCGAAAGGGCGCGGAAACAACGCCTGAGCAAGAGGCTGACGGGCTGCGGCATCGGAAGTGCGTGGTGGACATAGTCCTGAATATGAAGAGTGCGGCGGGAAGGGAATATATTTGGCTGGTCGAGAACATGCTGGTCGCTGACAATGCTCTCGAAGTCAGAGGGCCCCTCAAGTTGGATCCGCAGCACGAACACGTTGGGTACCGCTCTAAGACACAGCTCAAGCGCACGGTCACAGCGGATATCAAGGTAGTTGATATTGGCGCGGGATCTCGACAAAAAGATAAGGAGCCGAGGGCTGAAGACAGTGCCGGGGAATCTGCAGGTTCCTACCCAGCCGCAGTTACGAGGTTCATAAGACAGCAGTAGTGATAATTTTTATTTAATACAGAAATGGGTGACCGGTAATATCGGACCGGTGTGACAATATTGTGACTTAACTTTAGGATGAACCTCTCCACGGCAGAGGTTCATCCTAAAGTTAAGTCACATCCTAAAGTTAAGTCACAATATTTGTCACACCGGTCCGATATTACCGGTCACACATTTCTGTATTAAATAAAAATTATCACTACTGCTGTCTTATGAACCTCGTAACTGCGGCTGGGTAGGAACCTGGGGAATCTGACCATCAGGCACCGAAGGTGGGGGAGGGTGATGAGTGAGAGTACCCTATTTACTCTGATGTGTAGAGACTGAAGAAGGACGATACATGATTCTGGCGTCAGATCCTCCCGCACTCCGCTTTTAGACTGCCCACAAGGTCGAATACCCAAAAATGGAGAAGTTGCGGGAAATTCTCGAGGATGTCGATGTGTACACAATTTTCAAGCGTGTGAGAGTTCTTGACGCAAGCCCAAGATTCAACCGGACGGGACGCACGTACGAAGCCGATAGACGCAGTTCTTCCAGCTGAGGAGCGTTGGGAAATGCCACAAATATCTCTGGCCCAAGATCACCCTGGACATGCATAATG
Source organism: Mycena rebaudengoi (assembly GCA_029282285.1). Lineage (NCBI taxonomy): Eukaryota > Fungi > Basidiomycota > Agaricomycetes > Agaricales > Mycenaceae > Mycena > Mycena rebaudengoi. The sequence goes on along the minus strand of JARJCX010000002.1, from coordinate 2,899,975 downwards.
AATTTGCGAAGGCAAAGCAATGGGGCCGATATGGCGCTAATTCCAACGAAATCCGCAGCGGGAACGGCCAGTTCGATGGTCCTGCAGCGGGGGAAGTATACGCAGCAACGACTTGTCCGCGATTCATTGTGATGGACAGCGGGTGACTCCCAGCTTGCATGAACCACAGATCGACAAGGCCCACCCCCGCATCGAGTGACGGCTCCGGGTCCGCTTCGGACGAACTGTGATCAAGAGCTATCGAGCTCCACAGCCCTGGAGTCTCAAGAGCAACAGATCTCCACTGCTGGCATATCTGCGCCAGCAGCAGGGGAGGCTCGCCTGTGGCTGGTCAAATACGCCCTTGGGAGGGTAGAGACTCGAGGAAGATTTTTGAGGTGATCTCGAAAGGGAGGTCAAGAGCTTTCGACTCGGGCCATGGGGGTAGCCTGTTTGAGTGCCCGTTTAGTATCTAGGCGGAACATCCACAGCTGCTAAGCTTAACAGACCTGGGTTTTCGAGTTGGGTGGAGGTAAGGGTGTCCCCATCTAGGCATCGGTGACTTTACATGAAAAGATAAAACATGGGACCCTGAGAAGCGCGGTTCCGGATTCCAGTGATGGGCAACCCCATTCGGAGGGGTTTACCGTTCCTTTGAAAAAGCGGTTCCTCAATACGTAGAATAATCCCGCGGTATGTGTGCAGTTTCCATTGTGATTCCCACGTATCCATCTCAGCAGGGCACATCACACCGACGAGGCAGCACCTCTCCGCAGCGCAGGAAGCATGTACGCGCTCCGCACAGCAACCCCCAACCCGCATCTGCATCCCTACCATCTCCGCATCCACCAGTAAACACCGCGACGCGCCATCCACCAACACCAGTAACAAGGCACATCGGCGGGAGTCGCGACGGTATGCGCGCGCCCCTCGTCTGCGCGCCTTCCGATGGGCTGCCCCGTTTCGCACATCTGCGCCGTCTCCAACCGACTGGCCCCATGTCGTCAGCACCAGCACCAGCGCGCACGCACCCAGCCCCACACCAACACGATCAAACAGGCGCATCGGCGGGAGGAGCGGCGACATGCACATGGCCTCGACACGGCACATGCCCGTGGCCCCGACACGGCGCATGCTTGTGGCCCCGACGCGACACATGCTCGTGGAAGACCGCACGTCGCCTGCTCGTCGCCGTACCAACGAGGAAGCACATCCCCATCCCACCCGCAGCAGTGGCAGCAAGCACGGTGCGGCCCTGACGTCGCCCGCGCGTCAGCACACCGCCAAGGGCGCACCCGCCTCCGCCTTCCGCCATCACACCAACGACGCAGCACGCCCCCGCCCCGTCAGCTAGCGAGCACGCAGAACGCAGCAACAAGCATACCCCCAGTGACGCGCCACCGGACCCCCTGCGGCGCACGCACCGCACCGCACCATCGCTGGTCTCGCTTCCTCGCGACAAGACAAGCCAGAGCCGGCGTCCGCGCGCGCGACAGGCTAGCAAGACACGGGGCGCCGCACCACACAAAACCTCCCCGTTCTCCCGCTTGACCGCACATCCGCTTCCTGCCCGTGAGGCGTGCACGAGCGGCGCGACGGCGGAGGGGTCTATGGGGAGGTGGTGGTTAGTGTGAGAAACGCAGACAGGCGGAAAAAGCAGGAGCCGGGGGTGAGGGAGAAGAGGTGATGTGGAGGAAAGCGCGGCACGAGGAGGGGTACGGGGAAGATGCAGAAATAAGAAAAGAGACGGGGGGAAGGGGGGAAGCGAGGACGGTGCGGACGGAATATGGAAGGCGGGGGAGTGGGGGGCGGGGGAGGGTGGAGGAATGGATGGGACGAGATGGAATGAGATGGTGGAGGCGGGACATGGAGGAAGCGGGGTGGACGCGGAGGAGGGCGGTCGAGGCGCGCTGACGGAGGAGATTGGTGGTCGCGCGGAGAACGCAGGATGGAGAGTACGTGTGCGGGCGGGATGGAGTGGGGGTCGGGGAGGAAGGGAGGGAGAACGCGCGCGTCTTGTAGCAGGGGGGGAGGAAAGTAAATAACCGGGAGCAGCAATGCGATGCGTGGAAGAGGCTGTGGGATATAGCGGGGAGTCGAAGGGGAGGAGGGAGGGAAAAGGCAAGGAGATGCGCGCGCAGAGAGGTTGGGCGGACCGACTAGATGGTAAGGGGAGGGAACGCCGAAAATCAAAAAAAAGTGGGGTGTGCGACATGGAGAGCGCGAAGCATAGGAGGTCGCGGCATAGCAAGCCGCAAAGCAGCGCGTTCCTCTCAAAGCGGGAGCACAAGCAGCCCCGCATCCCGCCCCGCAAAAAACGCAATCCACAAATAAAAATAAAGTCGATGCACCTTATGCAAAGCTACCGCTGCCTTTGCGGGGATGACGACGCCCTCGATGGTGTGGAGCGACAGCGAGGGCAGGCACAAGCGGCCCATGAAGACTTGTGCCTAAGGGAGGGTCAGCGAGGGAGCATGCCAGGACGGAGAAACCCCCGCCTTGTTGTTGTCTGAGAGCATTATCTTGCCGCCCGCGGCAGTCTCGACGTCGGCGATGTAGTCGAGCTTCTCGCAGAGTGCGCTGGGGATAATGGCAATAAGTACGTGGTATGTATGTATATTAAAAAGAGGAGGAACGCACCGCTCCTCCACGTCTGCGATGTTGAATAAGGCGTCCCGAGGACGAGGATGCGACGAGACTCTTCTTACTCGTGTCCTGCGCAGAATCGCGGGCGACAAAGAGAGGGTCTGACCGTCAGAGAAGGTCTTGACGCCGAGCTCGACGAGGCGCATGGACGGAGCTGCGCTTCGAGCCAGTGCGCCATCTCTCTCGGAAGGGGCGGGGTCAAATGTCACACCGTGACACTTCGAGCTTGATTTGAACACAAATTTAAAAGAATAAGTGTCTCCAAATAATTCGCATACACGTATATAAAAATTCTGTGGGTCGGATCTAACTGTTTGAAACTTTGAATTCGAAGGTCTCGCCCAAAAAAAAATTGGAGGGAAACCCTTTATGGCCTAGGCTCGAGTCGAACGAGCGTAAGATACAACTTGGCAAATTGAAAATGTTGCAGACGCGGACCATCCGCCACTGGGCCTACATTTCGATACCTAGAAACTCAGCTGGGTTGGTTCAAATTCAACGAGTCGAACAAATAAATAAAACACTGGCGGTTGTGTGGCCAGGTGACGAGCTCTGCTTAGACTCGTCATTACAATGGAAGTCTTGCAGACGCGGAAACATCCGCCACTGGGCATATATATATTATTATACCCATGAAGTCGGTTCAATTAACAAGCGGAATAAGAAGAATTCCACCATGGGTAACAGGCTCGCGAACGAGCTTGAATTTCGCGGACGATCCGCGACTGGGCCTATATTTCTATATCAAGGAACTCGCCGGTTGGGTTGAATGGCAGTTCCAAATGAAAAAAAAAAAAAAAAACGCTTCCGCCAAGACATGGCTCAGGCTCGATTCGAACGAGCTTACTTTTCTTCTCGTTTACAAAGTTGAGCAGATGCGGAACCATCCGCCACTGGGCTTTGTTCTCCTCCCTTGAAACCTAAAGAGATGGGGTAAATTTCAACAAGTTTATGTAAAGAAAATGGTGCTGAAAACGGTTCAGAACGGTCCAGGCTCGAGTCGAACGAGCTACTTCTGCTTAGAGCCTTGGGTTGCATGTGATAACTTTTTACAGATGCGGAGCCATCCGCCACTGGACCTTTTTCTCCAACCTAGCAACCCTGCTAAACAGAGTTGCAATTACCATGTTGAATAAAAAAATGCCGCGCCGGCAGGTACATAGTCGAACGAGCATGTTCTGCTTACGTAGACGAACGGAACAATGTTTCGCAGACGTGGAATTCCGCGACTGGGCCTATATATATCTATACCAGGGAACTCGGTTGAGTTGGTTGAATGTCAGTTCCAAATGAAAAAAAAAGTCTCCCAACAAGACATGGCTCAGACTCGATTCGAACGAGCTTACTTTTCTTTATGTAATCCACTCATTTACAAAGTTGAGCAGATGCGGAACCATCCGCTACTGGGCTTTGGTCTCCTCACTTGAAACCTAAAGAGATGGGGCAAATTTCAACAAGTTTATGTAAAGAAAATGGCACTGAAACCCAACGGACCAGGCTCGAGTCGAACGAGCTTACTTTGCTTAATCGCCAAAGCACCCATTGCAAGTATCGCAGAGGTGGACTATCCGCCACTGGGCCTATCTTCTGTACCAGATACTCCGTGTAGTTGATTGAATTAGCAAGTTGAAAAAAAAAACAACGAGGGAAGACGGGCCAAGGTCCAGGCCCGAGGCGAACTAGCGTCTTCCGCATAGTACCTCGATACAGACTTTGAACAAGTCCAGCAGACGCGGAACCATCCGCCACTGAGCCTATTTCTATACCCAGATACTCCGTGTAGTTGATTGAATTAGCGAGGTGAAAAGATATTAACTGGGAAGACGGGCAACATGATCCAGGCTCGAGTCGAACTAGCGTCTTCTGCATAGTACTTCGGTACAAACTTTGAACAAGTTCAGCAGACGCGGAACCATTCGCCACTGAGCCTTTCTTCCCTCCTTTGAAAACTAAAGAGATGGGGTAATTTTCAGTGAGTTGAATAAAATAATATCCAGATTCTAAACCAACGCTACAGGTTCGAGTCGAAGGACCATATTCTGCCTCTGCGCCTTTTTAAATTATTGGAGACGACGAAGCCATCCGCCACTGGGCCTCCTTCTCTCGGCAATACACTCTGCTAAATAGAGTTGCAATTATCGTGTTGAATAAAAAAGTAGGTTGAGACATAAGGCCGAGGCTGGATTTGAACGACCGTATTCAGCTTACACGAAGAAATCTCTGAAGAATGGCAGACGCGGAACCTTCCGCCACTAGGCCTTTATGTCCTCCTTTGAAACCTTAATAAATGGGTGAATTTCGATGAATTGAATAAAGATCACTGAAGATTCAGAATGGCCTAGGCTAGAGTCAAACGAGCACTTCTGCGTACGCCTATATTTCCCACAAGTTATCCAGACGCGGAACCATCCGCCACTGGGCCTCTTCCCTCCTGCCTACTAGTAGCCTAAAGCCATTAATATTTGGCTTGGTTGATTTGAACTTTGAGCTGAATAAATAAAAAACTGGTTGCGAAAGCACTATCACTGCGTTGAAGCCCTTCGTAGTCACAGGGTATGGCTACGGGGGTAGACAAGGGGGTAGACATGAGCATATGTGTACCTGGGAATAACGGTGTAAACACAGTTGTTGCCGCATGGTCTACCCCTACCCAAACTGTGTCTACTCGGGGGTACCTTGGTAGACCCAGGGTTTGCCTAGGGTAGACCCAGGTACACCAAGTTGAAGAACTGTTTGGGAGCTCCAATTTATATTGATAGGCTTGTAGCGGTATTTTCCAAGTAAGTCTTTGTGCAATGATTCTCAATGTCAATTCTGATGTGGCCATGATTACCAAAGTTATAGCATGTTTGGGCTCTCTGATGCGGCACAAGCCGGACGTGGCACTGGCGGCGCGCCATTTCAGACCTTTTCAGACACGCTCTCATACTGTCATACGAGCTTATCATAATTAAGGTTATATGGTATGTCGCGGTGGGTCCACATTGGGCTACCTGACGTAGCCCAATGTAGTCACACTGTGACAGCATGTGACTACCTCCTGTGTACCAGGCTACCCAAGCGTAGCCAAACACATATGTCGATCCCCTCATCTACCAGGGGTAGGCCATGGGTAGACCAATGTGACCCAATGTGAACCAATGTAGCCAGCCTCTGACTACAAATGGCCTCAACGCAGTGTATGGCCCAAACTCGAATGAGCGTCTTCTGCTTAGACTTTTCCCCGCCTTTCAAGTTTTCAGATGCGGAACTATCCGCTACTGAGCCCTTCCTTTCCTCCCTATAAACTCCGTTGAGTTGGTTTTTGAACGGCGAGTTGGAAAAAAAAATGCGAAATATAAAACCAACTCGATTGACGAGCGTCTTCTATTGATGATCTTGTCTCACAGGCGAGCCTTACTAATTCGCAGACGCGGACTTCCGCCACTGGGAATTTTCTATCCACCCTAACAATTCTGATAACCAGAGTTGAATTTAACGAGTTGAATAAACAAACACACTGGTGGACGCAGAGCTATGATAGCCCAGGCTTGAGTCAAATTTATAGTGAGGCTGGAGTCGAACGAGCCTCACCATCTGCTTACTTTGAAAAAAAAGTCCACATAAGAATAGTAAACGCGTAACCTGGACATTTTTTATCTTTCCCAGGAAGTGGTTGAATTTCAATGAGCTGAACCAAAAAAAAAATCCACGTGACACACGGCCCAGGCTCGATTCGAACGAGCATATTCTGCTTACATTCCCGCCTTGCTAAGAATTGCAGACGCGGAACCACCCACTACTGGACCTTTCCCATGCTCCGTTGGAACCTACCACAATGGCTGATTTCTGGGGAGGAAAAAAATGAGTTCGGAGAAATGACTGAAAAGCCCAGGCTTGATTCGAATGAGCTTTCTCAGCCTACACCCAAATAGTGGTCACGGAAATTTAGCAGATGCGGACCATCTGCCACTGGGCCTATATCCTGATGATGCCCAGGAACTCAGTTGGGTTGGTTGAACTTACAGCAGTCCGCATAAAGGAGGGCAGTAGCCATTGTAAACCAGTTGAATTAAAAAGAATTGTCCCGTTGGAGATGAAAGGCCGAGGTCCGATTCCAACGAGAACCATCCGGCCACCTTTACAACAGAGTATCACAGGAATAGCGGACGCATACCATACACTACTGGGCTTTTTCTTTCCTCCTTTGAAACTTAGTAGGGGTGATTTTCAGGCTCGAATCGAACGAGCTACTTCTGCGTAGACCGGGAGCTCCTCCTGAAGTTATGCAGACACGAAACCTTCCGCCACTGGGCCTTTTCCCTCCTCCCTTGAAACCTCAATATACGAGGTGATTTTCAGCGGGTTTAATTTTTTCAAAAGGAACGACACTGCAATATGGCCCAGGCTCGAGTCAAACGAGCCACCTACTAAGGATAGTTTTTATCACTACCGGTGACATTGGGCAGACGCGGGCCATCCGCTACTGGCCTTGATCTCTTCCCCAGTAAATCACCTGGATTGGTTTAATTTTGAATTGTGAGCTGAATTGAAAACAATCAATGCAAGGAATGAGGATGCAAGGCCTAGGCTCGAGTATAACGAGCTACTGCTACGTACATTGACGATAGGCGGTAGCTTTTTTCAAAAGTTTAGCAGACGCGGACCATCCGCCACTGGCCCTTTCCACTCTCCTTTGATACCTAACTGGATGGTGATTTTCTATGAGGTGAATAAAGAGCTGGACCGTGATGATAATGCATTGCCAGGCTCAATTATTCGAACGAGCGTTCCCTGCTTGTTTCCCCTTCCTTGAAACCTAAATATATGGGGTGAATTCCAACGAGTTGAAGGAAAAGATCTTTCGACCAGAAAAGCCCAGGCTGGATTCGAGCAAGCTTACTCTGCTCCCTACTTCTACAATATGCAGATACGGACAGTTCCAGATGCGGAACCGTCCGCTACCAGGCTGTTTCCCTCCTACCTTAAAAACCTAAATACATGGGGTCGGATTTCGACGAGTTGAATGAAAAGTAAAGGACAAGAAAGCCATGGCCCAGGTTCGATTCAAACGAGCTACTTCTACTTGTAACTCATTGTTTCAATGGACAACGTTTGCGGATGCGGACCATCCGCCACTAGGCCTTATATTTCTTTACCTTGAAACTCAGCTGGATTGGTTTCATTTTAACCTAATACATGAATACATTTACTCCTCATCATTGCCCTATGGCCTAGGCTCGAGCCGAACGAGCATCTTCTGCTTACATCCAAACAACTTGAAAGTTTAGCAGATGCGGACCTCCCGCCACTGGGCATTTGTCTCTCTACCTACTAACTCTGCTAACCGGAGGTAAAATTAAGCCAGTTGAGAGTTGAATAAAAATTCCATTGGGCACAAATTATTACCCCAAGCCCGATTCGGACTAGCTACTTCTGCGTTACCGGTGGTGATCGATATTTACCAGGCCTTTCTCTCTCCCAACGTTTTAAACTCTAGATGAATTCGGAACGAGTTGCATAATAAATATTCTGAAGGACAAAATATGGCCCAGGCTCGATCCGAACGAGCTTCTTCTGTTTAGATATCATCACCATAGTATTCAATACATGTAGACGCGGAGGGCCATACGGCACTGGGCCTACATCTTCGAGCCCAGAAGCTCAGTGATGACGAGATGAATAATAAAGCATTCTTCTTTCCAAGGGCTTTTGTAATTTATTATGGTGATTACATGTCAACGAGCTGAAGAAAAAATGTTCCGAAGTGAGAGGTAGCTTCGCATAGCGCCACATCGGACCTGCGTCGGCATTGCACACATTGGACTTGCATCGAACATCGCAGCACCGCGTCGCATCGCTGTGTACCCGTAGCTGCACAGCAGCTCCCCTGCGAGAGAATGAACGGCCGCAATCCTACGGCGGGAACGCGCGAAAGACACCGAATTGTGCGTAAAAAAACCCACGCCAGCCCACTCGCCCCCACGCCCGCCCCCCAAAAGAAAAAGAAAAAGAAAAGTGAGAAAGAACAGAAGAGAACCACTCACTCACGAAGCACTCATGTTCCTAGGGGGGTGGTGAGTATGGGATAGGGTGAGTGAGGACGCCCGGGATGGGGACGGAGAGGGAGCGGAGGGGGCCTGGGTGGGCGACGCGCAGAAAGGATGGGGGGGAGGAGGACGGAGGACGTAGACTCCTAAGGCGCGCTGACGGAGGTGGCGCGGAGAACGCAGAATTGAGAGAACGGAGGTGGGCGGAGATGGAAATGGGGGAGGGGAAGAAGCGGCTGCTTAGGATAGGAGAAGGGAGGAGTGAGGCGAAGGAGAGCGGGGCGTGTGACTAGGAGGATTAGGAGATGTAGGCACAGAGGATCGGGAGGGAGGCGGTAGCACAGAGCAGTAGGGCGGATGATCGGGCGGACCGATTCTGTGGGAAGGGGGAGGAATAACGAAGGAAAGCGGGTGAGCGAATGGACAAGGCGCTACGACGCAGCTAAATACAGCGAGATGACGGTCTTGGCGTTGGGGCTGGAGTTGGGGCGAGGACTTGTTGGACTTATGCGGGTATGGAGTTAGCTGGGGATGCAGAAAGGGGTGCGCAGAAGCGTGGAGCGAGAGAGCGAAGGATGGAGGACGACAAAATGGAGACCTCGACGTGACCTCGACGTCGGCGCGGGTGTACTCCAGCGTTTCGTACAGTGCGCTGGGGGTATATCATCAGAGTAACAGAAAGAAAAAGGACACGAATGCAAGACGAGCTTCCCGCCAATGCGCTCGCCGTACACCAGCACCGTTGGTCCGCCATGATGCGCCGAGGGTCTCGGTTTCAAGGCTAGCAAGGACACAGCTGCGCGTAGTCTCGGTGACTGTGGGCCATGGTGACGGCCAGGCACGCAATGAAGCTTCGATGAAGGTCGGCACAGAAAGAGAGTTGGATGGGAAGGCATGGTAGCGGATCAGAAATCAGAGTTCCGGATCCGGGATTGGGCGATGTTTCACACAACCGTACATACAAATAAATTCAGAGCGTCAGATGTACAATTTATATTCTAGGTACCCCTACTTGGGGTTGTGGGCCGTGGAATTTCCCGGCAAAAACTCGTACTTGATTTTAAGGAAATGAGAAATGAGGGATTTATTCAAGATTTATTCGTCTCCTACAGCGGGAAGGATAATGGTGAAATAATTTACTTACGGTGTCGAAGAACTGCGTGTCAAGAGCGTGCCAACCTTCGTCTCCAACAGCGTGCATAGGCTGGCGTGCGCAGCCGGCAGCGGTATGGTGCCGATCTTCCAGGGGGGTATGAGAGAAGAGTAATAAATCATGTGTAGGTTGTTTTGGATAATCACTGCATTCCAAGGCCCCCTAGACTCAGCTGAGTCTAGGTGTTCTAGACATACCTACACACAGATCTGTGCCTAGGTAACTAGACAGAGTCTGTGTAGGTCTGTTTAGGCTCTTTGTAGCTCTGTCTAGGTCAGACTCAGTCTGCCGAACTTAGTTTGGGTCAGTCTAGGTCAGTATAGTACCTAGACAGACTCACCATCTACTTGTTGCGTCAAAATAAGTTGCTAAACATCCTCCCACAATGTATAGAAGTATTTTGAGTCATCGGAAGTAGCACATAAACTCGAATCTGGAAGCAAAATCTAATCACAAATTTAAAATGAATGATTAATGGTATCGTCCATCCGGCTTCCGTCCGACTTAAATGGAGTTACACCGATGTTTCCACACCTGTTCAAATTCAATACAGACGAGTTCTTATTGGCTATATAACATTAGCAACTCCCTTGCCGCCTAGCAGACACTTGCGTCATGAGTCATGGACTAGTTGTGGAAACACCCAGTACATGTACTGGGCAGGTGGAAGAGGAGGAACGAAGGAGGAACCATGTGCTTGAGCCCAAAGGAGGACCTAAATGAACTCCAAGCGACAAGCCGCAAGCGAATGTTGTGGCTGGCGTTGTTGTGGCATCTTTGTGCGATGCGCCGACGGCAGGATCAACGTTGATGCGCTGATGATCAACGGAACCCCCTATAAGGATTTTGGAGCGAAAGGCATAAAAGTATGTCTGTTTTGCTCTGACTAGGCACCTACACTCACCCAAACTAACCTAGACTGACTTACACTTGGCTAGACAGAGACACCCGAACACACCTACACAGAGGCTACACAGAGTTGGAGACTCCTAGGCAAAATATCCGTCTAGGACCCTACACAGGGTCTGCCTAGGGACCAAACACACCTAGACTGACCCTAGACAAAGTTAGGCTCACTGAGTCTAGGGGGCCTTGGAATGCAGTGAATACTCAGGATAATTTATTCTCCGCTAGGTCCCCTTTCGGAACATGCAGAGTTGTAGTGTTCAGAGCATCGGCCTAATGCCCTACCCACTACGCTACAGCCCACCTATCTTCGACGAGCTCGCCCCTTTTAAGGCTGTAGATCTAAATGTGTAAGCTGCAGCTATAAACTGACTGTTCCTCCGAATACTGTAAACTACTGGTACTTTCCTTGGAGCGGACAGATGATTCCCGGAATCAGCAAGGTACTCACAATACCTACCCTCTGTATTTGAGTTTCAAGACACATTGCAAGCTTTCTGGCTGGCCTTCATTGGTGTGGGCTGATATCGCTGTTGTCTGCGCCCGTGCGATGTTCTACACCACAGCGTTCATGCAGATAAACAATTATATATTGCCAGATTCTCTGTGCCCGTGCGATGTATTCTACACCACATCATTCACTAGAATATTCCGATATGGCTTGGGCGTTGCAATTTCCCCGTGACCATTTGGCGTACTACACACCACAACGTTCACTTAGAATGCTAGTTTGTCGATCGTGCAAACTCGTTGCAATTTCTCCGTGCCCATTTGATGTATTGTACACCACAACATTCACTTAGATTACATATAAGTCCATATAAAGGCGCTGCCTTTCAAAGAAAGAGGGGTGTTTCATGAGGCCGGGAAATCACGGAGTCGGAACAGTTGATCCGCAAAAGGTCCGTGCGCACCCATCCGCAGATCAATTTGCCGAGTCGCCAGCTCAGACTCCCGCCGTCGCTCATTCCCCGTGCCCGTGCGATGTATGGAACACCACAGCGTTCACTTGGACTCGTTAACCACAAATATAGAGCCCATTTGAGCCCGGAGTGTCCTGTAAGGCCCGTAATAGATTTTGGATGTCGACGAGAGAGGGAGATCGTTCCCCGTGCCCGTGTGATGTATGGAACACCACAGCGTTCACTTGGACTCGTTCGCCACAAATATAGAGCCTATTTAACCTCGCAACATCCTGTAAGACCCGTAATAGATTTTGGATGTCGACGCAAGATATAGGGGTCGCCTGCCGACGAAGAAATAGCAGAAATATTTGGAAGGTTCGAGGAAGACTTCGTGAGCAAGACAAGATGTATCTATCTTCCTAGGTGTATTCCCAAAGTGTTTGAGCAAGCTGCTGAGAATCCGGCGAGCTTTTCGAAATCGATGGTGGTGGTTTGACGTACGGGCTTGTGCGTTAGAGCTGGTTGAGAAGTTTATCCTGAGTTGGCGAGTCTCCGGCCGAGTTCGGAGTCAAAGCGAAAATATTCTCGAGGCCTCATTGAAAAGATAGTGCTGGACAATAATTACCTAGCTTCCAATTAGCTTCCCAGACTTCACACACCCTAAAATGACATGTCTCTAGTGAGCGAAATCCGGACCCTCCGGAAAAGAAATAATGGTGAGCGGGTGGATTTATTGTGCTCAAATTTACCAAGCAGGTGATGCATCAACGAGCCCTGGAAAATCGGCCAGTTTAAAGTGTGCAAGGCTAGTTTAATTACTGTACTGCATGCACCGTACTCTGCGGACACTGAATTCGTGGGTTTTGTGGCTCCAGAGAACCAAAACAAGATAGCCTGACTAAATCAGCATCTGGAACTTTGCCAAAGTTACGGCATTAATGTCCGCAGAATGCACATTCTTCCTTTATGCGCCTGAAAAAACCATATGGGTCTGTCAACCGGTGAGGCAGATGCCTGTTGAACAGAGGCGACTATGCACCATTAACCAGTAGGATTTGAAGTCAAACGAGGTTGTACGGCGATGCCCGTGATGGTATCAAAAAACAGATCGGCAGCCCGGTAATGCAATAGTGAGGTCATAACCTCTCATTAAAGTGCAAAACTTTGGGGGAATCATAAGGAGTCACTAATGAAACAAAATCCTGAACCCGACGTAAAACACCCCAGCGGACAACAGGTTATTAGATGCCATCAAAAATCACAGCAGACAAACTCTGATCATAGCCACTATTGAGTCAGTGAAAAATCTAACAAACATGGGGACAGCGACTAAATTCCGTTCAACACAGCCACTAAAATGATTAGCATTTTTCCATGAAAACTTTTCTCAAAATTTCACGCTGCGCAGTTCTATAAACGAGTATTATGTAAACATAAGTACTCGTAACCATTCTCCATGGTAAGCCACTCGATTCGGCATTTAAACACGGTGTTTAAATGATGTCAACCTCGGATTAAAAATTCCATTTAAACCCACCCGTTTAAAGATAGGTTTAAATGTTTAACTACGTGAAATGTTTGAATAGGCGCGGGGTAGAATCATCTATAGGAATCAACATTTTCGTGAGAACTAGCATTTAAACATCCACCGCAGTCCGGTTCGGCGGCGGTGGCCGATGTGCCACTCCGACTCAGGGAGAGAGAAGCAATGATGACACAGCAGACAGCGTTAATTACCTACACGGCCGCCGATCAGGTTGAAACGGCATTACCTCGTCTCAGAGCTTGAACTTGACCGATCTCCATTTCCAACAAGAGTACTGCCTACATTCTGATTTTTCCAATCTAATTTTGAATGGGAGCCCCATGTTGACATTGAATCTTCGCTGTCAGTGCTGTCAGTGAGCTGTCATTGAGCTGTCATTGCAGAAGCGCTGCTCTGAACAATGCCGCGACCATACAACACCACTCCGAGCACTGTGTCTATCCTCCGGCTCAGCGACAAGGCTGAAAATCCGACTGATCTGCATTTCGAATAGGACTACTGCAGTTCATTCGGGAGTAAAGGCTCGCTGTCAGCTGGCTGCCGTCGCCGAAGCGCCACATCAATCTAAGTTCGACCTTCACGTATGTAGTACTGCGCGCGAACAATGCGGCCAACCACTTCCCTGGATCTGCCATCACAGCTTTGTATCCAATTTAAAGCACAACGTGTCCCATGCATGTTTCTTCGACACTTCCTCTTAACCACGCCTGTGTTCCTGTGAAACTCCTACTGCAGCAGTATATCCTCTTTGGTCAGTTCTGTCTCCTATGTGACCTTTGGCACTGGCTGATATAGTGCTGTCACTCATACATAAGATTTAGAATGGCCAGTGATTCATTCTCCAGCAGGCATCACACAACAATCCTAGGTGCGAATCACATCAGCTGTCAATTGTGTCTAACTCCACTGCAGGGGGCATCGGAGGGCGGGGTGGCACTGGGGGTAGCACTGGGGGTGACGGTGGCAATGGCGAGGGCCCTCAGTTCAAAAATTGCAATTTCATGGTCTCCGGTCGTAAATCACTGATATATTGTCAAAAACTGTTCCTGATAATACACACCAGATCTTCACATCAACCCAGAGGCTACGAGCCAGTCATTTCATGCTCTGAGGCAGCAGGACCACAAGCACTGTCCTCTGCCAGTGTCTTCATTCACAGGACGAAAGGATATTCTTCAGAAAATGAACCAACACTTTGACTGTGATAAAGGATCTCAGCACATCTTTGTCTTGCATGGCCTCGGGGGTTCTGGAAAAAGTCAGCTCGCTTTCAAGTTTTTGCAAGACTCCCAAGCCCACTGTCGGTATGAATAAATTTCATAAATTTTGCAAATGTGTCACACCCAATTTCTAGCTTCTCTGAAATATTCTATATTGATGCCACAAATGAACAGACAATTGAAGCTGATCTGAAGATTGTTGGCCCTGCAGTGGGTGGTGGATCAGCTGAAGCAAGTCTGCACTGGCTTGCAGGCAAACAAGAAGAGTGGCTTCTCTTGTTTGACAATGCTGATGATGTCCAGTTGGATATTTCAAAATTCTTCCCTCACTGCACCTTTGGCAACATTTTAATCACAACTCGCAACCAACAACTTTGCATTCATGCCAGGGCAGGCTCAAAGGTGTCAGATATGGAACCTGAAGATGCGAAAGACCTGCTCTTGCAGTTGGCTTACCAAGGCAGGAGTGATAAGCAAGAGAAACTCAACAGGGATGTACAAGAGAAATTGGCATTAGCTATTGTGAAGGTCTATTCTTTCAGGTTTTCCTTGATGCAACTCAATCTGAAGGATAACACAGGAACTCCATTGCTTTGCTTTGGCTGTCTCCCAAGCAGGCGGTTATATTCATGCCCATGGCAAATTAAGCGGATATCTGAAACTCTATCAAAGCCATTGTGACCAGTTGTTGCAACATATAGAGATTCAAAGACAGAACCAATATGGTCTAGCTGTATATGCAACATGGAATTTAAGCTACAAGAAGCTTAGCTCACCTGGGAGAACCATGCTGCAGATTTGCTCCAGTTTACATCACGAGGGCATCTTTGAACAAATGTTTGAAAAAGCATCAATGTCTCAGGAAGACCTTGATGATTCTGAGTTGCAGAGGGAAGTGACCCAGCTTTTGACTGAGCTTGGAAAGCAGGATGGGCACTGGGATTCTTTTGTCTTCCATGCAGTGATGGGGGAACTCGAATCATATTCCCTCATTGAACAGGATAGACAAGATGACTCATATCGCATTCATCCCCTGGTACAGCACTGGAGTGGCACCACCATAGAAACACACAGATATCACATGCAGAAATGTGTGCTTGCTATGATTGGCTTGTCAATTTCCTGGAGTTTTGAGGATGAAGACTACAAGTATCGACACAAACTGTTACAGCATGTCACCAGAAGCATGGACTCACTAAACAGGGAGGAGATCTGCACATTTGTTGCAACTCGCATTCGACAAGTGTATTTTGAGGGGGGCTGCTGGAAGGATGCAGAGGCACTCGATGTGGTGGTGATGGAGATAAAGAAGCATGTGCTGGGAGAGGAGCATCCAGGAACCTTGCAAAGCATGGCCAATCTCGCAATCACCTATCGGCAACAGGGCCGCTGGAAGGATGCAGAGGCACTCGAGGTGGTGGTGATGGAGATGAGCAAGCATATGCTGGGAGATGAGCATCCAGACACCTTGGACAGCATGTCCAATCTCGCATCCACCTATCGGCACCAGGGCCGCTGGAAGGATGCAGAGGCGCTCGAGGTGGTGGTGATGGAGATGAGCAAGCATATGCTGGGAGAGGAGCATCAAGGCACCTTGAAGAGTATGAACAATCTCGCATGCACATATCAGAAACAGGGCTGCTGGAAGGATGCAGAGGCCCTCATGGTGGTGGCGATGGAGATGAGCAAGTGTGTGCTGGGAGAGGAGCATCCTTCCACCTTGACGAGTATGGCCAATCTTGCATGCACATATCAGAACCAGGGCCGCTGGAAGGATGCAGAGGCGCTTGAGGTGGTGGTGATGGAGATGAGGAAGCATGTGCTGGGAGAGGAGCATCCAGACACCTTGACGAGCATGGGAAATCTCGCGTCCACATATCGGATCCAGGGCTGCTGGAAGGATGCAGAGGCGCTCCAGGTGGTGGTGATGGAGATGAGCAAGCGTGTGCTTGGAGAGGAGCATCCAGACACCTTGACGAGCATGGGCAATCTTGCATGCACATATCAGATCCAGGGCTGCTGGAAGGATGCAGAGGTGCTCCAGGTGGTGGTGATGGAGATGAGCAAGTGTGTGCTGGGAGAGGAGCATCCAGACACCTTGACGAGCATGGGCAGTCTTGCATCCACATATCGTAACCAGGGCCGCTGGAAGGATGCAGAGATGCTCGATGTGGTGGTGGTGGAGATGAGCAAGTGTGTGCCGGGAGAGGAGCATCCAGACACCTTGACGAGCATGGCCAATCTTGCATGCACATATAGGGACCAGGGCCGCTGGAAGGATGCAGAGGCACTCAGGGTGGTGGTGATGGAGATGAGGAAGCGTGTGCTGGGAGAGGAGCATCCTTCCACCTTGCTGAGCATGGCCAGTCTCGCGTGCACATATAGGGACCAGGGCCGCTGGAAGGATGCAGAGGCGCTCGAGGTGGTGGTAATGGAGATGAGGAAGTGTGTGCTGGGAGAGGAGCATCCAGACAACTGGTCAACCATGGCCAATCTGGGTGCCAATGATGGTAGTGGCAAGAGAGGGTGGCAGAACATCCTCTGCTGCTATATTTGTTAATGGCTGTTCTCAATCATTTGTTCGTTGTCCTGAACATTTTTTGGTAAAAATATAAGTCCATTGATACTTCATAGTTCCAATGCCTCTCTTGAATGCCTCACCTCCTACTAGACCATAATGTGGCTGTTAATTGAATCCTTGGCAAGAGTGGGTGGCTGCATATCCTATGGTAATTAATCTCGAGAATTTTCTTTCACATGGGAAAAATAAAATTTTCCGTACTGTCAGAACAAATACTTTATTAGCTCCACTGAAGTTCTAGGCGGCTGAGATTGTTTTTTGAACATAAATTGTGCTACATCTTAAGTTCTGCGATCAAATACTGTACCTAGTGTACCCCACCTATATACAATATCTCATGGGGGGTCATCACAAACTTATTGCTGTTTTCAATGAACTTGGCGGGCGTGACTTGCTCACGTTTTTTCGCACATTTCTGTGCCAAACTTGTGCAGCCCATGACTCAACAACGGCTGGACCAAATAACGAAATTCCGGCAGATTTGAAAAGCCCTCGTCGAGGGCTAGCGCGCCCCATGTCAACCATGTCAATATGTGCCCGTTGTGAGTTTCCTTTTCAGGCCATGCGCAAAATGCATCGGCGGCCTCCAGCATGCAAAGTACTCAATGTAAACCTACAAAAATTTGAACAAGAACCCTCGTGGCCAGGGAACCAGAGGAATGCACCATAAGCTTACCGACAGCCCTGAACGAAAAAACACTTGTGAATTGCATGTTGCCCCGAGAGTGCCCATGCACGGTTGCGAATGGATGTCTGCCGGTCAAATGAGCTCTCATCTACAAAGACTGTTTGCTCTGGAGTGTATTCAGAGCCATATGTGTATCGGAAAGCTGCCCTCTTGAGTTCACTCTGCTCCAAGGCATCGCGTGTGAGCTATGTCCATATTTTTAGAATGCCAGCTGGAGAGTCGTAATAATACGCACTTTTTTCATTGTGAATCCACTGCGCTTCAAACTTCTCCATATTGGTGATTCACTGACTGCTGTACCAGTATTGTCCTCAATAAGTTCTTGAAGCTCCGCCAGGTACACGTCGGGACTATGGCACACAAGACCACCGAGAAACTGAAAGATCATGAGCTCAGTCTATGTATCTGGTTGAGAAGCTTACCCTCATATCTCTGTTCATCATCTTTCGCTTTCTTCCTCGCATTTCTTGCCGCAGATGTTCCTGCATAATGGTGCCTTTCTTCCGGTAGTCCTCCAGAATGCGCTCCACAGTGCGCGTCTTACAGCCCATGTAACGGCAGAATGTTGGAATGTCCAAATTGAGCGCCATGTTCAAAATGGTGCCCCGGAGGTCGTCAGAGAGTGCCTTTCCACGAGCCATGGAGGAAGCCTGAGGAAGGTTGTAAATTGAGAGAGAAACAAACACAGTCACATGTTCAATGTAACACCAGATAAACAGTTGTCTCATATGCATATTTCTGAACATAGGGCTCCCTTCAGTACATCTTGGAGGGTTCTTGTTCAAATTTTTGTAGGTCTACATTGAGTACTTTGCATGCTGGAGGCCGCCGATGCATTTTGCGCATGGCCTGAAAAGGAAACTCACAACGGGCACATATTGACATGGTTGACAGGGGGCGCGCTAGCCCTCGACGAGGGCTTTTCAAATCTGCCGGAATTTCGTTATTTGGTCCAGCCGTTGTTGAGTTATGGGCTGCACAAGTTTAGCACAGAAATGTGCGAAAAAACGTGAGCAAGTCACGCCCGCCAGTTCAATGAAAACAGCAACCAGCTTTACGTACCCGCCGCTCGCTGACGCTCGCGGCGGACGGGCGTCGGTTCCCGACGTGGCAATCCGAGATGGCCGAAAGGCCGTAAGTCCGAAATTGCGCAATTTGTCGTGACTTTCTCTCGTGACTTTCTCACGTGCTTTTGATGGTGGCGGTGTCCATTGTCTCTTAATATATAGGATAAGTTCCTCAGGTCTTAAGTTTTCCATCACTCATGTTCTGGTGATAAACTTAAGATCGCATAGGAGTGTAAAATTATAATAACCTACAGAAGTCGCAGAGACCCCCCCCCCCAAGGTGATATGATTGGTTCTTATCCTTGGACCCCCTTGTCCTAATGACAGATATTTCCGGTAACAGCTCAAAAGTATACTCTGTGAGTTCTTTGACTCAAAACATCTGCGGATAATGGATGTGTATGCATAATTTACAGCCAGTTGAAGTCCTCTTCAGTGCACTCAACCCATGCCATGGCTTGGCTAGCCTGGCCTGAAAAATCTCAGGCCAAGCCAAGCACAAGACTAGATGTGTAAGGTCCAACAGCCGCCCGGATAATCCATCCATACATCCGCGCCAAGTTGCGCCCGAGGACGAGGGTGCAAGATTCAGTGGTGGAAGGACAATGAGAGATCTTTACTCCGAATCAGAGAAGCTATACATTCACTCGGATAGCTAAAACAATTGTATGACAAATCGCTAAAAAAAAAAAAGGAGGGGCCTCGCCCGAGAATAATCTGAAAGCCCCTATGAATGGTAAGAAGTGCCACGAAATAAAATGTACATCCCCACATGCCGCAACCAATCCAAACGCGCAAATAAAAGAAAGAAAAGGGCATGGGCCAGATCAGGAGGAGGAATGGGGTCCAGTAAAAGTGACACGGCACAGACGCGCATTGACGCGGCGGTGACGCGGCAGAGACGCGGCGTGGCTGTGTCATTGACGCGGCATTGCCGCGCTGCCTCTGAATCTCTAGCCAATGCTGCCTGTACACTGGGACATGTTCGCACAACATTCTCTAATGCCAATGCATCAGTTTGGACCAAAAAAACAGTTCCGTAATTTTGGTCAGTTGAGACTAAGATTCACCAAGAACAAATGTTATTTTGTAGTCTCATCAATACTACGGGTCAGCTTGTAGAATTCAGTTCCCCATTGTGTATCAGAAACTGTCAACATGGTCAGCACCACGTATTTGATACAGGTTGGCAAGATTTCAATGGAAAGAACCCCCGAGTCTTCCGCAACATGTTTCAGAACTTCGGCAAAATTCCCATGTTGTAGAGATAGGACTAGAAATAATTTGTGTCTAGACACACATTTGCTGTTTAAACCCGTGCTTAATCCACACACATCAAATACACGGGACCATGTTTAAATGAACGGTGTAAGCAGTGTTTAAACTAACAAAAAAAAACCTGTGAACACACCACAGCAAGGAGTTTGGGGCCCCAGTATTTTGAGCACCAGCCTGACTGGCTCTAGTGTGAATGATGTGTTGTGAACTGAATCCAATGAATTGAACTGGATTCATTAAAGAAAGAAAAGCAACTAGAAGGGTGGGTACAATTCACTGTTGAAAATGGGTCAACTGCACGACGGCCCATGCAGTGTGAGTCTAACGGGTCCTGTGAATGTGGCGCAGTCTGACGTGCATTGACGCGGCAGTGGCACAGTATTGACGCAGCAGTTGGTGCGCTGCATCCAAGCACTGACGCGGTGTGGCTGAGTCATTGACGCGGCATGGACGCGCTGTCTCTCTAGAAAACGCTCCCTGTACACTGGGCCCAGTTCCCACAAGGTTTTCTCATGCTAGTGCATCGTTTAGACCAAAAAAATTACTCCATGATTTTTGGTCAGTCAAGTCCAGTAAAAGTGCGGAGAACTTACGCACACTGATGCGGCATGTCCTAAGTTTTCCCTGGCAGCAATACCTTGTCAGTGAAATCTATTTATGTCCTGAAACAATTTAAGGGCACTTGTGGGTGCTGTAAAATCGTGAAATCCGCGCTGCGTTGGTTTTTTTCCATTCCACACTGGTTGAACATTTCAAGTTTTTCAGTGAAAAAATTGGTGAAAAACTTGAATTTTTTTTCACCTATTTTTTCTGCAAAAAAAGGGGTGAAAAATGTAAAACATTTTTACCTTTTTCTGACTTGAAACAATAATAAGGTGAAAAATGTAAAATATCTTTCACATTTTTCACCTACTTTTTTGGTGCAAAAATAGGTGAAAAAAAAATCAAGTCTTTCACTAAATTTTCCACTTAAAAATTTGAAATGTTCAACCAGTGTTCAGTACTGTTCCAAAGGCCTCACTCGAATGTGACAGTGTTTATGCCAAAATATTGTACGAACATCCACTGTAAAAACCCCAAATATTGCTGTAGTGTAATACATGGTTTACTTCATATGGGCGATAGATTCAAGAGATCCATTTGGGCCTCTGCTTTATTTTATTTAATGAAATGTCTGATTCTTCAGCGCATTTTTCGACAATTGACCGTGTTCTGTGCTTGCTTGGCTTGAATACTTTGTTTTGTGAATACACACCATTAAAGTCAATTGAATGCGCTCAAATGGTCAACAACACGTTGAAAACGGGTCGACCACATCAGTCGGATCTATGCGGGATCAGGGAAGTATTTTGTGGACTCATTTTGCTTCATACTTCATCTGTGAGGTGAGTCTGAATTGATACTCCGAAACTTAGTGAGTGGCAGAAACAGAAAGTCGGTCATGTTATCATGAAAGATGGCGTGCACTGACTGAGGAAAAGCAGGAGGTATAATAGAAAACTTCCCACTTGAGCAATTCGGAGGGTACAGTGCATGTTGAAACCGTTGAAATTCAACCACAACTCCTTTGATCTCAGATCCAAGTCATTATTTGGACACGTAGAGTATCATACATATGCAACTTCTACTGTTGAATAGGTGAAAGTGGTTGTTCATCTCGGATTTCATTTGTTTCTGCTCCGGTTGTTGAAGCTGCAGTTCATGTAATTGAAGCATTCAATCACAAGGAATTGGAAATATTTCGGTCCCATACCTGTATGTAGCACTCAATCACCGGTGCTATTATACAATTAAGATTTGACTGATATTTGGATTCAAGCCCACTTATAGATCTGAACTTTATTCAAGACGCCTTTAAGAATGTTCTCCACCTTAAATCTAATTCAAACTTAATTTCGGCTCACTGCAAGCGCTCATACTTACGTGGGGGTATCCGACCAGAGTCATATTCAACTAACTGGAACCCTATTAAGGCCAGTTAAATCCAGTCAGTGATGCGGCACAATGTTCAATAGTCTCAACCAACAGGCTACTGGACACTATTGGACCTCAAAAACTCTCAGGTTGACTATCAATGAGTCCATATATCCTCTCATCATGGTTCCGATATGTTCTTCACATGTGCCACACCTACATAGCATAAGCAGACAGTAATTGGCAAAATTTGATGTATAGTGCAGGAACGGGGACCCTAACTCTCTGTTTGGGATCCAGTCACAGTTTAAACAGCACCACAGGAGATTTGAGGTGGTGCGGCTGTGGTCATTGACGCGGCAGTACCGCGCGTTGACGCGGCAGTGACGCGCATTGACGCAGCAGTGACGCGCATTGACGCGGCGTTGACGCGCACTGACGCGGCAGTGACGCGCACTAACGCGGCATCGACGCGGCACAGGCGCGGCACTTAAAATGCTTTAAGAACCATTCTAACTACTTAGAACCCACGAAATATCATTTGTGAACCTCCCCGTGCATGGTTGAATAAGAATGTCAAATGATGTCAACACATATGACCAAAAAATACACTATATTTCTACTTAGCCTTGTAAATTGCAGTCCAAAAAACTTCTAGCGTGCCTCTAGACCAAATTCATACACCTACAGATGTTACGCCTCGATTTCGCAGGGTTTTGAGTAATTTTAGTCATGCCGCGTCAATGCCGCGTCAGTGCCGCGTCAATGCGCGTCAGCCGCGTCAAAATATCCTGACCCGGAGGAATGGACAGTTCCTGGAATTTAATCTGCCGGATCATGCACCCTCCGGAAGAAGGAAGAAAGAAGGAAAGGCTGCGCCGCATCACAGCCGCCATACCACACGCGCGACAGCAGCATAACACATCGACCAGCGGTGCAGGATATGGCCTAGCCAACGAACAAGTGGATTATTCTAATGAGGAACCCGGTTTCTCAGAGAAACCCCTCCAAAAATAGATGTGTTATTGGGGAACCGGCCGTTTGCATTGCAAGCCTGCTACAAACAAATGCAGCAGAGCTTATTCTACGAGACTGAAGTTGTCCAGCTGCCAAATGAAGTTCGCTCTTGGGTAAGTGCATTCACCAATTTAGTCCAAGTTTAAAGCCCTTAGATACCTCGCAGAATGATTACATTGGGAAAATCGGCCAAGATCTCTCTTTTGAGTGGTCTTCTGCAGAAGAAAACGTGCGGTCCATTTTTATTCGGGCTGACAGCTGTCTGACTCGCTACTAGCAAATGATCAATATTTTCGAAAATGATAGGGCCAATGTCTCGGTCAACTGGTTGATTGAAGAGGTCACCAAACGAGGGCTCATAGTCCGCCATCTTCTTCGCGTCAAGCACACGGCCACCGGTGCGTTGCACTACATTGTTGTGCTTCCAGATGGACGGTATCTTTGCAACTGTTGCATGCCTCTGAACATTGGCATTCCTTGCCGGCACTATTTTGTATTTGGATAGACGTGCAAGGCTTGCCTTTCCATATTTCTCTTATTCGTCCGAGGCAAGTCCTTGTTCTGTATTGAATTATCGAAATGGTTGATGATGTACATTGTAGGTGGTACCAAGATCCAGCTTTCGAAGTAGAATCAGTCCCTGCTGTCTATCGAACACACCAGCTTCAGGCAGAGGAGTTCAAATTTCCAACTTCGACAATTCGTTCCGTCTTTGCATCTAAGCCTATTGACACCACATCGCATTCTTCCACTCCCCCCCCTTGGACTCAGACTGTACCTGCTCGGGAAGTGTTCCATAATGTTCAGGCCGCTATTCGTCCTCTCTTGGCTGGTGTATAAACCAGTGAGCAGGTAGATGTCCTTGTTCAAAGCCTTCAAGATCTCCAGTGAGTGTTTTTCGCAATTTGTTTCTTATCTTTAATTTAATGTTATGTACCAGTCAACGCAACATGGAAGACAGCCGGCGCGAGCAAATCTTGGATCCACCTGTCATTTCCGACAAGGGTCGCCCCCGTCCCACACGCTTGACGAATGCGCGAGAGGGACGCGCACGTGGTGGCGGTTCCTCGGGCATTAATTCTGCGAGGCCGCATAGTTCATGATGAGGACTCTTCACAACCAGCCGCACCTCCTCCAAAAAAATCCCGCTCAGGTCGTCCATACAAGTGTGCATTGTGCTGAAAGGATGGATATAATCGTTCTACACCGCCAATGGTTGGACATGTGACCCCCAGCTGAGAGGAAGATGCGCAACGCATGTCGAAAGAGGCTGGCCTCCAGGATTCTAAAAGCTGGTGTCCAGGTTTGGTCTTGAATGGACTCACCCTGGAGCCAGGTTTTATGTGGGCACCAGGTGTCGTTGCAGGTGCAGACACACTATGTCAAGAACATGTTTCAAATAAACTGAACTCTATTGTTCATTCAACGACGTTACGACATGGATAATTCATATTAGCACAGGTAAAGGCTGTATGTGGGAGATCTACACGTCACCAGCCTGCTCAGGCTGATCCTGAGCTTGAATAGA
Source organism: Mycena rebaudengoi (assembly GCA_029282285.1). NCBI lineage: Eukaryota > Fungi > Basidiomycota > Agaricomycetes > Agaricales > Mycenaceae > Mycena > Mycena rebaudengoi. The sequence goes on along the minus strand of JARJCX010000002.1, from coordinate 2,875,518 downwards.
AGTCCCGTCAGTCACGCCAGCGGCAATGACGTCGTCTACCTGCTGCTGAAAAGCGTCGACACCATCATCCAACTCGTAGTTGTTCTTGCCGTGGGTCTGGCGGTCGGTTTTCAGGATGTGACTTGATGGCTTGGGTGAGCTTCACGAAGTGGCAGGCATAACTTGTACAGGTTTTGGTAGTAAAAGTCATGATAGAGCCTGAATGATGACTTGAAGGATCGGGTGAGTGTTGAGCTTGAGAGTGAGTCTTGAGGGGATTTGCGAATCGTGACGTTGGAAGATTTGAGTGGCTTTCAGAGTGCGAGGTTGCGCGAGGGGATCCAGACGAGTCAGGGCGCAAGACGGAATAGACACAAGGAGAATAGGAAAGACCACTGCACCAAGCTTGAGGAACTTGCGGTGGTGGCAGTTCTTGCGGCGGTGGCAGTTCTTGCAGCGGTGGCAGTTCTTGCGGCGCGGCGATGTGCCACGATGAGGTTGCGGCCTTCAGGTAACCGGGAGAGTTGAGGTCATGGCTAACAGAGATTGGGAGTGACGAACGATGGTCCAAAAGATGGAGGAGGGGAGCGGGATGTTGGGGCAGAAAGGGAAGAGCAGGCGACCAACATGGCCGTGCATGCACGTGGTGCTCATACAAACACAAACATGCGCGCACCGATATTCTGATGGCATCCGCGTACTGCCACAAGTTCAACTTGAAATAAAGCTGAGAGTGCCAGAGAGATGGCTGGACTTCCCGAATCCCCTGTGCCGAGTGCGTGCACTGTTGAGTTTTCAGAGTCAATGCACCATCAATGTGATTAACAAAGCCGTGGCGGTGTTCAACTTATTCGCTTCGAACGCAGGACTGGGAATACATATATAAGCCCCAACTCTCGGAATTTTCTTTCTTAGAGCTAAGTAGTACCTTGATGTTGCCGAATTTTGTTTTAAAAAAAATGGAATGCTGAATATCTACCATACTAAGTACGAATGGTTTCAGCATGTTCAGTAAGCTGGGCACCATGTGGTGTCATATGGATCCCAGCTGATACACAGCTGGATTCAGGCTGCAAAAAAATGCTGGCCTCCAGCTTTTGTAAAATGTGGCCATTAGCTGGGCGGTCCACGTGGAGGCAACGTGCGGCCACTTTGGCGGTGTAGCTGTCCCCTCCAAGAGTAGAATATCCAGTAGTGATATATTTAGCTTTGAATCCAATTGAACTTAAATACTTACGGCGGCAGGAACCGTTTTGGGATATCTTCGGCAATCAATGATCTTAGCGACCCACTGGAGATATCGGCCGGCGGGGGTTTCACGAGAAACCCTGCATGTTGTCGCAGGCTCGTTAAAGGGCCACAGAATAGTGACTCCAAGTTAGAGTCATGCTGACGGCGAGATGACTGGAAGTTCATAATTAATAAAAATGTACGGCCATGCCGGATACCACAAAATAAGAATTACTTGGCGAGCTTGAATTAAATCGTTTGTATTCTGGCCTTCCGAGCGCTCATTCAGTCCATTGAATAGCTGAAAAATGGTTTTCTTAGGTCCACCAATCAGCTTGTTAATGTGATTTTCTCCTTCAACTCAGCAGTGAAACGGCCCGTGAATAAATAAAAATCCAGTCAATGAGAGGGCACAAAAAGGGCAGAAGGCGGTCCAGATACTGTACTATTCGACCAAAGGTTCACGCCATGTCACCATCACCTCAAGGTGTTCACTGGCCTTGGCGTTCATAACCCGGATGTCGCCGTCACCACTGTGCAAAGTGTTCATTCATTGATGGAAAGCACAGAACAGCGCTCAGGTGAACAAATCTCGGAGAGAATCAACACATTTTGCGACTTGATGGCTCACGCATTATTCTACTGTCCACTTTCTAGAGTATGTGAACCTTTAGTCGAAATAGTACAGTACACCGTGCTAACGCATCACACGGGAATGCTGAGAATATTTGAAAAAACGGTGGAGCTTGGGCCTTCTTGTGTAGCACTTGGGAGATCATGAGACAGTGCATTTTTGTTGAAGCTGTGCAATACATATGGAAGGAACCAAGAAGGAACCAAATGGGAAAAGTGCAGAGCCTTTGTATCGATGTCGTGATAAGTCATGACCTGCAATCTAGGTAGGTAGGATGAAATACAACACTCGTAATTTAATTGCAGACTGGAAGAGAGCATTACCAGTAGGAATGTCTTCCTTTCTTCATCGCCCTGCAGCGGGTTTCGGAGTTGTCGATAACAGATGGCGGTAACGTGGGATATCCGGTTGATGAAATGATCCGCAACTCCATCGGGCACCGACGCCGATATTTCGGAGGGGTTTCCGATTAGAAATTTCAAAGATTTCTCTGATGTGTGGGGTTTCTCTGAGGAACTGGGTTCCTCATTAGAATAATCCCGAACAAGTAACACATCGACGAACGGCAGTAACAAATCCCAGCGATGCGGGGGAACGTCCCCAATCCGCCCACCCGCGTGCCGCCAACCCACGCACGTATCGGCGTGCGAGAGTGGGGGCGTGTGGCGCGGTACGTTGCCTGCTGCGCACATCCCACACAACCAGCCCCACCGCACATCGCCAGTCATGGTGACGTGGCAATATCGCCAATCCGCCCCCCCCGCGAGCTCCAGGCACCAGCACCAGCGCCGGCAAGCCGGGACACCCAGTACGCATGCATCGGCATACGAGAGCGGGGGCGTATGGCACAGTACGTCGCCTGCTCGCCAGTCCGCGCTCCCCCAGGAAGAAAAGCTGGGACTACCGACGCACCCGCGCTGTATCGACGCAGCCGCGACTCGCGCCTCCGCCTCCAACCCAGCCAACCCAACCCAGCAGCGCTCCCCTGCATCTTAGCGGAAGGAAGGAAGGAAGTCCGTGGAAGGAAAGTTGGGTTGTACCACCAACCCCCGCGGACGCACGCAAGTATCTATTCAAATTTCAATTCAATTTCAACGTGCAAGTGCCAAGTCTCATATAACTTACTATTAGTATAAGACCGACCCAGGCACGATACGGAGTCCAATTAAGGAAGATATAATCATTCGCGCGGAGTTTCAATTATTTGTTCGGAACACATAAATCCATGGGACTGGCTCGTCATCGCACGACCCAGGCGAGTTGGAGAGTCACCGTAAAAGGCAAGGGGTGGTGATCAAACCGGCAAGTTTGGGGGTCAGTACAAGGGGTGGCGAAGTAAAAAGTGTCGGATATCAACTACCAAAAACCTCCTGTCAGGACCCCGGAACTCGCTCGACCACCACCAGTCGGCAATCATCTGGAACAGTGGGCCGTGCCTCCGGGCCAATAGCGAAGGGGATCAGATCAGGCATCAGCGATACATCAAACGCGCTTGCGCCGAGTTTCGTTTTGCAACTTGTATGTGTCCCCAAAGATCCAGTACCTAGCTACGGTATGCTTATACCATTATAATTAAGTTTTGTTACTATTCTACTCTCTCTGGAATGCAACTTTCCCGATTTAATCGGTGAAAGCACTGAACTACCTGGGTCCCAGAGACTCTGAGAAAGGTAAAATGGGTTGTTGAGGTAAACAGGAGGTAGGGGGGAACAATATCGTGGATGTGCATGTAGTTGGCGATGTCTAAGGCCGTTCGAGTGCGCATTCACGTCGCGATACGTGTTGTTGATACTTGTTGATTTTGTCTCGGCAAATCCCGTTTCTGCTTCCTCCGACCGTAGATTTTCAGGCAACTTCAAAATAGTTACATGGATGGACTCAGGGAATTAATTGGAACAAAATAGATATCTAAAATTGGTGCTAGAAGCCCAGGAAAAAAACCTTCGCAAAACCGAGGCAAAAAGTGGTTTGCTAGGACCCCGGATACTCGATCAGGTAGGTCACGGTAGGAGTCGATGTCCGGAATTAAGGTTTTCGCCACCCCTTGGGTCAGTAAGACAGCATCAAACAGAGGTAAGCAAAAATCGAGGAGGACCACTCCATCAAAACCTGCCCACTGTTTTTGAAAAGGGCTGTAAGAAAAGGTTTTCAGCCGCAGGTCATCTATGCAATTCATAGGCCGCCAGAAAGTATTTTCAGGGAGAAGTTTCGTTCGTATGTACGTACACATGCAAGGTGAGGGAAGGAGGGGACACTATGTAGTACACATCTTAAAGCTATACACTCACTCGGATAGCTACAACGATCGCATGACAAGCCCCTCGCCGGTGAATAATCAATTGGACAGAAAAATCGCCCCCACAAAGAAAAATGTGCGTCCCTACACACCGCGAAATAAAAGAGAAGACATGCTTGGAGAAAAAAGAATGGACGGCCCTCCAGAGGAAGGAAGGAAGAAAAGAAAACACCGCGCGACATCGCAGCCACCATGCGCACAAATGCCGCACCGATGTCCCCACGCGTCAGCCAGCCAGCCAGCAGCACATCGCCTAGCCAACGGGCCGCCCTCTACCTGCTAGGACCGGCAAGGAAGCACGCAAACAAGCCCGCACATCGACGAGCGGCAGTAACACTTCCCAGCGATGCGGGAGAACGTCCCCAATCCGCCCGCGCGGCACCGACGTACGTATCAGCGCGCGAGAGCGAGGACGTGCGGCTCAGTACCTCGCCTGCTCACCAGCGCACATTCCCACCCCACCAGCCCCAACAAAAGGAATCGTCGTGCGGCAGCGAAGGGGGAGAATATCCCAATGCGCCCGCGCGCCACCGATGTACGCGCCAAGCAAACCGGGACACTGACGCGCGCACGTATCAGCGCGCAACCGACGCACCCGCGCGACGCTGATCGACGCTCGCCGCCCAGCGGACGCAGCCCATCCGTGCCCCCCTGCATCCCAGCAGAAGGAAGGAATGTTGGGTCAGGTCATACCGCCCCCGACGCCCCCGTCCTACCAAAGCGTAAACACGGACGCAAGTGTCCATCCGCGCCAGAGCACCGGGACGGTCGCGCCGCCTCCACCGCGCATCCCGCCCCATGCGCGTTCCCCGCATCGCAAGGAAGGAAGGGGTTGGGCTCAGGTCGTATCGCCCCCGTCGCACCCGCGCACCTCCCCGCGCAGACCGCCACTGTATCCCATCGGAAGTAAGGAGGGGCGTACCCCCACCGACGCACCCGCGCTGGATCGACGTGGCCGCGTACCGCTCCCGATGCGCACGCGGCGGTTGGGCCGCGTCGCACCATTCCGTACCCGCGCCGCCGCGCACCCACACTAGATGTGGATCCCGCCTCCCCCGCGCAGCCCACCCAGCCCATCCCCGCCCCGCGCCACAGCATCCCAGCAGAAGCAAGGATAAGCTGGGATGTACCGCGCCGCCCCCGCGCTATATCGACGGACATCGCGCCTGCCCCGCCCAACTCAGCCTTTCCACCACCGACGCAGCCATTCCCCGCCCCCCGCCTCTCAACGAGGAAGGAAGGGAAGGCCGGGGGCGCCCGCGCCCACGTCGCGCTGCACCCGCATCGTCGTGCACACATCACACTGACAGCCCACGGAACGCGCCCCCCCCCCAAAAAAAAAGAAGAAAACAAAAAAAGGCGCACAAAAGCTCCCCGACCCCGAATGCAGGGCGCGCGACCGACGCCCGAAGGCGAAAGGCAGCCAAACGCGTCATGCAAACCAATCAGGCATGCACGGTGCTGGTACGAGGCGCGCAGGCCTCTGAGGGGACGAGTCTGGGGGGGTGGGGAGGTGGATGAGCATGATGGGGAACGGGAGAAGGGAGAAGGGGCAGGGGTGTGCTGCGAAGCGAACGGGGGAAGGAGAGAGAGAGCGGAGAGGGTAGGAAGGTGCGGGGCAAGATGAGGTAGGGTACGTGGAGACGACGTAGCTGGGGATGGGGATGGAGAGGGAGCGGAGGGAAGATGGGAAGGGGGATGCACACGGACGGAGAAGATCGGTGGTGGCGCACAATAGAGAGAACGGACGTGGGCGGTGGGGGCGGGGCAACAGGCGCGCGACTTGGGATATGAGGGAGAAAGGTAGATGAGGGAGGGGAGGAGAGCGGGACGAAGAAGGCATCCTCCGCCCCACCGACTCCGCATCCACCAGAAAACAGCATGACGAGTCTGCATCTCCGCACATCCGCGAGCGGTGCGCGCGCCCCACATCTCCAACACCAGCACCAAGACACAGCGCCTTGTTGCATCAGCGAGGCACGCCGCCTCTGCCGCACCAGCGACGCAGCCATATATACATGCGCATCGACGAAGCCCACCCCAATCGCCGCCTCTGCGTCGCATCACGAAACCCTCTTTATGGCGCATCGACGAGGCGTGCGCTAGCACCGCACCGATGCTCCGCTGCTTTGGAAGAGGAAGCACAGTGGCCACGCGGGGACGCACAAAGGCGGCGCCCCAATCGCGCCTACCGTACGAACGATTGCGGCGCACGGCACGAACAATCGCGACGCGCGGACGAACGAGCACGCTCCATTCCGCCAGCCAGCACGCACCACCACACCGACGGACGGTCCACGCACGTCGCCGATCGTCATGCCCCTGCCGACGCATCGCGCCATCGGACTCGCGCGCCGACATCGCACCATACCGATACTGACGCAGCCGCGAATATCATACTGACGCCCCGCAGCCAAGGAACCAGCCGATGCACCCTAGATAGTCGGCAAGTCTGCAGGGGTGGTTAGCGCGGGGAGACGAGAAAGAAAGAAAGAAAAGATAAAAGTAAAATGAGCCTTGAAAGCAGCAGGCACGGGGGTATGGAAGTGGGAGAGGACGGGAGAGGAGGAGGGAGAGAGGACGGGCGGATGGGATGGACACGAAGGGGAAAGAGAGAGCGGGAGATGGTGGAGGTGATGGAACGAAGGGCGGTGGCGAGGCCAGTAAGTCCATAGGGAATGGCAAAAATACAGAGAAAATTTTGAGAAAAGTACGACGAAATGGATGGATGGATGCGTCGCAAACATATATAACAAAAAAGCGCAGACGCACCTTTACGGGAATGACTGTCTGTTGCGCCGAGGCTGGAGAGCGGGCCCTCGATGCCGTGGAGCGAGAGCGGGGGCAGGCAAGAGTGTGTTGTCGCTTGAGTAAGTAGTCAACAAGTAGTATCGGGAGGGTCTCAGCAACTCCAAGGCCAACGAGGACGCAGCTCCGCGTCGACGGCGCGCGATGAAAGGTCGGTGGAAGCGGATCACAAATCAGGACTGCCGGATTAGGCGATGTTCACACGATATAAATCAACTAGCTTGAGACAGAGTACAGTACAATAACTCGTGGGTGCATAAATTCAGTGGGTTGGAACTATAATTTTCTTCGTTCATGGAGCTCGAGAGACAAAAAAAAAATCTACTGTCAAGGAGACATGGCCCAGGCTCGAGTCGAACGAGCTACTTCTGCGTACAAAAGTATCTCTTCCGTAAGTTATGCAGACGCGGACCATCCGCCACTGGGCCTATATTTATGTACCCAGGAACTCAATTGGGTTGGTTCAATTTGAACCTTGAGCTGAATAAAAGAATTCCTGAAGAAGCAAAGCAATATAACCCAGGCCCAATTCGAACAAGCTTGCTCTAGTCTGCTTACTGCAGTGCTGGTCTTGCCAACAAAGTTTACCAGACGCGGAATCATCCGCCACTAGTCCTTTATCTCCTCCTTTTAAACCTTAATAAATGGGTGAATTTTGATGAATTAAATAAAGAGCACTGAAGAATGGCCTAGGCTCGAGTCAAACAACCACTTCTGCTTAATCTTCCAAGAATCGCAGACAGGGAACCTTCCGCCACTAGGCTATATCTCTATACCCAGGACTCAGTTGGGTTCGATTTGAATCCTGATTGGAAAAAAAATGAACAAGCAAGAGAATGTATGGCTCAGGCCCGATTCGAACGAGCTTGCTCTAGATCTGTTTACTGCCGTTCCTGCAAACAAAGTTTAGCAGACGCGGAACCATCCGCTACTGGGCCTTTATCTCCTCCTTTGAAACCTTAATAAATGGCTGGATTTCAACGAGTTGAAGACAAAAGAAAAATTCTTTTGGAGCCACCTATGGCCCACGCCAAGCTAATTCTGCGTACACAGGTATGTCCTTCATTAAGTTTCATTATTTATTGCAGCCGCGGACCATCCGCGATTGGGCCTATATTTCCGTACCCAGGAACTCAGTTGGGTTGGTTTAATTTGAACCTTGAGGTGAATAAAAAGAATTCCGTTTGGAACAGATTTGGGGAAGAAAAATGAGCTGAACGCGAGCTGCATGGCCTAGGCTCGATTCGAACGAGCTCCTTCTGCTTGAATACACCCTCCTTTCTAAGTATTGCAGACGCGGAACCATCCGCCACTGGGCCTTATCCATCTTCCCCAGTAATATTTCTAGGCCGTTGAAATCAGACGAGTTCCATAAAAAGATCGCTACGAAACTATGGCCCAGGCCCGAGTCAAACGAGCTACTTCTGCCTTCTTTCACAAATTCTTGGAATCAATAGCTAGCAGACGCGGCCGGGCCTCTTTCTCTTACCTAGCAACTCTGATAAACAGAGTTGAAGTTAACATTCTACTCTTTATAAGATTATCCTATGAAGCCTTTTAAACTCCGCTCGGAATCTACCGGACACTTGGCCGCACTTGCATGGTGCCGGTCGCCTTATCCCCTGCTGCGCCGGTGGGTACACGTTGCGCTGGCGCAGCATCCACGTCAACTCTTCCTCTTTATAAATTCGAGTCTATTGCATGTCAAATGTATTTCCTCACTACTCTCATATCATGTCGTTCAAGTCTTCCTCTGGCCCCTCGACCTCTTTCAATATACTCGGATTTTTTTCTCTTATCGGGGGCAATCGTACCTCCACTAGCAACAATAACAAGACCATTTTTTACTGGAACTACAACACAGCTATACAATGCCAAGATGCCACTCGCATCCTTGCCTATATTCAGGTATACAGTCCACCAAGTCAAACCACTCCTCTTCCCGATGGAACGGTTGCTTTTGTGATGGCAAAGGCCATCTTTCCAGCCTCTGTTTCCTCACAGAACCCTGTGGCAATGCATGCTTTGCAATTTGTCGTCCTTCCTGGAGATCCTGCTCAAGACAGTTACAATGTGCGTTCTCAATATCTACGTCTTTGATATACTCCTTCATTCCAGCTCAATGTAGGACCATGTATCTGATCAGCTTCCTGCCTGGGTCTACGGCATAGGACACGTCACTGGAGAGCAACTCACGCTCAATGACGGAAAGAACTCTCGGGTGTTCCCTGTTACTGTCGGGGATTTCGTGCAGAAGTCTGCAAACATTCATTGTCGAGTGGGTTTCACAATCATCTTTGCCGCACTTTATTAACTGACACGATACTCGTCAAAGGTGTGTCTATGATGCAAGCAGCCCCCGTTGGCAGCGGACTCCCGTTCCCAACAATCGCAGCTGCGTGCAATTCATGGGCTCTTCAAGTCTTGCCGAGGCCTATCCACTTCTTCGGGTCGGCTTCTGATTAACGTCGAGAATGTCTGTCTCAATGTCGGCCCCATTGGCGGCATGTCCACATCAACCAGCACATCCGTGTCAACCTTTACACCATCCGACTCATCCTCGACACCAAAGAAACGGAAAATCAATCCTTATCCCACGAACATGGATCAGCCGTCTCCTGCACCATCTATGGGCGTCACAACTACACCACAGCCAGCAATACTGTCATCTACAATCGGCACCACCGACGATCATTATCCGGCCCCCACTACACCATCTTCGGCTACCACCTTACAAAGCCCATTTGCATCGCCTGCCCAGGATCCGCGCTTCGATCCACAGTATCAAGCATATCTGCAGCATTTTAATCCTGCCAATCAACCCCAATTTGTGACGCCGTCTGCTTCCCCATCGCAATATCGGCCCCCAGCTTTTCCCACCCCGTATGCACTTTTATTTGTTTCCTTTCCATGCATTAACGATCCATAGGGAGTCGCCTCCGTTATCACCCACGGTGTCTGCAAACACCTCTGCCTACTTGCGATCAGCAGCCAACCCCTATGCATATCCAATGACACAACCGTATGTTTTCTATTCCAGTCTCTTTAACAACTAACATTTTTATCACAGTACATCTCCTGCAAGCCCCGCTCCTACTCCGATAACGTACGCTTCCATAATTAATAACGACTAACAAACTAACTTCATCTTCAATCAGCCTGTTCCCTCCGATCAAACTGATGTCCCCTCGCCGTTAACCGATGTCGAAGAAGGATCCTCGAAGACGCCCAGTCATTCCACTCGAAAGAGGGCCGATGCGAAACTGAAGGAGAAGTCAAAATAAACTAAAATACTCTTGCTGGTCAGATAAATTGTACAACCATGTTTTCTCTTGAAGAAACCGAACCTCTCATGCCTCTATTGTTTGACTCAACTGATCTCTAACTTCCCCATTATTTCAAAATATAAAAAAGCCGCCATCCCTGGACCCCGTTCAAAACCCCAGCGCATCAACACGTTCACGTCAAGAATTCATATCACACAGCCTAGAAACTGCGCTTCAAATTGTCGAGAACTTTAACTATTTCGACACCTCGGTGATACATCGCCAGTCCAGAGAAGCTGTGCTAATATGACTCGACGCAGTTGCATGACTCAACCTCACTTTCTATTCGACACTTGCAACTGCGGTACACGAGTCCGCGCCATCTTCGTCACTTAGTTACTTCGCTTAGCATTGTGAAACTTCGTGACTTTGATGGGAATTCGTGAAAGTTCGTGATTTTGAACGCTTTCTATGAAAGTTCATGAGTTAGTATTCCGGGCTTGTCAAGCGGCCACTCCTCGGCACATCACGGAGTGATGGGTATCAACAGCTTGCCGAGATTGGCCGGTTGGTTCGGGTTAGCTGGTTAGCGGTTAGAGGTTAGCGGTTAGTGGTTCGGGTTAGCCGGTCAGGGTTAGAGGTTAGTGGTTAGTGGTTAGTGGTTTGTCGTTAGCGGGTAGGGTTAGTGGTTAGTGTTAGGGTAGGGGATCTATATGAAAAAACATTGCTGAAAGAACAATGATGGCCGATGTTCCGGGTTTCTGGACGTGCCGAGTTAAACTGACGAACTTTCACAGAAACCAGGCAATATGACGAACTTTCACACATTCCCATCAAAGTGACGAACTTTCACGTTCCTAACCGAAGTAACTAAGTGACGAAGGTGGGTACGACCCGCGGTACACGTATATGTGAGTATAAAGACTTCCAAATTCCAGCTAAACATGGTCTATCACATCCTATTCCTCCTCCATGTCAGCCATAACTCGCCTTTTTCGCAACAAATTCACTTTTTGTATGACACGAACTCTCTTCCTCTTAACGACATTGATTGATCTTTATCTGATCAGTCAAACAACAGTTCAGCATAGACCCTCTCCAATCCCTTGATTGTGTCAACAACAACATCTACGACGAAATTCTTCGCATTATCAATGATGTCTGGGACACAGGAATCTTCTCAGCCATAGAGCTGCTGCCGCCCTTGCTTGCAGTTTGTTCTGTTTTTGTTACATGGCAATATTTATATTAATTCCCCTTTCCAACAGCATGGCAACAATTTTTATCGGACAGACCGCAGTCTTGAGACGGTCCGCCATGTGAAGACAGCACGGGTGCTATTCATGTGGATGACTGCGACCACAATTATGACGCACTTCATTCATGGCGCTGCCTATGCGGTGCCTTTTTTCATTCCTGCCAGACCGCCATTCCAAGTGCTAGACCTTAGCTATGTTCTTCTCCGCTTCATGGACAAGCACATTCGCGACTCCAACTACACCAGATTTAAACTCATTTCATTCTCATTCAAAATGGACAGCGAGGGCACTTATGGTTTACTCCTTTTTGATGAAAAACTACGGCGCGCATTCAAGAAAGCACAACGACGAGCCGATAATCGGCCAGCCAAGTATAGATCGGAGGAATTTTTACTTCCTCTTTCAACCTGGCCCTCTGACTGCGCAGAACTGCGTGAACCAACTGTCATTTTCAAGCTAAAACAAAATGCAGAGTAAGTCACTTCGTCCCTGAAGAGTTCGAAAATAAACGAATATATCAGGATTTTGGCTAGATCTTGAGTCTCAGTTCCCAGTCAGCTGCTCCTGCTCGACTTTCCCCTTCGGCAAGCCAAAAGTTCCACGTATGATGCTCAGCACTATTTCTACCGCCGTATGCAGTTCCACCTTCATTCCACCCCAATACCAACCCAGCACACCATTGTAACTCACTAACGAGATGCCTTTTGCCGTTTGTGCGTGCCGCCGTTTATCCAACATATTTTTGGGCTCATATATTTACAGACTTTCTTATTTTCTTGCTCTATTCCCCCGTCGCGTCCTTATCCAACCCGTGCATATCAAAATAAAAATTCAAAAACATGAACTTCGGTGAGTTTCCATATTTCCTCACTGATGGCATATCAATATTCTGTGCCAGTTCAACTTGCAACCCGTGAACGACCGGCATTCTTGCCTTCATATCAACCTTCAATGTCGCAATCCCCTTGCATCTTCCTTTGTTCATTACGATTGGTCACCGCTGCATTTTTTTCACTACATAACATACTATTTGCATCGTCGCTTCCCTTCCTAATGTGATCCTCCGGGCCACCCTCCACTGATGTATTCTGATCCTAACATATATTCCATGTATCAATACTTGACACCCCATGTAAATGACCAGAATTCATGTTGAAGAAGAACACAAAATGTCTCCAATCTTTCGAACCATTCAATCATTTTTTTCGCCTCCATCACGGATTTCATCCCTACGGATGAAATCCGTCCACGTCGTGTCACAGCACGTGGATTGACGGTCACGCAGATACTGTGGCTGTTATGTTTTCGCAGCTATTTGAAAAAAAGCTTTTTGTACTTGATCAAGTGCATGAGTTTATGATGTTCCTGATGTTGCAAAATTCAAATCCGCGTGCGCACGAATTTTTTTTTTTTGAGTTGCGGGGAGACACCCAGGACAACGAAGTGGGCGGCAGCAGCGTATACGAGGCGGTAGACGCCCAGCATGATCACAATGAGCAAAAGAAAGAGGTGCGTCTGCAGGCGCGAGTACCGGCAATCGCCGAGGCAAAACTCCCCCTGGGGTGTACACGCTGTGACGAAACACGTGGCCTGTAACGGCTGGGGGGTAACGCAGTAAAGAGGTCGCGTCACGTCGGCCCAAACGTGCTATGCACAACTTTTTTTCTTTCACCAGCTACTGATGTTTCAAGCTCATCGTGTCAACCATAAGTGTAGAGCTTAGAATTTACATTCATATTTCGTAACCACAATGTATAAACAAACATATCGACCCTTGCAATCTCCCCCATCAAATCGCATCTGCGCCGTGCGAGAATATGAGGTCGATGGTGGGGAAGGAAGGGAGAGTTGCACGTGAGGGGATACCGGGAAGGAAGCAATGTGTTCCTTCTGCGGGATTTCGGGGTGGGGGCTGGGCCACTACATGAGCCAACTGTGGCTCGCGAAAATGTCAAAAATATGTTTGGAATATCTTGGGGACAACATATCTCGCATAACGACTTGACGGCTTGATCTAGATGAGCCGAATTTGGTAACCGGGGGGGGATGATGGAGGCAGGCGGACGTACCAGCTAGCCCTGTTGCATATTTGTTCTTGGGGGTGGTGCGCAGGACTTGCTGCCGTCGAGACACACCTCTTCCTGGCGTTGGCGATCGTGGCGTGCTGAGAGATTAAATGGATGATGAGCAGTGCGCCCGAGCGGAGTACGCAGGGCCGCCTGCCCTCAAGACGGTGTCAGAAACGGGTATGCATGGAGAGCTAGTGACGACGGCAGACCACGTGAGCGGTATGAAATGGTGCAGAACATGGTACCGGGCCATGTATGTGGCACCAGCGCATGCGGAGCTGTCTGCCGTGGAGACGTGTTCTGGTGCGGGTAAATTGTGGTGCACCGGGAAGTGGGTAACGACGTGCGGGCTCGGAACAGGGACATCATCATTGCCGGTGCGCACAGGGACGGTGCACGACACATAAGCAGTGGGCCAGGCATACATGCGCAATCAGCAATATCTCGTGAAGAAGCCTCCCCAGGAGTCTGAGGCATAGAAGAGGGCTGCTGTCGAAGATATTCTATTTCACATAATGGTGTCACCTTCTGTGCAGGAGATGGTGATACAGAAGTGGCCGGGGTGCTGAGATATGAAAGAGACGGGGAGCGCTTGGACACAAGTGGTTGTGGACGTCATGACACTCGAGAACTTGGATGTGCGCATGCAGTATATGGAGAGCCAGTATCCCCAGTAATTGCTAGATGGCAGAGACCACGCAGAGACCCGAGAACATGAACAAGAGGATGCCGAAGTGAAGTGAGCTGTCGGAGTAGTGGCTGTACACCAGTGCCCAGACACACCAGAGTCGATGCTGTAGCCAAACAGACTTTTGCCAAACACTCCCCTTCTTTTTCCGCACCGCATCCTTACTGCGTCTCAACATATCACACATGCTTCTCAGACTTATCACTTAACTCTTGCTCCTTCAATTTTAACATTTATGCACCCTTCAAACAATAAGGTACTCACCATCCACCCTCGACGAACATCACATGATGTGACAGTAACACTTCCACTTTGGGCACCAACGAAGAAAACAATTAGTATTGGAATAACGAGGGAGGCCTGTGCAATTCCCCTTGACCAGATTATGTATATACATCTAAATGAATTATAGAAAAAAAATCAGAGCTCTTCAGCCATTTTTGGATAGTGAATTACGCGAATTGTAGTCAATCTAAGATATTAGTGATCAATAAATGCCCGCTCTGTCGAGCTCTTCTAAAATAGAGGCAGGGTAAGTTCTGTGGCCAGGGTATTTCTTTGCAATCCATGCTGCCTGTCGCCCATTAAGGTTGTGGGTGAAGTACGCATCCCCGAAACGATGACAGCGATTAACAAATCTGCCAAGAATTTGAGAGCATCAAAAACGAAGTAAAAAACAGCTTACCTCCTCATGGATAGGAGAGGGACCGTGTTCAAAGAATCCATTGTGTTTTTTTCAAGCTGATCTTCCCGCGAGGACGAAGGCTTCAGCCGATAAAGCCTCTTCGCATAGCCCCACACCATCTCAATGGGGTTGAGCTCACAGTGAAACTTCGGCAGGAATAAAAGCTCAATGCCCTCGCGTTCGCAATCCTCCTCCAGTAAAGACTTGACTGCCGTGAAGTCTGGCAGATTGAATACAACTCGCCTGCAGCAGCATTTTGATGTCTCATTTGGATCTGCACACTTGAAATTGGGGCACTCAGTACGCAAATCAGCATACTCG
Organism: Mycena rebaudengoi; assembly: GCA_029282285.1. NCBI lineage: Eukaryota > Fungi > Basidiomycota > Agaricomycetes > Agaricales > Mycenaceae > Mycena > Mycena rebaudengoi. The sequence goes on along the minus strand of JARJCX010000002.1, from coordinate 2,860,283 downwards.
TGCATCCCACGCTCTTCCAAGATCTTCTTCATCCCCTTAAATTTACCGGCGTGTTGCGGGTGGTCATCAGGGAAGTAAAGGTCCTGTGCTGCGCCGTTAAAGTGTGCCCCGGTCATTTTTATCTTCTCCTTGACAAGATTGCGTTTCGAATCATAGATGAGGTTCCCGTCCTCGTCCCGCTTGTTGACTTCAACAAGAAAGTTTGCCGACTCGCTGCCTTTGCGGGTCCCTGAAGGGCCTTTTGGCATACCACGCGCAGAGAGGGAGCCTTCGGAACGCTTCTTATGAGTAGTAGCGTTGTCATAGACAAAAACGTGGTCGCAATCAGGCCAAAGTTCCTTGACAAGCTTGCAAGCCATCGAAGCCTGCTCGCGGACTTCAACGGAAGTGAAGTATCCATCCCGTCCATTCCCTGGCCGCATGCACCGGCGCGCATTTCGAGCGGGGTTATTCGGATCGCGTAGGTAGCCAAAATCCGATGAGAAATAGTCGGCAACCATAAAAGAATGCCCCTCTCCCTTCGCATAGGGTTTTGCTGGGTCATCTTTGTGATACCATGCTTTACGACGCCTATCGTGTGCGTAGAAAACGCTCTCATCGTGATACCAAATGATGACACGACGTCCTGTGGCCGTAAATTCTTGGGGAATGGGATTGCCGTCATCATCAAAGACAACAACTCGCTTCTGGAGTTCAAATAAGCGAGGGAGATAGATATTGTCCCGGTAATAGACAACATCCGGGCGCTCATGTCCATCAACATATTGGCCTTTTTTTGGAGATGTAAATCTGATGACGTTGAGCAACAGGAACAATTGACGGACAAGAATTACTGACCTGTAGCCCAACTCATCAAGATATCGGCGTGCTGTGGTCAAAGATACTGATTTGTCGATGTTATGTTCAGCGTGCATGATGGGATCGTTCAAATATTCAACGATCTTTTCTGCTGTAATTTCCGTGCCAAGAGACTGCAAGTGAAGACGTAGATCATTTGCGAGATCCTCATCTGCCAGCATGCTCTCGTTCCACTCGCCGTAGGGATTGACATCAAGGACTTCACGAGTATGAATAAATTCTCGAGCAAGAGCGGCCAGGACGCGTGCACAGTGTGTCCCACGTCCGAGACCGTGGGCCGCCAAGCGAGCAGATGCGCCCCAGCGAGCATAGGTACCACCTTCCAAACCTGGAGTGACATAAAAATGCAGTAATGTTCGGATACCATTCAACCGTTCCCGCGTGAAAGCGCTGATGTCGGGATCTTTGTAGCCGACCCCTCGACGTCCCCAGAGATCGGTACCGCGCAATTCCCCGCGCAGAAATCCCTGCACACATTCCAGAGCAACCTTGGCCTCCCCAAGATTGGGTGCCTGACGGAGTGTCCCCGCACGCGTAGCTTGTTCATGCAGACGATCCAAAAAGCTGCGAGGAGCACATGGTCTTGGGTAATCATCATCATGTATCGGTGATGTTGACAGCAGCTCATCTTCGGCCTCCGGAACATCAATAAAGTCGCGAGGATCATCGGGGCAGTCTCAGAGAGGGGCGTGGAAGAAGGGAACAGAGGGCGTGGCTCGGCGGGTGGAGGGAATGTATAGATGGACTCCCGGTCATCCTCATCCTGTACCTCCTCCACAGTCGGCTTCCGTAACTTCCAGATGAACTCACGGGCTGCCGGTGCGACAGATACGGACGTGAATCCGGGGACGTGGAATGATTGCATCGACGCGGCAAATGGATCCGACGCGTCCGACGCGTGAAATGATTGCATCGACACGGCAAATGGATCCGACGCGTTCGACGCGTGAAATGAATCATCAGACGCGTCTCCAATAATACGCGTGTCTATTTTCGCGTCGTCTTGAATCTGGGAAGAAGTTCATTGCGGTGAATACAACTGCTGCTTTCTACTTGCAGTTGTGTTCTCCTTCTGTCTTTTTCTCGGGGAGAGCCATTTCTGTACCTTCTTGGGGCTAAGTTCATCCCACACGCGTTTAGTCGTATTGCTCAGGTTCTGGAACAGATTTGCGGCCCGGTTCTTGCGCGTCTTCGAGTATGTTCCCATGGGTCACTTCTGCGATACGCGCCAGTGAGACAGGTGCTAAGGATCAATTTTGACCAATTGTTTGACAGATCGGCTAATTCCCAGCCTAAATCAGTGGCTTTGCCCGTGTTTTTTCAGAGTAGTCGCAGTAAGGGAACTATATGCTGAATCTGGTCGAAGGATTTGACTCAATTAGAGCTACATATTATTTTACAGATTTTTCTATGGGACTGTTCCAAAAAAGGAAGTTGTCACATCTTACCACGTGATGTTCGTCGAGGGTGGATGGTGAGTACCTTACCACGATGGCTATTTTGTCGGAGTCCCGGACACGGAACCGTCCATCTGGATTCTTGCGCACCTGAGTTTCTAACCTCACAATTTGCAGCAGTATGCTATTGACAAGCAATGTCGTTTTATGAAATGATGCTCTCTGTGTTTTATCCAATGGCTCCTATGATTTGGCCTTGCACCTTCAAGTTTGCCCTATCGACACAATATGTCAGTCGTCAAGGTCTTGCACTCCCTTCTGTCTACCTACATCCTCCTATAAACACGAAATTCAGTGACACAATGATGCACTTCTTCACTTAAGAACTGTCGACGCCTTCCTTTCCGCTGCTTGAAGAACTTCAAAGGAGTTAGGTCTAAATCGCAACTGAGCCACGTCGTTATGCGCAGTATATTTATACCTTCCAACGCACCGCGCGCTTAACCACCCTAATGCACTGTATCCCCTCTCTCTGCCTCTCATTCCAACAAATTCAACATGACACACATGGACGACACGGTCATTTCGGATCGGTATTATATATATATATATTTCTACCAATATCCTGCATGTTAAGTGAATATCGACAGCACTAGAGACGAAAGCGACGAGGATTACCGTCGACGACTTCGACGAGAATCACAACGTCTTCGACGAAATAAACAAAACCTTCATGAACAAGAATTTGCACGGGAAACCAACATTACAGGTCATAAACGACTCCGTCAAGGGGCCTCCAATGACACAGAACGTTGGTGGGATAGAGTTGCTAAGCTAAATGCTACCAACATCCCCTATGTCTCAACGTTAAAGTGGAATCGAACTTGCAAATATTGTGGCATCAAGGTGCGTGAAATTTTGCGCCCCAGATCCTCACTGAACTCAATTAGGCCTTGACCGGAGAAACCACTCATGATCGTTGCTTTGTGTGTGATCCTAAAGGCGAACACCTACTGCCCCGTCTGCCCCCTTATCCCGCAGAATGGGACACTTTTATCAACAACACCAAAACAGCATCACTCTCCCGTAAAATCAATAATATCTTCACCCTTACTGCCCTTGGGGTCCATGATGGCGATTTCGTAAATTTCTCGCCGGGTGTTTCCGCCGTAACACTATCTGGTGGCCGGACTTACCATCGTATTCTACCCTCCTATGAAGGAGAACATGCCATCCGATGGTTCATCCATGACCCTGACCACTTATTCAGCAAAGGACGAGAACAGGAAATTCCAGATACTTGGATTAGCAGTATCCTTGCAGGTCTAAAACGTGTCAATCCATTCATTGAAAAACTCGAAATCTTACGCACGACCAATGATGAAAGTGATCTTGCACTGCATATCGAACACAGCCATACTATTACCAGTAACGAGGTTGCCGCGATAATTTCCCTTGCTCCCTCATGTCCACCCACCCGTCGAAAGATTGTCATTCAAAAGACGGGTGAAACCGAACCCTGCTTCTTAGACTTGCTTTCTCCATTTGTCGAACCCATGCATTACCTCCTTCTGTTACCATACGGTACATTGGGATGGTCACCGGATCGCCAGACTACATCTGGAAAAAAATTCAGCCAGGCCAGGTGGTACTGAACCCGATTTTTTATGAACGCAGAACAAATGTCAATGTTCTCGCGATTAACGGGTACATTTTTCACTTCCATTTCTTTTCTTTTGTAGCTGGAAAATTCCAGGTGAATACCTGGTCGATGCTTGGAGTGCAATTGAAGAAGCAAGACTTACCTATGTTCGAGAAAACCAGCATTCAACCTCCGATAATGACGATGAATACATAGGAACAGGGGATGAAGAACCTGTTCATGATGTGCGCTTACCTTCGTCATTTGTCCACTCGCCTGCATGGTCTGCAGCAAATATCTCTGACTGTCTGGCACTTCGAAAGGCCCTCGGTCCCGTTACTTTCTTCACCACATTTACCGCGAATCCCAGATGGCCAGAAATACTATCTGAGCTACGGCCCGGTCAGACAGCCAATGACCGCCCTGATTTGATTGTCCGTGTCTACCAGCAAAAACTTTCTGCCTTCATGAAAGACATTGCCGACACGATGGGACCCCTTTTATACCATATTCGCGTGTCAGAATTCCAGAAGCGCGGCTTGCCACATTCACATATTGCCTCTGCACACAAGTACTCTCCTCGCTCGCCACAAGAAATTGACAAAGTTCTCAGTGCAGAATTGCCACGAGAAGAAGGTCCACTTCGCGATGCTGTCAAGCGGCATATGACTCATAATCACGATCCAAACAAGACCTACCACCGCTGTGGCTGGCCGACCAAACCATGCCAATATAATTATCCAAAACCTATTCAACTTGAATCAACCTTCGATGAACGAGGTTTGTGAATAAATATACTTGGATATATAAAACTCACAACTTCATAGGATATTTTCAGCCACGTCGTCGAAAAGCCGAGGATGCAAATATCGTACTTCACATTCCTTGGTTGGTTCTGAAGTATGATTGTCACATCAACACCGAATACTCCTTGGGAGTGCAACTATTCCAATACTTATACAAGTATTTCTACAAAGCACTCATAGACGAGGCGAACTGGCGAGTTGCAAAATCATCCACACTCCCTGCACCTGGTGAAAACTCTCCATCACGTCGAAAACCCATCGATCAAATCAAGGATTACGAACGGGGACGTTACCTGTCGAGCATTGAAGCCGCTACGCGCATCGCTTCATTCCATATCACAGACAGAAAACCTTCGGTTAAAAGACTTCCAGTTCACCTGCCTGGACGACAGCAAGCGCAAATGGCCCGTAAGGATGGATCCCAATCGGATGGAACTTTGCTCGTCCGTTACATGACACGACCGCGTCATCCCAGGCTGGATAACATGACATACCTCAATTTCGGTTCGCTTTGCCGATTGGAGAAGCACGATCCAGAAAAAGAAATGCATGAGTTGCAAGTCTTGGAAAACGAGATCCCGGGACATCCTCGAATGCGCATTCGGTTCTATGAGGAGGGACATATTACAGTATCCCGCATCCAGATGGTGTATCCTCGCCATGGAGATGTCTTCTACCTTCGTGCGCTTCTTCTGCACCGAGCCGCTCGAAATTGGGAGGACATCCGAACAATAAACGGCATTACATACAGCACGCATCAAGAAGCTGCCCGAGCTATGGGATTGTTTGATGACCAGAATGAGGCTGTTATGGCCTTTGAAGAACTACTTGAATTTGGCACGGCACCAGCACAACTACGCTGGATCTTTGCACTGCTCGCCGCAGAAGGAAATCCCATCATGCCTATCTGGGATAAATATCAAGCGGACATGGCATCCGACATCCGTGATCGAATGCTCAGAGTCACCTCAAGACCGGATGCTCATCTCATCTTAAATGAGCTACTAATATCATTACAAAGCCTTCTACAAGGCCTGGGTAAACGACTCGTCGACATTGGACTCCCAGAGCCTGAAAATCGACAAGAAGAAGTTGATGCTGAAAGATTACGATGGGGCGGCGACCCAACAAATCTGTGCTCTTTTTTCTCCACACTCACAGCTGAACAGGTATGTAAAATTACGAGTACTTATGTTTACATATGTTATCGTTTCTTTCAAATCTCAGGGCACCCAAAATCGATCACTTTTTTACTAGTTTCCGATTTCGTTGAGGGACCCCTTTAGTGGCTGTGTGTAGTCTTTATCCTATTTCTATTAGTTGAAAACATATGAAAAATAGCGGCTGTGCCTTTGTTCGTATTTGGTTAATTGTTTGTATTTACATACTCGGGGAAAAATACCCCCTACTTGGTGAAAAATCATCACTTGTGCAAACAATGGCAAAAAAAATTTTTGTAGTCACCGTCATCCTTCGGCAATCTCCCTCCCCCTTTCGGACTGAAAACCATAAAAACAGGACGGGCGTCGGGATCCTCCGACGAACTTGTGACGAACCGTGTCCAACTACAATGGAGCGGAACTTTTTTTGTATGGCATATTTATGCCGCTTTCAATATCGTATAACGGCATATGATATACTTAGAATGTGGTTGCAATATTTATCGCGGGAAATGGGGGCGCGGGGCATAGTGTTTGGCCTTGATTGGCAGCAGAGGCTGCGTTTTGTTTGGTTCCGTTCATGTAAGTACACAATGATCACTCCTGACTTTCCGCCATAACGTGGCAACCCAAAACGGGAAATTTGATGGCGGCCAGGCGGCAGCATTCGATGACGGCAGGTCGGCAACTTGCCCTAGTGCGTGGCTGACATATTTGCGTCTATGATATCTCTCCCTCTCACCACCACGTTGACTGCCTCGCTCTCACCATAAACCACACCCAGCCTCAATTATTCCATTGCACTCTATGCAGCCGCCATCTTTGTCTCTAGATCGCAAACACCGAAGACGGGAAGAAGGCCCAGATCGAGGCATATCTCACGGAGCGCTCCCTCCGTGCACCACCCCCTGCATCGAACACATGTGGCCCTGCGCTCAATGTTCCGTCCCGCCATCCCCGATGCGAGGCCCCGTGAAGCTCCCGCCAAGGGTTGTCCGAGCAAAATCTCAAATCCGGCCCTAAAAAAGCTTGTCCTGGGGCGGATTTTGGGCCTAAAAAAACTTATATCGGACAGGGGTCATCACGTGTTCTTTAAAAAAAACAAGATATGCCTTCGCTCCGCTCCGGCATGAGGGCTCTTTCAGGCATAGTACAATGAAGTTTATTTAATCTCAGGCATTTTACTCGAAATAATATTGAGATGAGTGCTTGGTAAAGTTGCACTGACCTTAGTGACGAAAGAAATGAAGCCCATCCTTCCAACACCTTCTGGTAGTCTGAACCTTCTAACAAAACTCGACTGCTCTAGATTGAGTTAGAGCAAATGACCAGTACGTAGCACTCACCAGAATAAGATAAATTTTTGTAAGAAATGGGGGAGGTAAACTCGGAGTCCACTCACTGCGACGCGATGCGAGCGAACTGCATGATAAATCGATGGTATATTGAACATAATAGATATATATATAATGCGGAGGTAAATTGGCGACCTAACTGTGTTGCTGTAAGAGAATAGATAGGGATTCTGTGGGTGAAGTTTTGACATGAGCTATTCCGATCCCGTGGGATACTTGTAAACGAACAGAATCTTGCAGTCTGGAAACAGAGCGAGAGAAGACAAATACGTTGTTCCGATGGGGCCAGCAAGTTTCGGGATGGAATGTATTTGAGCCGGCGTGGTGAGCAGAACCAACAGAGGGTTAAAAAGCATGGTTTTGAAGTCAATTTGATGAGGGGTTGTGTCTCGCAAGCGCGTAACTGTGGCAGTGTATTTGAAGAGTAAGGGTTATTAAGTTAAGGCTTGTCCTTGCAGCATAGGAATAAAAATGAAACAGCTTGAGTGCCAGGAAGATTTGCACGAGAGAGTGGGCAAATGAATGCCCGAGCCCCAAAGAATGCGAGCCATTTTATACCATGGCATGCCACGTAGTCTTGCAAAACTACGTGGCCACAGCATAGCTGCCGTGAGCTGCGGCATTGAAGAAAATGCAGTTATTACTGCGCCGAGCTGCGGCACGGTTGCTTCTGGTCTTGTGTTCAAGTCATGAGGCCGGCACATAATTCTGCGGAATGTCAATGACTCAAAGCCAAGTCGCTTTGCCGCAGTTCAAGGTCAGAAGGTATGATCTGGTGGTGCTTTAGCGGAGCTCCGTGGCTTTAAATGGAACATAGCTGTAGGCATACTGCACGCGCGTGAGAGTCTAAAAAGCTGCGAACGAAGGATTAGAGTAGAGGAATAGGAATGGGGATATATAAATGGGGATCCTGCACAAACATGTACAATCTGATTCGAGAGATTTCGTTAAGAGAACGGATAATCGCTCCCCAGCGCGGCGCCTAACCCGAGCTGATGATAAGCAGTTACATTAAATAGCTTTAGCATTAATCTTGAGTGTTAATTTTATCTCCTTCGACACGTCGCCGCCCCATCTAGTCAAGGTTGTCCAGCATTTTGCAGTGTAGGGCTTCAGAGTCCGATGTATCAATCCTTTTTCGGCCCGCTCAAATGCATTGGGGCCAATATTGAAGAGAAGATGTTCCACTCTTGTGTGGGTATAAAGCTGAGTCGTCTTTGCATAGCAGGAGAACAAAGGATCTTCTGCGTCATCTTCATCCTCATCATCTGATTGGGGGCCTTATTACAAAAAAAAAAAGGAATCGGACGAGTGGCATTGTATTTCCTAAGAAGGGATTGAATACGTTAATGATGGAAGCGCGAAACCCAACCGACGCCGCTGGCAGTGGTGGCATGCATCGTGAGAGGTAAGAGAGAAGAACGAAATGCCGGAAATGCCGAGGTCGGCATTTCGCGATGGATCAATTCAAGATTAAGACTAATATCAGTACTATCTTAGACCCTGAAGTGATAATGACTTTTGATGGCTCTATTTTCGTTCTGTCCGCTGGGCCGTTACCTCTCGGTATTTGTTCATAGGTTCTTAGACATATGAAAAGTAGTATTCCTGAGTGCCATAATTTATGGATGCTTTTCGACGAAGTTATGAGGTCCCCGAGGATCAGACCTAGAAGTGATAACGCTTTTTGGCGGTGTTTTGATCGCATCAAAAATACAGGTTTTCATTTTTTTCTGTCCGCCTAGTGGGCTCCAAGACTCAAAGAAGTTTACCAGACCTTCGAGAATACATCCTTGCATGTCATTCTTTTTTCTCAGAGCATAGGAGTAAGAATTACGGCAAGCATCAGTGAATTATCACTTCTAGTCACATTATCACATCTGGGCCTATTATAGTACAAGATTGGGTCAAATGTCTTGTGAAATTTGGATGAAACGGTTGGAAGATGGCCTGAAAAAGCTTATGTTTGGACAAGGATTTTCAAAATTTTCGCCCTGAAAAAGCTTATGTTCCGGACAACCCTTGGCAGGAGCTTCACGGGGCCTCCAATGCGCCTCCCGCCCACAGCACCGCCTGCCCCGCCTCCTGTGTCACCGACCCGCCTCGCAACAGCTCCCGCCCCCTAACCGCCCGCCAACTCTCTTACACACTCACACCCCCAACATGCTCCCTCCTGCCCGTTACTAGCTGAACCCCCTGCTAATAAATATGCTAGAAGTACGTATGTTCACCCTAAATGATCCTATTACTTTTTTATATAATCTGGCTACCCCAATACAGATTAGATGACACTTTGCAGCCCAAATCTACCTACCCCCTACACTCCCAATTCCATCAACAATTGGGGTGTGACGCTGCCTTGAACATGTCCTTCCAGGGAATTTCTTGGGAAAATAGCAATACACTACACCACCATGTTTGAGCCGATCCCGCATACTGCTATCAAATGCGCATTTATTTTCCGGCACTCATTTGTTTATGGCCCGGTTTTGGAGTATATGAACAATAGCCAATGGTGAATTGTTCCACACCTGCACTGGATTCAACACTATCCCTGCACAATCTGTCTTCAAATATTGTTGACGGTCCAGTGGTTTGTTATTTGATTTCACTGCTTCGTTCTACTGACTCTCGTATCGCATCAACGAGCGCTCCCTAATCTTCCACACCTATGCACTGGCCCGCTCCGCCCTGCGCCGCTGCACTGAGCATCCCGCATCGCCATGCGCCTCCCGCCCACTGCAGCGCATCAACAAGTCGGCCCGCTGCGCTGCGCCTCCCGCCCACCGCAGCGCATCAACTTTGAGAAACCCTGGGACGGGATGCCGAAGGCGATGCGAGGCCATTCTTCTTCTGATATTATTTTATTCTTATGCCTAATCTTATCATTTGGTACTTGGAACATATAACAAAAAAAAAAAGTAAGTACGAGTTGCATGCCGGGCAACGCCACGGCCCTTTACCCCAAGTTAAAATATTCATGACCATCTGTTAAAACTCAACTCCTACTAGCGAGAGATCTACGATCGAATCATAGAAGTTTCCTCGCTTGATAACCCTCCACCACTTCACGTTGGTGGGAGAGCTGGGAGAGGTAAAACCTATGCTCTATACCCAGTCATTGGTGCCTTGCGAAAGCTAGACGAGATCGTATTGATCTCTGCAGCATCTGCTTTTGCCGCGAAAAACTATCCAGGGGGTAGAACTGCACACTTCTTATACGGCATCCCCGTTGACGAGTACAGTCCCTTACTCACGTCCTCTGTACGCCCCAAAAGTGATCGCGCCAAACTACTTTTCGCCGCCAAGTGCCATATCATTGATGAAATTGGTGCACTTCATTACAAAGCTTTTAGTTGTGCTGACCGACTCATGCGATCAATAACTGGCATAAAAAAAGTCTGGGGCGGACGTATGCTCATCACCGTTGGTGACTTTCGACAGGTAAGTCTTCTGACTGAACTGTATGCCCAAATCCAATGCAACACAATAGGTTGCGCCAGTTGTACGATTTGGAGGTAGAACCGCCATTTGCAAAGCGTCACTTCGCACACAAACAGTGTTTAAACACTTCGAAATCCTGGAACTTAAAACCTCAATCCGTCAACAACATGATCCAGTATTTTCGGATTTTTTGGACTCAATTGGAGATGATTATCTCAATGACTCAATTGATCTTGGACGTCTGCAACACACAACCTCAGACACAGATGTCATTGATTTCGTCTTTCCTCCGGAAATCTTGCAACAACCTGAGGAATGCATCCGCCGCGCAATTCTCAGCCCATTTAATCTGTATGTTGACGAGTTCAACTCTCGTATCTTACAGGATCTTCATGGTGAAGAGCACACATACCTCAGCAGCGACAGTATAGAGGGTGATGATGGAAGCGGCACTAACACAGTTATATCTGATCCAGATTTTCTCAATGCTTTACAAGAACCGGGTATTCCACCGCACAAATTACACTTGAAAGTAGGCGCAATCTGTCGTTTCACCCGGAATTTCGATCCTTCTCGGGGGCTAACAAAAAATACCCGTGTCATCATTCGTGCACTCTTTCGATACACAGTCGAAATTGAAACAATCTCATCCATTGTCGCCGGAAAACAGGTCGATTCGGTGACATTTTAATTCCGTCTTTCGATTCATTATTTATACATGCCATCTTAGATCCGAATACATATACCACGGATAAACTTCCACTTTCAACCACATGGTTTCAACTTTATTGTTCATCGCAAACAGATTCCACTCGCCCTATGCTATGCAACCACTTTTAACGGCTGCCAAGGTTTAACGGTTGTAAAACTGGCACTGGATTTGCGACGTCCCGTCTTTTCTCACGGCCAATTATATTCTGCGATGACCCGAGTACCAAATTCACAAAGCGTCCTCATCTTAAAATACGAGGACGACATATCCACATTTACTTCGAATATTGTATGGCAGGAGTTATTACTATAAATACAACGACTATGCAATTGAAAAAAAGGGGTTGCCGGGACGCGAAGCGTCCCGGCAAACACTTGTGCGGAATAAAAAAAGCTGAACATCGATCTAATTATGGCCCAGGCTCGAGTTGAACGAGCTACTTCTGCTTGTAACTGCATATTACGAATCTAACGTTTCGCAGATGTGGACCATCCACCACTGGGCCTATATTTTCATTCCTGAAACTCAATGGGGTTGGTTTCATTTTGCGGCTGCAGTGTAATTAAAGAAAAAGGCAAGAGGGAGTATTGCTAATTGCCCACGCTCAAGTTGAACGAACTACTTCTGCTTGGAGTTTATACGCTTCTAAGTCGTGCAGACGCGGACCATCCGTCACTGGGCCTATATCTCGATACCTAGAAACTGTTCAAATTCAACGAGTCGAATAAAATAAAATAAACTCGGGGACACAGAGTTGTGTGGCCCAGGCTAACGACCTCTGCTTAGACTCGTCATTACAATGAAAGTCTTGCAGACGCAGAAACATCCGCCACTGGGCCTATATATACTATCATACCCAGATAGCGCGTGAAGTCGGTTCAAGTAACAAGCGGAATAAGAAGAATTCCACCATAGGTAATAAAATATGGCCCAGGCTCGCGAACAAGCTTGCTCTGCTTAATCTCCAAGGCCATTGCAAGTATCGTAGACGCGGAGCTATCCGCTGCTGGGCCTACATTCCTACACCAAGAAACTCAGCTGGGTTGCTTCAATTCAACAACCGGAATAAAAAGAATTCCACCATCGATTACATATGGCCCAGGCTCGATTCGAACAAGCGTCTTCTGTTTACACTCCAAAGATCAAAATCCATGAACATTTAGCAAACGCGGACAATCAGCCACTGGGCTTTGTTTTCCTCCCTTGAAACCTAAAGAGATGGGATAAATTTCAACAAGTTTATATAAAGAAAATGGCGCTGAAAACGGTTCAGAACGGTCCAGGCTCGAGTCGAACGAGGTACTGCTTAGAGCCCCAGAAAAAGTTATTGAACACTTTTTGCAGATGCGGAGCCATCCGCCACTGGGCCTTTTTCTCCTACCTAGCAACTCTGCTAAACAGAGTTGCAATTACCATGCTGAATAAAAAGGTAACATGTCGAGACACAAGGCCCAGGCTCGAGTCGGACGAGCGTCTTCTGCATAGTACCTCGGTAAACGACTTTATCAAGGTCAGCAGACGCGAAATATCCGCCGCTGGGCCTTTTCTCTCATCCCTGGTACATATAGAAACTCGTTAGGTTGGTTCAATTTGCACCTTGAGTTGAATAAAGGTAGAACGAGTTAGAATTGTTGAAGCGTGGCTAGGACAGACTAAATGAAAGGATATACATAGGACGTGAAACATGGCTCAGGCCCGAGTCGAGCGGACGTATTCTGCTTGGAAAACAACACAATTCCTGAACATGTAGCAGAAGCGGACCTTCCGCCACTGGGCCTCTATTTCTATATCGATAAGATTTCCTATGTTCTATAACCTATGGCTAGGCGGCCAAATATATCCAGGCATTTGGCTAATCCACCTAGACAAAGCCTTTCTAGTATTTGTTTGCTCATCTGCGTAGCTATTTTTAGCCGCCTACACAGACCTGCTAATAGTTCATCAGCCGCCACTGTACTTGTGCGGTCGAAATAAATCCATTTTTACGACTAGAACGAGAAGCTTCCGCTAATGAACAACGCTCAGCTGAGTTTCTGCCAACGCGGAACCGGGCCTTCAAAATTTCGTGGCTCTGAAAGGGTGGTTTGAGTACAGCTAAAATATTAGTATATGAAATCGTTGACCACTCCCTCGACTGCGCAATCGCAGTTGGCACCTGACGACAATCAACAATAGATACCTCGAGACCCTCGTCACGAAGCGCCTCCAAGCGCCTGCCATTTCTAGTCTTGCTTACACGAACGCGGCCCAGGAGGATCTCGATAGAACGCAGGCGGCGACAATAGGTGGTATCAGCCACCTGCCACCGTGACTGCACCATGTCCACGAAATCGGCGTGGCTGAGGACGCATTTTCAATCTGCCCATGAGATGGAAGTCAAGTTGGGAGACAGACAAGGTCCCCCCGATGCTGCATCAATTGTGAGGGCCGAGATGAGGCTGCTCATCTCCTCCGCTCCGCCGGAGAGGTCGATTTGGAGGGTGGTAATGGCTGGGTTGTTTTCCAGAAGCGGGGTGATGCTGTCGTAGGAGTCGCACTGGTACAGTGTGAGGCGCGTCAACACACAGGAAGAACGGTCGAGGAAGGGTTGGACAGCGTCGCATGCTCCGATGACATAAAGTTCATCGAGAGCAGGAGTAACGAGGCAATTGAGGAATTGGTCATCGTTGACTACTAGACGGCGCAGTACGTGGAGAGTCACGGTTTGACCTGACTGGGGGCCGTCCTGCAGCCTGCGAGGATACAACTTATCATGTGCCAAAATATTGATGTCGCAGTTGACCAAGTTGGGCGCGGCCCCCAGGTGACCGAAATGGTCCAGTGGGGTGAACGAAGCGTTATATTCGGTGAGCTGCGCCCAGGGAAAAATAAAGTCAGGCATCCAATAACTGCTGGCCAGGACAACTTTGGATAAACTCGGCGCATTTAGAAATGTATCATTAATCTTGTCTTTCGCTCGGAACGGTATCCGTGGGTCGACAACCAGCTCCTTCAGCAGAGGGAGCCTGTTTCGAATTCGGTCAAATATTTCCAACTCCTCGGTATACAAAGAGCGCCACCGCCCACAGCATCCGATGAGCATCTGTAGACACTCTTGATTTGGCGAACGCCAACCGGTGCTTTTGGCAACAATGAAAATATCGAGGGGGGAATCGGCTGACCGATGGAGTTGGGCTTCAAGGATGGGCATGAAGTAAATGGGCGTGCTCGGCACGAACACGGTAATGGAGGACCAAAGAGTAGGGCATGAGAGAGCCATCGCCCTCCATTGCTGGCATACGTGTCCCAAAATCCAGGGACTACCCTTGAGCTGGGCGCAGAGGGGTAGGCGCCAACGCGACTCCTCCTTCATGTAGGTCTTTACCGGTAAAGTCCAGGCGAATATCTCGCAAATGAGTTCAGGCGGCAGTGTCGTTATCGGCGCTTCGCGCTCGGATGTGTCGAGAAGCTGCAGCGGAGGCACAAAATCGGAGTGGGGATTTGCAGAGATGTCCATGTCCGTGAATATGGGCGTCTGGAACAAAATGACTCAAAAGAAAGGGGCGGATGCCGAGAACAGATGTGTTCATGTTTCGAGTTGTTTTCGTAACCAAAGCTCGGATATTGCCGAAGCCCCTATGTTACGAACGCCTTGAACTTCAACGCGCATCTTTTCAAGTTGGACAACCTACCTCTGATTCTGATTTCTCTTAGAAACTCAACCGTAAAATAGTAAAAAGTCTACCAACAACCGGCCAACTGATGTGCGATTGTACTTGCCTTGAGATTTTCTGAGTTCTCGGCCGGCGAGTTGGTAAAGAAATCTAGCGCAAAGGGGACATGACCCAGGAGAACTGTCTTTAGTCAATATCTTGAGCCACGAGTTCTCTCTCCGTATTTCGCGTTGGTCTGGTCTCGTCATCTTTAGCTTTCTCGTGCGTCGCCCACCTTCCCTGCTTTTACTTTTTCGTATCCTCCATATTCCTCGAATCCTCTAACCAAGTAGATTGCATATACTTACTGAAATACATCTTAAATGAAAGCTGTCGGCACTCTCACGGTTGACCCGAAATAGAGCATGCCAGTCATGCGAGGAAGACTCAGCGGAATGAAGGGAAGAAAAATAATAACGGCGATCTTCCCAACATCAGCCCATCGATCAAACCAAGGCTTTGCCGCCTCAAAAAATAAAGCAGTATATTCGTGGCCGAAGCCACCGAGAGAAGGTTGAGAATATTGATCAGGTACATATAGAACTAAAATTCCTCAAGTAATAACCTGGATCTCACTGATATCGCCCGCTATCGCCCCAGTGGGCACATCGTATGCATCAGGGACCGGCACGCGCGTGCCACCGGGAGGGACTATCGTGATTGCGCCATGATACCTTGAGCGGCAATGGCAGGGGGAGCGACTAATGAATAGATGGGTTTACAATTGCGGCATAGATTTTTTTTTTTTTTTGCCCAGCCTTCCCCCGTATTTTTGTGACTTCTCTTTCAAATTCAAAATTGCGCTCACCCGCATCGCGAATTACATTCCCCGCAAGAATCAAGTTTCCTGGCCAGAAAATACTCAGTTGCGCGGACTTCGAAAATACTGAGGTGCGCTCAATCCCCCAGTTATTCTAGGCCTGAATAAAGAATCAAGCGGATGTGGTTCGTGGTGCATGGCTGTCTTCAATTCGTAGACCAGGGAATCCAGCAACAACCGGGGTTCAACTCCCGGTAGCGGATCAGAAATCAGGGCTGCCAGATTGGGCGATGTTCACACGATAGATATACAATTTCCTTCTTTCCTTCCTATAAATTCATTTGCCCGTCTGCTCGTCTTAGTCTATATGATATACATGCTGCTGGGCGTAAAGATTAAAAAAACTGAGGCCGACATGGATCATGGCTCAGGCTCAAGTCAAACGAGCTACTTCTGATTCAACGATGTCTTCCATACAATAATAGCAGACGCGGAACCATCCACCACGGGACCTTTCCCTTCCACCCTAAAAAATTCATAAGTTGGGTCAATTTCAACAATTGAAAAAGGATTCTGAAGAAGAGAAAACATCTGCTTTAACTCCTTTTGCCTCTCACTAAGCTGAGCAGATGCGGACTTTCCGCCATTGGGCCTATATTTTCGTACCGAGCAACTCAGTTGGGTTGGGTCAATCTCAAGCAGTTGAGCCAAAAATCTCTTAGCCAGGATATGACCCAGGCTCGAGTCGAACGACTGTCTGCTGCGGAGAGCCTAGATGTCCTCCCCATTCACAATTCGCAGACGCGGACCATCCGCCACTGGGCCTTTCTCTCCTTCTTTGGATTCTCAATAGATGCGTCGGATTTCGACCAGCAAAATAAAAATGAACGTGGGACGAACAATGGCCCAGGCTCGATTCGAACGAGCATATTCTGCTTACTCTTACAAATGCACAGTATTGCAGTTGCGGAACCATCCGCTACTGGGCCTTTTCCACCCTACCTGGCAATTTACTATGGTGGCTGAATTTGAACGAGTTGAAGAAAAAATTACATATATATAAAGATGCAATTGTTCGTTTACCATGGCCCAGGCTCGACTCGAACGAGTAGAAGCGGACCCATCCGCTACTGGGCCTTTTTCCTCCCTCCCTAGTAATTTCCTAATGTGGTTGAAATTCGACGAGTTGAAGAAAAATGTTTCTTCGCACCTGATTCATGGCCCAGGCTCGAGTCGAACGAGCTAGTTCTGCTTTACTTTCTTATCTTCACAAGAATAGCAGACGCGGACCATCCGCCACCACGCCTTCCATCCTTCCTAGCTATTTCCTAAGGCTTTAAAATTAGACGAGCTGAAGAAAGAATTGTCAAACCCCCCGTAACATCGCCCAGAGGCTCGATTCGACCGAGCTACTTCGCTTACTTTTAAGACTTGCCAAAATTGCGAACGCGGACCATCCACCACTGGACCTTTCCTTCCTCCCTGGAAACCTTAATAGATGGGCTGACTTTAAACGAGTTGAAAAAATTCATCTCCAAGAAATGCAAAGGCCCAGGCTCGAGTCGAACGAGCTACTTCTGCTTGGATTCTCATCGATGATGTGTGAAGTATTGCAGACGCGGAACCATCCGCCACTGGGTCTATATTTCTATACCCAAGAGCTCAGTTGGGTTGGTTCCATTTGGATCTTGAGGTTGTGAAAAGAATTCCAAGAGGCAAGGCGGTCCAGGCTCGAGTCGAACGAGCTACTTCTGTATTACCTCCGCTAAGCATTGATCAACCTCAGCTGATGTGGATCATCCGCCACTGGGCCATATTTTTATACCTAGAAAGTCGGCGAGGTTGATTCAATTTGAACCACTTGAGCCCAGGCTCGATTGAAATTAGCTTACTCAGCTTAATTCCTCTGCGCGCTTTAAGCGTTGTAGATGCAAACCATTTGCCCCTGGGCCTATATTTCTATACCTTGAAACCTCAATAGATGTGTGAAATTGACCGAGTTTAGTAAAATAAATTCACCTATACATTTGTCATGACCCAGGCTCGAATCGAATGAGCTCCTTCTGCGTACACATCAATCAACCCCACAAGTTATGCAGACGCGGACCATCCGCCACTGGGCCTGTATATCTATACCCAGGAACCTAGTTGGGTTGGTTCGATTTGAACCGTGAGTTAAAAAAGAAATTGAGATAGTCCACCCTCCCTAGTAATTTCTGAAGGCCGTTGAAATTTGACAAATGCAATAAAACTTATGGAAGGACTAAGACGGCCCAGGCTCGAGTCGAACGAGCGTGTTCCGCATAGAGCTGATGAGTAACTCGACCACAGTTCACAGACGCGGAACCATCAGCTACTGGGCCTTTTCCATCCCCCTGAATAACTCCGCTACACAGAGTTGGACTTAAACCAGTTGAACTAAAAAATAATTTTCCCGGAGATGAAAGACACATCTTATCCCATTGTAACATTGTTCAGACGCGGACCTTCCGCCACTGGGCCTATTACCTCCTTTGAACCCTAAAAGATGGGGTGAATTCCAACGAGTTGAATGGTCCGCGCCTGCAATAAATAATGAACTTGACACTGTTGGGACCGTGCGCCACTTTGCCATCCCGTGCTTATGACTTGGTTGGCCTCGGAAACTACTTTTATAATCAAAGAAAATGCTTACCTGAGCAGACATTTCACTGTGGCACTCACCAACTAAAGATACAGAATAAACAAAATGGAACTACAGTCTACTTGTATAATAAATATTCAAAAGTGGAACATGCACGGACACAGAATCCTACCAAAGATGGAGAGGGACGGATACTTACACATAGGTGGGGAATCGAATGAGCTTGTTGGAAACCCACGTCACTTTGTTTTTACCAATTCTGAGGTGTGTTCCGTACACCACCCTTCTTCGGGTACTGAAATTCTGTAGGCTTCAAATTTCAATTAAGGCAGTCAAAAAAAAAAATGGCACGCGAACTTGAGCCATGCGACGATGTTAGTACGGTGCATGCGACGACGTTGGTACGGCGTAACGCACACCACACTCCACTTGGGTTAAAAAAAACAGACGCAGTGCGGCAGAGCATGAATTCATATATAGGAGTTGAACCCTGGCGTCGAATAGTCTCGTCGAAATTCCCGGAAACACACTCCATCCTGATTTACAAGCCCCCCAAAAATCAGTGATTTCTTCAAGGACCTCTTATTTGTTCACAGGCCTAGTGGCGGAAGGTCTACGTCTGCCCGTAATGGTAAGGCGTTGCAGTTCGACTCGAGCCTGGGCCATGGGTGATATTTTCCGCGAAATTCCTGCTTTATTCAACTTCAAGTCGTTGGTTTATCCCCCCGTGGCGGACGGCCCGCATCTGCATGCAATACGTAGAACGGTCCGCAGGTTGTTGCAGAAATTGCTCGTTCGACTCGTGCCTGGGCCATAGCCCCTTTGTAATTGTTTTGGGCGGTAAGCCAAGTCTTTATGCACACTCACTTTTATATTTCTAGAGCTCCAATGTATGATATCCGCATCTGCACATTGTGAGATGCCGAGCCTGCGGTATAATACTAGGTGCGATTTACTCCTTTGGCGCTGTTGAAGCGACTCATTCAGATTCCTTTCCTCCGGAGGAGTCCATCTGGTTGTATTTGAAGGCCGTGAACGGTCCACGTATCCGATTACTACTGAGAAGGGCATCTGGTTCAACGATTCTCTTGTCTAATAGACAAAAGAATTCACTGTGTTTGTTCTGTGATATCGAAGTTCATTGGTATTGTGTTACAGGCTCAGTGGCGGATGGTCCGCATCTGCAAGAAGTAAGAGATACATCAAGACTTGATGTAACGCTCGTTCGACTCGAGCCGGGGCCATTAGCGTTGGAGTTGCTTTTTTTGGATGCCGAGTAAGTGCCAAAAATGCCTGCTTTATTGTTCAAGTTCACTTTTATGAATAATTCTAGAGGTCAGACTGCGCGTTGGGGTCATAGTGAGATGTGATATTTTTCACTGGGTCCAATTCTTTTTCACAATGAACGCTAGTGAAGGGCGTACGGCAAGGCCCAAAGAATTCGGAGTTTACAAAAGCTCATTTTTATTGTCTTACAGACCCAGTGGCGGATGGTCCGCGTCTGCATGCAATCCGAAATCCTTGTGCAGAGAATGCTCGTTCGACTCAAGCCTGGGCCTTCTTGACTGAGTGCATTTTTGTTTTTACTTTGCGGCAGTAAGTGCCCAAAATGCCTGCTTTATTCCAGTTTAATTTTATGATTCTAGAGGTCGCGTCCTCACGTTGAAGTCATAGCGAGAGACAGAGCCCAGCTAGTAGTATAATATATTTTACTAGGTCGGATAATTTATTTTGCCCAATGAGCACTCAGGCTGTTACGGTGCGTCCCAAGCAATTCACAGAGTTTATCGAAGCTCCTTTTTTCTGTATTACAATCCCAGTGGCAGATGGTCCGTATCTGCATCAGGTGGTAAGGAAACCCTTGTTTAATGCAGATACTGCTCGTTCGAATCGAGCCTGGGCTGTATTCGGGTCATCCGGACCTTTTTTTTCACTTCTGCGGTAAGTAATTGCTGAAAAACCTGCCGTATCCAAGCCCATTTTATTGCGTTACCGAGCCAGTGACGGACGGTCCGCGTCTGCTACAACCCCAGCCGAAAAATTGAACTTAACCTTGCTTTGCCGTGCGGTGATGGCGCATCACACGTTACCGGTGTGACTCAGAACCACCACCTCTGTGAACTCTGGAGGACTTACGCTTCCTCTTTTTCACACCTCATTGTCTCAATCTCTTCTCGGACTTGGCATTCGCAATGCGCTCTTTCCGATCATCTTTGTGTCTCGCCCACAGTTCACGCCCGCTCAATCCAGTTTGGATAGTCCTGTCGTGGGAGACGCCGAATATATCTAACTCTTGAGCTTGACGGAAACACGGCCCAGCCAGACTCCTTCCTAATTAGGAAGCATCGGCAATCACTGATGGAAGGTCATCTGCTGATTTCAATCCCAATTGGGTTCGACAGATTTGGCGTTTTCACGACAATGCAGTCTTAAATTAGCGCACAAGAAGTATTTAAATGTGGTGGCAAAAAGGCAGTATAATCATTAGTATTTAAAGGAATAGAAATTCTAGTTGCTGCATAAAATACATAGAAACAAGCTTGATACACAAATTCTAGTGAGGTGCGAATGATTCATGCCTTTTTCCGGGCTTTTCGGGCGAGGGTGGCAGCAAGTGGCACCGCCGTTTATACGGACTGGCACCGGAAGTTGTGGAGGCAGAGGATTTGGTAGTAGAGGGCAGGAATTGTTGAGATGGAAGTAGGGGTGCAGCGAACACGGTACTCGAAGTACCACGTATACGCTTGATTTCGGCCCCCAATGCTTCGAACGGGAGCCAAGCTTGAGCTAACCTATCGCTCGTAGTGTCTGATGCGGGGGTTTGGTGGTTTTTCAGGAATTCGACAAGGTCCCCATATTTCGGAGCAGAGTCCTCGAGTTCGTACAGCGTGCCGGATAGTGCTTGTTCACCCAGCGCCGACTGATTTTGGGTAGGAAGAATCGCGAGAACACAATCTTCATCCTCTGAATCAGATGAGTCATCGCTGGCGATGCTTTCGTCGTCGCTATCAGTACTAGTACCATGCTGGGAGGAATCCTGCCCGTCATCAGCATCATGACAGTCCTCATCGCCTTCGAGCAAATCGGCAACGACGGCAGCGGCGCGAACAGTAGGAAGGTCTGTGGGAAGCGCAGGAGGCTGCACATCCGGAGCTGTCTGCACCTCAAGTACGTGCGCATCTGCCACGGAAACAGGGATCGGAATATTGGGTATGCGCATTCCCTGCTGCCGGTAAAAGTTTAGAAGTAGGATGGCGGCATGAATATGCTTGCAAGCGCCTCCGTACTTCTGAAAATCAAGGCATGTGCATTTAATTACGCCATTAAAGAGGACGGTGATGGTGTAGATGACGGGGGAGGTATCAATTTCCAATGCTTCGGAAGAATAGCAGGTAAAGAAGACCCCAGAAGTGTCGGGAAGGAGAGTTGGGGCGCTGATTTGGCGGTTGTCGACAAGGAGACGTGAGCGCTGGTCGCGCTCTGGATCTGGGATAAGGTATGCGACACTCGGAACCGCCGGAGTGCGTTTCCCAGCTGCACGATGCTCCAAGAGTGAATGGCCGCCTGGAAGCTGCCGAATTTGAGCTGCGATGCGAAGGTCTTGCTCTAAGTATAAACGACGCTCTTGGAAAATGGATGGAAGTATGTGGATGATGAGGATTTGTATGAGAACGTCAACGCGAAGTCAGCGGCCAGCTGCGAGAGCAAATCAATATTCGGTGAAAAGACAGGGGAGCGCGCAGACATACCAAAGATACAGGATCTTACGAGTTGGATCCGTCTTCCCCGAGTGGGAGCTCCACTGCTGCGACCACCGGTTGGCCAGTATTTTGCGTGAATCCAAGTCCAGTCCGTGCTGTGCCATGATGCCCGAAGCAGAGACTTGAGCATCGTCGTCGAGTTGAAACAGATGGTCGGCTGGGGTTTGTGTTGTCGAAGACGACGCACGATATAGCTCTTCCAATGACTCCTGCTGAGATGCCGAAACCCTCAATTTATTTAACGGGATGTCCGTTGCAATGCTGCGGGGAATGACGGCAGGCTTAATGGTCCTGGAGGCCGTCTCAGCAGTGTAGGGCGCCCATCGTACTTTATGTTTCTGATTTCAGTGGGTAGCATGGATCGGCTGCGACGGCTGAGATGGTGCTGTAGGGGGTACATACTCCACAAACTCAAAGGTGGCAGGTTGAGACATTCAGAATAAGCTGGGGGATATAGTAGCTGGTGGTAGGGGTAAAGAATGCCGAGTGGCGCGTAAAAACGCGTCGCGGGTGGCACAACATAGCGGACAATGGGCAGGACACGGTGGCCAACGGTCACATTAAAATCCCCTATTTGGACGTGGACCATTCCGAAGCTTGATCACCGGTTGATGTCCGGCGTTCCGAATCGGGAAGGAGTCTGGCTTGGCCCATATTCCCACATTCTTGCGCGGGTCCGCCACGATGCGCCGTGGGAAAGGGAGGGCCGCGGTACCAAGGCCAGCGAGGACGCAGCTGCGTGTAGTCTCGGTGACTGTGGGCCATGGCGACAGGTGCGCGATGAAGGCTGCGAGATGAAGGTCGGAGGTTCGTCGGAAGCCTGGTAGCGGATCAAAAATCAGGGATCGGATTGGGCGATATTCACACGATATAAAATTATGAATTCAGGGTATAATTAGAACTCACTACAGAGCACGACGACTCATACTTCATTGGGTGCAATAAATCAGTGGAAATTTCACGTCAGAGCTCGAGAGACGAAAAAAAAAGGTCTGCTAATGCCACCATCAGGCCCAGGCTCGATTCGAACGAGCTACTTCTGCTTGGCAGTCGGACTGATATATTTCGTGCAGATACAGACCATCTGCCACTGGGCCCTGTATCTCCTCTTTAAAACCTAGTGCGATGGCTGGTTTTGAAATGAGCAAAATTGAAAAGAAAGCCCATCGATTTGATGTGACATGCCCCTAGACTAGGCTCGAATCGAACGAGCTACTTCTGGTTAAGACCCAGCAATAGCTGACTTGAGTATCGCAGATGAGGAACCATCGGCCACTGAACCTTTCCCTCCTCCCTTGGATCCTCAACAGATGGGGTGAATTTCAACAAGCTGAATAAATCATCAAGTATTTATTGTAAAAAATGAGGATGGTGCGAAAAAGCGTGGCCTAGCCTCGAGTCGAACGAGCTTCCTCTGCTTCGAAGCTAGTAACGAATTACTTCATGCAGATACAGAACCATCCGCCACTGGGCCTACATCTTTATCCTTTGAAACCTAAATACTAGATGGGGTGTACTGTATCTCATTAAACGCAGTGTTGAAGAAAAACCACACGACGCACTGCAAGAAATTGAGTGAAAGGCTGCTTGAGTACTTGCGATGGTACCTTAGTTTGTAAGGCATCGCAGATGCGGCACCATCCGCCACTAGGCCTTTATCTCTTCCTTTGAAACTTGACTAGATGCAGCTGAATTTAAATCAGTCGAGACAAAATGATATTAGAAGACAAGACATGGCCCCGGCTCGATTCGAACGAGCTACTTCTGCTTACTCTTGCATTCACAACTAAGGATTGCAGATGTGGAACCATCCGCCACTGGGCCTATATTTCTATGCCTTGAAACTCGGTGAGGTTGGTTGATTTTTCAGCGAGTTGAATGAAATATTAGCTACCATCCCGGGTATGACCCAGGCTCAATTTGAACGAGCTCTTCCTTCTGCTTTGGCACTCGGCTGTATCACAAGTTCAGCAGATGGGGACCATTCACCACTGGGCCTTTTCTGCCCTCCCTAGTAGATTCCTAAGGCCGTCGGAATTAGACGAGTTCGATAAAAACGATCGATACAAAGCTATGGCCCAGGCCCGAATCGAATATGCATCTTCGGCGTACACAGTATGCCCTTTATTATTTATTAGGGAGGAAGACCATCCGCCACTGAGCCTTCCTCTGCTTGCTTGAAACCTAGTAAGTGGGTTGACTTTCTGCGAGCAAAAGAAAATTTCTACTCCATTGAAAAAATGGCCCAGGCTCGATTCGAACGAGCTACTTCTGCTTGTAACGCGCTGTCATCTCGCCGAATGTTTGCGGACGCGGATCATCCGCCACTGGGCCTTATCCTCTTCCTTTGAAACCGAGTAAGTTGGTTCAATTTGAACCTTGAGTAGGCTCGGTTCGAACGAGCACCATCTGCTTATTTTCTTCTGTGCCAACTCTTTAAAATTAGCAGATGCGGACCTTCCGCCACTGGGCCATGCACTTCATTCCCAAAACTCAGTTGAGTGGGTTGGATTTGAACCAGTGGAATAAAAACTGTCAATGACGTTGAGCGAGACATAGTATGGCTCAGGCTCGAATTGAACGAGCTACTTCTGCCTACTTTTGCAAATTCTTGGAATCAATAGCTAGCAGACGCGGAACCATCCGCTACCAGGCCTTTTTCTCCTCCTTCGAAACCTAAATGGATGGTCGGATTACGACGAGTTCAATCAAAAAGAGCTTCCACAGGGAAGTGCACATGACCCAGGCCCAATTCGAACGAGCTACTTCTGCGTATATCTCCTCAAGTTATATAGACACGGATCCATCCGCTACTGGGTCTATATCTACATTCCTAGAAAGTCGGTGATGTTGGTTCGATTTGAACCTTGAGTTGAATAAAAAGAATTACATCATGGTCCAGGTTCGCAAGCATATTCTACATTTTCTCCACCCTCATTTTAAGTATCGCAGGCGCGAACCATCCGCTACTGGGCCTTTCTCTCCTCCCTTCAAATTTTATAAGTTGGTTTAAGTTGAATAAAGGGTCAAGTTCATGAAGGAAGGCCCAGGCTCGAATCGGGAGGGGTATCTGCTCGGTCGTCACTGGGCCTTAACCTCTTCCCTAGCAGTTTGTCAAGTCGGTCAGTGAAAGTCAGGGAGCAGAATAAAAAGAAAATCAACGGAAACACCATCATGGCCAGGCACGAGTCGAACACGCTACTTCTGCCTAATCCTCAATAGATGGTGAATTTCTATGAAGTGGATAAAAAGCTGGACCGTGATGCTAATGCATTGCCAGGCTCAATTATTCGAACGAGCGTCTTCTACTTGTGCACTGCCTCCGCCTCTTGCGCGACCTTTCTGCCCATCATCTGCGTCGAGAACGATGTCATAGCCGCGCGCACAGGCTTGATATCCGTGTACGGCACCGTTGTCGAGTACATGAGATCCCGATTTGGTGAATTCGCGGGGATTCGGCCGTCCGAGCTTGCCATCCATTCAGTGAGGATATGTGAAACTGTTTTCTTGGCACGGCCAGCAAGAAAGGCAGACACCATCTGTGCGTGGACCTGACTGCGATGAACAGGTTCTCCTTTATCATCCCTGCGGCGGAAAACACTGTAAATGAAGCATGCAAAGCTCCAATTCTGTGCATGTATCGTGGCCAAAATGGTTTCTATTTTTTGTGAGTCGGTGCGTGGGGATGCGCGCCGTGGCTTTGTTTTTGATCCAGCACTGGGTGTAGACTCGGGTACTGTTCGTGCACCATTTGTGGTAGTTCGATCCCGTTTACTAGGCGGCGCAGCAGCTGGAGAAGGTCGCTGAGAGCTTCCAAAAGGTGTATTTTCATCTGTGTAGGAGACTCTCTTCCGCTTAGTTGGCGAGTAGGAAAAGGTCGGCCCAGGCGTTCGATTCGGTGTGAACGTGAAGCCCACGTTTCTATAGAAGTGTCGTGTAGCGATTGTCGCGGCGGCAGGAGAAGACGGGGCCGGAGCTGGCAATAAATTCGGGCCAGAATTCAAGGAAGAGAGAGGTTGGCGGGGAGTAGCAGGGGTTGAGGGATCCTTCCAGCATACCCCCTGAGAAGAATTGGCCATCTTACAGCTTCAGCAGAGGCCCAGCACACGAAGGCGACGCGACACGACGGACGCGACGGTGAAAATTAGCGTGGGACTCCATCAAATTTCCTTTTACAGTATTTACTTATCCGGAAGCCTGACCTACGGCTTTCATAGCGCGAGTAAAATCAGACCATATATCAGTTCTTTTTCGTCTTTTTTTTTTTTAGAAAAACGATTCTGATCATTTGGTCTGACTAGGGAGACTAGCATCCACCATCGTTTTCAAGTGTTGCAGACGCGGAACCATCCACTACTGGGCTTCTCTCTCTTCTCTAGCAATTTTCCTAATGTGGTTGAAAAGGACCCAAGATGTTTCTTTAATCCTTAGAAGAGTACTCTTCGGACTTTACGGCCAGTCCGATATACTTAAGACCGAGTCCGACATGAGGACGCCTAGAGGAAGGATCCGGAGTCCAATCCAGGAAGCAGTAAAATCATCTGTGCGGAGTGTGGCAGCGCCAGTCGGAAAGCGTTGTCGTTTGGTCAGCATTGGTGCCAGAAAGAATTTAATTTAAGAAGGATGAGACGTAATGTGCGCTTCTTTGCCCTCGGTGCCGACGGCCATCTCCGATGAATCTATTTTCGGTGTGTGGTTTAAAAAGGAATGTTGCCAAAGTGTGTGAGCGCAGATTCGTGAAGAGATTGCTAGGGATGTGATATGCTTCAGATTTGCGGTGTTTGTTAGAAATTCTATGGTGAAAGGTGAGGAGGGGCGCTCAATTCTTAGTTCAGTTCGTCCGTTCGTCAAATTAATTCATTATTTGTTCATGTAAACAAAGTACAAATAAAACTTGGGGTAAAGGGCCGTGGCAGGGCCCGACATGTCGACTCGTACTTCCTTTTTCTCTCTCTCTCTCTAGAGGTATTAATTATAGAACGGTTAAACAAATCGGATATTATGACCACCGAAGATAACAACGGTTGAAGTAAATAGACCAATGTAACACATACCCAAGCAGTCTCAATATGTCAACCTGGCACGAGGCAGCAGTTTCTGGGTGCCGCAAACAGAAAGGGACTTCTCTCCGGACAATTCACATGATCCATGAGTTCAATATATATATACACCATGTTTTTTGGGGCCTGTGTAAACGCAAAGTCTGGAATAAAGTGTCCCAGTGTATCTCTAACTATCTGATCCCTTAAGGCGCTCTCAAACCTGGTTTAATTGCAAGTTGAATAGAAAATTTCACCTGGGAAGCATCAGTTAAAGGTGATGAATATATATTTGAGCAGGCAAAATAATTGATGAAAAGTACTGAAAGAGTGATGAAATATGTTTATTCCCTCTTGAATCACCCAAGAATCCTATCTCAGAGGCTACAGTATCAGTGGGATCTCAGGCCCAAATATTTTAACAGTATGCATTGTATAAAATGTGAAATGGGTCCTTGTTCCCTAGGAACTCAATGAAATCTTTCAATACATGACAGTACATAATTTCAGACTCGCAGCGTCCCTCCATACATCTTATTGGATTCAATACTTCAATTTATAGGCACTATTTGAGAAAGTTGCTCTATATCATGCTCTCCATGGTTCCTAATAGGCATTGAAGTGCCTCCGCCAAGCTCAGAGCATGAATACAGGTGTGGATAAATAAATAAATTGCCCAAAAACACGGCGGATTGACTGAAACGGTGAGGAGCGCGTCGACGCGACGGCATCACGTGTATTGATCACGGCCCCTGGGCCGCCATCAACCTATATTTGGAGGGGTAACCAGCGAGGCAACCTAGGGGCGCGGTTATACTCTATATCCTGGGTAAGGTCTGAGAGTCAAGAAGTAGCATGAATTAAATAGAAAATGTAAAGTGAGAAACGAGGCACAGATGAAAAAACGACCCGGATATCCATACAGTATTTTGGCGGTCCTTTACACACCCAAATGAAATAGCGCATTTCCGACTTATTTATTTTTCTCATTGCAAATCTGAGCTGGCAAAAACATTTCATGACATACAACTAATCTTCAGGAATATCCTGAGCATTTTAGAGCAATGAGAAGTGGCTGAAATGTGGTGTGTAAAGGAGTGAAACCCTAGTGCGATCAATTTTTGTCAGTTCCGATGGCAGCTTTTTTATCTTACCACTGCACCAATCTGGGGTAACCAAGAGGCCTAGAACAGTTTATATAGGCTTATCTTTATGGTACAATAATAGTTGCCCACATTTGGCCACATGTGGCCAGGATATGGGGGTGTGTAAAGGAGTGATAGTGTGTGTAAAGGACCGCCAAAATACTGTATCTATACCGGATGAAGTGAGAAAGGATGCTCAGCATGATCCGATGTGCGGTAATGTCTGTTCCTATAGCCAAATTAAGGCATGGGTAAAAAAAAGTTTTTTGTCTGTGTTTAAGGGGGTTTTGATTTTTCACCGAGTAGGGGGCAGATCATGCGTTGTCGAATGAGCTCCACAAGAGGCTCAACACGCCGCAGCCTCTCCACAGCAAACGACAGATTGAAACAGGGAAGCGCGGATCACATCACGCGTGAGCGTACCTCGACGCGGTACGTCATACCCAGTAGTGTGTGCGCCGTGCTGCAAGAGGACCGCATGCGGTCTCGCGGCACGGCGCAGCGGAATGTGCTGGGGAATGTAGTGCGTCGAAACGGCATGTACTTCACGTCAATTGAATGTTTTTTCTTCGTCTTGTCAATGCGCTTCTCAGGATTGTTGCTGGAGAAATATACAGAACCAAATACTTGCACCCTCTTCTGCCACATAGAACCAAATTAACGCACCTTCTTCTGCCAAACAATGCCATACACCGCGTTGAGACAGGTCGTTCCGCTACATCTGGATTTGCTTTAAATTTAATCTGTGTGGGGACAGGTGATAGCGTGAATACGGTGGTTCCTCTTGACCACAAAAAAAGATATATATAGATACTCTTTATTTAACGTGGTCGGAATCCGGTGATATACTCTCACCTCGTCGCATTCAAGGTTAGAGCATGAAGACAAACACATTGTAAAAGGTAGTAGTTAGCCAAGGACTCAAAAAGGATAATAGGAGGAGTGGGGAGGAAGCGGCCGTGCGCGAGCAGTGGGTGCCGGTCATAAAATCTAGAGCGCGCCGAGATTGAGCATTTTAAACGGCGATCGATTACGCGCCGGCATGCAACGCCAAAGGCTACATTCGGCGTGATCTGAAGACCGGTGATGTCCGGGCAGGCAATGACAATTTTTTGTTTTGTTTTGTTTAAGGGGGTTAGTGTTTTCACCGAGTAGGGGGCATTTTTCCCCGAGTACGTAAACAACTGCAACTCCCCAGCCACTATTTTCAATAGGGTAAAACATATTGAATTTAGTGGCAGTGATAAAATCGGTTTCACACAGCCACTATCAAGTCCCTCACAGATTTCGGTCTCAAATGGATTTTAGGTCCCCTCAGATTTGAAAGGGACGATAACATCTGTAAACAGAAGTACTCGTAATCACCAGGCGTATGTGGGGATATGATCTATCACAGCTCCTCTGATTAGAGGAGAGTCGTGATATATTATCGCCTCTTATATCACGAGTCTCCTCTGACTAGAGGTTCATGATAGATCATAGCGCCACGCTATGGTGAAATCACGCCTGCTCACGCCTTGCTCTCGCCTCTCTTGTGTACTTCTCTCGCCTCTCCACACACACAGTGCCCACTTCCGATTTGACCCTTGCCATCTACTCTATTCTAGGTGAAGATCTATACCTTTCGTATTCCCGCGCTTATGACATTTAATCAAAGTTCTCGTACTCCCAACGCGACACGATACCACTCGACTAAGCGCTCCGCAGGATGGAATACAATGTGAACCCTACTGTGCGTCGCCTCGAATCTACATCTACGGCCTAAGATTCACGCTCAGAATTTAGGGAGGATATAATTTCCCTTCCATGGAATACATGGTGCCTCAGCCTGGGCCCTATATACCCCCAGGCCAATTCTACGCCCATTTACTCCCCGGAAAGTCTCAGAACGCTGCACCCGACGCGCCCGAGGCCCCTGCGCAGCCTTCCCGCAAGCGCGTCGCGTCTGTCACGCAGTTGGCACCACCTGTTACCAAGCGCCAAAGGGGACGCCCTCGCGGTTCCACAACCAAGGCCCCATCTGCTCCGCGCGCCAAGGCCAAACCGAAAGCGGCTTCTTCCAAGTCGGCCAAGTCGGCGGGCCGGACCAGGGCTACAAAAGAGAACACAGCGCCACCTGCGCCACTCGAGCTCTCGGATTCGGACAGCGAGATTGAGAGTAGTAGACGGCACTGGACGGGGGAGGAAAAGACCGATTTTTTCAAGTTCCTTCTCGCAAAAGACGAACAGGGTGATAAGCGTTTCGAACAGCACCAGACTGACCCCAGCCATGTGTATAAACGGGTGCGTTGTGTCTATTCATTTCTTGGCAGCGGTGATAACATTTTGTGGAAGGCCTCCGAAATCCTATTCAAGGGCTCGCGCAGCCCTGCGTCAATCAAGTCCTTGTGGACGCGATCCCTCGACACATATATGTGGATGCACGCTTTCGAGAGCTTTACGCGCAATGGTGGAGGGGACGGTGACTGTGTAGATGATCCCCAGGCCATTCTCAAGACCAAGATGTCGGCAGCACGCAAAGCTGGCGTCGTCCTCGGCAGTCTTAAGCCTGCTACCATTACGGAGTGGGAGAACAATGGCTGGTATGACCTGTTCGATGATCGGTGCGTTTCCGCGTCTCTGAATAGACTGACTTTCTGAATACCTTGAAGTCTCGGGACCAGTGCGAGGGTCTCACGCACGGTTGTACGCAACTCCGCGTCTGCCATCTCCGACCTCGAAGACCCTTCCAGCGACGAGGAGCACAGTTCGGACGATAACATTCACCTGGCTCTCCTCGAACAAAGTCGTATCACCAATGCAGCTACTGCGTCGACCCCCAAGACTCCAGCTGCCCGTGTTTCGGAGCCCAAACATGTGCCATCATCCAACCTGCGCAAAAGCGCCACCAACTCGTTTGGCAACATTGGTGAACTGATGAAGATGAAGATGCTGTCGGAGGAGAAGCGGGCTACTGCTCTCGAGCAGAAGCTTGATCTTGAGCGCCAAAAGCTGGAGTTTGACAAGACCAAGGGCAAGGTGGAAATGGCGCGTGCAGTTTTGGGGACAGAGGGTGTGGACGACGATGTCAAAATGGCCGCGAACAGCTATCTCAAGAGTCTTTTCGTCTAATTACGAGTCCTAAAAATTTATTTTTAGACTCGTTCTTTTCCAACCAGGAATTCATCATTTTGGCCGATGACGATTTGTGTAACGTGGGAATTCTCTTGGCATTCTTACGGCAAAATATCTTGGCATGGTAGGCTTTGAATTTGAACACGCCTTGGAGCACGCAGGCATCAGGGAATAGTTTGGTGAGCCGTGCTATATTTTTCTCTCATCACCATTGAGCTTCGACAGCCTTGGACGAGCTTGGACGGCGTAATTTACAAATATCGGTATCAATCTAATCGGTAATCTAAGCGAGATCTAATCATAATCTTTCCTGATCACTTCTCTTCCCAAGACCACCCTGGTCTCTTCCAGCACTTCAGCGCCAGGCTGAGCTGCTGAGCGGCGGCGGTTCAGACGCGGCTCGGGAGAGCGCAAGGAGAGCGTGTTGAAAGGCGGTGACCGTCCGTCACGCGCCGTTCCGCTGCGGTCTCGCATCCCCGCACCTCGCTTTGTTTGTCCCTCGCTAGCTCGCACCCTGTGCATGCTATTTATACACTCCCGCCTTGTATTCTGTACTTCCGCTTATTCTTGGACGCTCTGTATCTGGTCCCCAATATATCAGTTGCCTCCTTATTTCTGCGTGACCTGCCAGTTCAACAGAGCGCGGCCATGGCACTCCGACTCGGGTACCGTAAGGCCGCGTGTGCGCAGGGCCTGAGCGCATCTTTTGTGGTCCTTGGCGCGAGTTTTGGGGTGATGGACCAGGGCTTAGGTGTAGCAGTTAGAGTGCGTGTCGAGTCTTAAGTACTCTTGTTACTTACTTTCGGCTAACTAATATACACCTCCGTGCAAGTGCAACGGCGCCTCGTCGTACACACCCTCCTTGATCTCATACACCCCGTCATGTACGCCCCTCCCCTCCGCCCTCCAGATCTGCAACCCCGACCGCTTTGCCATCGGCATCACGGACCAGCGGCGCGCGGTGCAGACCGTCGTCGTCATCAAGCGCGGTGATTGCGGCGATCATGCGCGACGTTGCAGACAGGTGCGGGATGCCGACTCGGTGCGCCTCATGCGCCAGGCGGTGGATGTCCTCGGGACTGCTGCTATTTAACTTATACATGGTGTCCCTTTGTAACTCTCATGTGTCTGTTTACTGCCCCTTCGTGTACAGTGCAAGCGAGGCGAGTTGGGCACCGGCCGATTCATCTGCCGATGCAGCTGCTCGTCGGCCAGCCATGTCCGGCTCGTCGTGGCGGCAGCTCTGCTACTTGGAGTAAATTATCAAAAAATACGCTTCATCAAATAAAATAAAAGAGAGGCCCAAATCTCAAATCTATCGTCTGTATCTAGCAGTCCACTTAGAGCATTCATTTTTCATTTTCCTGGTACCGATGTAGGCTACCAGGTCTGAAAGTCTTAGTGCAAATTTTGTGATCTAGTACATCCCCTAGCAACCGTAACATTGGGTCTTTAACGGACAGAAAGTTGGTGCTCGTCCTGCGGCTGAATCCGTGATCGCGCTGATTTCGAACTGATGAAATGTAATCGGTTTCCGCAATTAATACCTCTTTTGCCTTTGCTCATCAGACACCTATCCATCCCAGGGGGGCCACCTTTGAAGTGTCTACTTGTGCATGTCTATCCTAACCCTTCTATAGCCTTCTATGCACCCTTGTGGCAACTCCCGTGATCGGGTTGATTCCCAACCTCACTCAATTTCAACCATGTAAAGTCTCGACTCTCCGCTCAGTGATCCCTTTGAATCTACTTCTCATGTGCAAGGCCGCCGAGCCTGCTCAATAAAGACTGTGGGTGAAGCTCAGACTAGATGTCCACCCACCCGCACATATCCACGTCCGCAAAAAAAAAGGACCTGTCCTCACCTATTACGGCACAAATATTGGTGTTGGAAATTTCGAATCAACGCTTGGGATGTAACAAAAACTCACTTAACAACTAGCGGCAAGTCATTTTTCGCTTTTTAGGTGTCCAGCGAGCAAGTGAGTACTCACTTATTTGATGCTTCCCAGCTGGCTTCTTACAGCAACCAACCTCCCGTATTCTGGCGATCCTCTTGAATTTCCATTACATTTTGGACTTCCCGCTGACTCCTGGGATTCTAATCCCTTCACTTGAAGTCCCATCTAGCAAGTCCTCACTAGGATTTTTATTCAATTTTTGGGCATCCCGTGAGCGCTATACTTCATTCTGTCACTCATTCTCTGTTCACTCTTAATTATATTTTCCTGGGATCAAGTTCTCAATTTTTGGGCATTGCACGTGTAAAATCCCGTCTGTTGCTTACAGTTTGAACCATATATAACATCAATCATTAGAAGATAAAAAAGCTAGGCTGTGTCACTATTTCTTGTTCTATTTCCCGCGCCGAGGTATTGTAAAACTGACTTCATTGCGAGTTGTGCTCAAATTGTGGCACCTACGTCCAATGCGCGTCCCAATTCCTGCGTTCTTGTAACATTGCCTTCTCGCGACCCCTTCTTCAAGACTTTAATGCTGCAATCTCAAACTCAAATTTTTGCGACCTCCCGGCTCAAAAGCCGGTGCAAAATTCAAACAGGCTCGCCATTTTGTTGATTCGGAGGATGTTATTCTGGCCTGCTTCGCGCAAGAGGCTGGGAGGAATAGATCCCGGAATATCAACCTCTGTTTCGGTCCGGGATTACCTCAGACAAGCATTTTTTTACTTTAGACAGGACTGAAGAGCCAATTCTCAACCACCGTTGATTCTCTTTGATCACTGGACACCAAATCAGCATAGACTGCCCACAAGAAAGTCGCCAAGCGGGGACTCAGTGTCTCCATTTCTCGATCATAAGGAAATCATCAAAAACAGTCTCTTGCTCTGCGCGCGGGAGATCCGGAGAAGGCACATCTACTATAGGTGGCTAGAGCGCAGAAGTGGGAAGGTAGGTCAATGAAAAACCAGAAATGTCTAACAACTGAGGGTGCTAAAGCAATGCCGAAAGCACCATCAAATGAGGGCACTAGAAGGTCTCGGAGAACGAAAAATGGATTTTGAGGTCGGAAGTTACGTGTAAATTTTCGCCTGCCTCTTGGAATCGCGGGGCCAAAAAACTCAAACTTGATGTCTTGGAACTCCTTCTGACAATTTGCCCTGTACGAGGAATTCAAAATTTGAAGCTGCTGATTGTGTGCAACTGTCTAGGAACTTGGCGCATCATTTCCGTGATTCTTCTGTCCCCTCGCGACTCGGTTGAAGGCACGTACTTGGCATGTGTTGACGCGCGATTCACCAAAATGACACATCTCCTGCAGTGTTTCGCCAATTTCACGTGTCTCCCGCCAATCTGACATAATTGATGTACTTGAGAAATCCCTTCCGGATATTGAGGAAGCGCGTTTGCAAGACATCGGTTGGCGCAGTGCACGACATCAGTAAATATCCACGTGGTAGATAGTTGGAGAATTTAATTAATGGATCAAACATCACTCAACAAATATTTGTAAAGTTATGAGATACTGGAGTTTTGTCATGATCCAGGTACCAGGGATGCCCAGAGGGCCTTTGGTATTTACACTGTACCTTTTTATCACATCCCACATATTCGACGCTGTTTGACAACTTGCTATGCAATACTCTTGAGCAAGATGTTAGTGGCTCTGCCCACATCCCCGTATCTATCCCTCATGGGCAATATTCTTCGTCTAGCAGGATAAAAAATCAGCAAGGAGAAGTGTCAGGCATCCAATTCCAGTCATCTCATGCACACCCAATATCCCTAATGTCCCTCCCGGCGGATATGTCGAGGTCTGAGTGAAGCCACAGATCTGGGACAACCGGAGATCAAAGTTTCGCTGATGTGGTCCCAACTGAACTGAATTCCCTAAGGTTTGTAGCAATCTTGACTATAGTTAGGATATGCAGTCATCATTTTTAAGTGAATTTGGTGGGCCATCACATATTTGGCAGCCATAGAGACTGCTGCAATACATTGATGAACATGTCCAATTATGAGTTCAAACATGCCTTGATTGCACACAATGCTGTTCATTTGAAAGGGTTCAACCAATCGAACATTATGATTCGGACCATCATGCATATTTTTTTGGTTATGTTCAATGCCGGATTGCTCTATATTACATTGGATCTTTCAATCAAGATGAAAAATGGGAGGACTAATGAGGCAATATACGGAGCGTTGCGGAATTAAAATAACATGTACCTGGTTAGTTCAATTTGAATACTTTAGAAAAAAATTTGAGGTGAAAGTCGTGCAAGATCTGTTCGGATTACGATGCACGGGGCTTGAATGAAGAGGTTCGGGCGCGTTGCAGCTTGAAATCAGTTCGCGGGTCTGCAAAATGCTGAATAAACCGCGAGTGGTTGGGACTAAAATCTTGGATATTATGTCAGGGGGTTCCAAGCACAGCTGGGCGTCGAGGATACAATGAAGGGGCGGCGGGAACGCGAAATTTTGAATAAAAATCGAAATATCAACTGAATAAAAAAGTCGATGCAGCCGACAGGTGAATCGAGCAAGAAAAGTGGACCCCGGATGTATTTTTATTTTTGGCGCCGAAGGCGCACCGGACTCGTTGCCATGCGCACGCAGTGGCTCAAGCCCAAGTCAAATGATCTCTAAGTAATGTTTCAATACCTCGACACCCACTAATTCTACTGCACATAGATTGTTTCGATACTTCGATACTCACTAATTCACTGCGTTCAGAGGCCTAATAGCCATAGGCAGCTATTAGGCCTAGCCACAAGGGGGCACCGGCATTCAAAAAACGGATATAGGGCCGTTTTTTTTTTTTTGCGACCTTTTCAGTGAACCAACCAACCGTTGACGGCGTGGGAACCTTCCATATATGGAAACCCCCCTATTTTTATTCGCCGGAGGTGGCCAAAAGCAAGTTCCACAGACGCAGTTCATAATAGGTATGCGTTGTGGATAGTTCTAACAGGTGTATAAAACCATCAATCATCTTTTCGCGCACGCTTAAACGCTCTGGGAAGGCGGGAGGTGCTTGTTGATGATGCGCATGCGAGGCAGGTCCAGTTCTGGACTGCGAAATGCAGCCCTGTGCATGGCAGGCAATACTGTAAATATGCGTCAATGGAAAACTCCTAGAATAAATTATAACCACTTACCCAGCCAGTTTCGCAGCCATTTCTGTTGCACTTAACAGTGTTGGAATCGGAGCTAGAAATAGAATTACCACAAAGACACTGAGAAAGGTCTCCTATATCTCGAGCCTTGCGCTTGCGTTTACCACGACCCAGCTCAGGTGTCTCGATAGTCGGCGGGCATTCTTCCTGAGATGTCGCTGCATCAGCATCAGGAGAAGGCGGTAACGCCACTGTCGATGTGGAGTCCACGGTGATTGACACCGCCCGTTGCGGTATATCTATAGCGCTGGGCACGTTCGGGAGTACCTGTGTGGGATGATTAGAAGTGAGAAACAATATGGAGCGAAATAATTATACGCACAGTCACGTCCTTCGCAGATATTTCCATGCTGCCGCACGCCGAGTCTTCAGGAAGTAGTTCCTCCATGTCATCATCCTCATCTGTTCCTTGTACGGTTTCGTCGTCAGAATTGGTCTGGCCATCCGGCATTTCAGACTCGTCGATGAAATCGGGTTGAGTTAGAGTGCCGAAAGTTGCAGGGCTTGAAGGAAGCAGTGAGCACAAAGAGGAGGTATAAATATCCTATTCGTACCGCATGCTCAACCTCGAGCTGTGGGCTTCCGAAATAACGAGCGGGGCAGTCTTTGGCGCACGTTTTTTGGCGATAGGAACACCCCGCGCGCGCGATTTCCAAACCTCTTTCATAGCGCTCTTCTCGGCCACGGATATGTCCCAGATGGCGAAATATTTCTCGATCGGCGCCGTGGGGTGAACGCTACGCAAGTGGTGAACATAATTGTAACGCCAGATTGCCGGCTTTCCAGTGCCACATAACTTGCAGTCAATTGGAACGTTGGAGCAAGGTGACGATGGCGTGGACTTTGCGGCAAGTGAGTATGTGAATTTTATTCCGGCATTTGGGCACTTGGATCGTGATACATCGACCTTCTTTGTTCCTGAGGTCGTGGTGTAATACTCACACATGGGAGCAGGATTGAGGCAAAGGCCACATCGTTCAGTGGAATATGTGCGCCGTTATGCGCAAGGACTTGTTGGCCTCGTTTGGGGTCGAGCGGAGTATTTGGGGAGCATGCCGCGCAGATATTCGCCGCATCCAATTGTCTCAAATTGTCGTCAAATTCACAGACAAAACATGCCCGTCCTTGAAAAAGCGTAAGGATATGCATTGCAAGAAATGGACCTGTAGAGACTTACCGCCACCCTCCCTGTAGGGAAAGAATTGCGTACTCGTTACTGCTGGCATCAGCATTCTACTGTGCGGCGGGAGTTGTTCGAAGAGACTCGCTGTCAAGATCCGTAAAGCGCTGCTTTCAAAAAGATAAAAGGGGTTCCCCGCCTCTGCGAGGGAAATACTTGGATCCAGAGGTTGAACGAAACTCCCGGGGACCTTGAGGGTTTGCTCCAGGAGTCCAGCGGACTTCCAGTCATGTTTGTTAGAGGAATCGTCGATGGTAGTAGCGGGAATAATTTTAAGGAATTGAAACGAAACCGTTACAGTTTTCTCTGGAAGAACATCGAGTCCGAGGCTGTCCAGAAATAACGGGTTTATATTCTCGTATATCTCGTTTGCAGGGATGCTGGCACTGACATAACCAGAGGGGTTCTGCCCAAAGACCGATAGAATATCGGATTCCGTGGCCTCTTCAACAGTTGCTGGTACTGTTTTTATCGCTGCTTCCAATTGTGCGAGAATACTTGATGGATCATATTGAGATTTGGACAATCCAGATGAAGTGGTTGGCCGGTGCGGGTGGTGAAGGGGGAGATGGCTGGAGGGGGAAGCTAGAGGGGATGCGGTGGATGTACCAACTTGAAGCAGGGCTGGTGCGACCACGGTAGAAGGTACAGGGACCGCTTTTGGCCGAAGGAAGCTGAGTAATTTTGAGTCTTTGAGGCTCTTCGTTTTCTTCCCCTTCTTTGCTTGTGTTTCCTTGCATTTTTTGGAACCCCGGTGCCGGTTCTGCAGGTTCCCCAAGCCGGCCGAATCGCAGGGTATGAGGTCCATGCAGTCGGGACATGTAGCGCAGCCATCAGCGTCGAGGACAACCGAGGAGGGGGGAGCAGCTATGATTATTTAGGCGGTGAAAATGTTAATTTGTTCATTAACGCACCGTGGTTGACATCTTTTATTGGGACGCGTCTTACTTAGGCAATATTTTTGCACGCTGCGAGATGAAAAGAAGCAGATGCTCTTGCCAAACAGACCACCACTGATGAAATGATTGACACATGACAGCTTCCCGATTAGTCGAACCTCAGGTTAAGCATTGATTCTGCCACCATCAGAACACTAGAATACCAGTTAAGCCTTCCACAGACCATTCTGAGGCAAAAGAACGGTGGTCTCAATTTTTTTTTTTCAGCCTCATGGCTGGACCAACCGACCGGCCCTTGGTCGCCGGTTTGAATGCCGGTGCCCCCTTGCCTAGCCAAGACCTACCCACAGCTGCTCAGAGCGTGGGAGCTGTTACGAGATCCGGCTATGTCATAGAGTGACGCCTGGCCATACATAGCCACACAGTTAGCCGAGGCTAGCCGGATCTCGTAACAGCTCCAAATAGCTGTGGCTATTAGGCGGCTGAACAGGGCTGAACGCAGTGATTCTACCGTAGATATGAGTTTATGTTCCATCTACGCACTCGTCGTAACCTTATATATCAAGTGATCTACATCTTTTAAAACAGCATGTTAAGAATTGCAAGTCGTTTGATTCTCCCCTGCTCCTTCAAATAATCGTCTGTCTCGTAGTCTGGCACCTGAGCATTTCCAAAAATGTTCGTCACAATAACCTCCCGGTCAGGATTGTTTATGTCCGCATGGTCGTCGGGACTCTCGTCGATGCGCCATGAGATGTCGGGCCGATCCTGGAAGTCAATAGCCATATTGTGCAAAACCATAAGAGCTTCGATGGTTTTGTATATATCCTGGATGTTGCTATGCGGTCCCATTCCACGTAGGGAGGGAAATCGACCCTTGAATAAACCAAAGGCATGTTCAATTACAATTCGAACAGATGAGAGACGGAGGTTGAAAGCCTGCATGCGGGCTTTCTCCTCGACGGAAGCCTCCCCAATTTCACGCTCATCGAATGGTCGTACAGTGTACGGGGAAGATGGATATCCTGGACCAAGTTCAGCTGTTAGTATTACAAACAGGAATACAAGGTCATTCAAAACCTTTATCTGCAAGGATATACTCTCCACGCTCAAAGTAAAGATGCCGGCGTATCCATATATCGGAATTTTTGAATATCTTGACATCTGTAACTGCACCAGTCCACCCCATCTCAAAGGAGGTGAACTTTTTCTCGTGGTCGCACGTAGCTTGTATATTTGTCTGCTGGATATTAGCACATCGGTGGTGTGTCTGAAGATCGAATTACCCCGAACTGTTTTTTCCTTGTCATGAAGTGATGGCCTTGCTGGAGAGGAGCTTCTTCAAAGAAGATCAGGGAGCCATCTGCAGCCCCAAGACACTTTGGAAAACCCGACACATCTTTGATATGTGTTTTGATGACGCGTTTCCTTTCCGAAGTTGGCCACCCGATATACTGCGGCCGTAACTCGCGAATGGCACGGCGAACACGTTTACAATAAAGGAAGACAGTTCCGAAGCCAATGGACAGCTTCTGGGCAGTACTCATTGAATCTGAGCCGACCGCTCCATATCGTATCAAGAAACATCCGAGCTGGTATTTGACATGACGCTGGGGACGCCGACCACGCGACTGGAAGATCGGATTGGTAGAGAGAACTGCCACGAGGAAATCGAACATATCTCGGCCGATGCTTTTGATCTCAGGTGTCAGACCAGGTTAGATGCACTGGGTGTTGTTGTCGTACCGAAACATATGGCGAAATTCCCGGTCCGGGGCCCGCAAACAGACGGAGAAAAAATCAGTGGACTTGGGTATCAAGTTATAGGCCCCCCTGAATCCAGTGTTTGCCATTTCTTCTGCAATTGCGATCCAATTCAGAGCAGAGAGCTCGAGGATCTCGGAGGCGGACGGACGAACTGAACTAAGAATTGAGCGCCCCTAGGGTTGGATGCGTGAAAGATTGAAGATTTCTGATCCCTGCATTATTTAATCGGGAACTTCAGTTACAATCTGCTCTTCTGCTCATAAACTGAGGTCAAGAAAGCGATGTAAAATTGTGAGAATATTCAAAAAGGCTGTGGTAGGCAACAATAAATCTTCCTCGCTTGCATCGATCAAACGTGATCTCGGACATCTACGACCGAATGGAGATCATCCCCCGAGAATTTATGGGCAGTAGCTGGCATCCAAGCATCAATTAGTCATTCGAACATGGTCCCCACAAAAAGGAACTTACATGACAGTGAAACCGATAGCCGAATCTCCGCAGGCGCAGAACCGCCTGGCCTGGTCGACGGGGCCGGTTCCACCACAGGTTCCCGATATGTCGTTGGGGCGATAGGCCTGCAGTTTATGAGCAGTCAGCGTCAAATCAGTAGTTTCCCGATGAGTTGATGGGAAATCCCCCACACGACAGGTTTCGGCGAGCTCATGATGTCCCTGGGTAGCAAAAATTTACCCGAAGCTCACCTGATTGCATGGGCAGTTCACTTTAGTGCAGGTAACGGTGGAGCAACCACCGTCTGGGATGATTTGCTGTGCCTGTGAACTACGTTCAACATAAGACCGAATAGAGGCTTGATCATAGCCAGGAGAAGAACGCACCACGGAGAATCCCTGGATGTTGCTTATGTCGTATTCGCTGTGTAGGACGTGAGGAGCTGTTTCAGTGAATCCCGTTTTGTGTCGCTTACTGTTGGCCATTAATGTTCGGGGAATCGAAGGTGAACTGAAAGTGGATAAGATGAGAGAGTGAACAGATGCCGCAAAGAAAATGCAACGGACTTCTGTCATGGAGCAAGCAGAACGCCCGACGGCAACTATTAAAGCACAGGTCATTGAAGAGAATTCCCAATTTTCGGAGCGACACACTTCCGCCGAAGCAATCGTTTTCACAGCCAGAGTTGGGAGGGCGATCACAGATGCGACCTTGGAAGAAAGTGAGTAGCGCGCATGTGAAAGTTATGAATCCACACGCCGTTCCACCTAATTATTATGCGAGTCAGTGAAGAGCAGACATAGAACACAAGTGTCTCACCTGTTAGGGACATTGATAACCTTGCTGGTCTTCGCCGGGATATCTCCAATGGCGGGGCCTACACCGCACAATGAGGAAAACATGCGCCGAAACTGTCCGTATAACCTACCCTTGTAGTCGACACCCTGGTGAGGGAAGTTGCTAAGAGTCAAGCCAACCTCGAATGCGCAGTTGTTCTACGGACATGATGAGCTTGAAATTTCGGTCATTGTTATTACGCACGTACACGGAGCGTGATACGATGGTCAGCATTGACCAGGGAAGCAAGGGCGGAAACAAAGACCAAGGAAGCGAGCATAGTTAGGAAGATGGGGGCAGGTTTTTAACTCAGATTTCAACACAAGACTTTTATAATTACAGGTCTGCTCGACGGCAAATCCCGATGTGGTGCGTCAAATGTTCTCCGGTAGGTAGTTTATGTCCGAATAACACGCGGAATGAGGAAATATAAATTTCTGAAACGGCCAAGATTGTTACCTCCCTCCAAACTCCCTCCCAAACTCCTTGGCCTTACGTGAATCAGGGCTGGGCCATGCGAAGCTGCCAGAACGGAGCGCCGGTGTAAGATGATGCAGTTCGAGTCTTGCACACAGCATTCATAACTCTCGCTGGCTTTTTTCCAATATAAAATACCACCTGAGGGTCAAAATGGCTAGCCTCAGGGCCTTCCATTATTGGCATCTGCATCATAATCTGCGAGAAAAAATGTAGACACTAATATATCAGTGAAGAATAAGTCCTCGGGCGGGAAAAAGGTAGTTTTTAGCCTGGATCCGGAAAGACAGTTACAGGCGGGAGAAGGCAGCGGTAATCAGAATGATTCACTATGGAGGCTGTACGAAAATGTCAATAGGGCTCCAACCAGTATGGTTTCCGTTTACGAATTCCCGTAAACTAAACGGAAATCCTCAGTGTGCAAATGGGATCTCTCCAACGCCGTGGCTGCCGGACGGCGTATGATCAAATTAAGCGTTTCCCAGTTAAACAAAACGGCTCACAAGAATTTACTTGGGGTAAAGGTCCGTGGCTGCGCCCGGCATAACCTCGTACTCACATTTTTTCCCGGTACTTTAGCCCGCAATTTCAGTTTGTCATCAATATGGCTTGCACTTTATTTGTGAACTAGATCCATGAAACAAAATTGTCCGGTTTTATCATTAGTGGGGTGTTTCTTTATTTCCTGCTTTGGTTCAAGCCTGAAATTTTACGTTCCAAAGGTTTCAGGTAGGGACATGCGAACAGTCATAAAAATAATCAGGTGCAGTGACTACAAAGGCGCCGGTGATATGGGCATAAGATTTCGGAATTGCCCATTCTCCCAAATGTCGACGGCAGCAGATATCGGCCATCTTGCGGAGGGGCTGAGTGTCCTCTTAGGTAACTGCAGCGGCCACTTTTTTCTATTAGAAAAACAAGCACACCATGCAGGATAAATCTATTTGGAAACCCGTTGCCGCAAGGAACCATGAGGAACCCCACTCAAATGGGCTGATGCCGGATAGTCCTTCTGCAAAACCCCAGGACCGCCGATTAAATGCGGGAAGGCTAGATCCGAAAAGGCCCAAATCTGCCGATTTTTGTCCAACGCTAATTTCGGCGGATCCCAATTTTTGTCCGGCATAGATATAGCCTATCCCCGGATAGCCAAATTTTGTCTGGCACGGGGGTATGGCCAGGTTTCAAAAGAGGAGAAAAAGGCCCAGTAGCGGATGGTTGCGCATTGGCGATACTTTATTATTGGAAGATAGGCAGAAGACGCTCGTTCGAATCGAGCTCAGTGGGCCTTTCATATCCCGGACTTGAATTCTTCTATCTCTTCTCATCTCTTCATTCCGGAGTCGAAGGGTCTTATCTGGGATTCAGAAGAGGTCCGTCACTTATTGTTGGTTCAATTCCCTGACCGCTCGAAGGTGGATGAGATATACCACTCCGACAGCCAAGCGCGCAAATGTGGACGGCTCGGCCGGATGACCTTGTGTAGGTAATCGGAATACACAACTTATTGCCGTTTTCAAAATAGTTGGCGCGCGTGACTTGTATTGGTTTTTTCGGCCAAAACTTCCGACGGCCATAACTCAACCAGTGGATGGATCGACAAAAGTCCGATATATTTGGAAATCCCTCGTCTAGGGCTAGGTCGCCCCATAAGTATCTTCATGAGATTCCGCGGGTGAAATTTTCCTCTTTTGGATATGCCCGAATTGCGTCGGCGAGCCGTAGCACCCTAAGTATGAGTGTGAAAGTGCACATTTATTCCCGCGCGCAACAAATATACATATTTTTAATTCCCACATCATATAACGATAAAAGATCTCAAATCCGCACTACTTGAACAGGGAGCTTACATTGTGGAAATGTGGTGAATCGCGCAAACGCGCAATCACAGTCGCGCAAACCGAAAATAGCGCAAAGTGATGTAGAAAATATGCAAGCTCGGTGGTCCCACATACATATAGCCAGGTTTCACCTAAAGTAGTCTAACGCCTCAGGTTTTCTTTCCCTTGTCGGCTTGATGTTTCACAAATAGCTCCGGAACTTGCCGGAT
The DNA here is from genome assembly GCA_029282285.1 of Mycena rebaudengoi. NCBI lineage: Eukaryota > Fungi > Basidiomycota > Agaricomycetes > Agaricales > Mycenaceae > Mycena > Mycena rebaudengoi. Next base: position 2,815,975 of record JARJCX010000002.1, on the reverse strand, counting down.
CTCGAAGGTGTTGCTGTTGACTTGCTTTAAATTCTCAGGGCCCATGTCTTTCATTAACTTTCTTGAGCTGCTACTGTTTGCTGAAGGACTTCACCCCGAATATTTTGACCTAAAGATACATAAATAATTATAGTGGACAGCGTGCTGTGTTGGTGCGGTGTAACAGCAACACTTTCGAGATCAGCCCGTGCACCCGGAGCATGCACAGCAGTTCCTTCTCCAAGAGGATGAGCGGCCGCAGCGCAGCGTATGCCACGGAACGAGCCCCCCCCCCCCCCCAAAAAAAAAAAAAAGGAAGTGGCCAAAAAAGAAGATCACGACGCACCCGCTTCGCAGAGCGCCGTGCGAAGCGCGCAGGCTGCGGCCGTCTGTGGGGTTGATGAGCATTATGGGGAACGGGTTGGCGAAAGAGAAGGGGAAACGGGGGAGCGAGGATGGTGCGGATGGAACGCGGGGAAGCGAAGGAAGACGGCGGGGCGAGAACGGCGAACAGAGGGGCGAGGTGCAGACGGCGGGACGGGGATGGAGAGGGATGGACGAGGACGAGGGATGCAGGGTACGGACGCAGACGGGACGGGGCCGGTGCAGAGATGGAATTGGGGGCAGGGGAACGGGTGTGTTGCGTGGAATAGGGAGGAATGAAGCGAAGGAGCGGGGCGATGCGATGCAAAGGAGAGTGGAGGGCTGGGAGGAACGACACGGAGAGAATTACGGAGAAACGTAGGGTGCACAACATGGACGACGCGACGCCACGCAGCAAAACCGCAAAGTGGCGGCTCGCGCAGCAAACTGGAGTCCACAAAGCGAGCCAGTACGCAATCCATGAATGGAAAAAAAACCCACACCGCATGCTAAATTTGCCGAAATGACGGTCTTGGCATTGCGGTCTTGGCATTGGAGCTGGAGTTGAACGCGCCGTCAATGCCGTAGCACGAGGATGTAGACTTGGGCCTATGCGCGTATGGAGTACGCTGGCGACGCAGAATGGAGCGGCCCTCGTATGCGCAGATGGAAGAGTGTGGGGGGAGAAACACCCACCTCATCGTTCGGGAGCGTAATCTTGCCGTCCACGGTACCTCGCCGTCGGCGACGGTGTACGGACTTGTCGTAGAGTGCGCTAGGGAGATAATATATAAGTACGCGATATCATAAAAATAATTACCAGACACGAACGCAAGACGGGCTTCCCCGTCCGCCAGCTCCAACGGCACGCTCGCCGCTCGTCAAAGTGCCACACCGTCTTCTTGCGTGGGTCCGCCACGATGCGCCGGGGAAAAGAGAGGGCCGCGGTAGGGCCAAGGCCAGAGAAGGCGCAGCTGCATGTAGTCTCGGTGACTGTTGGACCAGCTAGGCTGGTCCTCGGGTGCGGACGGTGTCGGGAGTCGGCTGAGGCGGTTATGTGGTCGTGTTAGGGTACCTGTCGTAGCATAGCCGCATGCATCCTTGACCACGACCGCCACGTACATTGCTCCCGGCGACCTGACGGTGCCTTGGGCCCACTCTGGCCACTCCACTGCGGGCCATGGCGACAGGTGCGCGATGAAGGCTGCGAGGGGTTCGTCGGAAGCCTGGTAGCGGATCAAAAATCAGGGATGCCGGATTGGGCGATGTCCCCACGATATAAAATTACGAATTCAGGGTATAATTAAAGCTCACTACAGAGCACGACAACTCATACCCCATCGGGTGCAATAAATCAGTGGAAAGTTCATGTTGGAGCTCGAGAGACGAAAAAAAGGTCTGCTAATGAATCATGGCCCAGGCTCGATTCGAACGAGCTACTTCTGCTTGGCAGCCGGACGGATCTATTTCGTGCAAATACGGACCATCCGCCACTGGGCCCTGTATCTCCTCTTTAAAACCTAGTGCTAGGCCTGATTTTGAAATTTCAGCGAGCACATCGGAAAAGAAAGCCCATCGAGTTGATGTGACATGCCCCTGGAGCAGGTCTACTTAAAACCCAGCAATAGCTGACTTAAGTATCGCAGATGAGGAACCATCGGTCACTGGGCCTTTCCCTCCGATTTCAGCAAGTTGAATAAATCATCAAGTATTTATTGTAAAAAATGAGGACGGTGAGAAAGCATGGCCTAGGCTCGAGTCGAACGAGCTTCCTCTGCTTCGAAATTCTCACCCGACTATTTCATGCAGATACGGTAGGTAGGTAGGTAGGAAGGTAGGTAGCATTACACGGCACGGTCCAACTCATGAACGCCGGTTCCCAGGAAGTATCCCAGCGTACAGGCACTAAGTACACTATCGTCCCTGGACCTCTCTGCACCCTGCTAACCAAAGCTCCCGGTCGCTATGTTTCCACACGCCGGGGTAAGACTAGACGAATACAAAGAAGTAAAAATTAGCCAGGTTAGCCTTCACTCAAATGCTACATAGGTACGGCGTAATAAATCTGGAGGACATCAAACGCGAATTCAGCAACCAGCGCAATGGTAGATCGGGGGTGTCGTAAATTAGGTAAATCATTGAAGAGTTTGTCGAGAAAAGCTGCCCGGAGCTCTACGAGCGCGTCTGAAGAGACACAGGTGATCAGTGCATGTTCAGGAGTTTCAACTTCAGTTTTACAGAACCTAGACACCCGATCTGCGCGGGTTATTTTGGGTAATGCGTGATTGACGTAGCCCAATATCTCTACGGTTAACAACAAGTGAGTTGAGAGCAACAGGGAGGTCAGAGCCTCCCTGTGTTTCTGAGTCTTCACAAGTATTAGGTAGTGCCGCATGCAGGAGATTACTTGGGGGCGGGTCCTTTGTCCTTTTGAGGTTCACGACGGCCATGTAACAAATAGAGTTTTTCCGAGGAGTTGATTTCACCTTGCAACCAATTCAAGCTCGAGTTTTTAACCACTTTAGAATACTCCTCGATCTTTTCGAGCGTCGTAGACTTGGTTGAAATTAGCTCGTGAAGCTTGAATGGCATTCTCGTCACAGCTTTGATGAGATCTTTGGCCCAAGACTTTTTTCCGTTGGCGGCAAGTTCAGTTAAACTATTAAAAGCTGCACGGTCATGTTCAAAAAGGCCTAGAAAGTACACCAGGTGGCTGAGGTTGAGAATCGGGTGACGGACTCAGAGAGGCATGATCCCTGTTTTTGTGAATAGCGGTGCGATCATGGATTGGCGGTAGAGATTGAGTATTTGGCGAGTGAAGCTGATTTGAACTTTTACATAAGTGATTGACATGTCGTCTTCACCGGCGAGATCAACGCGCGCCATGTATGGTTCCTTGTGTTGCTTTGGCATGAGACGCCCCGTCATGTCTTCAATTCCCTTAATCCTATGCCACAGTACCGCGCAGTGTGTGCCTTGGCTATGTAGTGATCTGACAAGATATTCTGTGTGTCCGGTACACAAAATTGCATTTATTTCTCTACCCGAGCTGCATGCGCAAACATTCAAACTTCAAACTAAACACTGGCTGGGTAGAAGTCCGCATCAAACAGCCCGTTTGCCGAGGCAAAAGTATTTGGGCCAAGGGGACGAAGAAGCAGGCGACCACAGAGGTTGACAGAATGAATGAAGCGACATGTGGGATTTACGGAATGCCTGAGTACTAGTTTGTGGCTGTTTGTGTACTTATGATTCGCATCAGCTTACGAAAGACTTGCCAGTTTGGCGTTCGGATCAGAATCGGCCAAGTGGCAGTACAAATCGCGGGCGCAGGGGGATTGGAAGCAGACGCAGGCAGCGGCGGCGACCGCACGGGATAACACAACAGAGTTGGGGTACATTGAAAGATCATGTTCATACTATACTATGTGAGGTGAAACGGACTGCGGGCGACCACAAATGAGCTGGATGTGCATCCAGCGGAGTGGATGTAGCTCTTACTTTATTTTATTTTGAGAGGGAGGCATTCATCCACGCTGCATTGAGTAATGATGCTGTCGACGTCGTGCGTACACAAGGACGATCTAGAGATAGCAGAATCAGGACAGTTTGGCTCGAAGGCGCGATGTTTTTTTTGCCCAAAAATTTTTTTTTTTTTTAATGTGTTCTCTTCCTCTAACAGCAAAAACAGCAATGTATCAACTCTAGGCCGTCTCGGGCACCAGCACACACGTCTGTGCGTGTGCGGGGTGGGGATCGGGACCTATCGGGGATTTATTGTGTTTTGGTGATGATGGGAGGGATCTCGATGTCATTGGTGAATGTGGTATTTTGTTCCCTCTCACCGTTCCGAATATGGATTGGTAAGTGTGATATTTTGTTCTGTGTGCCCATTCCGAACTATGGTTTGGTAATTCCGGCATTTCCCCCCCGCCTTCAGAAGATGGGAAACCAAACCATATGTCAAAGGCATATTTCACATTATTTCACAAGACTTCCGAGGGCTAACAGGTGTTTTCAGAATAACGGTGGGGTCAAACCCTCGCCAACCTTCTATGTCGTCACCAGTATGAGATATTGCCGCATGGAGGAAGTAACTTGGAGCGCTGAGTGAGCTCTTGTCCTTTTTTGGAGTTCACAAATGGCCGTGCATTAAATAGAGTTTCTCTGACGAGTTAATTTCCTCTCATAGCTATTCCCATATATTTTGCTAGTCTCATATGATCTCCAATACCCTTAATGGTGGTACCATGCGGCAGATTGACTGGAAGAAGGAATAGCATTCTTGTAGCAACGGTGATCTTCTCCGGACTGAGCCATTAACTTTTAGTTGTGACGGCACGCTCAAACGTACTATTGAGCGCGGCGTGAGCATACAAGTCGGTTTTGGGGAGTAGGCCAATTCGCTAGGACTAAGAATGAGGTGTTGAACTCGATGAGGCGTAGTCTTAGCTGCTATGAACAGCGGCACAATCATGGAGCGACGATGGAGAATGCACATTTGTGTAGAAGCTGACCTCCCTGTTGAGAACTGTTTCACATGTACGCCGTCTCTGTCCAGTGATATTTCACACAGATGAGAAAGCAGTTGGCGAGCCCAGTGGTTCAAGTTCTCTTTGCGGTTTCCTTCCCGTCATGCCGGCAAGTCTCATGAGTCGGTGTCCGCAACAGCGCGCTGCGCGTGTGGTTCGCTTTTAATGGTGTTTAAATATATTGTGAGTGTCTGCAGCTGCAGCTGTGCATATTGACCTTCACATATTTCTCTTCTGTGCTGAATCTGAGTTCCGTTACAGGACCAAAGTGGAATCTTGTGGGGTGGCAAGAATTGTCCCAATGTCCGGCCAAAGATCAAAACTAGAGTTTGATCAGGTTACCGAGGATGAATTTCTTCGCGCACCAGTGTTCCAGCTTGGGTGAATTGGTAATGAGATCAGGAGCGTAGACAGAGATAATAAGCAGGTCTTCAAGCTTCAGCTTGTGCCAGTAACAAAATCCCAATTGCGGCACGACTTGAGGAAAGTCAGGCAGATTTACGAGGTCTGCGAAGAAAAACTTCGACAAGAATCGGCGATGTCGCGATGATGAGTTCCCGGAGTACGTTGGGGTAGTTGACGCGCAATGTAGAGTGTGTGCGCGCGCTCGACTCGCCCATTAATCTAAATTAGTAATGCGCGCACAAAGCTCCCATGCTATTTCGGCATATTTCGGCACCAGCTTACAAAATGCTGAGCAGTTGACACGCGGATCAAAGCCGGCAAAGTGGCAGTGCTAGTTGCGGACGCTGGGGGCATTGGAGGGAGACACCGGTGGCAGCGGCGACTGCAGGGTGCGGCAAGATAGAGTTGGTGTACATCGAAAGAGCAGGCTCACACCGTCCTACATGAGTTGGAACGGAGGGCAGGCGATAAAAATGAGCTGGATGCGAGTCCAGCAAAACGGATGTACATAGTGTTTTTTTAAACATTTTCACCGTTCTCTACGAGCATTCATCTGCGGAAGGGTCATGCATGGGACTCCGGGGTCTGCTGCGGCACATTGGCGAGGCAGAGCGCGGTAGTGCCAGAGGCAGCCAACTTCGGCATTTTGATGATGGTGGTAAGAGAACAATGGAACCATCCGCCACTGGGCCTACCTCTTCATCCTTTGAAACCTAAATAGATGGGGTGGACTGTATCTCCAGTGCGTTGAAGAAGAAAGCCAAGTTCATACTTCTGCTTACTCTTACATTCACAACTGTTCTCACAAGGATTGCAGATGCGGAATCATCTGCCACTGGGCCTATATTTCTATACCTTGAAACTCAGTGGGGTTGGTTGATTGTTCAGCGAGTTGAATGAAATATCAGTTATCATCCCGGGTATGACCCAGGCTCAATCTGAACGAGGGCTTCTGCTTTGGCACTCGGCTGTATCGCAAGTTCAGCAGTTGCGGACCATCCACCACTGGGCCTTTTCTGCCCTCCTTAGTACATTCCTAAGGCCGTCGAAATTAGACGAGTTTAATGAAAACGATCGATACAAAGCTGTGGCTGAGGCCCGAGTCGAATATGCATCTTCGGCGTACACAGTATGCCCTTCATTATTTATTACGGAGGCAGACCATCCGCCCCTGAGCCTTCCCCTGCTTGCTTGAAACCTAGTAAGTGGGTTGACTTTCTGCGAGCAAAGGAAAATTTCTACTCCATTGAAAAAATGGCCCAGGCTCGATTCGAACGAGCTACTTCTGCTTGTAACGCGCTGCCATCTCACCGAATGTTTGCGGATGCGGACTGGGCCTTATCCTCTTCCTTTGAAACCGAGTAAGTTGGTTCAATTTGAACCTTGAGTTGAATAAAAAAAACTTCAGCCGCCCAAACATAGCCTGACAGGCTTGGTTCGAACGAACACCATCTGCCTATTTTCTTCTGTGCCAACTCTTTAAATTTAGCAGATGCGAACCTTCCGCCACTGGGCCATTCTCTTCATTCCCAAAACTCAGTTGAGTGGGTTGAATCTGAACCAGTGGAATAAAAACTGACATTGAGCGAGACATAGCAGGCACGAGTCGAACATGCTCCTTCTGCTTAATCCTCAATAGATGGTGAATTTCTATGAGGTGAATAAAAAGCTAGACCGTGATGCTAACCCATTGCCAGGCTCAATTATTCGAACGAGCGTCTTCTGCTTGTACGTCCACCATCGTTTTCAAGTGTTGCAGAAAAGGTGGTTGAAAAGAACCCAAGCTGTTCCATTAATTGTTGGAAGAGTACTTTTCGGACTTTACGGCCAGTCGTGCAAGTCCGATACACTTAAGACCGAGTCCGACTAGTGCTGGGAGGGTCCGATTCGAGAAAACGGTTTGAACCTGAACCGGGCCGAACCGAACGCGCGTTCAGGTTCAAGGTTCAGGAAATTGCTGAACCTGAACGCGAGGTTCGGTTCAGCGTTCTCTAACTTCCAGATTTCGCTGAAGAACGCGTTCGAACACGTTCGAACGCCGAACGCTCCCGATTTTTTCGGCCGATGATAAGATCCATACAACCTCAAAATCCCGAAATTAGGCGAGTCAGAAGCGCACCAATGACCACCGAATAATCGTCGACAACCTCGTTGCCTCTTGTCTCTTCATTTGCTCTGTGTCCATTGGGATGATCACTCGGTTTGGGTTCTCTGCCGCACTTGCTGACCGCGCCAACGCCGCCCATTCATTCTGCCCGAGACCAACGCCGTTTATCTGGTTGCCTCCTTCCTTCCCCCTCACCTCTCCGTGTGCTCAGTGTCCGTCGGCAATATCACCCAGTTTTGGCTCTCTCCCTCGCACTTGTTCCAGTCACGTGTGATCAACATTGACGCCCTCAGTGTTGCCTCATTGCCAACTTGAAGGAAGATTTTGGCTATGGGATGGACATAATGGCAACCATTCTAATGAGGGAATGTTTATATTAGCGAACGTGCTTTGTAGTGTCGATTTTTTAGTCAAATTTCTGTTTGGCCCAAAATGGCGTCCGGTTCGGCGTTCGAACGTCGTTGAACGCCGAACCGAACGCGTTGAACCTGAACGCGGCGTTCAGGTTCAGCGTTCAGAGAATATACTCCTGAACCTGAACCGAACCGGACCGTCCCAGCACTAAGTCCGACATGAGAACGTAGTCTCCCGCAGTCAGACTCTAAAAAAAAGATTTATGATAAAGTCGATAAATCTTTCAATATAGAGTCTGATTTCGTTGGCACACCGGTTACCGGACCTCGGATCGCCGTGATCAAATCGTGACCACATGTGCCTGCTTCCTCTTTGGGAAACGAAGCAAAAACATATATCATTCAATTATGCTCCAAAGCATGGTGGAAATTACTTAGGATTCAGTTAGAAATACAAATGCGAAGGTTTCTTGAGATTAAAAGGTGTTGTGAATAAAAACTGAGATTATCACCCCTTCCTAATTAGGCACAAAGCACGTGTGATCACGATTTGATCACGGCTTTCTGAGGTCCGGTAACCGACATGCCAACAGATTCAGACTAATGAGAACGCCTAGAGGAAGGATCCGGAGTCCAATTGAGGAAGCAGAAAAGTCATCATCTGCGCGGAGTGTGGCCGCACCAGTCGGAGAGCGTTGTCGTTTGGTCATCATTGGTGGCGGAAAGAATTTAATTTAAGAAGATGAGACGTAATGTGCGCTTGTTTGCCAACGCCCTCGGTGTCACCGGCCATCTCCGATCAATCTATTTTCGATGTGTGGTTTAAAAAGGAATGTTGCCAAAGTGTGTGAGCGCAGATTCGTGAAGTATGGTTTCGTCGCGAGATTTGGCTAGGAGTGTGATATAATCCAGATTTGTGCTGTTTGTTAGAATTTCTATGGTGAATGGTCAGGGTTGGATGCGTGAAAGATTGATCCCCCCATTATTTAATCGGGAACTTCAGTTACACTCTGCTCTTCTGCTCATAAACTGCGGTCGATAAAGCGATTTAAAATTGTGAGAATATTCAAAAAGGGCGGTGGTGGGCAACAATAAGTCTTTCTCGCTTGCATCGATTAAACGTGATCTCGGACATCTACAACTGAATGGAGATCATCCCCCGAGAATTTATGGGCAGTAGCTGGCATCCAAGTATCAATTAACATTTGAATTTATATGAGGGTTGGATGGGTGAAAGATTGAAGATTTCTGATCCCCGCATTATTTAATCGGGAACTTCAGTTGCACTCTGCTCTTCTGCTCATAAACTGCGGTCGAGAAAGCGACTTCAAATTGTGAGAATATTCAAAAAGGGCTGGGGTGGGCAACAAGAAGTCTTTCTCGCTTTCATCGATTAAACGTGATCTCGGACATCTACAACTGAATGGAGATCATCCTCCGAGAATTTATGGGCAGTAGCTGGCATCCATGTATCAATAAACATTCGAACATTGTCCCCACAAAAAAGGAACTTACATGACAGTGAAATTGGTAAGCGAGTCTCCGCAGGCCTGCGTGGGCTGGTCGACGGGGCCGGTTCCACCACAGGTTCCCGATATGTCGTTGGGGCGATAGGCCTGCAGTTTATGAGCAGTCAGCGTCAAATCAGTAGTTTCCCGATGAGTTGATGGGAAATCCCCCACACGACAGGTTTCGGCGAGCTCATGATGTCCCTGGGTAGCAAAAATTGACCCGAAGCTCACCTGATTGCATGGGCAGTTCACTTTAGTGCAGGTAACGGTGGAGCAACCACCGTCTGGGATGATTTGCTGTGCCTGTGAACTACGTTCAACATAAGACCGAATAGAGGCTTGATCATAGCCAGGAGAAGAACGCACCACGGAGAATCCCTGGATGTTGCTTATGTCGTATTCGCTGTGTAGGACGTGAGGAGCTGTTTCAGTGAATCCCGTTTTGTGTCGCTTACTGTTGGCCATTAATGTTCGGGGAATCGAAGGTGAACTGAAAGTGGATAAGATGAGAGAGTGAACAGATGCCGCAAAGAAAATGCAACGGACTTCTGTCATGGAGCAAGCAGAACGCCCGACGGCAACTATTAAAGCACAGGTTATTGAAGAGAATTCCCAATTTTCGGAGCGACACACTTCCGCCGAAGCAATCGTTTTCACAGCCAGAGTTGGGAGGGCGATCACAGATGCGACCTTGGAAGAAAGTGAGTAGCGCGCATGTGAAAGTTATGAATCCACACGCCGTTCCACCTAATTATTATGCGAGTCAATGAAGAGCAGACATAGAATACAAGTGTCTCACCTGTTAGGGACATTGATAACCTTGCTGGTCTTCGCCGGGATATCTCCAATGGCGGGGCCTACACCGCACAATGAGGAAAACGTGCGCCGAAACTGTCCGTATAACCTACCCTTGTAGTCGACACCCTGGTGAGGGAAGTTGCTAAGAGTCAAGCCAACCTCGGATGCGCAGTTGTTCTACGGACATGATGAGCTTGAAATTTTGGCCATTGTTAATGTGCAGGTACACGGAGCGTGATACGATGGTCAGCATTGACCAGGGCAGCAAGGGCGGAGACAAAGACCAAGGAAGCGAGCATAGTTAGGAAGATGGGGGCAGGTTTCCAGTTGAGATTTTACCATGGAACTTTTATAATTACAGGTCTGCCCTAGTCCGAATTCGGCACATCTCGATAGTAGAGCGTCAAATGTTCTCCAGTATGTAGGTTAGGTCCGAATAACACGCGGAATGAGAAAATATAAATTTCTTAAACGGCCAAGATTGTTAACTCCCTCCAAACTCCCTCCCAAAATCCTTGGCCTTACGTGAGTCAGGGCTGGGCCATCCGAAGCTGTCGGAGCGGAGCGCCGGTGTAACACGATGCAGTTTGAGTCTTGCATAACACACATGTTTGTATCCCGTAAACTCGTTGTTCAGGCTTTTGGACCATGCGAGTGTGATAAATCCCCCCCCCTCCCCCCACAGCATCCATAACTCTCCCTGGCTTTTTTTCTAATACAGAAAAATACCACCTGAGGGTCAAAATGGCTAGCCTCAAGGCCTTCCATCCTTGGCATCTGCATCATAATCTGCGAGAAAAAATGTAAACGCTACCATCTCAGTGAATAATCAGTCCTTGGGCAGGAAACCGGCGGTTTTTAGCCTGGATCCGGAAAGACGGTTACCGGCGGGAGAAGGCAGCGGTAATCACAATGATTCACTGTGGAGGCTGTACAAAAATGTCAATAGGGCCCCAACTAGTACGGTTTTCGTTTACTATTTCCTGTAAACTAGGGTCCTGTTTTTAATGCTGGTTTATAAACATGTTTATAAACACCGGTTTATAAACCGGTTTTTAAATGGTTCGGCAAAACTGCTGGTTTATAATTCTGTACAGCCAATAGCCGGAGATCTCCGATCAACTTGATCTCATCTCCGTTGTGATTCTGGAATTTTGATGGAAAATTTTTCTTTTCAAATATCATTGATTCGGACCTATCAGTGAACTGAAGTGATAAGTGGGGTGTGGTCACTTTGATCTAGTTTGTTATGGCGCTTCCGTTGCGTAAGCAGACATGTGAAGTGCTCTTGTTCGAATCCTACTCTGCTTGTTTTGTTTTTGTTCGGCATCCGTGTCTTTCCCACTTATTTTTTTATGGTTCATTTGAGCAAACTCATTCATGTACCTTTTCAAACTATCGAAAATTACTTATCTATCTGTCCACTATGTCCAATGCATTTACTCCTGTTGTTCCTCCTGGGCGGGATTGCATTTCTGCTTCCCTTCCCGCAGAGTAATGAGACATGTGAGTGTGACTTATCAAAGTTGATGCGGCACGTCTCAGTGCTGGAACATAGCCTTGCAGCTAAAAATTGAGCTGTACAAGCACTTCATAATATCCAAGGGTATACCTTAGAGCCATAATATTTGTTTATGCTCCAAAGAGTAGCTCCGTAAACGAATCCTGGGCAAGTTGTCCTAAGACTGCATATTTTAAGATTCAATCACGTCGTTTATTGCAATGGAGGGGTGTAAAGGTATTCGAAGTACATGGTGCCTTTAGAGTAACTGGGTAGTAACTTCCTGCCATATTTGAGGGCTCCCAGGTCCATACTTCTCCTTCAGAAATAGATTTTCGCTAAAACAGCATATTTTGTAATGGGAGTGACTAGAGGCACAATAAAAATATTCTGAATGGGCCATGCCATGTAGAATCCCAAGGCGAGCACGGAGATATAATTTATATGCGGATATCCCACGAACTGCGACCGCAACAAGCATTTTGGTAAATACGATCAAAAACCGCTCGGGGAAAGTTCCGCAAATGGCTGTAAACTGGTAGTCATCGGCAATTCTACTAAATTGGGACTAAAATTGATGGTGGGAATGCTTTGTCACTAATAGTCCAAATCGGGCACTAAATGTGTTCCAGGCACTGCACGACGGCCGATAAACTTGCACAACAAGACACGCAATATTTGCCGTCAAACTGTACACTATCCGGCATCTACCATTTTACTGTACGTGGGTATTTTAAAAAAGGGCAGACCCTGTCGCCATTGGATTGGCAGACCTGTACGTCCATCTGTGCCGACGTGTGCCGCCCTATCGCGGCACAGCCTTTGCCTTGGCGGCCAGGGAACGCAGTGTCTGTTTCTTCCTCCAGTCTATTCTCCGCTACCCGTGCCTCACCCACTGAGTTCTGCGCCTCTCCCGCGGAACTGATGGTTCCTTCGTCAGCGCCAATGACAATGTCAAACCGAGGAACAGCCCTGCATTTATCGGAAAATCCCGCGCGCTGGCACTACGACTGCGATGCAAATTGACAGATCCAGTGGGTTCTCCCGTCCTTCTCACGACCACTGATTTCTTAGCGCCCTTGAGACGCCTGTTACCTCAGGTCCCACCGCTGCATACACATTTAAGAGATATTTGATTTCACCTCCTGCACTTGGATGACACGGGGAATGGGTGCGAGAAGGCAGCAGCACCCGGCAGTTCAAATTTGATGGATTGGGAAACTTCTCTCGCTTCTCGGCGCCTCTAGCGTCAGGGGTTCATAATCTTGACGGCGTGATTCCGTAGCAACCCATACTTGATCCCCCTCAATTACTGGGATATGGATAACAGCATCGAATATTGTTAAAGATGTTGGTGGCCAGATTACAAAATATGCGGGAGAACTGTCATGATCTGTACGTGTGGATGACAAGGAGAATACATATAAACATGGAGTTACAATGTAGACCTATCAAAGATCCCCAACAATGCCTTCAGGGAGTCTCAGGAATCTCATCGAATACGCCACCCTCGCAGCCACAACAGCAAAAGAAATTGCACGCTCAACTCAAGTTCCATTTTTGGCCCCCGCTGCCATATTGGCCTTGTCGGTTGTGAAATGTTTGGAGGTAGGCCGACTCCCATCCAGCCGCACATTGCTAAAAGGGGGCAGTCTGTCCGGTCATTCAAGCAGGAAGGTGTAGAAATGGTTGAGCAGATTCATCAAATCCTCTGTGTCATTATCCACCTATATTATACTTCTGACACCGATGGGTTGCTTCCGACTGCACTCCTGTATGACATTGGAAAGTTCATGGAGTATGGAAATTTGAGTCACAAATCTTTCCACAATTATATTGAAACAAAATTTTAGGACCTTGCAAAAGCTCTTCACATTTCTGAGAGGACAACAGAAGATGGGAAAACTCAAGCAACTGCTCAAGCAACGTGATAACAATGCCACATTGGAATCACATAAGCAGGAGCTCGATCACATCCTTGAGAAGTTCAAGGTACATTGCATTTCAATGCATTTTCAATTCTTATTCATGGGGTTGCAGGTTCGAGCTAGTGGTTCAACACTCTCGCAACTTGTGAAAATGAGAAAGGATGCGAAACAGCAGCATGAGGAGCTCCTAAGCCTCCTTGCCGCCCATTCAGATCTCACTAATTATGACCACTCCACGGTTAGCACACTTGATGTCTCCCAATGTTCTCAGCTCATATGTATTAGGTGACTGGGACATTATCAACCTTATGCAACAGGTCAGTGACCCTGGTTCACATACTACTAAAGTTTCCTCACCGGTATGTAGCTCAGGATCTTTTTCAATACTCCCCCCGTGTCCGAAAATCTTCCATGGTCGTGAATCCGAACTCCAAGATGTAGTGAATATTCTTATTCAGGATTCCCCGCGCATTGCAATCTTGGGCACAGGAGGAATGGGAAAGACAAGTCTTGCAACAGCTGCGCTCCATGATGCCCAAGTAGAAGCCAAGTATTCCTGCCGATTCTTTGTCCAGTGCAACTCAACCCCCACGTGCATGGAGCTGGTGTCCATCATTGCAGATCATATTGAGGTGGAGAAGGGGCCAAATCTGTCCCGAAGAGTGGTGCAGTACTTCATGCATGCCTCTCCCTCACTTCTGGTATTGGATAACTTGGAGACTCCCTGGGAAGCTGTATCTTCCCGTTCTGAGGTGGAAGAGTTCCTGTCACTCCTGACAACTGTTCCCCATATGGGCCTCATGGTGAGTGCTGAGTTAAGCTCCGGAAATTCTCGGCTGAATGAGTCATAGATCACAATGAGAGGTGCCGAGCGACCAAACAAAGTCAAATGGACCAGGCCATTCCTACTCCCACTCTCCCCAATTTCTGACTCAGCCGCTCTCCAAACATTCTTTGATGTTGCTGATGATACTCATGAGGAGGAGAGCGTCAAGAAACTCCTTGGACTCACAAGCAATCTCCCCCTGGCAGTTAGCCTCATTGCCAATGTCGCCTCTTCTGAAGGGTGTGGCAATGCACTTGCTCGGTGGAACACTGAGAGTACCCGGATGCTCTCAAATGGATATGACCAGAGATCCAGTCTGGACATTTCTATCATGTTATCTTTCACAAGCTCCCGCATGACACCAGGAGCACAGGACCTACTCAGCATTATGGCTATGCTTCCTGATGGGCTTGCAGATACTGATTTGGTACAGGCCAATCTTCCCATACACAATGTCTTGGCTTGTAAAATCACTCTGATCCAGACATCATTAGCATTCATTGACAAAGATCAGCAGAGACTCAAGGTTCTGGCTCCAATCCGAGAGCATACTCTGACCATTCATCCACCAACAAATACCCTGAAGCTGAGACTACGCCAGCACTTTCATCAAATTCTTGACCTCTGGAACCGATTCTGGAATCTCAATGCATCAGAGATAGTCCCTCACATTTCAAGAAATTTGGGAAATATCAACAGTGTCCTTCTGGATTCTCTCTGCACCCAATGTCCTGATGCTGACCAGAACTTTGAGAGCATCTTGTGGCTTAATAGTTTTTATCGGAGGACACAGGACACATATTCACCTCTCCTACCGAAGCTATCTGCACAAAATTGGCAAGACCATCCTGCCTTTGGGGACTACCTCATCGAGCAGTTTGAGAGCTCCGACAGTTTGCCTATCATGGTTGCCGAGGGTCAGATCACATGGGGAAATCATTATTTTCAGTCCAAGGATTCACTGATGCAGGGTAAGAGACACAACTGTACTTGTGTGTGTTGGGAACTAATTTTGAGCAGCCAAGTGGTGCAATGCTCTTGGATACTATTTTCACTGGGTGCAATCCAGTATCACACTGGCACAGGAGTATAATCAAAAGGCACTTTCCTTGGCGGACAGTATGGGATGTCCCACTAGAGCCGGCCTATTGGCCCACCGCAGGATATCTCAGATGATGATCAATGCAGGGAATCCTTTGGGTGCACAGGGGCATGCAAAGAAGGCACAAGAATATGCTGAGCATCTTGGGGATATCTATTCTCAAGCATTTTGCCTGCAAATACATGCCAGAAGCGAGATCACATTTGCAAATTATCAACATGCTCAAATTCTTCTAAAAAATGCCCGAGACCTCTTAAACTCCTGCGGTCTACAAGGAGCTGGATTGGATAAGAAAATCAGAGCTCTGGAAGCAGAGATACATCTTTTGAAGACAGAATACATTGAGTCTCGCCAAATACACGTCGCTGTTACGGGCACTGTTCAGTCAACAACATGGGATGCAATTTTAGCAAATCTCAAAATTGCTTTCATTGATACTGCAACTAGAGTAGACTCAAATCTCCTTCATCAAAATCTGACAAACTGGCAGATTCGGATCAAGATACTACCCGGGTATCTACAGACCTGGGCGCATTCTTTTTCTCAAAAAATCGCTGCACACATCCATCTTCTCGAAAGGGATCACAATACAGCAAATTTACTGTTTGCAGATTGTGTTGCCTCCTTCCAGAACATCGCGATGGATGAGGCGCTTTCCTGCCTCGCCATGCTCGCGGATCTTGCCTTTGGCATGAACAATTTCCAAACCACACTGGGATGGGCAGGAATACTTCTTGGAATGGCATTGAAATCCCAGGACAAGCTATATACAATGCAGGCCTTCCGCTGCCTGGGCCAAATTCTTGAAGCCGAAGCAGATGATGAAACGGCTCTAAGCCTGTTCACAGTTGCTCTGGATGGATTCACATTCATGGACATCCATCGGTGGAGGGCAGATTGCATGGTTCGAATTGCCAATATCCTGGAGCGGAAAGGGCAGTCTGTGAAGGCTGTCAGACTATGGAAAGAAGCACGGTCTTTGTTTGAAAGGTCTTCACAGGCGACAGAGATCACTACGATTGAAGTGAAGCTTGCAACTATTGATTCTGTGATTTTGGAGCAGTATGAGCACCAGCCTCTGCGCCGTGAAGAGCCGAATGCACCAGTTGGAGGTCAAGTAGGAGATATTGAAGAGGCTGATGAATATTCTGCGGATGAAGAAAACGTTCAAGATACACCATGCACATGGAGGGGCGAGGGTAGATGAGGAGTATGTGCGCAGGTATTGTGATGGACAAGCGGGAGATGCATGATTGAAGGAAGCGAGGCGAATTATAAGAAAAAAGGGGGATAACAGCTGAGGACGACGATGAGTGGGAACAGGATATGTATTCGATTGTTTTGTGTTAGGTATAGTACAGAATTTATAGTAAGAGTAATGAAGTAAAATGAGGAAAGTGAAACAGATAGGTGAGCTAATAGATAAAAGGGCTGTACACAGTAGAGTATTCAATCTGATTTCGAGGTGGATTTCGAGTTGATTTGAACGGTGATTTGAAGCTGAGTCACAGTGTTACCTTGCTGTATGGGGTAGGATTGATTTTCGACTGATTTCAGCACACGGCAGCGGAGTTTTAAAAAAAAGCTCGTCGCGTCGTCCTCGCCCTAATTTTCCCTCAGAAACTCCGAGTGAAAAGTACATCACATGAATTCAAGAGGTTTGTGGGCTCCCGCTGCCAGTTTAATATTTGCTTGACTGGTCAATGCCAACACTGAGTGATTATCCGCCAGATTCAAGAGTCAGCAAGTTTGTGAGACCATAAAGGCACAGACCTTGTTATTTCCCGGGAGACCGCAAGAATTTCAAGCACTGGCCTCAGGCACAAGTTCAATCGTAGCTTAGACGGTTGAAAAAGACACATTGAGCTCACACCCAAAAAATCACCTCGCCTACCCAACCCCAATATACAGAGAATAAGCCTTTTTGGATCGTTTGTAGATCATCCCTGCTCCGTAGGGTGTATACTTGCGTACACATGGGAAGACGGAGGTTCGAATACTCCCCAAGGGCCAAGGTATGGTTTTCTTGGTTGACTCTTTTTCTCTCCCTCGTTTCATTCGAAATAGGCCAGTCTGTGCATTCATCTACTTATGTAGAATATCCAAACCAATTGGAGTCCCCATTCATTCAATTTTGTTGGCTCAGATAATCAATTGTAGCTTAGAGGGTTGAAAGGAGACATGCTTGATAGTGTACGGAAATCACAGCACGTATCCATTAGGAGATCATCCCAACCCAGTCGGCCAACTCTGCGGGA
The DNA here is from genome assembly GCA_029282285.1 of Mycena rebaudengoi. Classification (NCBI taxonomy): domain Eukaryota; kingdom Fungi; phylum Basidiomycota; class Agaricomycetes; order Agaricales; family Mycenaceae; genus Mycena; species Mycena rebaudengoi. The sequence continues at coordinate 2,798,312 of JARJCX010000002.1, read as the reverse complement.
ATATACGGGAAGGCGGAGGCTCGAATCCTCCTCAAGGCATGCCCCACCATTGCACTTTTTTTTCCTTCAAAATTTTGTTTCGCTTCGTCCCTTTTTGCACCATGCCTCTAAATCTTACTCCGCTTCTTCAAGCAATTAGAACTTGGGAAGCAAAGGGGAGTTCGAGTTCAGTTAATCATTCGGATGGCTGAGTAGTAACTGAAGATGAAGCAGGCAACTCGCATAGAAATCTGATATAACCATGGGGCGCCTTCGACAATCATCTCAGTAGTGTGGAGCTAAAATATGGTACATATCCATTCAGTACTTAAGGCGCTACATCCCGCTGACTCAATTTTTGGCCTGTCCAAAATAGGTAATTTTCAACCACCGAATCCCGTTAAGATCTGGGTGGGGCGCTCTAGCCTTCGACGAGGGCTTTCCGAATATATCAAATTTTTGACAATCCACCCAGTGGTTATTGAGTTATGGTCGTCCGGAGTTTGCTTTAAAAAAACATCAACAAGTCACGCGCGCCGACTTCAATGAAAACAGCAATAATTATTTGGATGGTGGAGTCGCTGAAGCAGCGGCAGGCAGCTCGCCAAAAAATCACCGCACCTATTCAGCCTTGGAATACAGAGGATAAGACTTGGTAGATGAATTGGCAGATCATCCCTACTCAGCAACTCTTGCGGTAGTTTCCTGGAGATGAGCCAGTCAGAACAGATGGATGGGCCCATATTTTTTAACTTGAAACTCAGCTGTGGTGGTTCAGTTTGAACCTTGAGTTGAAAAAAAAATCGTCATTGAGCGACACCATGGCCAAGACTCGAGTCGAACGAGCGTACTCTGCTTAGACTGTGCTCAATCTAAACGTTTAGCAGATACGGAACCATCCGTCACTAGGCCTTTTGTAATTTATTATGGTTACATGTCGAAGAGCTGAAGGAAAAATATTCAACGAGGTGAAGAAAAAATATTGCGAAGCGAAATGGCCGCTTTGCATCGCACCACATTGGACCTGCGCCGGACATCGCGCCACATTGGGCCCGCACCACCGCGCCGACATCGCGCCACCGCGTCACATCGCCGTGCACCCGTAGCATGCACAGCAGCTCCTCCGAGAGAATGAACGGCCGCAGCGCGGCGCATCCCACGGAACGAGCTCCCCCCCAAAAAAAAAACAAAGCAAGTGAAGAGAGAAGAGCACGATGCACCCACTTCGCATAGCGCCGTGCGATGCGCAGGCCGCGGGCGTCTGTGGGGTTATGAGCATTATGGGGAACGGGGGGGCGAGGGAGAAGGGGAAACGGGGGAGCAAGGATGGTGCGGGTGGAACGCGGGGAAGCGAAGGAAGACGGCGGGGCGAGAACGGCGAACAAACAGAAGGGCGAGATGCAGACGGCGGGACGGGGGTGGAGAGGGATGGACGGGACGAGGGAGGCAGGGTACGGACGCGGACGGGGCGGGGCCGGTGCGGAGATGGAAGTGGGGACAGGGGAAGAACGGGTGTTGCTTGGAATAGGAGGGAGGAATGAAGCGATGCGATGCGAAGGGGAGCGGGGTGTGTGGTGTGGGATATGGCGGGGGACGACGAAGATGGAGGAACGATGCGGAGGGAATTACGAAGAACCGTAGGGTGCGCAACATGGACGACGCGACGCGACGCAGCGAAACCGCAAAAGTGGCGGCGCGTACAGCAAACTGGAGCCCGCAAAACGAGCCAGCACGCAATCCATGAATGGAAAAAAACCATACCTTATGCTAAATTTGCCGAAATGAGAGGACGTAGACTTAGGTCTATGCGCGTATGGAGTAAGCTGGCGACGCAGAAAGGAGCGGCCCTCGTATACGCAGATGGAAGAGTGTGGGGGGAGAAGCACCCACCTCGTCGTTTCGGAGCGTGATCTTGCCGTCCAACCTCGACGTCGGCGATGGTGTACGGACTTATCGTAGAGTGCGCCAGGGAGATAATATATAAAGTAGGCGATATCATCAGAATAATTACCAGACGCGAACGCAAGACGAGCTTCCCCGTCCGCCAGCTCCAACGGCGCGCTCGTCAAAGTGCCACACCGTCTTCTTGCGCGGGTCCGCCACAATGCGCCGGGAAAAGGGAGGGCCTCGGTACCAGGGCCAGCGAGGACGCAGCCGCACGTAGTCTCGGTGATTGGGGGCCATGGCGACAGGTGCGCGATGAAGGCCGCGATAGGCCGCGAGATGAACGTCGGAGGTTGGTCGGTAGCGGATCAAAAATCTGGGCTGCCGGATTGGGCGATGTTCACACGATATAAAATTATGAATTCAGGGTATAATTAAAGCTCACTACAACTCATGCTTCATTGGGTGTAATAAATCAGTGGAAATCTCACGTCAGAGCTCGAGAGACGAAAAAAAAAGGTCTGCTAATGCCACCATCAGGCCCAGGCTCGATTCGAACGAGCTACTTCTGCTTGGCAGTCGGACTGATATATTTCGTGCAGATACGGACCATCTGCCACTGGGCCCTGTATCTCCTCTTTAAAACCTAGTCCGATGGCTGATTTTGAAATTTCAGCGAGCAAAATTGAAAAGAAAGCCCATCGAGTTGATGTGACATGCCCCTGGGCCAGGCTCGAATCGAACGAGCTACTTCTGCTTAGGACCCAGCAATAGCTGACTTGAGTATCGCAGATGAGGAGCGATCGGCCACCGAACATTTCCCTCCTCCCTTGAATCCTCAACAGATGGGGTAAATGTCAACAAGTTGAATGAATCATCAAGTATTTATTGTAAAAATGAGGATGTATGACGGTTCGTTTGTACAAATATTATTTTCCGCGCGCGCGAGGACTAGCGCGCGCGCAACCCAAAATTTGCACGCGAGCGCGCAAAAATCAAATATTACAAGTGGCCTATGTAAATACAGCTACTGACCCGTACGAGCATTATCCATCACCAATCCATCCTGGCTGCCATCCAACACCAAGACGGCTCTCATCAAGACAAGTCCCTCCTTCACTGCGCTATTATGTAGCCATGGGATGACCATTGAGCTTGCTGCTGGAAGGAAGGAGGATAGGCCCAAGGACTCTGAGGAAGTCACATGTAGATAGTCGTGTCTACACCGCTGAATATGCAATGCGACTCGTGCGTTACCAGGTCAAGACTCGAGCCCAGTGCCAAAGCCTCGCACCAAGGGTCGAGTGAGATACGGCGGATTCACTCTCGGGGCGGGGCAGGCGAGGGCTGCGCGAGAAGAGACAAGAGCTCACTAACTCTGAATGGCGGGCTGTGAGTGAACTCGAGGTTGTGGATGAGAAGAAGAAGAAAAAATGACTTGGGCTTGAACCACTGCGTGCGCATGGCAACGAGTCCGGTGCGCCTTCGGCGCCAAAAATAAAAATACATCCGGGGTCCACTTTTCTTGCTCGATTCACCTGTCGGCTGCATCGACTTTTTTATTCAGTTGATATTTCGATTTTTATTCAAAATTTCGCGTTCCCGCCGCCCCTTCATTGTATCCTCGACGCCCAGCTGTGCTTGGAACCCCCTGACATAATATCCAAGATTTTAGTCCTAACCACTCGCGGTTTATTCAGCATTTTGCAGACCCGCGAACTGATTTCAAGCTGCAACGCGCCCGAACCTCTTCATTCAAGCCCCGTGCATCGTAATCCGAACAGATCCTGCACGACTTTCACCTCAAATTTTTTTCTAAAGTATTCAAATTGAACTAACCAGGTACATGTTATTTTAATTCCGCAACGCTCCGTATATTGCCTCATTATTCCTCCCATTTTTCATCTTGATTGAAAGATCCAATGTAATATAGAGCAATCCGGCATTGAACATAACCAAAAAAATATGCATGATGGTCTGAATCATAATGTTCGATTGGTTGAACCCTTTCAAATGAACAGCATTGTGTGCAATCAAGGCATGTTTGAACTCATAATTGGACATGTTCATCAATGTATTGCAGCAGTCTCTATGGCTGCCAAATATGTGATGGCCCACCAAATTCACTTAAAAATGATGACTGCATATCCTAACTATAGTCAAGATTGCTACAAACCTTGGGGAATTCAGTTCAGTTGGGACCACATCAGCGAAACTTTGATCTCCGGTTGTCCCAGATCTGTGGCTTCACTCAGACCTCGACATATCCGCCGGGAGGGACATTAGGGATATTGGGTGTGCATGAGATGACTGGAATTGGATGCCTGACACTTCTCCTTGCTGATTTTTTATCCTGCTAGACGAAGAATATTGCCCATGAGGGATAGATACAGGGATGTGGGCAGAGCCACTAACATCTTGCTCAAGAGTATTGCATAGCAAGTTGTCAAACAGCGTCGAATATGTGGGATGTGATAAAAAGGTACAGTGTAAATACCAAATGCCCTCTGGGCATCCCTGGTACCTGGATCATGACAAAACTCCAGTATCTCATAACTTTACAAATATTTGTTGAGTGATGTTTGATCCATTAATTAAATTCTCCAACTATCTACCACATGGATATTTACTGATGTCGTGCACTGCACCAACCGATGTCTTGCAAACGCGCTTCCTCAATATCCGGAAGGGATTTCTCAAGTACATCAATTATGTCAGATTGGCGGGAGACACGTGAAATTGGCGAAACACTGCAGGAGATGTGTCATTTTGGTGAATCGCGCGTCAACACATGCCAAGTACGTGCCTTCAACCGAGTCGCGAGGGGACAGAAGAATCACGGAAATGACGCGCCAAGTTCCTAGACAGTTGCACACAATCAGCAGCTTCAAATTTTGAATTCCTCGTACAGGGCAAATTGTCAGAAGGAGTTCCAAGACATCAAGTTTGAGTTTTTTGGCCCCGCGATTCCAAGAGGCAGGCGAAAATTTATACATAACTTCCGACCTCAAAATCCATTTTTCGTTCTCCGAGACCTTCTAGTGCCCTCATTTGATGGTGCTTTCGGCATTGCTTTAGCACCCTCAGTTGTTAGACATTTCTGGTTTTTCATTGACCTACCTTCCCACTTCTGCGCTCTAGCCACCTATAGTAGATGTGCCTTCTCCGGATCTCCCGCGCGCAGAGCAAGAGACTGTTTTTGATGATTTCCTTATGATCGAGAAATGGAGACACTGAGTCCCCGCTTGGCGACTTTCTTGTGGGCAGTCTATGCTGATTTGGTGTCCAGTGATCAAAGAGAATCAATGGTGGTTGAGAATTGGCTCTTCAGTCCTGTCTAAAGTAAAAAAATGCTTGTCTGAGGTAATCCCGGACCGAAACAGAGGTTGATATTCCGGGATCTATTCCTCCCAGCCTCTTGCGCGAAGCAGGCCAGAATAACATCCTCCGAATCAACAAAATGGCGAGCCTGTTTGAATTTTGCACCGGCTTTTGAGCCGGGAGGTCGCAAAAATTTGAGTTTGAGATTGCAGCATTAAAGTCTTGAAGAAGGGGTCGCGAGAAGGCAATGTTACAAGAACGCAGGAATTGGGACGCGCATTGGACGTAGGTGCCACAATTTGAGCACAACTCGCAATGAAGTCAGTTTTACAATACCTCGGCGCGGGAAATAGTACAAGAAATAGTGACACAGCCTAGCTTTTTTATCTTCTAATGATTGATGTTATATATGGTTCAAACTGTAAGCAACAGACGGGATTTTACACGTGCAATGCCCAAAAATTGAGAACTTGATCCCAGGAAAATATAATTAAGAGTGAACAGAGAATGAGTGACAGAATGAAGTATAGCGCTCACGGGATGCCCAAAAATTGAATAAAAATCCTAGTGAGGACTCGCTAGATGGGACTTCAAGTGAAGGGATTAGAATCCCAGGAGTCAGCGGGAAGTCCAAAATGTAATGGAAATTCAAGAGGATCGCCAGAATATGGGAGGTTGGTTGCTGTAAGAAGCCAGCTGGGAAGCATCAAATAAGTGAGTACTCACTTGCTCGCTGGACGCCTAAAAAGCGAAAAATGACTTGCCGCTAGTTGTTAAGTGAGTTTTTGTTACATCCCAAGCGTTGATTCGAAATTTCCAACACCAATATTTGTGCCGTAATAGGTGAGGACAGGTCCTTTTTTTTTGCGGACGTGGATATGTGCGGGTGGGTGGACATCTAGTCTGAGCTTCACCCACAGTCTTTATTGAGCAGGCTCGGCGGCCTTGCACATGAGAAGTAGATTCAAAGGGATCACTGAGCGGAGAGTCGAGACTTTACATGGTTGAAATTGAGTGAGGTTGGGAATCAACCCGATCACGGGAGTTGCCACAAGGGTGCATAGAAGGCTATAGAAGGGTTAGGATAGACATGCACAAGTAGACGCTTCAAAGGTGGGCCCCCCTGGGATGGATAGGTGTCTGATGAGCAAAGGCAAAAGAGGTATTAATTGCGGAAACCGATTACGTTTCATCAGTTCGAAATCAGCGCGATCACGGACTCAGCCGCAGGACGAGCACCAACTTTCTGTCCGTTAAAGACCCAATGTTACGGTTGCTAGGGGATGTACTAGATCACAAAATTCGCACCAAGACTTTCAGACCTGGTAGCCTACATCGGTACCAGGAAAATGAAAAATGAATGCTCTAAGTGGACTGCTAGATACAGACGATAGATTTGAGATTTGGGCCTCTCTTTTATTTTATTTGATGAAGCGTATTTTTTGATAATTTACTCCAAGTAGCAGAGCTGCCGCCACGACGAGCCGGACACGGCTGGCCGACGAGCAGCTGCATCGGCAGATGAATCGGCCGGTGCCCAACTCGCCTCGCTTGCACTGTACATGAAGGGGCAGTAAACAGACACATGAGAGTTACAAAGGGACACCATGTATAAGTTAAATAGCAGCAGTCCCGAGGACATCCACCGCCTGGCGCATGAGGCGCACCGAGTCGGCATCCCGCACCTGTCTGCAACGTCGCGCATGATCGCCGCAATCACCGCGCTTGATGACGACGATGGTCTGCACCGCGCGCCGCTGGTCCGTGATGCCGATGGCAAAGCGGTCGGGGTTGCAGATCTGGAGGGCGGAGGGGAGGGGCGTACATGACGGGGTGTATGAGATCAAGGAGGGTGTGTACGACGAGGCGCCGTTGCACTTGCACGGAGGTGTATATTAGTTAGCCGAAAGTAAGTAACAAGAGTACTTAAGACTCGACACGCACTCTAACTGCTACACCTAAGCCCTGGTCCATCACCCCAAAACTCGCGCCAAGGATCACAAAAGATGCGCTCAGGCCCTGCGCACACGCGGCCTTACGGTACCCGAGTCGGAGTGCCATGGCCGCGCTCTGTTGAACTGGCAGGTCACGCAGAAATAAGGAGGCAACGAGTACATACAATATTAGTATTATAGTCGTATAACTTACGACTATTTTGATGAATGATCGACTATTTTGATGGGCTGATGTGCGGCTGATGCGCCCTCCAAGGCCGGCGAGCGGGCGACACGGCGTAAGTATCCGGAACATATAACCTACTGTACATCTGTGACAAATCCAGAGGAACCACATCAGATTGTCACATGAAAAAAATGATTTTTTAAAGGTATTTAAAAGATTTGCCTCCGCTCAGCCGAGCCATCCTCCTGCTCTTGCACCACCATGTCCGAAGACCATCTTACTCTTGGCCTCCTGCTGCAGTCCTCCGTTGAAGATCTTGAAGAATACAAGCGCTATATCAGTACACGCATCTCTTCTCACAGGCCACTTACGTATTTTGACGCGACTTTTGACAGATTTTCCACCTCTCCTTGCGGCGAATCCTTATTATAGCGCGTCAAACCGTGTCGAATGGGTCAAGCTTGACAAATACGCGATTTTTTTACGTGAAGGCAAAGCTACGAGAGAAAAATACGCGTCTGTTTTTAACCCATCCTCCTAATTCTTGACGCATCTCCTTCGAAGATCGACACGTATTCCCACCGTCACTGAGACTGTGAGCGCCGAGGAGGCAAATTCGACCAAACGCCCTGCGAAAGAAGTCATCCAAATTTCAGACTCCGACTCCGACTCCGACTCCGAGCCTCCACCTAAAAAGCGTGCGAAACATGTAACAATCAAGACGGAGCCGCTTCCTCTCGACTCCGCCACTTGTGCCGTCATAATCAAGCACAGGCCTGATGGGCGCATTAGCATCACCAAGCGGGAGAGCGTAGAACGTGTGGTCCAATTGGATAGGGTTCCTGAGCGCTGGCCGATCGACAGTGCTGATACCGCGTACGTTATTACCTTTCCACCCTCCGCCAAACTTCCGGGCCGTGGGGAGACATTCAAGGGGCCTAAGGGTCTGGATGCACTCGTCAAGTCAGAAGTATGTACAGCTTACTTCTAAAATTACTCGCTAAATCATGTTGTATAGGATCAGGATTCTTATGGGAAGGGCACCAACGGCAGCACTTCGCAAAACATCAAACTCACCATTCTGGGTGGTCTCCCGTCGCGTCGTTCAAGCCATGACTGTAATGGCGGCCTCTGCTGCCAGTACTTTGATCGGGAAGTCTTAGATGGGTATGAACGTCTTGATTCGAATATGGATCTTACACAAGATATTTTTGGGCGTGATCTTGAGCAAAGTAAGAAGGACTCGGGGACTTCAATTGCTGTAACAGCTAGGCAAGTTCCTCATCGTTTTTCCGTTCATTACTTCCGCTAATCACCATGTAGTTTCTACCGACTCACGCAACGCTTAAAATGCAAGAAAACCGGCTGCACGGGCCGCGCCGTTCTCAAAACATTAAATGATGTAAGACTTCTTGTAAATATTAATTATATCGCGTGTTGCTGACGCAAATTAAGGGCCCGTCAGATGAAGGGAAATTCAAATTCATCGGTTGTTCCAAATGGCGTGCTCATGAGCAATATGACCATATCTACGCATCGATTCAGTCCTCGGTTGATGAGGAAATTCTTGCTCAGTATATGAACGGCACCTCGATTCCTTCTGAAGATATCGAAGACTATGATGACCACTCCTGTAGCCACTTCATCCACCCACGCCACGGAAAGCAGAAACAATGCCGTAAGTTATGACCCTGTATAAAACTCAATACTCATTCATATCTTTCAGCACACACCCATTTCCGCGATGGCCAATTGGTCGTGAGAAGTATGATTCGTTACGCATGTCCCGTGAAAAAGATTGTGTACACGTCCATGGACAGTAGCGTTAGAATGTGCGTTGTAATCTTCCGTGGCCTTCACTCCCACCCGTCGTGGCCGATGGAGAAGCCGGGTCAAGCGGCCAAAGATGATGTGACTAAGTGCTTGGAGTCGATGGGCACCTTCGGAACTACTGGTGGTAAGCTGGATAATTGTACGGTTCCATTATTCATGTGTCGATCATTTACTAAAAATAATCTCAGCCGCAACCACTCGTGCCCTTCTGGGAACAGATTTATCTGTGAAGCATCCTGCTTTCCGCGGTAAACGTAAACTACGTGATGCTGTTTTAAATGGCCGCGATGCAGCGACACCCACCGGCCTCCTTTGGGCAGGTGAGTGTGAATATTCGACTTAAGAATGGAATCTAATTACATCCAGGTATCCTCGACCAGTATGAACATGACCTCGGACTGCCGAGCGCACAGCAGTACATACGTGCCGTTCGGATGGAGGGTGGCCTCAAGCTCGCTGTCTGTTTGGATACAGATCTTGCAGCACTTCTACATGAAGCACGCTACATGGTCCCTGACTTCACTTTCAAGCGCGTAGTTGGCGATATTAATGAGTGGGAGGTCGCCATTTGGCTAGACGGGGAAAAAGAAAGTAAGATTTTCGTACCCAACTCTGCCGATATATGCGCTAATATTGACTCAGGGGTATCTGCCGCGCGCATATATTGTAATCGAGCAACCAAGCAGGCGTTCACGTACATTTTCGAAGACTTTTTTGTCGCCATCGAGAATGTCACTGGACAGCCGCTTCGCTTCAAGGCCTTCGACCCAAAGGGTAATATCTTGTCCATCCATTTCGACATGGAAGCTGCAGGTCCAAGGCTTCGCCCTGGCGCTTCTCAAATTGCTCAAAGGCCAGCATCCGGAGCAGGATCCCGATGTAATAGTACGCTATGTGATCAAATTTTGTAGTGTCCATTTCACGCGGTCTGGATTTTTCAGCTCATAAGTCTAAAGATATACTCACGATCTCATCTTTAGGAGCACCGATCCCCTGGAGTCCGCCGTTGGGCATGAAACAGTGAAATACCTGAATCGAATTCGTGGTCTGACGGCCCCAGAGGATATAGAGGAGTGGCATAATTTCTGTCGCACCCACGAGAACAAGAAGCTGCGAGGTGAGCATGACTATTTTTATGCGCACTTTAATTTATATCTTTAGATTGGTACGCACACAAGATTCAATATTCCTGGCTTCTCCCTGGCCTCAATGAGTCTCTCTCGCTGTTCCCGGCGGGCGTTTGGATGCAGACTCCAAGCCATACTAACTTGGTAGAGAGCGCACATGCGGGTACAAACCAGAACACGGGGACAAGGCTTTTACCCCTGGAGGCTATTCAGCGGTCCGTTGGCTCCCATTTCCTTCTGCTCAAATAATTTGATACACAATTACCCAGTGCACGTGCAGTCGATGCTGCAAAAGCCGCCTCCCTCGCTGCCACTAGAACCTCCTGTATTCTTGTGAATCGTCACAACAATGACGGCGCACGGATGCTCAGGACGGTCACACGGGGTGCCCGGCGGACGATGCATCGCAACGAGCACATGGAGCTCGAAAATGGCATTGCTGACACTAGGAAACAACTGCAAGAAGCTACAAAGACCAAGACCAGCCTCGCTCAACGCCTGAAGGAACTTAAAACCGAGAAGAAGGGTTTGGGAAGAGCGCCGCGTAATAACCAGTCTGTAGGCCGCTCCGGGACCGCTCTGAATATTCCGAGGGTATCCTCATCTACCCTGGCGTCTGGCGACGACTCTGACGGTGCGGACTATTTTTAATTCAATCATGCGAACACTGACTCGAAGTTCCCCAGTGGAGTTTGTTGACGGAGATGCATTTCCCAGCACATCATCCCTATCCTTGCGCCCCTCATCAGCCGCTTCGAGCAACCTGGAATTCACTGATGGTACGGCACAATATTTCATGTGCACTCCACTCATAATCACCTCCTACCAGCTCAAATTGTGGACTATGAGTCGGATGCCATTATGTCTGGCCATTCGACTGCTCCTCCTTCGAGTTCCTCTGGCTTTGATCTGGCTTCCCACGCGTCTGACTTTGAGGATTTCGACGACTACAATTTTGACGCGGGTTTTGATGACGGCGGAGATGTTGACTGGGGCCAAATTCAGGGCGGCGGCGACGCTCATGCAGGCCATCAACTTATTGGGGCACCAGGTTTCGATCTCGATGAGTTTCTAGCCGCGTGCGGAGCCAGTGCCGAACCCTAGCACCTCAGGTGTCCCCCGTTACAGCCGGTATGTCTTTTTTTTTGTTGTTCTTGTAATGCCGACTGACCTTGGACAGAAGAATAACATACTTATATATACAAGTTTGCTCACTTAAATATATATCGACGTCGACACTGTAGCAGAGAAATCAGAGGCGGTGTTTCACTTTGGCCGTGTGTGGCAGCAGAGGCTGCGGACTGTTTGGTACAGTAGACACAGGGATACATTGTCATCAATCCGTTCACATTTAGAGCGTCGGTGTGATCCGGGCGGAGCTTGAAAAATGATTCCATTAATTAGATTGTCACATCGCCAGAGGAACGCCGGACTACGGACGGAGGAGACGTATTGGCGGACGGGGCTCGGATCTCACGAGGCGCGGGGCACGCAAGGCGGGGGGTGGGCGGGGAGATCAAAATAGTCGTATAATGACGGGAATAGTCGTAAAGATACAACTATAATACTAAAGTTGTCGTGCCTCGGAGGCAACTGATATATTGGGGACCAGATACAGAGCGTCCAAGAATAAGCGGAAGTACAGAATACAAGGCGGGAGTGTATAAATAGCATGCACAGGGTGCGAGCTAGCGAGGGACAAACAAAGCGAGGTGCGGGGATGCGAGACCGCAGCGGAACGGCGCGTGACGGACGGTCACCGCCTTTCACTCCCGAGCCGCGTCTGAACCGCCGCCGCTCAGCAGCTCAGCCTGGCGCTGAAGTGCTGGAAGAGACCAGGGTGCAGGGTGGCCTTGGGAAGAGAAGTGATCAGGAAAGATTATGATTAGATCTCGCTTAGATTACCGATTAGATTGATACCGATATTTGTAAATTACGCCGTCCAAGCTCGTCCAAGGCTGTCGAAGCTCAATGGTGATGAGAGAAAAATATAGCACGGCTCACCAAACTATTCCTTGATGCCTGCGTGCTCCATCACTTGTCTCACCTTGACCACCACCATCAAAAATCTAAACTCGTCTAATCTACGATACACTTGTCTATTTCTACGGCCATATTGTGCACTGCATTCCCGCAGTCTGTGCGATTCCGGCCGTGGTACTTTGGTGTCTTTTCGTCGACATCGGGTTAACCCCTATCTTCATCGCCGACGTATTTCTCAAGTTTTGTGCTCAATACTTCCCCCACTGCTAGCGTACGCCGGTCCTACCTGGTGAACGACCTTGTGCTCCTCTGTACGGCTCTATTGCTGTAATTTTGGTCGTGATCGCTGTTACCCCTAACTCTAGGGGGGGACGACGACGATCAATAGTCCGATTCCTGCTACCTGATATCTACTGGGGCTACTCCCCTACTACTCCTGTGTAACCTCTGGGGCTACTGCCCTTCTATTCCTGTGCTTTCGTACAATGGTCAACGACGACGTCGACGATGTGCTTGATTATGGCGACTCGCCGCCTCCTGAGGACGAACCGGCCAGTGCTGTGGCCGTGACGCAAGTGACGCCAGCGATACCTGTCCCTGCCCCCGCCGCCTCGGGCCCCCCTCCCTCCTCGATGCCGACGACGGTGCCGCCCAAAGTGGGGGCCCGTGCGTCTACTGCGAAGCGCTCTACCGCTCGCAAGGCATCATCCTCCGCGGTGCTGGACCTTGCGTCCTCATCCAAGGATGGTGTGGAGCCTTCAAAGAAAACCGTCGCACATGCGATTCAGGTTGGGAAGCAGGAGATTGAAAAACTGCGGAAGGAGACGCTGGACCAATATCATGGTATGGCGGATCAGATCTCCGCGACCAATAGCAAGCTGCGGGTGGCGTCTGCCCAATTGCGAAAGTCGTCAAATCAGGTTGCGCAACTGTTGCAGCGCGTTGATGCTTTGCAGGCGATGGTCGAGGATGCTACGGCGGAACTGAGGGTGGAGAGGGGAGCTAATAGTGGGTATGCCACTAGCTCGGCTCGCTCTGAATCTACAGAGTCGGGAGCATCTGTGGGCAGCGCGCGGTCTCGTACGTCTGTGATGCGCGACCGCAAGGCGGGGAAACGCCGTGCTTGTTCAGGAGGGTCTGAGGGCGAGAATCGTCCGAAGAAACGGGGTCGTCAACACCGCAACGAGGAGACGGAGGAGGACGCCATGGTCGAAGACGGCAACGGTGGCCTTTCGCTTGCGGATCGCCTACGCAGCCCCGAACCCTCGGTACCGCACTATCCCGTGCTTCCTCCCCCGCGTCGTCCTGCTCGAGTCTCGACTAAACAATATGCAAGTTCTATGGCTGCCCACAGCTCTCCCTCCCCACCGCCTCCACCAATGCATGCAGGACCTGAGGTGATACCTCTGTCGCACGCACGAGCTCCTACATCCTGTGGATGGCAAGAGGCGACCCATCCCGTGAACGGCGCCTTCTCAGGAGTGAGCCGTGGCGGAGGGATGCGTGGCATGCGTGGAGGCCCGCGAGGACGTGGTGGACAACGGGGCTTACCCAATGGCAAACAAGCCAACACCAGCTCATCCCGCACGTCGAAAAACACGGTGGCCATTGGTCCGATAACTTGGGGTGATAGGACTTACCAGGCGCTGGCCAAGATCGTGAACATGGTCGAGACGAATCTGGGATTGTCAATGCCGAGCCCTCAGTTCGTGACCGCTGCGGATAGCCATGGCTTTGTCCAGGCCTCGTTCCTTCATGCTGCCGATGCACTCCGGTTCGTGAATATGTGGAACGACTGGGCACCCAGTAGTGCTTACTCTAAGACGTCGGCGAAATTGGTGAGCACATCTGGGACTGCCACGAGCGCGGCTGAACCTTCTACCAGTTCTGAGAAAGTTCAAGAAGGCAGACGCAAGCGTTCAAGGACACCGGACAGTCTACGCTCCGTTGTAACATCATATGTGGCTCGTGCTCCTTCCAATATTGTAACTTCTACTGTACCCCCTCCCCATGCTCCCCCTTCGTCCTGTGCTCCTTCTGCTCCTTCTCATGTACCATATGGTCGTGTGTCCCCCTCTCCTGGTGCTCGATATGGACCTGATACTGTGACTCGTGGTGCTGATCCTGTTCCTTCTACTGTACCATCTACCCATGCGCCCACTTACTTGACTGCTCCCTCTGTACCATCTACTGTACTATCCGCTGGCGCTCTGAGTGATAATTCCTCTACTGTAACATCTCATGTAATATCTAGTGTACACCACACCGAGGTTAATAGTACACCGGTTCTGGTATCCGACGAGGAGCGTGAGATTACTGTCCGATGCTGGAATGTGGATGGACGGCTGGCGGCAAATTTGTCGCATCCTGATTTCCTTGCAGAGCTGTCTGACTACGACATTAATCTCTTTCAGGAGACACATTTGTGGCCCGGTCAAGAACTGACATTGCCCCTGCCGGATGGCTACGATGTCTTTGCAGTTGCAAGGGAACCTTCCGGTACATTCGCTAAATCTTGGGGTGGCGTGGCGGCGATCGTATCCGATAGAGTGGCTACCTCAGTCAACACCGACTTGTCTGGACCTGACCTACTCGTCCTGAACGTTGGAAGTTTGCTCTTATTCAGTGCGTATGTTCTTCCTAACGGTTCACCCTGGGAATCATGGACTCGGGTGCATCCCTTGGAGAAGTTGGCTCAGTCGTTGGCTATCGCGCGCGAGTGCGGGCGAGCAGTTGTGGTTGTGGGAGATCTTAATGGAAGGATTGGGAATCGTCGGGTGTCGAAGGATCATCCGAGAAGATTCTCAATGGACACAACAGTGAATGCGCGGGGAAAAGAACTCTTGGCAATTGCGGACGACTGTAATCTAAGAGTCATGAATGGAGACTCGCGGTTTGGTTCGGCTTCGTGGGGTTGGACATTCCAACATAAACAGAAACCCACTCCTGATGGTCCACCCCCCAAGCTGCGCAGGTCTGTTGTTGACTATGGATTGTGTAATCTTGAGAGCTGTTCGATGGTTATGGACTTTGAGGTCGGTTTGGTTGGGATCTGGTCTGACCATGCACCTTTATATCTGACGCTGAAAGTACCTGATGTTCCGATGGAAAGTAACCCGGGGAAGAATTATGTTCGTGAGAAACGGCGGGAGGCGAACGAGAGTACGGCTTACCTGGATGTGCTATTGAGGGAAACTATGGCTTCAAAGTTGACGCCGGAGGCTGCTAGGGAGAAGCTGTATGGCCCGGTTCTAGATGTGTCGGAGTATGTAAAAACCTATACTGATGGCTCCTGTTACAATAATGGCTCACCGGATGCGTGCGCGGGGGCAGGTGTCTATTTTGGCCCTAACAACCCTCGTAATCAGGCGTTGAGAGTCTCTGGCTCTCAAACAAATAACAGGGGGGAGTTACTGGCAATCTTATATGCACTGTCAAGAGCTAGACCATGGGAGGCGGTCGAAATATACACCGACTCTGAGTATGCGATTCGTTCAATAATGTACTGGGCTGTGAAGAATGAACAAAAGGGATGGAAATGTGCCAACGGAGATCTACTGAAGGACATCGTGTCTTGGATCCGGTATCGGTCAGCTGCGGTACGATTCAGATATGTCGCTGCTCACTCGGGTAATATGCATAATGATGCGGCAGACGCTCTGGCTAAAGAAGGAGCAAAGCTGGCACTACCCTCCACGACTTACGTCGGCTTGAGAGCACCTGTAGTTCCATATCAATCTGAACAATGGACAGAAGGTGAACATGCTTTCGGACCCAAAGTATCCAGCGACATTCCGGAACTGCCCACAAAAGATAAACGGTCTGTCAAAATGAGCACGGATTCTGACATGCCGGATATCAATCACTATCGCCAGCCGCACCGGGGTCGTGCTCTGCATCGTGCGATTAAACGGACGAACCTGAGGAAAATTACCAATGCATCGTCGAATTCTGCCCCGTTTTGGAAACTTTACAGAAGTATGGCCTGTCCGAGGTCTAAGCCTGCTGCAGTGGACCTGATTGAGCTTGCGGCGTGTTTTGAGAAAAGAATGAATGCAAAGGACCCACCTCCCGCTGCTTTTAACATGGAATATAAATGTGCTGTAGAGGAGGCGGCGGCTTCAATTCCTGTCCCTTCTATAGACACAACACCGGAGCAATGCTTCAGTGGGCGGGTGACGGAGGATGACATTGCGTGGGCCAAAGACCATCTGGAAGGCCATTTCAGTACTGCGACCGGTTTGGACCGAGCATGTTACGGGGAGATAGCTGAGTTTGAGAATGAGGTGCTCTGCAGGATGATCAACGCCTGCATTGATCGGAACGATGCTCCCAGTGTCTGGTTGACAACGCTGATTGCTGCGATCCCAAAGAAAGACAAGCCGCTCACAGAGGTCGACAGCTACAGAACCGTTGGTCTTGAAAGCTGCTTCTTGAAGCTTGTCTGTTTGCTTATTCATAAACGGATATACGACTGGGCGGAGAGCCGGAATATTATTCCCCCCTCTCAGAACGGTTTTAGAGAGCACTATCGAACCAACAACAATGCTTTCGTACTTCGCTGTATGATAGAACGGGCCAGGGCTGAAGGCAAAACTCTATGGGTTTCTTTCTTGGATATTACGAATGCATTTCCGTCTACAAATCGCGACCTACTGTGGTTGAAGCTGTTTAATCTGGGTGTCTCTGGGAAGCTATTTGATTGGATACGAATGCTGTACGGGCGGATGGAGTACATGGTGACGCTGAGAGGGAACTATTCTGAGGTCTTTCAGTCCAACATTGGAGTTCTCATCGGAGATCCTGCATCCCCTACGTTGTGGGACTTGTTCTTTGCTGATTTCGACTTGCATCCGGATCCCGACGATATTATGATCTTCGGGCTCATGATATCTCATCTGGAACATGCAGATGATATGGCGGTGGTCTCGTATACCGCATCTGGACTGCAGCGTCATTTGAACACTTTCGCACATTGGTGTGGTGATAATATGTTGGAAGCAAATGCCGGGAAGTCTTGGATTATGGTCTTTGGCTCAGCTCCTCGTGAACTGCCTACTTTCTTGTTGAACGGAGTGGCTGTACGATATAAGGATGAATTTTGCTATGTGGGGGTTACTTTCCAGTCTAATCATAGGAACATCTTTGCTGCTCATTATGCTGCTAAGGCCCAAACGGCGCGCAACTGCTGCTTTTCTGTGCTGGGAATTGAGGCTTGGGTTGGAGACTTGCCTCCAAAGGAGGGGCGCGTGCTCTACATGGCTTGTGTAGACCCCCACCTTATTAGTGGGGCAGATATCATTGTAGATGTCGATGCCGCGGCCCTTTCCGCCCTTGAAAAAGTCCAGAAGACCTATCTGCGTAGGATTTTGGGACTGGGGACCTCATCCATATGCGCGCCGTTGTTCACAGAGATGGGACTTCTGCCTGTACGATATAGGCGGCTTATCCTGGCCATACGCTATGTCAATTACGTTGTGGGCCTCGAAAAAACTCATTATGCTTGGCTGGCTCTGGCGGACTCTTTCAATTTATTTCAAAATGATTGTGAGGGTTACTGGATGGATCTCATCTATGCTCTTGAGTCTCTGCCTTTTCCTGTGACTGTGCCTAATGCACAGATGTTTACTGCGAAGACGTGCGAGTCTTTGTGTAAGCAGATTTACTTCTCAGCCATGACGAGTTTGGAAGCTGCCATTATAGGCTCTACGCGTTTGTATCTACTGCATGGACGAGACGAACCTGTTGAGGAGGGTTCAGCACGACCTATTACTGCCATTCTTCGTCACTATCTGAAATTGGTGGTGAACGCTGATCATCGACGGGCATTGACACGACTACTCCTTAGTCAACATGGACTTGCCATAGAGAGCTTGCGTTACAACTCCCGATATTATTGGAGAGTTGAAAGGCACTTGCGTCTATGTCGATTTGGCTGCGATGATGTTGAGACTGTGGAGCATGCCCTGTTCTTCTGCGGAGGGTCAGAGAACCTTGCAGATGTCAGGCATAAATTTGTCCGCGCGGTTTCAGCCAAAGCCCCGTCAGTGTTAACCTTGCAAAATGAGGAGAATGCAACGGTCGTTCTGAAGAAGATTATCTTCAATAAAGAGACAGTTTGCCGTATTGCTAAATTTGCTTCGCAAACGTTTCGTATCTTTTCGACTCGGCCGTTACGCCGACCGGCATCCTCACGTCGTCCGATGCTCTAATGTCCCAGACTGCTGTGTGCTGTTGCTGGTATCCAGGTGCTTAGATCTACAGCCTTAAACGTGGTCAGCTCGTCGAAGGTAAATGGGTATCAGCGTAGTTGAAAGTACGTAGTTGGGCCGCATGTACGAGTAGACTACAACCCGGCACGTTCCGAAAGGGGACCTAGCTGGGCTCACAATTTATCCTGCTTCTTATCCAAGGCGTGTTCAAATTCAAAGCCTACCATGCCAAGATATTTTGCCGTAAGAATGCCAAGAGAATTCCCACGTTACACAAATCGTCATCGGCCAAAATGATGAATTCCTGGTGTAAAAGATTGGAAAAGAACGAGTCTAAAAATAAATTTTTAGGACTCGTAATGACCAACCGTAACCAAACAGTCACAATTACCGCTGATTAGCCGACTTTGCCACCGCTGGCAAACTCGTAAGTCCTCCTCTTCGGATTATTCCCTGCCACTCTTCTCGATACCACCAGTATGGCCGGGACCCGTATGCCGTTCAGCTTCCGTCATCGGATGCTACCGCATTTCACGAAGGGCGACTTCAGCCCGGAGGCACGCGGTTTCGTCGAAAACTCCTACCTGCGTGGATTAACGCCACAGGAACTCTTCTTCCCGTCGGTCGTATTCACCGTCTGCTCAAAAAGAGCAACTACGCCCAGCGTGTCGGTGCCGGCGCACCTGGTAGGTTGTTTTCATTCACTTGCTTTCTCTAACACACCACCCAACCAGTCTACCTCGCCGCCATGCTAGAATACCTCGCCGCAGAGATCCTCGAACTCGCCGGCAACGCAGCCCGCTATAACAAGCACTGTATCGTGCCTCGCCATCTGGAACGACGAGGGGCTCGGCAACGTGCGTTCACCAGTCTGCCTCTACTCACTCCTGCTCACAAGTCACCCCAGCTGCTCGGCTCCGTTGTCGTCTCCCAGGACGGTGTCGTACCACACATTGACCCCTCGCTGCTGCCCACAAGAACCAGTACGTGCTCGTGTTTATTACCTCTCGCCAATTTGTTTTATTGACTGTGCGTACAGAATAACGGCAAGAAGGGCGACGCCTCCCAGGAGCTGTGATTTCCCTTTCGCCTTTCTTACCATCTGTTCTCTGCATCCATTTGTATTGCCTGTAACATCATCTATCTTATTTCTTCCATGCACCAAATTCACTAGATTTGTTGGCTACATTTCTGCATCGTGATTATTGACATCTCTTGCATCCAACGTCCTCCCAAATTCCTCTCCATCGACCATCTCCAGTCCTCCAGGCCTCCATATGCGTGCACTTGAATTGCGAGGTGTTTGACTGGGTACTTGGCGAGGTCGAATTGTACCACCGATTACCGGTACAGTTGATGCTGGCTGCACAGGCCGACGGTGGTATGACACCGGGGCAGGTCGCGATGACTCCATACGACACGAACTGCCTGGTCTGGCAGGATGGAGTCTTCAAAGGAGATCAAGCTTCGTTTTCACCTCTGGCCGTCAACGGTGGCGACGACAGGCCGAATTTCACCGCTTTCCAGCCCAGATGAGGTCAAACCCCAGTCGGCTCAGGTGGAATGTCGCCCACTAGCCCGCAGTACAGCCTGAGCTCCCCCAATATGTATTTGCCCACATCGCCAGGGTACGTGCCGCAGTCGCCGTTTAGAGGCGCAACATCACCTTTCGGGACGTCGCCGTATGCTACGTCGCCGTTTTACGATCGTGGAGCCCGCGGACCCACTTCACCGACGTACTCCCCTACGTCGCCTATGATCTTGGCGTTGCCAAGATACTCACCAGCGAGCCCGCAGTATTCCCCCACTTCCCCATCGTTTTCTCCGACTTCGCCGCGGTACAGCCCGCAATCGCCGTCGTTCAGCCCCACATCACCCCGGTACTCCCCGACGAGCTCGTCGTTCAGCCCGGCGTTGCCACGGTGTAAGTGTGTTTCGTTCTATTCGTGCTTGGTGCTGATTCTTGTCTTAGATTCTCCAAGCAAGTGATCTCTATTCTACTTTTCAATTTCACCATTTTTTTGTTCCACCTTTTCACAGCCTGTAAGCGTGCTACATTCCCAAGTTGTACACTGACTGACTAGTCTTTTTGTAAGCCCCAACGCAGCTCTCGCCTACGTCGCCGAAGTATTCACCCACCTCACCCATGGTTTTGTCGTCGTCTCCAAAATACTCTTATTTTCGTATGGTAAACTCACACTCTTCATACAGCGCCGACCTCCCCGACGTATTCTCCGGCCTGTGAGATTTCCTTCCTTTGCTCTTTAGACAATATACTGTGACACTGACAATGATACCCCTTTGACAGCACCTTTGTATTGTCAGTATCCGCCTATCTATTTCCCCCACTTAATACTAACTGGTGCTTCAGCTCCCGCCTCGCCTGCTTACAGTCCGACGTCACCGTCGTGGTCTCCCTTGAGCCCCGCTCAAACATCGAACGGGCAAGTCGGAGTCATTCTTACCAGGCCTCGCCCTCATGGGAGTAAAGCCAGTGGAGCGCTCCATGTACATATCCTGTTGTCTTTGCTATGCCCCATCAAGTACACCGTCAATTCCTCTGACGCCTTCTCCACTTCTTTGTCCGAGTCATCAAACGGGTTGTCCTCCCAGACGGACTTCGTTGTCTGAAATAGACACCTCCCTCATACTCACACTTTCGTTTTTTTTTACTGATCTCTCCTCATTCCCTTTACACCACTACGAAGACGGACATTTAATACCTCTCACACTGTAGCTGAAGGCTCATGTCCATTCTATGTATTATTAATATATTCTACTGCGCGCGCGCAAAATTGGGGTCGCGCGCACGGAAAATAATTTTTGTACAAAGGAACCGTCATAGGATGCTGTGAGAAATCATGGCCTAGGCTCGAGTCGAACGAGCTTCCTCTGCTTCGAAATTCTCACCCGATTATTTCATGCAGATACGGAACCATCTGCCACTGGGCCTACATCTTCATCCTTTGAAACTTAAATAGATGGGGTGTTGTATCTCATTCAACGCAGCGTTGAAGAAAAAAGTCAAGTTCACGAAAGAACAGTCCAGGCTGCTTACTTAATGGTACCTTAGTTTGCAAAGCATCGCAGATGCGGCACCATCTGCCACTAGGCCTTTATCTCTTCCTTTGAAACTTAACTAGATGCAGCTGAATTTAAATCAGTCGAGACAAAATGAAATTGTGGAAAGTCAAAATATGGCCTAGACTCGATTCGAACGAGCTACTTCTGCGTACTCTCACACTCCCAACGTCCGCACAAGAATTGCAGATGCGAAACCATCCGCTATATTTCTATATCTTGAAACTCAGTGGGGTTGGTTGATTTTCAGCGAGCTATTAGCTACCATCGCGGGTATGACCCTGGCTCAATTTGAGCGGGCGCTTCTGCTTTGGCACTCGGCTGTATCGCAAGCTCAGCAGATGCGAACCATCCACCACTGGGCATTTTCTGCCCTCCCTAGTGAATTCCTAAGGCCGTTGAAATTAGACGAGTTCAATAAAAACGATCGATACAAAGCTATGGCCCAGGCCCGAGTCGAATATACATCTTCCGTGTACACAGTATGCCCTTGATTATATTGCGGAGGCAGACCATCCGCCACTGGGCCTTCCTTTTCTTGCTTGAAACCTAATAAGTGGGTTGAATTTCAGCCAGCAAAATAAAATTTCTGCTCCATGGAAACGATGACCCAGGCTCGATTCGAACGAGCTACTTCTGCTTGTAACGCACTTCCATCTCACCCAACGTTTTGCGGACGCGGACCATCCGCCACTGGACCTTATCCTCTTCCTTTGAAACCGAGTAAGTTGGTTCAATTCGAACTTGAGTTGAATAAAAAAAAATGTCAGCCGCCCAAACATAGCCCAGGCTTGGTTCGAACGAGCACCGTCTGCTTATTTTCTTCTGTGCCAACTCTTTAAATTTAGCAGATGCGGACCTTCCGCCACTGGGCGATTCTTTTCATTCCCAAAACTCAGTTGAGTGGGTTGAATTTGAACCAGTGGAATAAAAACTGACATTGAGCGAGACATAGTATGGCTCAGGCTCGAATTGAACGAGCTACTTCTGACTCCTTTTGCAAATTCTTGGAATCACTAGCGGAACCATCCACTATCAGGCCTTTTTCTCCTCCTTCGAAACCTAAATAGATGGTCGGACTACGACGAGTGGAATCAAAAAGAGCTTCCACCGGGATCACTACGTTCCGCGGGCCCCTAGGCAGACACCTACGCAGACCTACGCAGACCTACGCAGACCTACGCTCAGTTTGTCTAACTGAGCGTAGGTCTGCGTAGGTCTGCGTAGCCCCCTAGGCACAGCCCTAGGCACAGCTAGGCACAGCTAGGCAGATCTGCCTAGCCGTCTAGGCAGACCTACCCAGACCTACGCTAACATAGGCACAGCTATGCCTAGGAGGCTGCGGAACGTAGTGGATGTGGGCATGACCCAGACCCGATTCGAACGAGCTACTTCTGCGTATTTCGACACGTTCCACCAACAAGTTATACAGACACGGAACCATCCGCCACTGGGTCTATATTTACATTCCTAGAAAGTCGGTGATGTTGGTTCATGAAGGAAGGCCCAGGCTCTAGTCGAACGAGGGTATCCGCTCGGTACAGTGTCTGGTTTTCAGGTATCGCAAACGCCGTCGCTGGGCCTTACCCTCTTCCCTAGCAGTTTTTCAAGTCGGTCAGTGAAAGTCAGGGAGCAGAATAAGAAGAAAATCAACCGAAACGCCATCATGACCCAGGCCTGAGTCAAACAAGCTACTTCTCCTTAATCTTCAATAGATGGTGAAGTGAATAAAAAGCTGGACGGCGATGCTAATGCATTTCCAGGCTCAATTAATCGAACGAGCGTCTTCTGCTTACATCTACTTCTATTGTCCTCCAAACAGTAGTAGACGCGGGCCAGCCGCCACTGAGCTGTCATCCCCCCCCTCGGAACTTAAATAGATGGGGGTGACTTTCGAGGAGTTGATTAAAAAAAGGCAAGTTCGCGCAACAAGGCACTTCCATCGTCCTCCAAAGAGTAACCGCCACCGGGCCTCTTCACTCCTCCTTTGAAACCTCAATAGATGGGTAAATTTCAACGAGTTGAAGAAAAAATTAAATATTTGGAGCCCCCCATGACCCAGGCTCGATTTGAACGAGCGTATTCTGCTTACTCCCAGATATCCAAATCAAGAATCACAGACACGGAACCACCCGCCACTGGGCCTTTCTTCTCCTCCCTTGAATCCTGAATAGATGGGGTGAATTCCAACGAGTTGAAGAAAAAACTCTTTTACGATCCGGAACGGCCCAGGCTCGAGTTGAACGAGCATCTTTTGGAACCATCCGCCACTGGGCCTTTTTCTCTTCCCTGGAAACCTTAATAGATGGGTTGAATTTAGATGAGGTGAATAAAACAGTCCAGGCTCGATTCAAACGAGCACCATCTATTTACTTTCGACATTCTTCCTCAACGCGGACCATTCGCCACTGGGCCTTTTCTTCTCACCCATAAACTCTGCTAAACAGAATTGAAATTACTGCTCTTTTCATCAGTTTTCTCTGAAAGACAGGATGATTCGCCATGAGAATACACAGGCGCCTGCATCTTTAAATAAATATTTCTGTCACTGCGCACTACCATTAGCCTATTTGGTCATGTATTTAGCATAACATTTCTAACGGCCAAACTAATGAAGCCGGATGTCCCGTGTGTGGTCAACTCAAGTGAATAGTATTGCGCAGGTGACTAGGAGTCCAAAATCATTTTGCGACGTGGGTTACTGTTAACCCACGTGCATGTGACTGCATCTCTTGCAACATCACTTGGACATGTTGAAAAATGATTTTGGACCCTGAGGCACCTCCGCAATAGTATTCACTTGAATTTAGGACATAAATGAGGCATCTAGCTTCATTAGTTTGGCCATTAGAAGTGTTATGCTAAATACGTGACAAAATAAGCTAATGGTAGTGCGTAATGACGGAAATATTTATTCGACAATGCAGGCGCCTGTTGATTCTCGCGGCGAATCGTTCTGTCCCACCTTCAGGGCAAACAGATAGAAACTGGAGGCGCAATCGCCGCTATGGTAAAAACGATCAAAATCACCCCTTTTTGGGAAAAAATTGCTCCTGCTCTAAGTTCCGCAAAGAGCAGTAACATGTTAGATAAAAAAAATGCCCACAAAGTGCAGAACCATGCCTCAGGATCGAATCGAACGAGATACTTCTGCTGTATACACATAAGTTCAGCAATGCGGACCATCCGCCATTGGGCCGTTCCTTCCTCCCGGAAAAGTCAGGTGGTTGGTTGAATTGAAAAAAAACTCCGGGAAGGCCAAATTATGACCCAGGCTCGATTCGAACGAGCATATTCTACTGACTCTTACAAGCGCCAAGTTCTCTCAAGAATTGCAGATGTGGAAACATCCGCCACTGGGCCTCTTTACTCCTCCTATGAAACCTAGTAGGTTGGTTTGAAATTCGACGAGTTGAAGAAAAAGATTTGGAACCGCGACGTAGCCCAGACTCGAGTCGAACGAGCTACTTCTGCTTACATTCATTTTGAGGTCATCGAAAGTTTAGCAAACGCGGACCATCCGCCACTGGGCCTTCCTCTCCTCCCTTGAACCTTACTAGAAGGGTTGACTTTAAACAAGTTGAAAAAATATTTCTCCAAGATCCGGAATGGCCCAGGCTCGACTCGAACGAAGTACTTCTGCTTACATCCACTTTTATTGTCCTCCAAAGAGTAGTAGACGCGGAACCATCCACTCCTGGGCCTTTCTCTCCTCCCTTGAGTTCTCAATAGATGGGCCGGCATTCAACCAGCAAAATAAAACTGAACCAGAGAGAACAACAATGGCCCAGGCTCGGTTCGAACGAGCTTCTTCTGCTTACTCTTGCAAGCGCGAAGTTCTCTCAACAATTGCAATTGCGGAGCCATCCGCCACTGAGCCTCTTTACTCCTCCTTTGAAACCTAAATATATGCGTGATTTTCAGCGAGTTGAAGAAATAGTTGGAACCACCCCTATGACCCAGGCTCGAATCGAACGAGCATCTGTTTCGACGTGGAATACCCGAAAGTTGAGCAGATGTGGACCATTCACCACTAGACCCTTTTCAAAACTTTGCTAGGCTTGTTGATTTTCAACGGGGTAAATAAAAAAGGAGTCAAAGAACATCCATGACAAAGACTCAAACTAATTCTGCATACATTGATGATACGCTTAGGCCAAGAATAGCTATTAGCAGACGCGGACCTTCCGTCACTGGGCCTACATTTCTATAGCTAGAAACCTAGTACTTAAGGTGGTTTGATTTTCAATGAGCTGAAGCAAAAGCGCTACGCGGCAACAACATGACCTAGACTCGAGTCGAACGAGCATATTCTGCGTAGACTTGTAAATTTTTGCCACATATGCAGATGCGGGGAGATCCTGCCACTGGGCCTTTCCACCTTCTTTTGATACCTAACTAGATGGCGAATTTCCGTGAGGTGAATAAAAGGCTGGACCGTGATAGCAATGCATTGCCAGGCTCACTTATTCGAACGAGCGTCTTCTGCTTGTGCGTCCACCATCGCGTTTAAGTGTTGCAAACGCGGAACCATCCACCACTGGGCTTCTCTCTCCTCTCTAGCAATTTTCCTAAGGTGGTGGAAAAGGACTCAAGATGTTCTTTTAACTCTTGGAAGAGTACTCTTCGGACTTTACGGCCAGTCGTGCAAGTCCGATCTGAGTACTGAAGACCGAGTCCGACATGAGAACGCGTCTGAACGACCAGAGGCAGGATCCGGAGTCCAATTCACTGCGTTCAGGCCGTGGGTAGACAGGGTCTGCGCAGCTGAGCCGATCCCTGCCGACCCTCGGCGGCAGGGTGCGTGGCCGTCACGTCAGCACAGGGAGACACAGATCTGTCGCGCTGGGCCGATCCTCTGTCGCCCTCGCGGCGACAACCTCTGTCTACCTGGCACGACACACCGAGCACAACCTCCCTCGCCTTTTCGCGCGATGACTGTGCCCTATCCATGTCACCGTAGGTTATTTTAAGCTGTGGGAAGCGCCGAAGCACCTAAGCGGCGCCGGCGGCAAAACGGTAGAGGAAACGGCGGTTACTACCCGGTTTCTTCCGATGTGCCGGCAAACAGTGTTGAGGCTGTGCCATGGCAACATGACAACCAAATATATCTTGTCCACAGTGGCACTCCACACGCATTGGAGCAAACCTCTATATTACTGCGTGCGCGCCACTCCGCCCTGAGTGCCAACGGTCGGCACACTATGTCTACTCGCATCTGTGTCTACCTGTGCCTACCAACGTCGGCACAGCCCTTTGCCTACGGCCACTCTGAACGCAGTGAATTGAGGAAGCAGCAAAATCATCCGCGCGGAGTGTGGCCGCACCAGTCGGAGAGCGTTGTCGTTTGGTCATCATTGGTGGCGGAAAGAATTTAATTTAAGAAAGATGAGACGTAATGTGCGCTTGTTTGCCACCGCCTTCTGTGGCGCCGGCCATCTCCGATCAATATATTTTCGGTGTGTGGTTTAAAAAGGAATGTTGCCAAAGTGTGTGAGCGCTGATTCGTGCAGTATGTTTTCGTCGCGAGATTTGGCTAGAACTGTGATATGATTCAGATTTGCGCTGTTTTTCAGAATTTATATGGTGAATGGAAGATATCTGATCCCCGCATTATTTGATCGGGAACTTCAGTTACACTCTGCTCTTCTGCTCATAAAACTGCGGTAGAGAAAGCGATTAAAAATTGTGATAATATTCAAAAACGGTTTGTGTCAATTAAAGTCGATCCCTGACACTCAAATTTGAAGGGTTATCATGCCTCGCGGATTTATGGGCAGTAGCTAGTATCTATTAGCATTCGGACATGATCCCCACAAAAAAGGAACTTACACAATTGAATAGCCCGAACTAGCGCATACGCGCGTGGCCTGGTCAACCGGGCCGGTTCCACCACAGGTTCCCGATATGTCGTTGGGGCGATAGGCCTACAGGTGATGAACAGTCAGCATCGAATCAGTAGTTTCCCGATGATGCGATGAGTTAATGGGAAATTCCCAATACGACAGGTTTAGGCGAGCTCATGATATCCCTGGGTAGTACAAATTAAACCGAAGCTCACTTGGTTGCATGGGCAGTTCACGTTAGTGCAGGTAACGGTGGAGCAACCACCGTCGGGGATGATTTGCTGTGCCTGTAAACTACATTCAGCATGAGACCGAATAGAGGCTTGAGTATAGCCATGAAAAGAATCAAGACGCACCACGGAGAATCCCTGGATGTTGCTGATGTCGTAATCGCTGAGTGTAATATGTTAGGAGCTGTTGCGGTAAATTCCGTTTTGTGTCGCTTACTTTTGGCCATTAATGTTCGGAGAATCGAAGGTGAACTGAAAGTGTGTGAGATGAGAAAGTGAACAGATGCCGCAAAGAAAATGCAACGGACTTCCGTCATGGAGCAAGGAGCACGCCCGAAGGCAACTATTAAAAGACAGGTTACTGAAGAGAATTCCGAATTTTCGGAGCGACACACTTCCGCCGAAGCAATCATTTTCACAGCCAGAGTTCGGAGGACGATCACAAATGCGACCTTGGAAGGAAGTGAGTAGTGCGCATGTGAAAGTTATGAATCCACATGCCGTTCCACCTAATTATGGTCCAAGTCAGTGAAGAGCGGCATAGAATGGTAAATATAAGTATCTCACCTGTTAGGGACATTAATAACCTTGCTAGTCTTCGCCGGGATATCCCCAATAGCGGGGCCTACACCGCAAAATGAGGAATATATGCGCCACAGCTGTCCGTATAACCCACCCGTGTAGTCGACACCCTGGTGAGGGAAGTTACTGAGAGTCAAGCCAATCCCGAATATGCAGTTGTTCTAGGGACATGATGAGTTTGAAATTTCGATCATTATTATTGCGCACATACACGGAGCGTGATACGATGGTCAGCATGGACCAAGGCAGCAAGAGCGGAGACAAAGACCAAAGAAACGAGCATAGTTGGGAAGATGGGGGCAGGTTTCCAGCTGAGATTTCAACACCAGACTTTTATAATTACCCCAAGTCCGATGTGGAGCGTCAAATGTTCTCCGGTAGCTAGCTTAGGTCCGAATAACACGCGGAATGAGGAAATAGAAATTTCTGAAACGGCCAAGATTGTTAACAAGTTAACACCCCCCCAAAAAATCCTTGGCCTTACGTGTTAGGGCCGGGTCATCCGAGGCTGCCGGAGCGCAGCGGCGGTGCATCTGGTACAGGGTAAGATGATGCAGTTTGAGTCTTGCATAGCACACAGCATCCATAACAAACACCCTCGCTTTTTTTTTTCCAATTCGGAAAAATACCACCTAAGGGTCAAAATGGTCAGCCTCCGGGTCTTATAACCTGCGAGAAAAATGTGGACGCTACCATCCCAGCCAAGAATAAGTCCTTGGGCGGGGAAAAGAGGGGTTTTTAGTCTGGATCCGGAGAGATAGTTACAGGCGGGAGAAGGCAGCGGTAATCACAATGATCCACTTTGGAGACAGCACAAAAATGTATAGGCTCCAACCAGTATAGTCTTCTTTTACGAATTCCCGTAAACTAAATGGAACGGTCAGTGCAAATGGTTACTGATTTGAATATCTGGCTGCCGGTGCGATGTCGTCACGGCGTATACTCAAATTTAGACTCGTAGCCCGTCTGTAAAACAAAATCCGAAAAAAATGCAGCGAGCTCTTCGGTGTTTAATGTTTACACGCTCGCTGCATTTTTTCGGATTTTGTTTTACCGACTGGTTGCGAGTCTAAGTTAAATTTAACGTTGCCCTGTCGAACAAAATGCCTCAGAAGACTTTTAAAATCTCCATTCCGGGACAATACACACGAAAGTTTCTCGGTATCCTAAATCAATACACACTTGGCTTCAAGCTTCTGTCAGTGATGAAATTGATCATATTTTATCAGGTAACTGCATGTGTCGGAGCGGGAAATAGTCCATCCTAGACGGCACATCAGCCAAACAACCGTTTAAACCCTTTAATACATGTTTGTTTACTGTCTACGCGGGTCCGTCAACACAATGGCTAACACAAACGGTTTTTCCGTTTATTAAAATGTTTGGAGCTTTACACAAATGATCCACATACGACGGGAAGCAAGTTCCAAAACCGCTATAAAACTTAGGCTCGCGTCTCTCATGCTTTTGTGTTCAACTTGTTGCTTTTCCCCACCACTTCTCTCCCTTCTACACAATGTTCTCTCCCCTCAAGGCCGCTGCTCTCACTGTCCTCGCTATTGTCGTCGGCTCGGTCAATGCGGAAAGGCACACCATCATATTTGACAACCGGTATGTCGCGCTTTTCTTGGATGCGATTGCTAATTCCAATTCATGCCACAGCTGCAACCGCGGAACCGTAAGTCCGCTCGGGTGGCCTTGCCAGTTCTCGACGTTTACTGAAGTCCTTTTGCAGCCGATGTTGATCCAAGGACCCAATGTTCTCTCCAGGGGGGGCGCATACACCCACGACGGGCCCATCCGTAGTGTCATCGCCTACCTCCAGACTGGTGACAATTCCTGTTCACCCATAATAATCGAGGCTCATCATAAATTAACAGGCAACTGCGGTTTCAACGGCGAGCGCTGCACCCTCGTCGAGACCACCCTCGTCAACCCCAACCCCGCACAACCCGGCTCTGGCTCCAGTACCGACATATCCTTGATCCCCCCGTCAGTCTGCCCGTCTCTGCCAATGCGCGCTGAGTCTTTTTAACTGAATGGTCATTGCAGGTTGGCCTTCTCCGTCACCACCGGCTTCGGGTAACGAATTGGCCTCATCCCATTCTAGCCTGCTGACTTACATTACTCGATTGCAGATACTTCAACGGATGCGAGCCCGCCGGTGCTAACTGTCAGTCTTTTTTAGCCACACCATTTTGAACACAACTGATATAAATTTTCCAGGCGACAATCCCAATTGCCCGACCGCGTTCAAAGTTCCCTCCGACACTCACGTCCAGGTCGCATGCCAGGTGAACGACGTCAACTTGGTGGTATGTTGTTATGTCTGTCTATCCTTATTATATGTATGCTGACAACACCCGCAGATCACGTTCTGCTAGGAGCGAACATAATCACGACTGAGTTAACGATTAACATTGAACCGGATGATTGTTCTTAATATTGTGGGGATGGTGGAACTATTCTGTTTAGTCTACAACAACAATAATATATTTTCCACCGCCCTTCGGTAAATGTCGTTCAAACTTGCGATGCGGAGTACATCAACTCCGCTCGCAGTTTTGTTGGGATTACACAGGTTGAACAATTTAATTTTTTCAGTCGAAGTATTGGAGAAAAACTTGATTTATTTTTCACACATTTTCACTGAAAATGTTTCTGAAATTTGTATAACTGTTCCATTCCTTTTGCGACTTTACTGAAAAACTCTGAATTATTTCACACAAATACTAGAAGAGTTAGTCTGTTTGATATGCACCAAATCAGTATTTGTGAGGCCATCTGGGAGCATCGACATAATGCTGAGTAGATTTTGGGCTCCTGGTATCACTCGAGAACTTGTGAAGATAACATGATTCATATATCCAGGCTGGATCTTTTATCATATCCATCTGAAAGCATCCGAGTACTTTCAGACTTCCACCGAGGTAGTGCACTGACAAAATTTGTTGAGGGTGGCATTGTTTCCACTCGGAAGGCATGATGTACTCACGTTTGTTTTCGGGTTCCAGAGATCACCACGGATACTGTTCAGCTTCAATATATATTCCCACCATCATAATAGAGGTTATAGTTGTATTTGACGATCCACAGCATTTTCAGCACCCAGTTATAGAATTTTGGGTAATAATGATGGTCGTACAGGATCTTAATGCCCACAGAAGAAGATTTGGCGCCAGACGCTGCTGGGAATCTGGAACGGATGTAAAGCATAAAACAGAACCAGTGACAGAAACAGCTACTATCTAACGAGATCAGAAGAAGGGCGACGGAAGAAATGTGGACGCTCAACGCAAACCGTACGACCCTCACACGCGATACGGGCACCTTGCGGCATCGCGGAACGTTAAGTCGTGTATCACAAGGTCATCCGGACGAGCCGTCCACATTTATGCGCTTGGCTGTCGGAGTCGTATATCCAATCCACCTTCGAGCGGTCAGCAAAGAAATTAAACCAACAATAAGTGACGGACCTCTCCCAGATGAGGCCCTTCGACTCCGGAATGAAGAGATGAGAAGAGATAGCGTTTCTGACGATATTAGACGATGAGGGGCTCAGTCGCTTGAATGCGAGTGGAAGGTAGCGTGGACTCATAAGAGATGTGTTTATCATGGAATGAAAATGGATCAAGAAATTATACAACGCAGAAACGCTAGACTTATAACGAGATGACACGAGTCCCGAATTCTGCTACAGGATAAAGAAAGTTGGGGCCAGGGCAGCTCATGAACATCAACGAAGAGGGTATTTTGAGGCGACCGGCTAGTGATATGACGTTCGACGGGGTGAAGGCGCCCTGGACGATGATCTGCGTGGTCGAACTTGGAGTTAATCGACGCTAACAACAAAAACAATTCAAACACACCAAGTCGATGGTAATCTCCGGGAATGCTTCGTCTAGAACTATTTTTGGATGAGCGCAACACACTAATAAAAGGGCGGAATCAAGGCAAACTCTTGGCGTTGGCCTCTAGTTCAGATGGGACCCCAGTTTCTTCGTCCGTGAAGTGAACGATCTTCAGACAGGATGTCTCTTCGTTCTTCTTCACGTACAAAATCATGTGGAGAAGATGATTGATCTGTTGAAGAATCAAAGCTGTGAAGAGCTGGTACACATGAACGAACTGACCTCATCCGTTTTGACCAGAATACAAATTGGCTGTCGTTTAAGGCGGGCCATGACATCAATGAGGGCTTTACCCCAGCCTTTGCTTATGCTCCAGCGGTGCAGTAGCGGGTACTGGTCGTATGTCCAGTAGACTATCCGAAACATATGTACCTTGTTCTGCGTTGCCCAGAAGACGAGGAGAACTCCAACCAAGTAGGTGGCGAAGTATCTCAAAAAAGAAAATGACAATCAGAGGCAGGCAAGCCGCAATAAGGTGGGGATGTCTACCCGGCTGTGGAATGGTCGATTGCGATATTGCCGGCGAATACCACAGGAGTGATAATCAGAGAAAGGGCAATAGCCGATAACGGTGTCTGTGTATCACGACGCAGACGACCGCGGTTGAATCTCAGACATATCAGCGCTAACGGAAATAGGGCCATAACCGTCAGCCAAACGAGAGAGAACCTAAATGAAGAGGCGGTCAATAAGGTGACCAATGAGGGAGGCGACATACATATTGGAAACTATGGATAATTTGGCGCCGGCGCTGGCGTAAAGCAGCGCGTTCAGAGCGGTAAATGAGAGGATAGCGATATGCGGTGCGCCACTTATGGGCAAGACATTGAGAAATATTTGAGGGATAATACGATCGTTGGCCAGTTGCTCCAAGAGTGCGCAGACACTCAGGATCCCTGTCAAAATTTCCGTCTTTCAGACTCATCCTATTGACGATGAATGAATGATTTCACCTGTCAGAATACCGCCAGAAAGAACAATAATTGCGTCTACGACAATCCACCGTCTCAACCACCGTCCTGCCGACTAGGTGGTTGCCATGAGCGGCGCCAGATTATAGCAGCATAAAACTCACTATCTGGGCAAGAACACTCAGGACATTCGCTCCCTGCAAGATCGTCTTTAGTGGAACCGTAGCCAGCACTAGCATTATCATAAGCGTATTGAGTAGAATGGCTGGCAGATGCAGGTTTCGCAAAACAAGGGGAAATCGCCCCGGTTTGATGCGGCCGATATACGATGGAGAACCTGGACGGTAAGGCCTCGGTTCTTGTCGATGGAACTGGTACCGACTCGGTACTCACATTCGATGCCTGTCAGCCCAAGCATGCCGAGACAGAAGCCATCAAATATTTGCCGCGCAATGGCGCTTCCAGAAGATGCCTGGCCCTCGACCCAATTGAGCCACAGCTGGCTGTTGCCACTCTTACCCCAATGGACGCATGAAGCTATAGCTAGGGCTATCATTGTCGTGATCTAATTAACACGGTCAATGAGAATGTCAACTGAAATACGCAGGGAAGCGGGACTGACGTGAAAGGCCAGAACGACAAATGCTATCCGTGCACTTTCTTTGAGCCCTGTAAGGCTGACCAAGGTGAAGGCAACGAGAAGGAGGGCGGCTGCAACAAACTCGGGGAACGGCAGGCGGACTTCGCCTGATAAATAAGCAGCGGCGGTAGCAGTCGAAACCACCGACGTTGATGCGAAGTCTAGAAGTAGGAGGGCCGCGCCGAGGAGAGCGAGGGACTTTCCTGCCACGTTGAGTCTGAGCGGAAGCATCAGTTAACTGCCCAGGGATGGGGTGAAGATAGATTACATATACGAATATGGTGCGCCGCTTATGGGCAACGCAGAGGCAAGCTCCTCCATTATGGGTCGCCAGAGGAACGGTGTCAGGGTGGCCACGAACATAGAAATCGGTGAGCTGGAAGGGACATTAAATTGCGCCATGCGAACCGTTTCATACATACTAAACACCACTGACTCCGACAACGGCCGGAAGTGCGTAGAATACGCTTCCTAGGACGGCATTCCCTGGTAGAGCTGTAGCAGTAAACTGGCCGAGATGCTTGGCGTTACTGAAAGCGCGCAGTTTCTCTTCCCCCAAGGCGGAATCCTCCGGAGTGAGTGTAAGTTTGGAGAAGGATCCCCACCCTGCAAATTCAAAGTCCCTCGACAGGTTGAGAAAGCGAGAAGACGGAGCCTCTGGGTGCTTCCGCCCTCCACCATCTGGAGGTCGCGTTCTCTGCCGTCGGAGGATAATATCGAATCGGGACTCGCGAAAGGTGGGTGGATCTATTGATTGTGATTCGTCTAGGAGACAATCGACTTAGCGGGCACAAAGCATTATGCATGCCACTTACTCGTGTCGGTGGCGCCATGGGCAACGGGCTCAATGGCAATCCATGGGTCGCTCGAGCCATCTTCATCCATATCGTTCGGTAGGTAGGCGGGTGGTTCTAGCGCCGCGCTTTGGGAAGGCATGCCTGATTCGAGGAGGGGTCCCGACTGCCCGTTGGGTTGAGAAGTCTTTGTTGTTAGGTACTACAAAGCTAAAGGGGTCCGTCTTGGTCGGAAAACGCGCCGAAGGCCAGTAAAGTAGTGAAATCTTTCTGGGAAAGGAGGAAACGCGCCCGGTTCACCTCAATAGCGTGTCGAAAGCTGTGTGGCAAGAGGCTGAAAGGAGCGTCACTCGTTCCGAAGTTCCGTGTCACGGTCACGGTACCCACATCCGGTCATGTGGCAACCGATTGCCTCAAAAAAAATGGAAAATTGCTTTATTATAATTGGGCGTTCCAAAAGCTGCAGGGCACCAATTGTCGAGAGAAAAACTGCAGAAATTGGTTCTGTATTTTTAGTACAGAGCCGCAGCGATGTCATCATATTGTCATCGCAGTCGTTGCTAAGTCCTAGCGCTGAGTGCCAAACGTGGGCATTAAGAAGCGGCTTCACCAGTGATAGTTGAATCTGCATGGGTTTGAGAGTTGGGCCTAAGATGGAATTTAAATATTCCGAAGAGACAAGAAGCGCAAATATTACTATTCAGCAACGAATGGTGTCCGATTCCGTGAAACAAAACTATATGAGTCTTTCTGGAGGGCTTGGGGTGGACTGAGAGTCGTCGGAGCCCTGAATCCGCGTGACTCAGCCCTGGAGGCTGGGAAATAAAAAGAGCAGCCACTCACGCCGTGGTCATCGCGTTGACCGAGTTGCTGCTTGGGCTTGTCGTTCACAATTCTATCAATTAGGGCGTCTGGTGGGTGAAATTAATCGCGACTTTGGGCTTAAATGATATAGGACTCACAGCCGCTAACCACCAGTATTGGAAACGAAATGGCGACCACCCGAAGGCGCCGAAGTTGGAGGGGAGGTCGAGGCGGTCGCGGTGGTCCGCTCGGTTTTCTGTCCATTATATGACTGGGTATGCTACAGGACGGACTCTATACCGAAGCAGCGGCCAGGCGGTGGAGTCTGGACGTCGGGAACAAACCGTGAAGATCGGGTGAATTTAGACGACCCTGCATAACACCGGCAATTAAAGCCAAACCGCTCTCAATGGCATACGTCGCAGTCGATTCAGACGATGTACGCCTTGCCTCCTGCTTTCATGACAGCGCATCACTGAACGAGTCACTAGCGGTTAGAAGAGGGTCCAGAAGGACTCCAGTTCAAATGCAAGTGAAGCTTATCGCGTTTACTGCGATTTTTCAAAGAGCACCAATACTGACGGCAAGCCTGCAGCTTTTCTCGGGGCTGACGCGGGCGGTGGGACGGGGAACGATCTGGGTGGTCCGCGCTCACCAGGTCTCGGCAATGCCGACAGAGGTCTGTCCACGTCATGCGCGCTCCCGACCGCTAACCAATCCGAGTCGTGGTACAGGATATTTGCAGAACCAGGGCAAGGCTGCGGGAGGCTTCTGGACGATAGAATACTACCAGCCCTACTTTGACGTCGACACCAAGACGGTCAGTACTCTCCGGGCTCCTGTGGCTTCTCACTGATTTTGCGACAACAGGTCCTACGGCGATGCTACTCAACGCTCCTCCCGACCTCCACAGACTACCTAACGACGCATCTGAACCCTGCGGACCTTTACGGGCCCTTCTGGACTCTCACCACTCTCATATTCACGCTCTTCCTGTCCTCGAGTCTCGGCGCCTCGATCACGTCATACTTGTCCGCGCCGGGCACAAAGTATGGCTATGACTTTGGCCTGCTGTCGATCGCGGTGTCGCTTGTGTACAGCTACGGCCTCGTTCTTCCCGTGCTACTATGGCTGGCCCTGCGCTACCTCGGCGTCGGCGAATGGAGCGTCGTGGAGGCGTTGGCGATCTGGGGATACGGCATGTTCGTATGGATACCCGTTTCCGTGCGTCTGCTTCTCCCATCCTTCCTTCCCCGAGATGGGCTAACTCGTCCACAGATCCTCTGCATAATCCCGCGCGCCATCGTCCGCTTCGTCTTCGTCGGCATCGGCTTCGGGCTCTCGGGATACTTCCTCGTGCGCAATATCTACCCTATCCTCTCCTCCGTATGTCTTCTCCTCCTCTCCATTGTTCCCCCTCCTCATTTTCTCTGGTGGAAATAGGCCGAAGCGAAAGCCACCCGCCTCATCATCATCCTCATCGCCGTTCTGCACGCCGGCCTGGCGATAACGTTCCAAGTCCTCTTCTTCAGCTACTACATTCAGGGCCCAGCGGCGTCAGAACCCGCGGCGCCAAGTCCAGAGCCGGATATGGGCATGCCTACGGCAGGGAACAATACGAGCGCCGCTGTTGAGATGCTGAGGAGGATGTTTTTCCCGTGAACTAAAATTATGATACGTGTAGCTTTGCTGTGGGGGCGTAGTGTTTAATAATCTTTCTTCTCGGTACGCTCGCGGATGGCTACTTCGCATCTCGGTTGGCCACCCAAAACCGGCATACCTCATAATGACTATTTTATGTCACGGAAGGCCACGTTTTAATTTCGGTTTCACGCTTAGTACTTTCTCTGGCCTGGATTATGTAGGAACCGCCCCTACAAATCCCTCCATATCTCAACAACTCTGCGCTAAACAACTGCGATATCGCTTCAATCAAACACCCTCCCCGAGTCTGCATTAATCTGCAATTAAAGAAATCAGTTAGCCCGCACAATTCATCTTGCAATACGAGCACATACCGATTGTCCTGCGTTCAAAAACAAACGACGAAAGTCAGCGCTCAACGGTCACGGTATAATTAATAGCCAACTCGGAAAAAATATACCTGTGATGAAGCTCGATTTTTCTGAGGCGAGGAAGGATACGAGGCTGGCGATGTCCTCTGGCGTCGGGTTCTTCCCCATCGCTGTCTTTTTGGCCTCCTGAATGTTCAATTCGTTAGATTCGGCAATCAATATAATAGTAGAGAGCTGGACAAAACACACCGCAGCGAAGAAGTCGTCCTTATCTATTCCTGCGAGAGCGGGGAATTGGGATGCTGGATAGGTGAATTGATTATATTATATCCAGAAGGAGGAAGGAGGCTTCGTACTCATCTCGGTGTCAATTCCGCCTACATACAATAAATACCGAATGAGTATTGCACTTATTGCACTTGAATAATTTTGGTGCGGATGTCGACTCACCCGGCGCATACGTATTGACCGTAATCCCATATTGGCCCAACTGCCCAGCTTTGCGAAATTAATTGCGGTTCCTCAATAGGCACAATAATCATGCAACGGCCAAAAAAACAACCTACCGGCAGCCTGTGTGATCCCGCGCACGGCGAACTTGGAGGCGGAGTAGTCCGGGAGGAGTCCAAATCCTAATTGCGACCATGAGAATTATAAATCAGAGTCCTGCTGCGCCTCAGGAATAAGCAGAACCACCCACCTTGTTTCCCCGCACCGGAACACGCGCCTATTATGCGGCCGCCGCGGCCCTGGAGGATCATCTGCTTGGCGGCGTATTGGTAGCACAGGAAGGTCCCACGCGCGTTTATTGCGAATGTGCGGTCCCAGTCTGCGACGTCCACTGGGGATTGCATATTAAATTAATTAGTTCGTACAAGAACCTGAAAGACATATTTTACGCACTGTCGACAAAAGAGCGCGCATGGCAGATCCCTGCATTTGCGACCATCTGTGGACACATTAATAAGAAAGTCAACGACTCGGATGTGAGATGGATCGCATACCACATCCAGCCCTCCCAATGTCGTTACCACCGCGGCGACCATCGCCTTCACCTCCGCGTCAACAGAAACATCCGCAGTGACCACGGCTGCCTTTCGTCCAATGGCCTCCAGCTCCTTCTTAACGCCTTCAAGCAGTGCAGTTTTGGCGTGAATGTCGTTTACAGCTACATCGAAGCCGTCTCCAGCGAGGCGGAGGGCGATAGCGCGGCCGAGGCCTTGGGCGGCGCCTGTCACGAGTGCGATGCCTTTCGAGGACATGGGAGGTGTGGATACTGGAAAAAGGACTGGATTAACGTGCGCTCTCCGCTCGGTTTGTGAAGAGGTTTACGCCTCCCGTGGTCCGCCGTGTCAGGCCGTGTCCACAGGTGTCCACCGGTAGAAATCTGAGATGATCGCCGCTCGGCGCTGAGCGCTGATCGCCGTTCAATAAATTGAATTGTAGAGAACGTCACGGTCGCACCGCCATAACCACTCGGAAAATACGCCCGCTGTCCTCAGGTAGTCCTAGGCGAATAGAAAACATTTTTGAGCAACCACGAGGTGTACATACTCCATGGATTCGCAATATTCATTCTATCGGGGATGGCGAGCGGCCCGGGGCGGGAGATCTTCGAATCAAAAGTGTCCAAATTTTGATCTCTGAAATGTGATGCTATGTAGAGGTAACTGAGCTCAAGAGCCATAAGAAATCAAGAAAAAATCAGGAAAATCAAGACAAGTTTGGGAATTTTATAGGCAAGACCTGTTATAGTTCCGAACAACACCACTCATTTGAAACCAAAAAAGAAGAGTCGCTTACTTCTGTTCTCAGAACAACGGAAGCAAGATCGGAAGCAAACGGACTGCTCCGATCAGTGGCTATGGCGGCACATCAATATCGCGCCAAAAGCAGAGGCAGTTCCGAAATCTGGGGATTTTTGTCCCAACGGTTTTTGGCGAGATTCGGAATGTGTTGTCCGCACAGGACCTACTGAGCCTTGTGGGAAATCTGTAATTTTCGCTCCTAAATATGGGCTTTCAGAACGTAATTTTCTCTAGTGTAGGTGGTTTCGAGCACGTTTGGAGCAAAAAGATCCAAAGATCCAATAAGATCGTAAATTTTACTCTCGAGCGGCGACTCTCTCCAAATTTTTGCTCCGGGAACTGGCAAAAGACCAATTTTTTTGGCCGGACACGGACCAAAGACCAAGCCTTTGCGCCTAAGTACTATCCTTTCGCGAATCACGGAGTTTCTCTGGAATAACCTACATCATTCCTACAGTTCACAACTTATCTTGTCCAGACAATACAATGGGCAAATTTGGGGGAAATAGCCGCTATGATCATACTTGATCATGCCTAAGGATGCTCCAAAATCGTTTAGCCAAAGTCAAAGCCCAGGTGGTAGGCTCATATGCCAGCTATGTTCCGAAATCGGATCAATGATCCGGACCTTTGTGGATGCTTGTATGTGTTCTCCATCCTTCAAGCTCGCATCACGCGCCGGACCGATTGTGCGGTAACCATTCAACGGCGCTGAAGAACTCTTCGAGTATGCGCAGATGCGCACCATCCGCGATCGCGCACTTGCAGCGCTGGAAGGAGCTTCCGCAGCAGCATGATCTGCTATGATCTGTGCGACGAAAGTATTTGTACGGAGGTAAATGACCGTTGTAGCCATGACCGTCGTAGCTAGGCTGTAGCCTTGGCGATTGGCTTCCTTAGTGGACGGAGAGCCCCTGTAAGCCCGTTGGATAACTATTCACCAGCACTTATTATTGAAGGCACCATGAATGTAGGGCAAATTCTATGCGCGACGAATATGAATGATTTGCCCCTATTAATTATTCACACTCGAACACAGTACATTGGACTAGATTATGCGGATACGTTCTCAATCAATTAACGGCGGGCACCCGGTCCTGTGGGCTCAGCGATCTGGGTGGTGGGACTGGGACTATTTCTCTGCATCAGCCTTAAATTTCAGCGCGTCAAGCGGCGACTCACGTAAAAGTGATAGTGGTGGTCCGGTCGACGATGAACGGCGCAATATTCGTGATAAATTTCTCGACCCGAAGTACTGTGAAGACCGGAGGGGCCTCCTGAGGCTTTTTTCGCGCAAGTGAGTCGAAAATATCTCAAACGCTGGAGGTGTTACTTACCACAGCTGCGGCAAGAATGATGGCAGAAAGGCAAAGGAGGGCGTTAAAGAACATGGGCAAGCAAATGTTAAAAGTGATCGTCCTCTTTTGTCGCCTCACTTCTTATATCTTCTTCTTGTCTTCTTCAGGCATCTTAGTGACAAGGTTACGATCGCAATATCGGCTGCGCAACTCTATTTCGTCCGAGCGTCTAAATGATGGGATTCAGTGCCGGCGTTTTTGATCTCAATACAATCTTAGGTCAAGATACTGTACTAAAACGTTCAATTCGACAGTCACGCGTCACTGGGGGGGCTGTCGATTGCCAACTTTGGTGCTTGTCACGCATCACCCCGAGGACTGTCGAATAGATTTTCCGGTTCGTCACCCCAAAATCCCCAAATTTCGCGATTTCGACGAATTTTCGGCTCGGATTGTCGAAATTTTGCGCTCGGTCACGCCAAAAAATGCGGTTTGTCGAATTGTCGAACCGGAATTTTCCGTCACGCGTCACCCCCTCTGTCGAACTGAACGTTTTAGTACAGTATCCGCCGATCAACGAATTTCGAGCCCAGACATAAAATCTCCAAGGGAAAAAGCATTCAGGAGCTTGGTCTCTCCAGTCGATATGGCCGGAAGAACAAGTTCAGAAGGAACTTTCGGGAGAAACTGCAGAGTCCGATTGTCGGCCTCCGCAGCCCAGGCGTCGATCTCCGAGCTTCTCCGGGCCCATGTGAGGATGATCCTCCTAGCGACGTTTTGATTACCAGAACTGCGGGTCCAGCATATAAGCCTCCCAGGCCGTTCAACGTTCTTCAGATTCGCTTCCTTTTTTTCAAAACATGTCTTTCACTTCCCTGGCCATCGCCATATCTTTTGCTTCCACTGTCTTCGCTTCAATTGGCCCCACAGCGGACCTTACCCTCACAAATGGTGCCGTTTCACCAGATGGTTTTGCTCGACAGTACGCGTTTCTGCCTTCGTTTTATTCTGGCGAGTGTAAAAGACTTCATCATCAGGGCGGTTCTTGTGAATGGGCAGGTCCCTGGTCCTCTAATTGTCGCCAACAAGGTAAGTCATATTCAAGATAATTTCGAGGACACTTAACTCATCCTATTCGGAAGGGCGAAGACTTCAATCTGAATGTGATCGACACCTTGACCGACGCGACCATGTTGACAAGCACGAGCATTCATTGGCACGGGTTCTTCCAGAAGAACAGTAGCTGGGCAGACGGGTATAGGAACCACTTTTGTATTATTCGCCTTTCTCAAATCGTGTAGCCCCGCATTCGTCACCCAGTGTCCTATTGCCCCCGACAACTCTTTCCTTTACACTTTCGCGACTGCTGGCCAAGGTATTTGCGACCTTACTTGCCAAGCCTGCCTAACCCACCCGAACCATTTCAGCGGGTACTTTTTGGTACCATAGCCACCTTTGTATGTGTCCCTCACACTAGCGGTGAAGTACGTCTTATAAGCAACTTCAGCAACGCAATACTGCGATGGTCTTCGTGGCGTAAGTCTTTCTTTAACGCATGTGGGACAAATCGCTTATACGATGAACAGCCTATAGTTGGCGCGTACTAATCAATCTGCTCTCTCCATTCTTCCTCATATCCCTCTAGTTTACGACAAGAATGACCCGCACCTTTCTCTGTATGGTATGTATTATTCTTATTTTTATGCGGTGTAAGCTCATGTACATCTAGATGTTGACGATGGTTTGTGGATAGCACCACATACGATTATCGGCTAATTTGCGAACAGAGACTACCGTGCTTACCATTGCTGATTGGTATTTCAGTTTTATTTTATTTTCCATGGAATCGGTTTCTCACATAAATTCACAGGTGTAAGTTGAACACGACCTCGACGCCACTCTGACCATTCTTGCTTACCTTACGTAGACCATGGCGCTGCGAGCACTTTGGGAGCCATTCCAACTCTCGTCTCTACTCTGTTCAATGGACTGGGTGAGCTTTCAAGACATCTCTATGTATAAATTCTCAACAATCGAAATAGGACGCTTTGCTAATGGAGTATGTCGTATGCCTGCGTTTTCAAACTCCATCTAATTTTTGTGGGTTTAGCCGACCTCGCAGCTAGCTGTCATCAGTGTAGAAAAGGGGAAACGCTACAGGTGTGTATTCTGAGCCTAACTTACTAAATTCAAAACTTGACTTATCTTTGTACTCAGAATCCGACTTGTGTCTATCTCTTGTGGTTAGTCGAGTGCTGCGACCTCTCGGTCCACCTAACCTGTCCACAGATCCCAACTTTACAGTTACCATCGATGGTCACAAAATGACTATCATCGAAGTCGACAGCGAGAACGTTCAGCCCCTCACTGTGGATTCGATTCAGATCTGTGGGCATCATTATTCTTGCCGCTGTTTCATATTTCATCGTTTCACAGTCGCGGGAATGCGTTACTCATTCGTGCTCAATGCCGACCAAGCTAAAGATAACTACTGGATTCGGTCCGTCGCCAACGGCGGAACGAAAGGCTTCGCCAACGGCATCAACTCCGCAATCCTCCGCTATGTTGGCGCCGACGAGGTCGACCCCGTTACCACCATCACCACCTCAACAGCCCCTTTGGTCGAGACTGACCTGCGCCCGCTCAACCCACCCGGCGTCCCTGGCCTTCCTGTTGCAGGGGGAGCGGACGTGAACCTCAACCTGGTCATTTCTCTAGACTTCGCCTCATTTACCTTCAAAGTCAACGGTGCCGTGAGCAATATTTTTATTTATTCTTATTTCATCATTAACACGTTGCGGTGCAGGCGTATAAGCCCCCCACTGCGCCTGTGCTTTTGCAGATATTGAGCGGCGCTCAGACTGCGACTGACCTGCTCCCCAACGGCAGTGTCTTCGTACTGCCCCCGAACAAAGTCATCGAGATCTCAATTCCTGGAGGTACAGTTAGACCATGGACGCGGGCATCTCCCCTGATTCGACTTTTTTTTTGTTATAAGGTTCACCTGGGGCTCCGCACCCTTTTCACTTGCACGGAGTGAGTGTACACATCGCTGTAGGGAAATTACATCTGACCATGTTCCAGCACAACTTCCATGTGGTTAAATCCGCTGGAAACAGTACTTTCAACTTTGTAAACCCGGTACGGTCTGCCGATCTCTCTGGACGCGCGATTCTCAAGTGATATTAGGTTATTCGGGATGTAGTTAGC
The DNA here is from genome assembly GCA_029282285.1 of Mycena rebaudengoi. Taxonomy (NCBI): domain Eukaryota; kingdom Fungi; phylum Basidiomycota; class Agaricomycetes; order Agaricales; family Mycenaceae; genus Mycena; species Mycena rebaudengoi. The sequence continues at coordinate 2,754,722 of JARJCX010000002.1, read as the reverse complement.
ACCGGCTCAGCTACCACGTACGTATTTCCTCTGGACATCCGTCTGCTGCCATCTGACTCGGTTTCAGTGACAACACCACCATTCGGTTTGCCCCGTCTCAACATCTAGGCTTTCATGTGTGCTGAACTTCTCTTGCCATAGTTTCGTCACAGATAACGCTGGCCCGTGAGTTTCTTTAACGCTTCTGATTTTCGAGGCTAATGACACAATCACAGCTGGTTCCTTCACTGGTACATTGTCTAAATTTTTCTTGGCATTTATTCTGACACTGTTTTGATCTAGTCACATTGACTTCCATTTGGAAATGTACGTTCTTTCAACGGCTTCAATAAATTCAACTCATCGTCTTCAGCGGTCTTGCTGTTGTCTTTGCGGAAGACACTGCCACTGTAGCAACATCTAAGGCTCAAACCCGTGAGTAACTTTCACTGCGTTTATCTCACCATCTCTAATGCGCCTCTAGTTGCCTGGGACCAGCTCTGCCCCACATTCAACGCTCTTCCGTAGACGCACCGATGCTGTCGCACTAATATCATACTTTATGACTACCCACCCTCTTTCGAGACCCCCGACGACTCAAGCTGCCAGTGCGCTTTTCGTGGGACTTGACCCATTGCTTTCCTCGGTTCACTGCACGCGCACACTTAATATCACAATGTAATCATTCTCCTCTATTACTGAAAATGTATCAATTGTAATCGGGCAATTTACTTGTTCGAACCACTGAAACGCTTTTTCATAAAGTCAAGTCAATTGATCAACGTTCAACGAGGTTTAGTCTTTGATCTCAACAATATCGGTACTGACAAGTCTACCAAAAGTCGTCCCATCGGAACCTCTTTGCCGGAGAGCCAACACAACACGGTTTACCTGGATGTACCGCCGAGCATTAATTATCAACATCAGTTCCAAGACTCCAGGATTTAAATGTCTCCATATCCGACAGCTGCTGGAGATGGAATGCCTTGAGCTGTTCGAACGCATCCTCGCCGAGAGGTAGCCGCATCGGAAGCTTTCGACCGGGATCTGTGACAAAGTCGATGATTTTCACAGCCGCTTTCAATGTATCCCCCCTCTCCGTGCCTGCTGCAGCACTGTATTCAACGAAGAGCTTGTCCGGCACCTCGTATTCTTCGATCCGGTTCGACCCCCGACGGATGTTGGTCGCTTCAGCAACTAATGTGCGGAACATGCCAGGCTGCAGTGAATGTTAAATCGAGAAAAATTCCTCGAGAACAGAGCCACACCTGAATGGAAATACACTTGACGTTGAACTCGGCCAATTCGCGAGACCATGTATCCGACAGAGAATCCACGGCCGCCTTTGAGGCGCAATAAATACCCGCTCCTACCATATTCAGCGATCCTCCTTGGGAACTGATGTTCACGATCATGCCCTCCCTTCTCTCGCGGAAGTACGGCAGGAACGCGTTGGTAATATTCAAAAGACCAAAAACATTGGTGTTGAATTGATGCGAGGTATCTTCCGGGGTGTTCTCTTCGATAGCACCGCCCTGCAAATACCCGGCGTTGTTTATGAGAAAATCTATTCGGCCGCTGGAAAAGAAGGGAGATGAGAAGGGAAAAGGAGGATTTCTGGCAGCCGATTCACTATATGGCCCATGCTTGCGCAGCGAACGTTTGAATTTGTGAGAAGGGGACGGAGACATCTAATGCAAGTGTCTTGGCCCCTAGCTCTGCAAGCTGCACAAGCGTTTCTGGCCGACGTGCGGTCGCGATCACTCGAAAGCCGCGTACCAATGCGACTGAACCGCTAATGAGATAACAATACTATAGGGGCCATGTACGCACTTCGCGACATTTCACGGCCGAAACCAGATGAGCAACCGGTGATGAGGATTACGGGTGTAGATTTCGAGGACATGGACCAGGAGAAGGCTGTAGTAAGTTATCGTGTTCGCCCCACAATTGAGCCGGTATTTATGGGCGCAACCTGATCCTGCCGATGTATTACGCGGCTTCGCCGGAGGATATACAAGATGCAAATTCCACTATACTCGGCACATCTATTCAGTTGCGGCACATTCCCCGCATCTAGCCGCATCTTATGTGTCATGCTTGGTAGCTTACGTTGTGGAGAGCGGCTCCGATTCGGAATTCGAGCTTCAGGCCACTTAAGTACCCGCCGAGTCACTTCCAAAATACGCTTGTGCGCATAGCGAAAGTGGGGTTGATGGCAACAAGCCGGGCCCCGGCCCGTCGTCGGGATCACTTTGGGGTGGGACCAAACAGGAGCAACCTGCGAATTTCGCTCTCTCTCCGCTATGCCTTCGTTGGCCTTCAAGCTTTCTCGGGGTGTATTGAACACCATCACTCCTCCGTAGGTTCCTCTTGAAACACAAAGCAGCTTAACAACGCCCTGATCCCGGGGCTCAGAATTCCCCAAGCATATGCATGGGCATCCAAATACGCGTTAGCTCAAGGGCCGCTACTTGATATGTCGCAGGGAACTCCCGGTGTTCCGCCGCAACAAGCACTCAAATCTGCGCTGGCGCACGCCTCGTCTTCTCTTGGCAGCTTTGGGTACTGTCCATCTGAAGGCGAATTTTCTCTTCGGAAGGCGATGGCCGATGAAATGCGAGTCGTCTATGGAAAGAAAGCAGACGTGAATCCGGAAGACATGTCTCTCACCTCAGGATGTAATCTTGCATTTTTTGCAGCCATCATGACCTTGGCGGACGCTGGCGATGAAGTTATTCTGCCAGTGCCATGGTGTGTTTAGATGTTGTTCATTGGCCGCGCTAACTGTTACCGTGTTTTTCAGGTATTTCAATCATCAGTAATGAACTCCCTGAGTGTCTGGACTATGTTGACCCTCGAATCAGGATGACCCTAACCATGCTTAATATCACGACGATCCCTCTGCAAGCACGTCCTGAAGAGGGCTTCACACCATCAGTCTCCGAATGTAAGGCTTTGATTACCGCAAGGACCAAGGCCATTGCGCTGGTAACACCGAATAATCCTGTACGCTTTTACCTACTGTTGATTCTATTTTGGCTGACACTCCGTCAAGACGGGCTCTACCTACTCTCCAGAGCTCATCGCGGACTTTTCCCGCCTGGCGCAAGAGCACGGAATCGCCCTTATAATTGATGAGACATATCGGGATTTCATTACAACGAAGCTCCCTCCCCATTCGCTCTTTTCACAGTCTTCATGGCGTCGACACATCATCCACCTATTCTCATTCTCGAAATCGTACGGTGTCCCTGGGCACCGTCTGGGTTTAGTTGTTGCATCGCCGGCGTTCCAAAAGGGGCTCGGCAAAGTCCTGGACACCATCCAGATATGCCCGCCTCGTCCTATACAGCTGGCTATTGCGCCGCTATTGGCGTCCCTGCGACCCGGAATACTTGAAACCTCACTCGATCTCCAGAAGCGGCGCGAATTTTTCAAGGCGCAGCTACCTGCCGGCTGGAAACTAGGAGCGTTGGGTGGATACTTTGCCTTTGTCAGACATCCCTTCGAGGGCGTTGGTTCTGCTGAGCTGTGCCAGAGGCTCGCGGAGGACATGGGCATTATTCTACTACCTGCAGCATTTTTTTCCGATCCTTCAACCACCTCAGACGATCGGTGGATTAGGTTTTCGGTCGCAAATTGCGACGAAGGCAAGATCCGCGATGTTTGCCAGAGATTGGAACGATGTGAAGCAGCTTTCGGATGGCGCAGAGAGTGTTGACGGTGTTGAGTATTAACTACGCTGTATGTTCTTCGAGTGTTGTTGCGGGTTACCTACTCAGCCCTTGGAAGATAGATTTTTCCCGTACCTGTCTTCCTGGAAGACTACTCGTCGAATATCAGATTCGATGAGACACATGCCTGACTGATTCTGCTAGCGAAGCCGATTAGACCGAGCCCCTGTCGAAATGAAGTCGAAAGCGCCGCTATTGATGTCCCGAGCACATTCCTTTCTTAGCTGAGATCTTAAACAGTTGCTAAGCTTAGAGCTGGGCCTCGAAAGGAAATATGACTGAAGTATAAATAAATACTTTGATATAAATTTCAGGCATTGTTACTCCGGGCGCTGACTTTGGCAGGAGGCGGATCTAAATCGGGTCATCCCATCCTTCGCTGTACTACTAGGGCTGTACTTGAAGCTTGAAGGTCTGTCGACTTCTGTCATACACTTGGATTGATCTTGATGAATTCGTCGCTCACCGTTCACGATCTGACAGCCGACCGCATGATCTATCTTCGTCGTTCGAAGCGCAGAAAATAGAACTGCAGGGCAGGTTTGGGAAGGTCGTGGGTGGGGTTAGTTCTCATTTCCCCCGCACCTCACACTTATGCGGGAGCCAAGCGGACCTCTGGTTCAGTCTCATTTTTTCGTCCTCAACGCTTCAACCTACACATCAATACTCGAAGGAACGTAATTATGCTTCCTGGAGGCGCATTCGACGCCAGCCTATTTTTAGCAACCTATGAATCTGTCCTCGCTGTGGCAGTTGACAGAATGTACATGCATCGCAACCAGCCGACAATAAAAACCCCCAGAACGAGAAGGTAAACTCATTAATTCATCCCCCAAAGGCTTGCCTTTCCCTTTTTTTTTTATTCTGTTACCCAGACTGTACTGGTTGCACCTTCTTTATTCCTGATTCGCCTTCTTTTCTGCAAACACACAATGGCCCGCTTGTCTGCTACTTTCCTAGCCACCGCGCTGTCACTTGCCGTCTTGAGGACGAATGCTGGTATGGTTCCATCTTGGCATGATGTTTTTATATCTCACCTATTGGATAGCGCCTCTTAATTTGGACAACCACATTCAAGCCCGTGCCGTTTTGGATTTCTTGAAGGACGCTGCGGTAGGCTTATTGGTGCCCTGTGTATCCCCTCTGTTGAACCAAAATGTAGTGCAATAACATCACAACGGGTTTATCGTCTGGTTTGGATTCGGCCCTCGCCGTCCTCAGCCAGACCAAGAGGTCTGTTCTCTCTCCTGGAATCTCTTCGTAACTGACAGATTCTATAGCGCCGATGCCACCGTGTCCAAAAATCTTGCCTCCATCAAGGTAATTCTCATCCGCACCATGCGCTAAACGAATACCTATTCTTCTTCGTGCCAGGACTTTTTGACCGCTGCAGCTGGTGTTGGAAATGCTGTAGTCGGAGCGTGCGATGCATCCGCAGCAAGCGCAACGAATAAAAACGCTGCCAGTGCTGCCGCTGCCCAGACGAGCGCCAAGGCAAGCAGAAAATTGGTCCTTGGGTATAAAATCTGATAACGAATTCAACAGGCCGCACTCCAAGATGCAGCAGCCCAGGCTGCGGCTGCACAAACCGCTGCCCAGTCCAAGGTATTTTGATTCGTTCTCGGACTGTGCTTCTCCATGCTGAATAATTACTAGGCCGCCGGGGTCTGCTTCAATTCATTTTGATCTAGGAATCATTATTCAATCAGTAATAACAGATTCTTGCCGCCGCGAAGGACGCAGCTGCGAAACTCGCCGGAGGAGCGAAGGGAGCCGCACAGGTACAATCTACAATCTATTTTAAATCGATGGCAGTACTGAAGTCCATCGCAGACCGCTGCACAGAAGGCGGCAGCAGCGAAGGTATGAGATTCGTTTCCATTTCGAGTGTCCCTCTCACATTCATTCACCCATAGACCGCGGCCGCACAGGTACAATTTGCAGTCTATTTTATTTAAATTGATGGCAGTACTAATGCCCATCACACAGAAGGCGGCAGCAGCGAAGGTACGAGATTCGTTTCCATTTCGAGTAACCCTCTCACATTCATTCACCCATAGACCGCGGCCGCACAGGTACAATTTTCAGTCTATTTTAAATTGATGACAGTACTGAAGTCCATCGCAGACCGCTGCACAGAAGGCGGCAGCAGCGAAGGTACGAGATTCGTTTCCATTTCGAGTAACCCTCTCACATTCTCCCCCAGGCTGCGGCAGCACAGAAGGCAGCAGCAGCGAAGGTACGAGATTCGGTTTCATTTCGAATAACCCTCTCACATTCTTCCCCAGGCTGCGGCGGCACAGAAGGCGGCAGCAGCGAAGGTGCGGGATTCGGTTTATTTCAAATCAGGATCCATGCTCACGTCCACAGGCTGCGGCGGCTCAGAAAGCCCAGGTAAGTTTTCGACCCATCATGATTCTAGATCTAGACTGACGTCAAACCAGGCCGCGGCTGCTGCGGTACGCGCAAATCGCAATCCTTTCCAATCCCGTTGTTGACAAAATGATTAGCAGAAAGCAGCAGGCGCTGCGGGCGGTGCTGCGGCTAAGCAGACCGATGCCACAAAGACGGACACTGCAGACGCAGCAGACGCCACCGACAAGGACGCGTAAGCGTTATCAGCATCCATATTGCTCGTTGTAGCTCATTCATCATTTTCCAGTGATGCGGCCGACAGCGAGGTATGCTCTGCCGTTCTTCATAAGAGATTGCCGTTCATGTTCTTGTAGGACCAGGACGCTAAAGACGACGTATGGATAATTTGTGGACCGTGTACTAATTCTCATCCAATTCCAGAATGCCGATGACACGGACAATGCCGACGACGCAGACAATGCCGACGACGCGGACAACGCCGACGACGCGGACAACGCCGACGACGCGGATAACGCCGACGACGCGGACAACGCCGACGATGCGGACAATGCCGACGATGTAAGTCTAATTCCCACATTCATCACCCGGTGCTCACGAATGTGTTTAGGACGCCGAGGACGACACTGCGGACACCGATGACGCCGTGAGCCCAATTTCTGAGTTGAAAATCCCCGTGCTCATTGCTTCAGGATGTGGATGATGTCGACGCTGACACCGATGACGCCGTGAGTATAAATTCCAGAGTTTAAAATACCCTGTGCTCAGTTCTTCAGGATGTGGATGATGTCGACGCTGGGGATGACGCTGTGAGTTGGAATGTCTCATTGAAAATAACAATTGCTCAATCCCTGTCACAGGTCGACGATACCGGTGACTTCGACGACTCCGCAGACGCGGGTGACTTCGACTCTGGTGACTTTTCAGACGATTCTGGAGAAGATTTCGGCGGCGACTTTGGTGGAGGTGAAGACTTCGGTGACGACTTCAGTGGTGGAGGTGATGACTTCGGGGACGACTTTTAAATTTCCATAGTGGCTTGTAACAACAGAAAGCGCCGAATCTTGCTTACTTCTTCTTTTAATTCATCATCGCGAGACTGGGGAATCGATAAGAAACGGGAAAATACTCAGTACCATCGAGCAATCTACAGCGAATAAATCTTCATGGATTGAAGTTTGACAAATTCTCAGCGATGAAAGTAGTCTGATATGAAATAGATCATGCTGGTAGATTCAGAATAAGCCCAAACGTTAGATAATAAACGTCTGGAGATACAAGGGAGATGCTTAGAGCCTTCAACTTAGCTTGAAGTTTGACAAAGTTTGAACCAGAGTTGAAACTACTCGTGCAAAAAAATTGAACGACTCCACTTTAATATCCTCAAAATCTCTACACCGCCAAAGTGCCGTCACGCTGCCTCCAGCTGGACCGCCCAGCTGATGTCCACATTTTATAAAAACTGGTCCCACAATTTCTCCAGCTGGTAGCCAGCTTTTCTCTGCAGCCTGAATTCCAGCCTTCCACCAGCTGGCATCCATATGAGATCCATATGGCACCCACCTTATCGGACATGTTGAAATCATCTGTACGAATATATCCGGCAGTACACCAAACTTTATTTTCATTGTACTTTGGAAGTTTGGGAGTTCAACATCAGCTTGAGAGTGAGAGTGTTGGCCCACCCCGTGGTGCTGTGATCACGCATTCAAAAATCCAAAAAAAAGGTGCGCACACTGGAAGGGAAGTCTAATCAATATACATGCGTGATTATTCATTCAGATTCTCGAGACTGGTCTCGGACTTGTCCTCCATTCTCTTGATATTACGCGCACCTAGGAGCCTGTTCCATCTTGTGATTACTGAGCAAGGAAATTAAATATTCACAGGCACTGACCAAAGTTTGAGCCCATGCATGAATTTGCTTACCGACATCGGCCACAAGAATAGGTATTAAGTCGAACGGCTTGAAAAAGGATAATAGATAGGTAGCATTACAATCAAATCGCGATCGACGGTCCGTGCGCAAAGTTTGCCCATGTATATCCATCACGTGCCTGTTGGTCGGTCTTTGCTTTTTGTCGACTTCACCCTCGTTGCTGCCTTCTTCCTCTTCAGTATCAACATATTCTTCGGCCTTATCTTCTGCGAAGGTGCCAAGACCAAGCGCTCCAATGTGTGCCAAACATGCAGCAGGCAAGGGCGGCATCGCCCATACCATGCATGCCTCGCTGTCTCCAACGTCTTCGCGCGCAACTCCTCCTTTGAGTCCTCCTCTCGCAGCTTCGCCTCCCCTCGCCCAATCCGCCCCCGATGCCTTGTCTCCCTCCTACTATAGACTCAATCCGTCCGCATCCTGAGCCCCCACGCTACGCACTAATATTTGGACTCGCCTCGCCCTGCGCCGTTCCTTCCCTCCTCTGTTTTGTTGCTATCTTCCACCTCCACTCAAGCCCTTAGAACTCAAGAGCATGCAGCGCTACAAACTCAAGACTCAAGACAAAATCAAAACTTAAGATGCGCAAGCGGCGATTCACCAAGGCAAGACCTCCTACTGGGAACCGCCTCTTTCTCCATGCCTACTCTCAAGATTCTAGCTACACAATCAAGACTCAAGACGAAATCAAAACTCAAGATGCGCAAGTGGCCAAGCCAAGACCTCTTACCGGGAACCCTCGTTCTTCGTACCTACTTTCAAGACTCTAGGTCCACCGGTGTTCCACCGCGACCAGTCCGCCACAATCTCCCGTGATGTCCGCTTCCAGTTCAATGAAACCGTCGATGGGTTCCAGCAGGAAGTTGGATGAAGGTGATCGACGCAAATGCTGCAGGTTCGGGGGCTGGCGAGGGCTCGGGTGTGAGGGCGGCGATGATGACTAGATTTAGCTGTATATGTGTCGGCAGAATTCATTTTTTCTTTCTGTCAAATGCGATTTTTGGACCAGTCCAACAATGTGAGATAATATATAATACAGATGTATAGTCCGATGGAGGCCAGCCTGAAGCTCAGCTGGCCACCACCTTGACCTGGCCCCAGCATGGGGCTATAGAGAATTGGGCTGGAATCCAGTTCTCAGCACGCTGTGTCCAGCTTTGCGCTACATGTATCAGCCAGATTGCGTCCAGCTGGTGACCACGTGGACGACCGTTGGCGGTGTATCCTTCCAAGGGCTCATCGATATCCAATATTCATCCACAATTCATCTCAATTCTAGATATATTTTTGGTTGGACGAAAGGCCGATAAACATAAATTATCCTGAGTATTAGCGTGTTTGCGCAAGAACCATTGGAGCCATCCAATGGCTTTCGTACCGTGCGCAAAAATAGCCGGCGGATGGCTCCACGGAGCCATTGACGTCATATTTTGACGGTGGAGCCATCCAGTTGCGCACTGCCAAAAAGCCATCAAATGGCTCCAATGGCTTCTGCGCAAAACTCTCTATTATCCCGATCAGTCTTCTCTGTGGCTGTGTGCGATATAAACATCGACAAAGCCTCCGTTTGTCAATTGTCACTTTGTCGCGTGTGGTCTCTATCTCTTTCCTTCCTCTCTACTGTCTCGAACGATGCCCGCAACCAAATCCTACACCTACCTGGATCTTGTTAACCTCTGTGGCAATGTCCGCGTTGGTCGCCCAGGTCCCACACCCTCTGAATTCGATTCAGAGCAGTTGGTGCCACTCCATCTGACGAACGCGTCCAACAGCCCAGTTATCGGACTTCTGAGACCTCAGATAGTCGACCTGCTCGATCTAGAGAATCAATTCAACAGCATGAATAACCGCCAAGAGGTCTGGCATGTTGTTTCCGTGCCTGGATTGCGCTCGAGGGTTGGCTTCCACGCGTCAATAAACGATCACGCGAAGCGCACGGCTGTAATGAAGGAGCTGTGTGAACGTTGGAGGGACACCGGTCGGTACCCCGACATCATTGGTCCTAAGAAATGGCGCGACGAGATGTACCCTGTATATCGCGATCCTTTCGGGATCCACGACTATCCCAACCGCTCCGGCTCGCAGGAGCATTTGAACTTCGCTTTTGAGATGGAACGCGCAGCATGCGCTCTTTTCGGCATTATAACCTTCGGAGTACACATGAACATGGCGAGTGCATTCGCCCCGGCCATTCAATCGCAAGCGATCCGCTGACATCGGCTTCATTTTAGTACCAGGAGCCTGTGGGTGCCTCGGGTGAGAAGAGCTTGCGCATCTGGATTCCTACACGTGCTACTACCAAATCCATGTGAGCGCGCCTCGATTAAATTTAGGGTTAATCTAATTCTTCCGAGGTGGCCTGGATACCTTGACAATTCGGTGGCGGGGGGTATACCCAGCGGTATGCCGATATTTGAGGCGCTAGTTAAAGAGTGCATGGAAGAAGCGAGCATTAGTGAATCCATCTGCCGGACCCACATCCGTTCTGCTGGATGTATTAGCTACTTTTTCAGGTTCTCCCTTCTTCCCACAATCATCACAAACCCAGCTAAACTTCTTCTACTTAGAACGTCCAAAGGATGGCTCCAACCAGAGGTCGAGTACGCTACTCTTCTGTAATCTCCTTTCTTCTGTATTGATTGCACCCTACAGATATGTGTACGATCTGGTTATTCCCGCGAACGCTGATCCTGCCCCATTCGAACCGAAGCCCCTTGACGGCGAGGTTGAGCGTTTTGATGTATGTTAATATTGGCCATTAGAGAAAAAGGTTTACTGAACTGTGTTCTAGTTCATGCAGCAGGATGAAATCCTAGGCAAGATGCGTGCGGGTCAATTCAAACCCAACTGCGCTGTAGGCAAGTCTCAGTTATTGCATCTACGACAATAAATCCTCATTGAAAATACACAGTGCTCATTGATTTGTTCATTAGACTCGGATACATCACTCCCGACAACGAGCCTGACTTCATGAGGATCGTCACCAACTTGCACACCCAGTTCGATTACGAGCGCTGGTAGACTTCAGAGCCTGTGCACTTGTACGTAACACAGCGAGCCAAGCAATACAATTTTTAACTGTAACGACGCACTGACCCATATTTGATCGTGCGAGGAGGGCGTAATTCACTTCCGAATATTCTCGATGAGAATCAAAATGTTCAATTTCAATATAGGTTTTGAACGCGTCCAAGGAGGGATTAAAATTCTTATCCGAGTCGCCAATAGCAAACGTTCACAAACCTGCAGTCAATCCGCCTCCTCACATTGGTCAACTTCCGCATAATCTGGGAATCAATCCACAAGTTTGGTAACTGAGTTCACGTGGTACCAAATCGGGGCGGAAGTCTCCGCGCTAACCTTTGAGATGATGCGTCTTTGAGGCGGCAAATAGTTCTCATCGAAGACTTTTTTGTCGCATGGTTCAATTCTCAATCATCCGCAAAGAACTCGAACGCCGTTGAAACTGGTTTGTTGCAACTTGGGTCGGGTTTAATTTTTCGAGTTTCCACGCCACTTGTCAAGACTTCAGTTCCTGAATGCTCCGTAGAAGCTTATTATGTATAAGGCGCCGTTTATGCGGGACGCTTCTTCATCTCTTCCACCATGCTCTTCCTCGCGAGCGCTGGCAAACTCTTCACAAACATTTGGGTTTTCACTTGGGACGGCTGGCTGACTCTGTTCAACCTCATTACCCCCAAAAAGAAAGCTGGGAGCGTTGTCCCCCACGGAAGTCCCGGGGCTGGGGGCAAATGGCCCCAATATGTGCCCCCGAAGGAGGGTGACTCGCGCTCTGCGTGTCCGGCGCTGAATGCCCTCTGCAACCATGGTAAGTTAACGGACCTCTGCGCTTTCCTTCATGCTGAACACCCACCGCAGGAATTCTCCCCCATGGCGCGACAATTTACTTTACAGGCATCTGGAGTGACTCTAACGTATCATCTCAGACGGCCGGAATATCAAGTTCGCTGAGATGTCCAAGGCCGTACACGCGACCTTCAATTTTTCCCCCTCGTTTAGTTTCTTCGTCCCCAATTATGCAGCTCAAGCGCTGAAGAAAAATTACAAGAATGTTTGTCTCTTATTTCTTCACTTACACGCCAATATCACTGCTTTCAGGATACTTGTGACTTGGCCGACCTCAATCTGCATAACGCAATTGAACAGAACGCATCTCTCACCCGTTCGCCGTTTTTATTTTATTTTCAACGACTAAATCTATGTTCGAATAGGTCAGGATGCGAAGTACGATCCGGATCAGGGAAAGCCATATCTTCCCTTCATCTCCGAACTTCTTGCATCGGCAACCGGGGAAGACCAAGACGGTGATGCCAAAATTCTCACCGCGGCGGATATATCGCGTTACTCGGGAAAGCGGCGCTCAGAGTCCCGTGCAAATAACCCGGATTTTTCGCTCACGCAATTCCAAAAGATGTTTGGAAGTGCAAAGTAGGTTCTGCCATTGGTTCTAAAATCACAAATCTGATATTATATTAGCTCGTCGACTCTCTTGACCATTTTCGGAGGCAAGGTCGCCGACTTGCAACCGTTTCTCACTGAGGAGCGTATTCCCGACGGATGGGAGTCCAAAATTCGAAGCCGGATGGGATTGACGTTTTTCACCTTTAATGGCACTGCGCTGAAGGTCGAGAACGCAATCAAAGAGGAGTAGTTATGCAATCTTTTTTCACCTCAGTGAAAGTTGCGGGAAAGCTGCGAGAAGGAAAAGAGCGGGTGGAACTTGTATCATGTTTTCTTGGAGCGTAATATGCATATTTTTTGAAGAGAAAAAGGCAGTGTCATGCTTGGTCGTAAACAATTAGGATCCACAGACTAAAATTTCAGCACTCTCTTCCAAAAACTCGTTCGTCTGCTCCTAACGGGCTCCGCATCGGGGGTTGGAACAGAAGAAACACCATGTCGCCCCGCCTTCGCGGTTGCGCTCTCGCTATTTCGGCGGGCCAGAACTCGGGTAGAGTTGGGGGTGGAAACAGGAATGGAAGGGATGGCAACGTCTCGGGATGGTCCACCTCCGATCCCAGACTGATCGGCGATCCACCGCATTGTTGTTGGAGTAGGCGGCGTAGGCGGAGTCGTGTACTGAATGTCTGTCGTCCTTCGTCTTTCTCGGCTGCGCTGTTCTGGGACAATTATCACCGGTACCACCGCTGCAGTGGACAGGCTTTTCTGTTGTGCTCGGCGTCTCCGTTCTGCTCGGCGTCTCTGCGCTTCCTCGTCAAGCTTCGAATACATCCACCATCCAACGACCGGCCTGATTGTGTCATTTATACCGGCGGGAGACACTGAGTGGTTGCGGCTCGATGAAAATCCCATTCCAACCAACCCAGCAACAATGACGCAATCGAATACAGCTCCATTATTGTCGAATTTGACGTCCACCTTCAACAAGCAAGGTGTGAGTTAAAACACAGAAGTGTTTGTCCAGGAGAGACTACCTCAGCATATCCGGCAGGAATTTCACTCGAGTCGACCACATGATATTCTGTCCGGTCAAGTGTAAGGTGTGGCCTCAGCTCTTGCAATGGTCTGGTATATAACGACCAGAAACGACGAGAAGAAAGGTTTTCTGGGGCCCCAGAATTATCACGATCCTGAATAATTGTCAGTCAATCGAAGGTGCGGATATCGACAAGAACGAACAGTGTCGAGCTTGGGCCCAAGCCAGCGGCCTTCTGCGGAGAATACACAAAATGCCGTGATCCAACCGGTCCAGTACGAGCTGCCACTACCTTCCGGCTCCATGGAAGCAACCTTCTGCCAAAAGTCCAAGTTGTCCAGACTGTCCGGGTTGTCGAACGCCTTCGCAAACCGAGAAATGACCGGTAGAAGAAGATGGTACCAGGCAATAGTATGCACCCCGTACTCCTTCAACTTCGTCAGCTTGTCTAGAATGAGCTCCCAGTCCTTTCGTTCTCCCTCGAGGGTGACTCTAGGAAGGCCACACATAGCAACCATGGTGTAATCGAAATACTTCTTCATTGTCGCCATCATGAGCATGGAGCCGACTGTAGTGTCGTTGGTCGTTGTCGTGGAGAATTGGGGTAGGATCCAATCGCGCAGGGAGGGATCGACTACGTTCTGGTGTATCATGCCGCCCATTTGGCGGGAGAGTTCGCCAAAATCAATTGGCCCACTGCCTGACCATACGACCACGAGCTCTTTCTTTCCCTCGTGGGCAACAAAGCTAGCACGCAAGAGCTCCGCATTGGCATTGACGAAGAAGCTGAATTGCGATATGATGGCGAGCCACACATCGTCTGGGCGAATTACTACGGCATAGTGGTGGGAGTAAGCAGTCAGCACTGTGTTTACGAAACCGTTCTTGTTGGGAGCAATCTTGAATCGAGTGTCGAGGCCGGATCGACCGCCCATCGAATACTGCAAGATACTGTCCACCTGCTTGAACTGATTCGGGCAGGCGTGTTGGAGAATCTGAGAAGAGGTGACGGGCGATAGATCCTCTTTGGATGTCGCAGCATGTTTCCCGGGTGAAAATGAAACGGGCATCGGCTGGCTAGAGATCGCGGATGGGTTTGCGGAAAGTGGGTATTTATGTCGTGGATATTGCTTCGAGGCCCGACACGTGTTGCCATTCGCGAATTCTATCATTGAGAACATTTGATCCACAAGAATGAATCTCTCCATTTTGTGATTGTTAACAAAGGTACGTGGAAGCTTCGAAGGCTCAAGGCAGTCGAACCATATCTGTGGAATGGAAGGAAGCCTTGCTACGAAGGGAGGTGGTGGATGGTCGAGGAGGTGAAGGTAAAAGGTCCACAATAAAAGGAAAGCGTCCAGGATAACGTAATATTCTGTAGCTAGGAAAACAATACTAGGGCGAGAAAGGTGAGAAACAGGGTTGGCGCCGGAAACCGGGAGGAAACCACGCCAATCAGCTCACGATGAAGAGCCTGCCCGACATGGGAGACCCATCGCAGACGGACTGGCTAGTAGCTTGAATGGCGGCTGCGCAGTCCAGCTACTACGTTCTTGCGGACAGTTGGCCCATCGAAGCACAGGGACTGCAGGACGGCGGCCGCACGACGCGACGGTACCCCCAGATTCACTAGCCTCTGCAGCCGCGCCAGCGCCGTGAATGCGTTTGCCTTATGCGTCCGCAGGCGGGTGACTGGGTAGAAAAAAGCGACGCTTTTGTGGGCGGCCATAGGGTCGACGATAGGCAGGACTGTTGCAACTGCGCCGCCGTGTACTTTTGAGGGCGGGTATTCGTCGCCGCAATGAGAGGCGGGTCGGCAGTCAATGTGCTGTCGACGTGCGCGCCGACCAGTGGGGGCGAGGCAATACTTCGCCAGAGAGAGAAATTGTGGGCAACCGCAGGCAAAAGAAGAAGAATGGATTCTGGACTGGTACCAGCGGAAGGAGGTGCCGATGCCCATCATCCTGCCACACCGCTAACAGAAAGGCGAGGCATCCGAGAGAAGCCCATCCCCCATAACCAGAGCCGTACTTTGACACGTTCGAGCGACTCGGGAGACAAGCTTCTTCATGAGCACGTAGATCTGCTCAGACACAGTGCAAGGGTACACGCGACCTTGCTGTCGGGCATCAGACGGCGGTGGAAAGTCTCTGGCGGTTCTTGCACGCCCGACGGAGATGGTCTCCACGTCGGATCCACCATGAGCTTGCCCTCTCCTGGGATCTCGTCGTCGTCGGGGCGGTGCGACATGGAAAGTGTGGCGCGGATCCAAGGTCGGAGTGAAATGGGTTTGGGGTGCTCTGTCCGCAGCTGACGGCAGCGCCGAAGGAGCTGGGCTCAGTGACGTGATCCACGACGAGCACAATCTTCCAGTCTCCGTCTCTAAAAAGTACATTAATAACGCCCGTGTGAGGAAGAGTGGGATAGCATACGTCGGGCAGATCGCTACGATCGTCCACGCCTCAATCATCCTGGTGTTCTGCCTTGGACAGGGTCGTAAGCCCGACAGGGAGCATCTGGGAACAAAGAAGAGGGACCGATTGTGCTCTGGTCGAATGCCCGACATTTCGGACCGTCTTCGTCCTCGTCCGTGTCCACGTCCGCGTACACGCCTCGAAGCGGGCTATCTGTACCCTGGCGCTCTCTTGGTCGGGGTCATCGTCGTCCGGTCCTCGAATTTGACGGGTAGCGCCGAAGACGCCGCGGCGCACAACGAAGATATGGCCGGAGTGGCAGAACGCAACCAGCCTCTCATTCTGTGGGCGCTCCCTGTCGGTCGTATGACCGAGCTGAGCACTAACGTCCTCGTGCCCGCGCGCGCCTCAAAGTGGTATGCCTCGTCGCGCAGCGGCGTCTTGGACCTTCGTGCTGGACAGTGGCATCGGCCTATGCTAGGTAACGCTGACGTCGACAGGCGGAAGTAGGACGGGCACGTTCGGGTGGCAACTCCCTGTTAGACAGGTCGCTACGATCGAGCTCTGGGACATGTCCTACAGCATCCTCGCCCTCATCCACGCTAAGACGGTCCTTGAGTTCGACGGGTAGTACCGACGGCGTCCGTCGTCGTGTATGCCTCCCCACCCGCGCTGCAAAACACTGGACCGCCATCAGCTCCTCTTCCCATATTTAGCAAAGAGGCTTACGACCCAGCAGCTCGCAGAATCCGCCGATAATCCTGAGCGACTCCGACTTCCCGTGTAGCAGCGGTGCACAATCTGTAGAGTTCGTTGAGCGCAGAGAGGATGATGCGACGACCAGTTATCTTACATAAAGTGCCTTCGGACCCGAATACCTGCTGCCTGTGGCACTAATTTTAGCGATGTGGTTTTTGATGCGCATGGCGGCGCGAGCGTTCCAATGGCAGTGCCGTCCCCAGTAGGCCAGACGGCTAGGCGTGCTCCGCGTCACCGTACCAACACCAGGGCCGTTACCCTATCCCGTACCCACCCTCACCAACCCCGCCTGAAGGGCCGACAGCGGAGGGGTCGCTGCCAGTAGGCCGCGCGAGAAGAACCGCGCGATCCTCGTCAGCCCGGTCCCGGTGCGTCGAGCAGGGCCTGCGCATTTGGAATACGCGCCGCCAAAAGGTCATTACATGACATGTAGTGCTTCCTTTTGACCCCGCGGTGGCATGGCCTCCTGCACGGCGCGCTAGATGGCTTCGTGATGCTGCAGGCGGTACCACACTGCGTCCTACTGCGTCTTCCCCTTCTGGAGATGAAAGCTGTCGCTTGTATTGACGTTGAGCTCGGAGAGCCTATGGAACAGTCCAAAATCCGCTAGTATGCCCGCGGACAGCCTGCCTCAGGCGTTCCGTCTCATGGAGGCCCCGAGAATCCTTCGCATGCCTCGTGAGAAATACATCTGGCAGGATCGAAGACAGTGGCCTTACATAGAGTATATTCTGGTCTTGTCCTAGTTGTAGTGAACATTCTTTCAACTCGACGTAATCCTCGTAGCGTCCATTATCTGTGCGTGTACACCACGTCAATACCATATCAAGACTAGAGCAACGACAGACGTACCTCCTCGTCGTCATAGCCATTTTCTGGTAAGCGTCTCATCCATCCAGCAATACCCTGTAGACTCCCACAAATGTTTGGCATGCTTGGAAAGCTCGCACAGTCCAGCGCGCACGAGTATTCCGATTCAACGAGCCTGCATCGTTGTCGAAGCCGGCGAGCTAGACCACGGATCCTGGTCCCAGAAGCCGCGTCCACCGTGATTTCAGGGATCCACGCTCTAAGTGTTGCTCTCGTTGGTCTTCCAGGTGCCACAGACAATAATGGTAGCGGCCGGTGCCCTTTGGTGAATTTCCATGCGAATCATGCCAGGAGAGCTACGCGCAGAGACCCGCCTGAATCAAGTTGGAGGTGGCATCATGTGACTGTACTGCGCGACCAGAAAGAGCCAAATAGTGGCACATAGCCAATGTCACAATACGAGCATTCATACCACCAGGACCAGTAAATGGGCGAGAAGACCCGAGGCACTGGCGGGGCCAATTGGGGCGCTTTGGGACGCTTTCAGTGAACTGCGATGCTCTGGAAGCCCTGTAGCAGCCCTGTACAATAGTTTCAATAGCAGGGAGCAGAGTCGGCGATTGCCGGCGCGTTGTTCGGCAAATGATGACATCAACATCAACGAGGCAACCTTTCTTCGCGCAACTTCGTCCCATGCATCCAGACTTCCGGGCTGAAAATATTTCCCGCCTCCCATTGTCTCTAAGGGTCAGACCACGCTTGTTTTCGAAAAATCACCTAATGCGCTGCTCGATAGATTTTAGCCAGAAACGCCTTGAATGGCTCTGTGGACCACGTCGTCAAGTTCTTCGCCGAATCGCCCAAGTGAGGGACGGTTCAGCAAAGAATTACCCACCTGTTGTATATGCATGCCTCGACACCTCGGGAATACCAACTTCTCGGGATATGGATGTCGCATCACTGCCAGCAACCATCCGTTCCCGGGTCGTCCAAGCCTCTGCATCTATATACACCATGTGTTTCCTATACACGTTGGGTTTCTCACCAGCGGACGGATTGGATCTTTGGCCTCGAATATGGCCATGGCTTCAATTCATGGACACGTACCACGGATCGATTCGCACCGTCAAACTCGGCGAGGCAGACTTACTGTTGACTATCGGCTGCTTCCGTCGGCACGGTCCCAACGATAGTCTGATGAAATCCACCATTGGCATATGGGAAATGGTTATGCGGGCCTGGGTCATCATTTACGACGTCCAGGACCAACACATGCGAAAGCAGGCCTTCATTGAGCTGGGCACTTTTCTTCGTCAAAATTTGCAAACGGAGGATTTCCCTCATCTAGAGGAAGCGGTTGCGGGCGCCGCAGGAAGTATCGATCTGGCATCCCTTGTGGTCAAACACCTCAAATACATCCGTGCTAATCTGCATATTCTGGAGCCAGTTACATTCGCCTTTGACGTGGGCAGCGTTTTCAATAATACAACATGATACAGTGTCCGGATCCTTGGCCACGTCCGGTGGTGGTTAATTACACATGCGCTTTCTTCTTCAGCCGAATTTCCGTTCGACGAATTCGAATCACACGAACAAGATCTATGATGGTGAGCACACTACATGGTTCCAATGGGTTCAATGAGTTAAACGCATGCAAGGGATGAACATACAGTCCGAGAAATTGAAGAATAGTGCCCAGTATCTGAAGTGCCCCGAATACGTGCCAGGCCATACGGCAGTCTGCGGGAGTTACGTAGGAGCATGAGCCAACCTCGTCCCCAAGATAACCGTAGTCGGTGAATAAACCGAGAATTACAGCGCCGACGACGTAACAGGGAATGAGGAGGAGGCTGTCGACCAGGATCGCGGCGAGGGATGGAATCACGATGTTTGCGAGAGTGAGCGATATGGATATGATGAGATATATGGTCTCGAGTCCACCCTCCAAAATGGGCACTGGGATCAGTATTCACCTCGAAAAACGGAAGCTAAAGTGTACGGACGACAATCAGCCCTGCCATCGGTCCAAGTATTCCTATTCCATCGGTGTAAACCCCTACGAGTCGTGTCAGTGGATAGAACATATTGGCGACCTTACAAGGCCAGCAAGTGCAAGGTCCGGAACTCACGTTCTTGAAAGTGATCAGATGCCAGATAAGCCAGGGTAATAATCACGACCACATTGACGATGAGAGCCGGGACTGCTGATCGTGCGAGGTTGGTGGGTCATAATGGGGTGATGGTATTTCATCGGCATTGCCGCATTCGCATTATTTATAGAGTTCATCGCACAGCCACGCGACATAGCCACTGTCAATCTTCTAGCTTGGCATCGCAAGTTGCCAATCCCATGCCACGGGATAGTCCTGGCACCGCCGAGTCAGCTCAAATTGGGATGTTATGACTCAACGACCTTTTTATACTCCTTTCTCAGGCCACGAGACTGGTTTCATTGTCTGTGGACCTTCTTCGGAAGTTGAACAAGCTGACTTGTGGTCTTGCATGCACTCTGCAAAGGGACGACAAACAACAGCTTTCTGTGTACTGGTGGACACTGGGGAATTTTACCTGGGAGGAGAGTCAAGCTCTTCCCATACACTTGCGCACCCTGCTCATGGTCAGGTCCCACAGGGTTACAACCGGAAGTCAAGCCATATAAGCGGCCGGCCAGTCACAGTATGGCCAGCATCTTGTATTGCTCTCCCCCCTGGAATGGTGTTGTGCTCGGTTTGCATGTTGTGGATTTCTAGACGGATAACCACCCTGATAGTTCTACATGTTTGTAAGTATTCCGTAAACTCGTTGTTCATGTTGTGGACCATGTGTATAATATACCCCCCCCCCCTAGCCTGTGCAACCATGAAATTCATTTTCTGGTACAGCACTAAACATACTACAACCCCTACCCTTTAACTTGCCAATGTCCACCGATTTTTCTTCACTTTATGTTACAGCACTTTTCATAATGATGCGGAAAACGTAAAAAATTTCCCAGGCTGCTGGGCTTTCTTTGTATTGGGTGCCTAAATGTTGCCGAGAGCCTTTTCTCCCTCTCCACTCCCCGTCGCCACCCCATTCCTGCTCAAAACTCCCAGCTATTGCCCTCCATATCCCGATGACATATCTGCTGGCGCGGAAAACACCTCAGCCTGACATACACCATAAACACCACAAAAATTGCCATCACATCTGAAATCGACGCTCATGGCCTTTACTTGCGACTATGGGCACTCTGCTAGCCTCATATCACACTCTGACATCTTATGACTCAATTGGGCGACACAATCAGCGACCGTGCAGGTGTTCGTGGGGAGATACACACACCATTGTATCCAATGGGTACCATGATGAGGTTGAGGTCACCATGTGCTCGAAACAGCCACTCAGCGCATATGGGGAGGGGAAACAGAGCTTGGGAACTATTAGACTCATTAAGGGTGGTCTAGAGGATAAAAGTACGTGGTCCCAACGATGTGCACATTGGAGAAGGCAAATTCTCTTCCGAATGTTGTGTATCTCGGCTCCGATTGTGTCCCCGTTCCTCATATATGCCCCCAATCTCGTATAATGGCAATATGTTCATAATAAGTGCATATTTACTCGAAGAAATGAGCTGGAGCCCATCGAAAGTGCCAGACGAAGCCAGATCAGAATTTTGTTCAGGGGCCATGTAAACATGTCCAAACAGCCGGAAAATTTTACGTTTTCCGCATAATTTTGAAAAGTGCTCCACCTTTTGGATATGATTCGGCTGCTCCGGGTTGATCAAGCCCTTCGCGGATTTTCTAGGGCGTAGAGGTTGAGAAGGCGGATGGGTCCGCTATTAGGAACAGATGTATGTCGAGAATAGAGCCGCGGGACAAGGGGGGGCAGGAATTAGCGTCGTTGGCGGATGAGTATGACCAGGGCGAAACGAGGAGAGCCGCCAGCAGAATTAGGGTGGGTCGAGCAATTAAAAGAGGTGAGAGGAGACCGAGCCCAAAGGAAGAGAAGAGACCCAAATTATGTCGAAGCAACTATTTTTGTTGGCTGCAGGCAATGAGGATAAGCTTATACCGGGCTGAAGATTTCCTTGTTGGCCAGAGAGGCTGCATAAAACGGTGACGTCTTGGAGAACACGACGTTGTTCGTCACTTTGGCCTTGGGGCACCAGACGTACGGCTTGCGCGCGCGAGGGAATAACTCTCCGTTCCTCCAGAAAATGCACAGCCGGCTCGGAGGCTCGATTCGAACGAACGTCACGGTGTCCGCTTACGCTTGGACATATTGCGCAGATACGGACTGTCCGCCACTTGACTTCCCTCCACACTTTCTGAGCTCTGTAAGGTTCATTTATTTCCAGTGAAATAAAATCAATAAAATCCTCTACCAATTCCTCCACTTTGCAATCGCAGTTGGCACCTGACGCCAATTGACAATAGATACCTCGAGACCTTCATCACGAAGTGCCTCCAGCCGCCTACCATTTGCCCGAGTCTTGATTATACGAACGCGGCCCAGAAGAATCTCGATAGAACGCAGGCGGCGACAATAGATGGTATCAGGCACCCGCCACCGTGATTGCACCATGTCTATGAAAGCGGCGTGGCTCAGGACGCATTTTCGATCCGCCCATGAGATGGAAGTCAAGTCGGGACACAGACAAGGTCCACCCGATTCTGCATCAACTGTGAGAGCCGAGATGAGGTTGCTCATCTCCTCCGCGCCACCGAAGAAGTCGATTTGGAGCGCGGAAAGAGCTGGAGTATTTTGCGGAAGGGCGATGATGTTGTCGTAGGAGTCGCACTGGTACAGTGTGAGGCGCGTCAACACACAGGAAGAACGGTCGAGGAAGGGTTGGACAGAGTCGCATGCTCCGATGACATAAAGCTCATCGAGAGCAGGAGTAACGAGGCAATCGAGGAAGTTGTTGATGCTGACCACTAGACGGCGCAGCGCGTAGAGGGTCACGGTTTGGCCGGACTGAGGGTAGTCGTGAACCCTGCGAGGATACATACTATCATGCGTCTGAACAGTGATGTCGCAATGGATCAGGTTCGGCGCTGCGCGCAAGTGACCGAAATGGTGGAGGGGGGCGAACGAGGCCTCGTATTCGGTGAGCTGCGCCCAGGGGAGAGTAATGTCAGGCGTCCAATAACTGCTGGCCAGGACAACCTTGGATAAACTCGGTGCATTTAGAAACATATCATTAGGTTTCGCTCCGAGCTCCAGGGCGACAACCAGCTCTTTCAGCAGAGGGAGACTGTTTCGAATTTGGTCAAATATTGGGCCCAAATGCTCGGTGTAAAAAGAGCGCCACCGTCCACAGCATCCGATGAGCATCCGTAGACACTCTTGATTTTGCCCGACACCAACTGGTGCTTTTGGCAACAATGTAAACGTCGAGGAGTGAATCGGCGGACCGACGGAGTTGGGCTTCAAGGATGGGTATGGTGCGAACTGGCGTCCTCGGTGCGAACAGGGTAATGGAGGTCCAAAGAGTAGGGCAGGAGAGAGGTAGCGCTCTCCATCGTTGGCATACGTGTCCCAAAATCCAGGGACTACCCTTGAGCTGGGCGCAGATGGGTACGTGTGATGGCGCTAGACTCGTTACCAGTCTGTAACCAATTGGCCGAAAATGTGGCAAGCACTTCGGTGGTTACCTTGCCACATTTTCGGCCAATTGGTTACAGACTGGTAACGAGTCTATGATGGCGCCAACTTGACCCCATCATTCATGTAGGTCTTTGCCGGTAAAGTCCAGGAGAATATCTCGCAAATGAGTTCAGGAGGCAGCATCGTTATTGGCGCTTCGCGCTCGGATGTGTCGAAAAGTTGCGGCTGAGGCACAGAATCGGAGTGGGCAAAAATTGGAGAGCCGTTCATGGCTATGGAAGTGGATTTGTCGTTGCAGGTGGACGTCGAGAACAAAATGACTAGTGGATTGTGTTCATGTTTCGGTTTGTTATCTTAACCAAAGAGTGGCTATTGCCGACACCCCATTTTGTATCGATCCCTATGGACTGGCTATGGACACCTTTTAAAATTCAGTGCTATGATTCTGTCCATTCGCAACATGCAAATAACGACTCTGCCTTTGCTAACCTCTGCCTCCTGAATCATTTGCGAGATATCCTCCTGGACTTTACGGCTCATAGGTTTCAATTAGGGCTCATTTATCCTCAGGCCCAAGGTAGCCCCTGGATTTTGAGACATGCTTGCTGGAAATAGAGAGCGCTACCCCGAGCTCGTCCCCGCGCACTTTGGTCCTCCTTGGCCGGCAAGCATGCCCTATGACGCCATACGCATCCTTGGCCCCACTTCACTGTCACGGTTTAATAAGTGAGGTACGAGCTTCCTCCGTTAAAGCGTCTGTCTAGGAGAGACTAACTTCACTGGGCAACCGAAGCACACTCCTGAATGTGACAATTTTTATCAACAGAACCAACTCGCGGATTCGAGTGTTCCTCTTATCTTATGCCCCCAGGTTGAACCAACCTGACCTTCATCTCATGGGGGGGTCAAAATGCGTCCTCCGCCACACAGATTTCGCGGATATATGGTGCAGCCCTGGTGGCGGATGTCTGAATCCGATACCGCCTGTTGCCGCCGCCTGCGCTCGTTCGAATTTTTGCTGTCGTGTTCGTATAAGGACCAGCCGTAGGCAGTTGTAGGCTTTAGCAATGAGGGCCTGGAGGTATCGATTGTTAATGTTCGCCAGGTCACATCTGCTATTGCGCGATGGAAGAAGTGGTAGTGCAATGGGTCTCCAGCAACAGTTTTATTTATTTATTTTAGTATCGAATGATATTGGCTATGCTCCCCGGCAGGTCGATTATCTTGCCAACGAGAATGTTCGGAACACGCTGAATTGGATAGAGTACGAAATGTAGAAACATGCGCTACGCCTCGATCACGACACTGTCCCGGCAAGGTCATAAATCCTTCCATTGACCTCCACAGTCTGCATAAATTTCGTGGGCGACATGGCGCGGACAATCGAGGCTATACGCGCCGCTATGTCGTCAGTCGGCTCAATTGTAATCGCTACGCGCTCTACCCGCCGAAACACACCGATCCAGAGCCCAATTTTCTCCGTGTGCTCAAAAAAATGGGATGGGAACCAAGTCACCAATTCTAGAGCAACGACGCGATCGAGGTGCTGGTGAAGCTCGTCGGAGAGATTTGAATGAGAAGGCAAATCATTCGCTAGGGACAGGAATGACCTCTCAAACGAGAGCGACAGCGCCGGGGCTAGCAGGCGGCGCTTAAAGCTGAGCATGAGCACAGCCAAGTTGCGAGCTATACCCGCCGCGTCGGTGATCCACTTGGGCGACTCGGAGGCACGGCACAGGATAGTAACCGATTGGAGTTTTGGGAAACGTCCGTTAGATCGCAGACAATGTACGAGGAATTCGGGCGGGGCTTTCACGCTGAGAAGATGGCGGAGTTGTGGGATGCGGACGGAAAGCACATCATGCGAGCGGTAGGCGAGTTTATCGCCGAGCTCGAGGTGCGTAATACAGGGAAACCGTGTGCAGAACGTGACGAGGTCCTTCTTCGTAATGTCACCCACATCCAGAAATGCCAGGGAGGTGATATTTGGGGCGGCTGAGTTTATCAGTGGCAGGACTGTGCTCCAAACTTCGAAGGCAAGCCAAGTGACCTTCGATATCGTGAGGGTAGTTATCGGGCAGTCGCGAAGGACACTAAGGGTCCAATTTAGACCAGGGGGGACGAGGAGGACAGCTGATTGAATATGTAGGGCAGTGAGGTACGCAGAACCCATAGGGGCCGGAAACACAATCCACTCTCTCCCTTGTCGGGGGTCCCGTCGGAATTCCTGGCGGGTCGGCGGTACCTTGGAGAATAAGAGACGTCCAAAGGACGCTACTACGCTATGCGTGAGGCTCTGAAATTGCAATAATGTGCCCCCCCGAGAGAGCTCGTATCCTCTGATGAAATGGCTGCCATGCGCAATGGTCAGGGAATTACAGTCCCTGTCCAAAATGCAGTTGAGCAGGTCACCTAAATTGGATGTCCATGCCCGCAAAGCCTCGTCGTTCCCGACCGA
Organism: Mycena rebaudengoi; assembly: GCA_029282285.1. Lineage (NCBI taxonomy): Eukaryota > Fungi > Basidiomycota > Agaricomycetes > Agaricales > Mycenaceae > Mycena > Mycena rebaudengoi. The sequence continues at coordinate 2,729,203 of JARJCX010000002.1, read as the reverse complement.
AAGAGACCTGTCTTCTTTGTTATCAAAGGAAGCAAACTGCAATGTGACTTTCTTCACAGAAGGGAAGCGCGAGATAAATCTTCTAACGCGCGCGAGGTGGAAGAGAAAGGGCGAGGTGGACGAGCAGCTGAGATGCGGCAGGATGCAGGTGATGTCCTCCATCGTCGAGATGAAGAGAGCCGATTGGAGGGCAGAGAGTATGTCCCAGTTACCGGTGCCCATAGAAATAACGACCGATCCCGACCCGTAATTTATGTTGTTTCGAGCAAAATAAATTGGTAGGGCGACGAAATGCAGCCGTCGAGACAACAGAGCCAGATAATACAAACTGTGGGTCGGAAAAGTTGGATTCTCGAAAATACGCGCGAGAATCTCGGTGGGAAGGTCTAGGATCCCTGCCAGGGTCATGGTGGAACACGGAAGAAAGAGGCAGCTGTTTATGGCTGTCTGAGCAGTGTCTCCGTCATAGATGATTGTCAAAGATTGGTATCAAATTCGTAGAGGTGTTAGGCGTGCCAGGGCGTGGAGGGAGAAAAACGATCCAAGTGGCACGGTTTGTTTCTTTGTATTGTTATTTCGAATGATGAAAAATTCAACTGGCACGAAATGAAAATGAAAATAAACAGCGTCAGGATTCGACCACAACACCCTTCCTCTCCAAATCATATGTCGTCCCATTAACATCTACCGTCTGCAAAAACACCGTCGGTGACATCGCCCCAATCATGAGCTCCGTATGCCGCGGAGCGTCCACAGCAGGCGTCTCGATACTGATCGCCATTCGCCTCGCGCCCGTAAACACCCCCAGCCAGCGCCCGATCTCCGCACTGTCCGCATAGAAAAACGGCTGTACCATCAGCTCCACCGCCTCTACACACGCGAGCGCCGCGTGCTGCGTGTCCGTGAGGCTGGCATGCGCTGGTAGATCGACGGACATGGTGTCATATGATTCAGATGTCGCGAGCGCGATGGTGGGACCAAGCCCGAGGCGCTGCAGCTCCAAGGTGAGGGCGGACAGAAGGCGCGCTATGCGCGCGGCACCGGTGTCGCCGGGGCGGTTGTCGAAGTGGCTGCAGAGGACGGTGAGGGATTGGAGGCTGGGCAGGAGGGGGTTCTGGCGCAGGAAATACACGAGCAGGGCAGCGGGGGCCTTTATGCGTACGAGATGGCGCAGCAAGGGGCCGGGGACGCTTGACGACGCAGCATCGGGGCCAGGGTGTGGCATGCGGTATTTGATGTCGAGGTCAGTGAGGTCGGGGATCCGGGTACAAAATGCGACGAGGTCGCGATCCGCGAGGTCTTGGAGGTCCATTAGGGTCAGGGCGGTGAGGTTCGGCACGACGGCAGCAAGGTGGGGGAGCACGACCGACCAGACGCTGCGTCTTAGCCAGACGTTCGCGATAGTCAGGTTCTTGAGTGGGCAATTTCGCAGGGTGCCGAGCGTCCAATTGAGGCACGGGGGGAGCAGCAAGATGGACGATTGGATGTGCAGGGAAGTGAGGTGCAGTGAGGGGGACGTATTAGCTGGGACGACTACCCAGGCCACGCCTTGTCCGGAGCTTCGTTGGAAATCGCGTTGGTCCTCCGGGACTTCAGAGCGTAGGAGACGTCTGATCGGCGCTATTATGCGGCGCCCGAGGGACGGGGGCGGGGCCCCACGAGAGAGCTCATATGCGTTGGTGAGATGCCCGCCGTGCAGGATAGTCAAGGATACACATTTCTTGTCCACTATGTAGTTCAGGAGGTCCCCGAAGGTGGACGCCCATGCCCGCAATGTCTTGTCGCTCCCGACCGAAAGGCACCTGCTCCCCGCATCGTCGAGGCGCAGTGTGACTTTTTTCACCGACGGGAAGCGCGCAATGAATCTCTTGACGCGCGCGAGGTGGAAGAGAAACGGCGCGATCGACGTGCAGCTGGGGTGCGGCAGGATGCAGGTAATGTCTCCATGGCCGAGATGAACAGCGCCGATTGGAGCGCCGTGAGGAGGTCCCAGGCGCCCTCGCCCATAGCAATAATGACCGCACCCGACGCGTAATCCAGCTTGTTTCGCGCAAAATAAAGTGGGAGGGCAATGAAATGCAACCTCCGAGACAGCAAAGAGAGGTAGTATAGGCTGTTGATCGAGAACGACGGATCCTCGAAAATGCGAGCGAGAATCTCGGTGGGCAGGTCCAGGAGTCCAGCCAAGGTCATGGTGGAACGGAACGAAGAGACATGTAACCCCTGACATGATGCATATGATCTGCCAAATGTCATATTAATATCAGAATAAAAAGAGTATAAAAAGACGCGAGTGAGCCGCAAATGAGTCACAAATCCAAGTCTAAGTCTATCCCAGTTCGAAGTGAACTCTAACAACATTTCTACTCGACAACGCCTGAATCATGGATAATGACGCTGGCATTCGGCGCGCCGGACTCGCTGCCGAGTTTTTCGATTTCCTTCACCACATCCATACCCTTGACCACCTCGCCGAACACGGTGTGCTTGCCGTCCAGCCACGGCGTCACGACCGTGGTGATAAAGAATTGCGACCCGTTCGTATTTGGGCCCGCATTTGCCATGCTGAGCAGTCCGGGGCGCGTATGTTTGTGGATAAAATTTTCGTCTGCAGTAAAAAGGACGTGAGATGCAGCGTCAGAGGTATAGAAAGCAAGGGAACGCACCTGCGAATTTTGGGCCGTATATGCTCTTCCCACCTTGACACAGACATTGCCTCAACATCATTTTTATTTTTAGCCCGACGACGCGAACGTACCTCGTCCATCGTGGTGCGTAAAGTCCCCGGCTTGGAGCATGAACTGAAAAGCGATGTAAGGAATATAAATTGACGGAGTCCAGCACACGCACATTTGGTATTATCCGGTGGAAACCACTTTTCGCGTAGCCGAACCCATGCTGCCCCGTCGCCAGCTCGCGGAAGTTCTGCGCCGTCCGCGGCGTGTCATTATCGTACAGCTTAAACACTATCCGACCGGCTGCGATTTTGTCAATGTGGATGTCGAACTGTCGGTCGTTCAGTCGTTATTTATATAGCGAACGGCACACTGCGTACAAAGACATTTGGTTTGCTGGTAGGGACGGTAAGTACACCGAGGCGATCGCCACACAAGAAAGAGGGCGTACGACGCGGAGCCGCTGAGGGTACTTGGTGCAGCAGCAATGGAGGAGGACGTGAAGCGACGGATGGCGCGGGCAGCGGCTGACATTTTGGTGAATGGTGGAGAGAGAAAAAAAGTTGGGTCACGATGCGTCACATCACGCAATGTCACCTTGCTGCAGTGACGATTTATGAAGCAATGCCATAAATGGCGGATAGGGGCCAAGAGCAAATTTAAACCAGGTGCATACTGCTTATGGTTGTACTGATATGCCGGAAGTCTTTAAATCGGAGCCGGCGCTTGAGGCTACTAATAGGCCGTGTTTGCAGTTATCCAACCGGTTCCAATGAGACAAAGACACGCAGTAGCCTACTAGCACCATCCATGGTCAAGTCGCCGCGTTAAAACTAGCTCATCGGCATCTGGGAAGAGGCGGCATTCCAAGAAGTGTCACTGGATCAACCCGGGACTACCACCGCTCCTGTACAAAAAAGCTATCTATTACATATCCGACTCGTCATGTTGTCGCTTTCTCTGACGGCCACTGGCTTGCAATAAGATGCTGAACTAGGCGAAAACATCTAGTAGACTGTCGTCGGTGCGTCCTTTTCGCATTCTATTTTTTTAAACTTGAATTTTTCCAATAGCTTGATTTTTGGTGTTTTCCTAGACTGCTTTTACTTCCGGTCTGTGTGAGAAGGGCCAAATGCAACCACATGCTACCATACTGTTCGACGGATATATCTCCCGTTCAGTTCATTCTCGACTTGTACAGCATATTAATCCTAATATCAAATCCATATAAATACAAAGCTGTCCGCCTGTGTAGCATCATACCGGCGTCGGTGTACACTATCTAGCACTACGGGTATATTGGATGCGAGGTTAAATGCGGTCGTCGCGTCGTCGGATGGTGCGTCTAGGTGGTGGTGACGATGTCTCGCAACTATGGGTCATAACATGACACGATGGTGCCCCCACATGAAAGGGTGAAAGCGTTAGCCTACGCTTCCTCCACATGCTCCTTCTCGTGCAGCAGCTGCTTCACCTCCCTCCGGCGCACGAACCACTGGAAGAGCGGCATGGTAAGGCAGGAGAGGACGACCCAGCCGATGAGGACGCCGAAATTCGTGCCCACTTTAAAAAATAAACGTATGTCAGTAAGGAGAATGCAGGCGCAGAAGGTATAAGGAAGGTAGAAGAAACTCTGAACTCCGACACCAACACAAGGAAACTCCGCCAACATCAAAAGCAAACTCCACCCAAAAAATAAAAAATAAAAAATACTCACCATCATTCTTCGTACTAAACACAATCGTCCTCACCGCCCGCGACATATTGTAGAACGGGAACGCGTAGCCGTAGCGATATATATGCGGTAGCACTTGAATGGGGAAGATCGAGACGGACATGTTTGATACGATCCACAGAAGGAGGAAGAAGGGAACGAAGCGTATGGTGAGGAGCGTGAACATAGATTCGATTGCGAGGCCGCTGCATACGTGAGTATATGAATGATTCATGCTTAGTTATTATTTTGAGGGCTGAATAAGAGGAAAGACGCACGTAGCGAGCATGCCGAGCCAGTTGAGCACCCAGAATATGACGAAGCCCGCGTTGCCGAATCTGTGTAAGATGGTCAAACGTGAACGACGATTGATAATTGGGAGAAATGTACCTGGGGTCGAAGGGCAACTGGAAGGCGCGGCTCAGGAGGGTGTAGAACAGCTGCGGGTACGAGTTAGCGTATTGTGAGCGGGAACGGGACAGCGTAATGTGGATGGATAATTAAATTAAATAAGTACTCACGGAAATGATGAAGTACGCGACGAAGGAGCTAGAGAGACGGAGGCGGATTAGCGAGCCGAGTGTGAGGCGTTGTTGGAGGCCTGAGGCTTGGCGCGCGCCGGAGGAGATGAGCTGTACATAACAGGATTTGGGTTAGGGAGGAGAACGGGAACGGCGGCACGGGACATACAACAGTGAAGAACTAGAAACGAACAACGTGAGTAAATAAAGCGTATCCGAAGCCATAAGGGAGCACTCACAGAAAGAATGAGCAGGTAAACTAATCCGACGAACGTCACGGCGGAAGCGACGGGGATATCAAACGGGCGGGCGTTGTGCGTCGTGTACCCAATTGGTCGCGTCACGACTTGCGGCGCGGTCGAGAGCAGTGTCGCAATGTTGCTGGATGAAGATACATTCCGCGCAAACTGGAGTGCAAATTGCTGGCTAATCCCTTCCAGCTGGCCTTCGATCTGGAAATATATACGTCAGTTAAGATCGTCAGAACTGAGGATGCAGAAACGGACCATGCCCCTCAATAAACGGCTGGAGATCATATGTGAAAAGACGCTCATAATGACAGGACTGGACGCAAGCTCACAACATGTTCTCGTTTCGAGCCTCAACGCCAATAAATGTGATGGCCAGCGAGCCATTATACGAAGCGTCGGCTGCAGAAGCGGCAGCAGCGAGGTTGGCGCTGGCACCCGTATTGACTGCAAGAAATGGTTGGCGGGCGTCCCAGAAGCGAGAAAAAATACTCACTGGACACGGCTACGAATGCTTTCTCCTCCACAAGGGCGCTTTCGAGCTGAGGAAGTGCCCCCGGAAATTGAGCGGCCGGGACCACTTCCCATACAACGCCCACACGGCCAGTCGGTATCCCTCTCAAAGCGTTGGATACGTCCTGACCGATTGACCCGCCATCGAAGTCCTAGAATCCGTTAGGTGTTTCACTGGCGCGCAATCAGAGGCTTGAACGTACGACGATCCAGCCGTGCACTGGGCGATGCGGCGTCTGCCAAACCGCGCCCCAGTATATGGAGCACGCGCCGAAAATCAGCACAGAGAGCCCCATGATGCCCCCGAAGAGTGCCTTGATATAGGCCGCGCGCGCTGCAGCTGCGGCGGGTGATTTATCGAGAAACTGGCCAGAAAAGGGGACATCTGGGGTGGGCACGGTGGGCGAAGTGGAATTTGAGTCCTGCATGGTCCCAGACTCGAGGGAAGGTCGTGTTGTCTGTTTTTCGGGCATTTTGTGTGAGTAGTGAAGTGGACGACCTCTGCATTTTCGCGTGTTATATATATCGCGTTGGGCTTGCGTTGGGCTGTTGGCGATTTATCTGTGTGAGTAATCAACGGCAGAACGGCGGAGATCCAAATGATTGCGTCATCACAAATCAAAGACACCTTACACCCAGCATCCCTTTAACTCCGCTCACTCAATGCAATCCGTTCCCGCTAGCTACATCCTTGTACTAGGTACAGTGCTACATGATCCCGCGCGCACTCTAATGGATTTAATAAATAAATAAATGAATTTCCCCCATGATTAATCATCGGGCGAGCCGCTCGGCTGCTTCCAAGTTGACCCCAAATTAATCGTTCATGACGAAGGCCAAGCTTATATCAATAAGCTCTGGTGTTCCACGCCCCGAGGCTGAGAAATACGATGGCTGCCACTCATAGTTGTTGAAATTTCGGCGATGCGTGAACTTTCAACCCGTTCAACAGAATCGAAATCTCGACCGGTCTCTCAAACCGGCGTTCCTAAGCGGGACCATGCCCTGTAATAGACCTACCCATTCTCTTACACTGAGACCAAACTGAGACGAGAAGAACTGAGAAGAATCGGAGTCGGCTATGATAGTCGAGGTCGGTTAATCTTCGCTTTACGTAGACTCGTAACCAGTCCTGAGCCTATAACCAAAATCCGAAAAAATGTTGTTAGTCATTGGGCTGTCATCGGAGTTTAAAATTTCAGCAAGGTTCGTGTTCTTCCACGAACTTGGGATTTAAATAAAATTGAAGTACACAGTAATGATTAGCCGCTAAAAACAATAACATCTGTCTCTTAAATTTTGTATCAATCTATTTTAGTGGGGAGGAAAGAGGTATCGAATTTGGGGCAGAAATGATGGTTCGCTTCTCGGCCGATCGCGGCATCTACCAAATCTTCAAACTCCGCAGACAGCTCACGAGTTGTAAGTATCAGTCTGTACTACTCTGTAGCCATCGAAAGCGCTTGCCACACTTTTTCGGATTTTGGTTACAGACCGGTAACGAGTCTAGAGATCTGTGGGCATGTCTGCCAGAAATTTCACCAAAGCTCAGTACTCCAGTGAAATTTCGTCGCGTCGATTGTGTCTTCTTTTCTGGTTCAACATCGATACAGCTTTTGTCTCTCCAATTTCAGAAATCACCTGTAGAAAACACCGAGCCGACGGCTCAGATGATGGCTCCGTGAACTCGCATGAGCCACAAATGTACTTGCCGATCTCGAGAAAAATACGTAGTATGGAGCAAACTTGCGCAGTTCATAGTACATAATATACGATGTGCTAAGCTTCTGAGAGAGATTAAAAGCTGTAATCGATTTCGTGGCATAACAAAAGCGCTTTAACCCAAATACAGAATCGCAGTGGTGCGCATACTATCCGTGGCCGGGGGCTGAGCGGGATTTGCTCGATTCCCGCCACACACGTTTGATGCGCCATCAAACAAGTATCCCACAGACACTGGCGAAGCAACATTATACCAAACAGCCGACCTTTCCTCTTCCTTGCCATCATGTGCATCCTTGGGATCGAATTGAACGCCAAGACTGCCGACGCTACTTAATCGGTGTTCCAGTTCTCACAGTATCCAGCCGGTTCAAACAACGAATTCATCTAATTTTTGTGACAGTTATCAGCGCAGCCTCGAGTACATGAACTCTGCCGGAAAAGTCGAAAATAGATTTCAGACGCTGAGAAGGGCATGCCAGGTTGTATCAGCCAATCAGGATTTTTGGGGGCTGAAAAGGGTCAAAAATGCATTATAAGGGATGACCAGCCTTATGGACCTGATCAGCCTGACGGAGCTGATCAGGCCATTTTTGCGATTTTTTAAAAAGTATTTTACCCTCTTCTGAGGGTCTTTCTTACTCCAGCTTTTTAAGTCAGCCTGCGTCACAATCGACCACTTTAATACAGGTTTTATTCCGATAACTATGAGTAGATTCTTTTTGAAACGAGAACAAGTTTTTTAATACCGTTGAGAAAGTTGGAAGGACCTCAACAGAGTTATGTGCCGTGTTCGGTCCACCCGCTCTTGCCAAGCTCTTCTGGAATTCAGCTCATTTTCCCTGATTTCTTCATTCTTTCAATGCATTTAAGTGTGGAGAGGTGATTGATGGTCGCATATAACATCAAGGTATCGTTTTCTGCATCCTTTTGTAGGGAGATATCTGACGGAACCTGATCAGGGTCTGACCATACCTGATATTCCGCCTGCGCACGACCTGATCAGTGCTTACAATGAGTGATAAGCTTGTCGGGACTTGATCAGTTAAAATGTATTTTTCCGACAGAAATGCCTTTGGGAGATGTTGGTGATTCCTGAACAAATTCATTCTTGTGGATTGCAATGCATATGGTGAACAGCTGCATAGACCTGGTTGCCTTTTTTTCAAGGAGCCCATGTCGTCGGCCTGCGGGAGATCCCTAGCGGAATACAGACTTCGACTTGTTACACATGGTCAAGCAGTTGTTTTATTCTGGTCTGCGTGAGAACGCAACCACAGGCTACCATAATACCATATCCTTCGAGTCTGGAAAATCCTCGACGGATATTTCGCCCCTTCAGTTGGTTCTTCATCAATGACCTTATATTAATCCTCCTGTACTTAAATCCCTCAATCATTATTAAATCGATAAAAATACACAGCCGTGTGTCATCATATCGGCGTCGGCGTCCACTATCTAGCATTAGATTGGAATATACTTATATTTAAATTAAATGCAAAGTTGAATGAGGGTCTTGTGTTCTTGGATGGTGGTCTCGCCACTATAGGTCATAACATGGCACGATGGTGCCCCGCATGAAAGGTGAACGGGTCAACCTACGCCTCCTCCACCTGCTCCTTCCCGTGCGGCACTTGCTTCACCTGCTTCACCTCCCTCCGGCGCACGAACCACTGGAAGAGCGACATGGTAAGGCAGGAGAGGACGACCCAGCCGATGAGGATGCCGAAGTTCGTGCCCACTTCAAAAAATAAACGTATGTCAGTAAGGAGAATGCAGGCGCAGAAGGTAGAAGGAAGGTAGAAGAAACTCTGAACTCCGACACCACCAACACAAGGGAACTCCGAAAACATCAAAAGCAAACTCCACCAACAACCGAACTCAACCCAAAAATAAAATAAAATAAAATACCCACCATCATTCTTCGTACTAAACACAATCGTCCTCACCGCCCGCGAGATATTGTAGAACGGAAACGCGTAGCCGTAGCGATATATATGCGGGAGCACTTGGATGGGGAAGATCGAGACGGAGATATTTGATACGATCCACAGCAGGAGGAAGAAGGGCACGAAGCGTATGGTGAGGAGCGTGAGCATGGATTCGATTGCGAGACCGCTGCATACGCGAATATATTAATGATTCATGATTAGTTATTATTATTTTGAGGGTGGATAAGAGGGAAAGACGCACGTAGCGAGCATGCCGAGCCAGTTGAGCACCCAGAATATGACGAAGCCTGCGCTGCCGAATCTGTGGAGGTGGTCAGACATGAACGACGATTGGTAATGGGGAGAACCTGTACCTGCGGTCGAACGGCAGCTGAAAGGCGCGACTCAGTAGGGTGTAAACGAGCTGCAGGAGCGGGTTAGCGTAGTGTGGGGAGGGGATGTTGCTGCGTGGATAAGTAATTAAATAGGTACTCACGGAGATGATGAAGTACGCGAGGAAGGAGCTGGAGATGCGGAGGCGGATCAGCGAGCCGAGTGTGAGGCGCTGTTCGAGGCCCGAGGCTTGGCGCGCGCCGGAGGAGATGAGCTGTACATACGAATATTTGGGTTAGGGAAGGGCAAGAGGAACGGCGGCGTGGGACATACGACGATGAAGAACTAGAAACGGACAACGTGAGTAAATAAAGGATTTCAGATACGCCGCCGTAAGAGAGCACTCACAGAAAGAATGAGCAGGTAAATCAATCCGACAAACGTCACGGCGGAAGCGACGGGGATATCGAACGGGCGGGCGTTGTGCGTCGCGTACCCAATTGGTCGCGTCACGATTTGCGGCGCGGTCGCGAGAAGTGTCGCAATGCTGGTGGATGAAGATACATTCTGCGCAAACTGGAGTGCAAATTTCTGGCTAATCCCTTCCAACTGGCCTTCGATCTGAAAAGAGAATATATACGTCAGTTAGGATCACCAGAACCGAGGATGCAGGAACGGACCATGGCCCTCAATAAACGGCTGGAGATCATGTGAAAAGACGCTCATAATGACAGGAACTAGAATGCAAACTCACAACATGTTCTCGTTTCGAGCTTCAACGCCAATAAATGTGATGGCCAGCGAGCCATTATACGAAGCGTCGGCTGCAGAAGCGGCAGCAGCGAGGTTGGCGCTAGCACCCGTATTGACTGCAAGAAATGGTTGACGGGTGTCCCGGAAGCGAGAAAAAATACTCACTGGACACGGCTACGAATGCTTTCTCCTCCACAACGGCGCTTTCGAGCTGGGAAATCCCCCCCGGAAATTGAGCGGCCGGGACCACTTCCCATACAACGCCCACACGGCCAGTCGGTATCCCTCTCAAGGCGCGGGATACGCCCTGACCGATTGACCCGCCATCGAAGTCCTAGAATCCGTTAGGTGTTTCACCAGCGCACAATCAGAGGCAACGTACGACGATCCAGCCGTGCACCGGGTGATGCGGCGTCTGCCAAACCGCGCCCCAGTATATGGAGCACACGCCGAAAATCAACACACAGAGCGCCATGACGCCCCCGAAGAGTGCCTTGATATAGGCCGCGCGCGCTGCAGCTGCGGCGGGTGATTTATCGAGAAACTGGCCAGAAAAGGGGACATCTGGGGTGGGCGCGGTGGGCGAGGTGGAATTTGAGTCCTGCATGGTCCCAGACTCGAGGGAAGGTCGTGTTGTCTGCATTTTGTGTAAGTCGTGAAGTGGAGGACCCCTGCATTTTCGCGTGTTATATATCGCGTTGGGCTGTTGGCCATTTATCCGTGTAGGTAATCATGATCAACGGCAGAACGGCGCGGAGATCCAAATGATTGTGTCATCACAAATCATCAAAGACAAAGCACCCCCCCCTAACTCCGCTCACTCAATTCCGTTCCCGCTAGCTACATCCTTGTCTATCCTTGTACTACGTATAGTGCTACATGGTCCCGCGCGCACTCTAATGGATTTAATCATCGGGCGAACCGTTCGGCTGCTTCCAGGTTTACCCCTAATTCATTGTTCATGACGAAGGCCAAGTTTATATCAATAAGCTCTGGGTTCCACGCCCCGAGGCTGAGAAATACGATGGGTACCGCTCATAATTGTTGAAATTTCGGCGGTACGTGAACTTTCAACCCGTTCAACAGCTCGGCCAGTCTCTCGGGATACAACACATTAACACCCACCCTCAAACCGGCGTTCCTAAACGGGACCATGCCGTGTAATATACCTACCTAACCCCATTCTCATTCACCGACGAGAAGAATCGGAGTCGGAGTCGGAGTCGGCTTTGATAGTCGATCGAGCTTTACGCGATTAACGAGTCGGACTCAGCCGTCGAATCAAAGAAGTTTGATCCAGCCCTATCTGGAAAATTCTGATGCGCCATCAAACAACTATCCCACACTGACACTCATCAGAAGCAACATAATACCAAACAGCCGATCCTCTCCCTCCTTTACCTGCATCATGACCCTGTCTGGGATCCTCGAACTGCCCACCGAAATCCTCGCGCGCATTTTCGAGGATCCAACTTTCCCGACCCACAGCCTATACTACCTCTCTTTGCTGTCTCGGCGGCTGCATTTCGTCACCTTACCAATTTTTTTTGCTCGAAACAACACAGATTACGCGTCAGGCGCGGTCATTATTGCTATGAGCGGGGGTTCCTGGGACATGCTCACCGCCCTCCAATCGGCGCTGTTCATCTCGGCCATGGAGGACATCACCTGCGTGCTGCCGCACCTCAGCTGCACGTCCATCGCGCCGTTTCTCTTCCACCTCGAGCGCGTCAAGAGACTCATTGCGCGCTTCCCATCGGTGAAAAAAATCACACTACACCTCGACAGTGCGGGGAGCAGGTGCCTTTCGGTCGGAAGCGACAAGACACTGCGCGCATGGCGTCCACCTTCGGGGACCTCCTGAACTACATGGTGGACAGGAAATGTGTATCCCTGACTATCCTGCACGGCGGGCATTTCACAAGAACATACGAACTGTCGCAGTCGGCTTCATCGCAGAGCCTCTCTCGCCGTTTAATAGCGCCCATCAAACATATCTTGCGCTCTGAGCTTCCGGATGATAAATCGGAATTCCGACGGGTGCCCCAACAAGGGAGAGAGTGGATTGTGGTTCCGGCCCCCATGCCTTCTACACACCTCACTGCCCTACACATTCAGTCAGTCGTTCTCCTCGTCCCTCCCTGCCTAAATTGGACCCTCGGCGTTCTTCGCCACTGCCCGATAACGACTCTCACAATTTCGAAAGTTAACGAGCTCGATTTTCGAGTTTGGAACGCAGTGCTGCCGCTGATAGCTTCCGCCGCCCAAAACGTCGCCATCCTGGCCCTGACGGATCTCGCCCTACCGCAGAAGGACCTCATCATGTTCTGTATACGATTTCCCCGCATTACGCACCTTGAACTCAGCGCCAGGTTCGCCTACACCACGACTGATGCATATTCTGTCCGCATCCCACGATTCCGCCATCTTATCAGCTTGAAAGCCCCACCCGAGTTCCTCGCACATTGTCTGCAATCCAAAGAGCGCTTCCCCAAGCTCCAGGCGGTTTCTGTCCTGTGTCGCCCTTTCGAGTCCCCCCAGTGGGACACTGACGCGGCGGGTATAGCGCTCAAGCTAGCTTCGCTGATTCTCGGCTTCAAGCGCCGCCTGCTCGCTCCGGTGCTGTCCCTCTCGATGGAGAGAACATTCGCGCCCATATCGGCTGATTTACCTTCTCATCCGAATCTCTCCGACGAGCTTCGCCAACACCTCGATCGCGTCGTTGGGCTGGAATTGTGGACCATGTTCCCATCTCAGTTCGAAGAAACGGGGAAGATTGGGCGCTGGATAAGTGTGTTTCGGCAGGTGGAACGCGTCGCGATTACCATTCATGGCCCGATTGCCGACGAAGCGGCGCGTATAGCCTTGATTGTCCAGGCCATGTCGCCCACGAACTTCATGCAGACTGTGGAGGTTAATGGAAGGATTTATGACCTCGCGGGGACAGTGCCGTGATGGAGTGGCAGTGGACGTTTTTTTCCCTTTACTACTCCGCACAACCATCAACTATCTGATGTAACTTCAGCCCTGGCGTGAAGATGATCCTCTATCCCATTCAGGTGGTTTCGCCGTAACTAGATATTCACGGGATTCAAGACGCTTCTCATCGGTGAGATAGCCACAAATCGACTGCCAGAAAGAGCACAGACTGGCTTCTCAGTATCTGCGATCTCGAGAAAAATGCGTAGTACCAAACCTGCGCAGTTCATATTAATATACGATGCGCCAAGCTTCTGGGAGAGATTAAAAGCCGTAATCGATGTTAACAAAGGCCCTTCAATCCAGCCAGATACAGGATCGCAATGGTTTGCATACTATCCGTGGCCAAAAGCCAGGCGGGGTTTAGTGAGTAAATTTCTGCTCTCTAAGAAACTCAAAAATTTGTCTCCTCGATCTTGGCTGGCGGCCGGGGAGCATTTGGGCCGAATAATAGCCGCTGGCAGTCAACCAAAATGTTTGTGCTGGAGGCAGGAGACACTTTTCCGCGAACTTATTGCCGTTCTTAACTGTAATCACGTATCTCCAAAAGAGAAAAACACCTTCACTAAGACACCGCCACACTTTGATGCGCCATCGAACAAGTATCCCATGGACATCATCGAGTTGACACTCATCAGAAGCAACATAATACCAAACAGCCGACCTTTCCTCTCTTACCACCATGACCTTGGCTGGGATCCTCGACCTGCCCACCGAGATTCTCGCTCGCATTTTCGAGGATCCATCGTTCCCGATCAACAGCCTCTATTATCTGGCTCTGTTGTCTCGACGGCTGCATTTCATCGCCCTACCAATTTATTTTGCTCGAAACGACATAGATTATGCATCGGGATCGGTCTCCATTTCCATGGGCAGCGGTAACTGGGACATACTCTCCGCCCTCCAATCGGCTCTCTTCATCTCGACGATGGAGGACATCACTTGCATCCTGCCGCATCCCAGCTGCACGTCCATCTCGCCCCTTCTCTTCCACCTCGCGCGCGTTAGAAGATTCATCTCGCGCTTCCCTTCTGTGAAGAAAGTCACATTGCAACTTGATTCCCTTGATTACTGGAGAGGCAACTGTCTTTCGGTAGGGAACGACGAGGCTTTGCGGGCATGGACGTCCACTTTAGGGGACCTGCTCAACTGCATCTTGGACAGGGAATGTAATTCCCTGACTATTGCGCATGGCGGTTATTTCACCAGAGGATACGAGCTCTCTCGGGAGGGCTCATTGCAATTGCAGAGTCTCACGTGTCGCGTAGTTGCCTCCATTGGACGTTTCTTATTCTCGAAGATACCGCCGGACCACTGGGAGTTCCGACGGGTCCCCCAACAAGGCAGAAAGTGGATTGTGGTTCCGGCCCCCATGGGTTCTGCGCACCTCACTTCCCTACACATTCAATCGACTATCCTCCTCGTCCCCCCCGGCCTAAATTGGACCCTGAGTGTCCTTCGCAACTGCCCGATAACTACCCTCACGATATCGGAGGTCATTTCGCCAGACCCCGAGGTTTGGAGCACAGTCCTGCCACTGATAAACTCCGCCGCCCCAAATATCACCACGCTAGTAATGTTGGGTGTGACTCACATCACAAAGAAAGACCTCGGCACGTTCTGCACACGGTTTCCCCGCATTACGCATCTCGAACTCAGCGCCAGGTTCGCTTACAGCACGGCTGATGCCTTTTCCGTCCGCATTCCACGACTCCGCCATCTTCTCAGCTTGAAAGCCCCGCCTGAGTTTCTCGATCGGTGTCTGCAATCCAACGGCCGCTTCCCCAAACTTCAATCAGTTTCTATCCTGTGCCATCCCTACCAGTCGCTCGAGTGGCTCGCCGGCGCGGAAGGTATAGCTCGCAACTTGGCTGCGCTCATGCTCCGCTTCGAGCGCCGCCTGCTCTCCCCGGCGCTGTCACTCTCTTTGGAGAGGTCATTCATATCCATAGCGAATGATTTGCATTTCCATCCTTATCTTTCCGACGAGCTTCGCCAGCATCTCGATCGCGTCGTTGGGCTGGAATTGTGGACCATGTTCCCAGTTCATTCCGAAGAAACTGGGAAGATTGGGCGCTGGATAAGTGTGTTTCGGCAGGTGGAACGCGTGGCGATTACCGTAGAATACCCGACTGACGACGAAGCGGCGAGTATAGCCTTGATTGTCCAGGCCATGTCGCCCACGAAATTTATGCAGACTGTGGAGGTCAATGGAAGGATTTATGACCTCGCGGGGGGAGTACCATGATGTAGTCGTTGTGAATGTTTTTCCTTTACTACTTCGCACAAACGTCAACTATCTGATGTAAATTCAGCCCTAGCGTGAAGACGATACTCTATCCCACCCAAGAGGTAGACTCGTTACCAGTCTACCCAAGAGGTTTCGCCGTAACCAGAGATTCACTGGATTCAAGACGCTTCTCATCGGCGAGATAACCACAAATCGACTGCCAGAAAGAGCACAACGGATATTATTCGATAACAACAGAACATGCATGTTGTTCATGTTGTGGACCGATAAATCACCCCTCTCCCCAGAAAGCAAGAAAATAATTGAAGATCCGACGATATTACATGACCGCTTCCTCTACCCCGCAATCGCAGATGGGAGCTGGCGAGAATTAACAATGCGGCACCGCTCGCTCTCCGGTTGGATCTGAATTCCACCCTCAGGACTGGGTTCAACAGTCATAGTACCAAAATTGACGACCAGGACATATATATATATACAACAATTTGGCGCGTCCTCCGTGGCAATTTCGGTATGCTTGGAGGGGTAATTTGACGGTGGGACCGTACAGCTCAAGGATGGCACGGAAACTGGTGAGGAATTGGTAGTCATGGCACAGCGCGCGCACTTGCATTGTGTGTCTGCATCCGCTTCTCTCGTTGATGGAACAGGTGCACAGAGTAATTATGGAGGTTTGGGCGCCCGAAGGTCAGTGACACGCCTGCAGTCTGTCCAAGCGCGAGCTGAAACCCAAACAGGTAAGCTTTGGCTCAAGGAAGGAGGGAAGGATGAAAAGATGCAAGTGTTTCAACTTGTAAAGGCACCGTTTAGAGCACCCGGCGGCTGACTGGGACGAAGTGTGGGGAAGCGAGGCGAGAACGTAGGTGACGAGTGAGGATGGTGCGTAGACTGAGACCGAAGGCGAGAGCGAGGGCGAGGGCGAGAGCGAGGGCGAGAGCGACTTAAGGTGCACTGAAGTGAGGCAAGGTAAAAGTGATTTCTATTGGAAAGACTATAGAGGTTTTATACAGGAGTGAGACGAAATAGGATAAAGTAAATGTGAACCGGTGAAGGCGGCGAAGTAAAGAAAATCAGGGAAGATGGCGAAGTGGTTGAAAATTTAGTGAAGACGGCGAAGTGGCTATAATAAGGGTCGGCGGGTAACTGAAAGGTGATGAGCGAGATGCAATAGCAGAAAAAGGATATAATGAAAGGAAAATACAGCTTTTTGCAGTCAATAAAAAACCAGGGAAAGCGGCGAGGTGAAGAGTTAGGGCGGACGGCGAATTGATATGCCAGGGGCTAGCGAAGTGGCGGCAATAACAGAAAGAAAGGAGATCTAGTTGCGGGAAATTGGGTCTTGAGGCGATGTGAATGTCTATTGATGAGAGCACTGCGCGTTTCGGAGGTACGGGATGAGCGAGATGGTGGTGGAAGTAAACGAGAAAGCGTGCATGTTCGTCGGATCAACCCGTTTGACAGCCTGAGTGATTGATCGGGATTAGCACTTTACACGTTCAGCGCGCTACCATGCGCGTCATCAGTGAGGCGCTCGTTGAGGCGGTTGTGTCTGCGCCTGACGGCAGTGCAAATATTCCCGTAAGATATACATGTTAGAATACCTCAACCGACGACACTCGGTTCAACTATTCAGAACTGCCTCAAGAGCCGGGCACAAAGCTGACTTTCGCTGCGCTTGTACAAGCTTCCATGGATGGCAGACGGGAGATTCGATGATTGAAATCTGAATAAGATTGGAATAATTATGGAACTTGCACTTCTCCCACTCGGAAAACATACAACCAGTGTCAGTTTCCAACCAATGGGCACTCTGTGGACATCAAGCAAAAGGTAAAGTGAGTAACGGATGGACGGTCTATGAGAGGAGGAGGAGCATACCGCAGCCGACCCCACTCGTCAGGACCATCTCAAGGGCGGGGACCCTACAGATGTCCTTCAGTATAAATTAGACGCGGAGATTATGAAGTTGCGGGCGGCCGAAGTTCAGGGAGACACTCATTGAATTGACGAGGCGCGTTCGTATGGCATCGCGTTTGTGCGAAAGATGCCCGTGCTGGCAGACGGGAGATCAGATGTGAATACGAACCGGTATGCAGCTTACGTTTTCACCCCCTTGGCGGGAGTAAAACATGCACCAAATCTAGGTTCGGATCAACCCTCTCTCCGGACCGATCAACCGGTTTCCCTCGGAGAGAGGCTTGGGACAAACTGAATCAAATAGTGAGGATCTTTAACGTCCCCTCACACCTTTTCGGGGCGATGGATGTAAAACTTTGAGAGACAAAGGTCTTCATAATAAGGTTGAAATTGATGTCTAGTATAGCTCTTAATTTTATAGTCAACTCACGTCGGTCCCTACAATTAATTGTCGACGACTGATGGCGCTGATGTGCCCACCATTTTGAGCACAAAGTCGTTCCAGAGCCGCAGTTTTGTGGACTCTATCGTTTCTAACTAATAATTAATGTGTTTCTGTCTCTTCATGGGGCTGCGGTGTCGCCATGAGCGGAGAGGAAAAAGTCAGGATTTTTTGCCGATCATTCCTAAAGGGGAAACATGATCGACAGATGTGGCGGGATAGATTCTGTCTTCAGTACAGAACCAATGGCAGCTCCGGAGAGCTCAGGCGCTGGGAGGACATTTATGAATAGTAATAAGAGCATATTGCCTACTTACTTTTTTTATTTGAGCCCAGATACGACCACAATAGGATGCTAAAGTGCGGTCCACAATTTTCCAAAGCCCTCACTTTTGCGCCATTTCCCATATTGTGTAGGGCAGTTATAACAATTCTAAGCTGGCCAATATCTAAGTTGATTGAAAATGAAAAGGTCCTACCAGTTCCCGCAAAAGATCTACGCGTTTTCTGTGTCTGTAGAACGCGACGAAGATCCTGCCCGTTTTCGTCATCTTGGCACAAGCCTCTTCCGTTGTTTGACCCTAAACTCTGCTCGCATCAACAAACAATCGATCGGAGAGGCTTGATCCGAACCTACACCAAATCAAGGAATTGTATGGACACTCAGCAAATAGGCACAGATATGACCGCTAGTCGAGAAAGTGAACGTCAAGCGGGCGTCGGAAATCTGTTAGATAGTCTCCTCTCACTCTCCTATAGTAGTACCTCAACAGTTGTGGAAACAATTGAGTGACATACGTCTATCAAAAAATAGACGCGGAGGGCCGAGCCCAACAAAGGGATTACACGGTCTTACGCTTGTGGGAAGAGCGAACCAGAACTGTAGAGTCCACATAGGCTCGACATCGCGTCCCGAGCTCAAAGTTGAGGCTGCAGTTGGGAGCATTCGGGCCATGATCAGAGGGGGCACGTTCAGGCAGTGTGTATTCGTTCTAGCAGACGCGTGGATTGGGTAGGTAGCGGGTATCTACATGGTCCTGTGGATTAAAAAAATAAAGTAGTAAATCGTCGCTAGCAGTTAAATACCGCACTCCGTCCTCACGCCCGGGTCCCCTTATTGTTATGAACTTTTTTACCCCCTCTCTTCGTCTTCTTTTTGCCCGTCTTGGGCTTGGTCGTCGGCGTAGGAATGGTGCTGGCCATGGTGGTGGGCGCCGCCCCTCGAATTCGAGTCCGTCCATCCTTCAGAATCTCCGTAATGATTGGGCTCGCTGCCGGTCGGAATTTATGCTCTTTCGAATATCTGTCCGCAGAGGGTGTCAGCGGAAAGGCATTTTGCAGTGGGTAGGATAGAGGATAAGGGAATATGTTCTCCACATCGCCATGAAGTAGGAATAATTGTAGCACCAAGTTAAGGTACCCACCTGTTGGCGTAGATGACCTTCGACCTCGACCCCTTGCGACTCGCCTGGATTTGGAAGAAGAGCCAGAAGAGGAAGAAGGTGAGAAAAATGACCCCCGCGCGCTTCCATAGTGCAGGCGTAGGCTGGATGAATCGTGGGTCTACAGTGGGCGGAAAGTCTGGCTCCAGCTGTTCCCTTGGTGACGCGCGAGGGAGGGGCTCCGAGTCGGATTCGTCCCCCGAGTCGGGTTCCGCCGGTGAGGCTAGTAGACGGTCGTCCTCGTCTGCGTCTGGGATGAGCGTGTACTTGGCCGTAGATTTGGCCATGGTGGTAGGGAGCAGTGAGCGGAGTCTGAATTTGCACAGCATTGCGCAGTCAAACAGAACCAAGCAATATGCCGACATCGGCATACGTCAACCTGCCGAACAGGAAGTATATATTTTGCGACCTTCCGGCCGTCTAGTGCACTCGAGTCCGTTCGCAGAAATACTGTTTTACGAAGTCTGAAAGAGCCCATGCTGTAATTATTATTCGGGGCCATCTGACTCGCCATCGTTTGCCACTTGCACGTAAATTGTAATTAGAAGAGCCAGACTTTCGTCGACGTCACTAAATCAACGACCGCGAGGCCTCAATTATCCACTCATTTTTCTTTTCAAGACCGTTGCCAGGGATACGAGTTAACTAGCTGAACTTTTAGAAGAAAGAGGTGCCGGCGATTGCCGGTGCTTTATTTGGTTAATGCCCCCAAAACCAACAATGTCTCTTGCTCACCTTGACAATCTCGGAACAGGTCTGGATGTCACCGGCCAGAACTCAAGCTCTCTTGTTTAAGAACATGTTTACCTGCGGAAATTCTCTGAACCATGACAGTTCGACGCTTTGACTCTCAGTGGTCATCGCGTTCCTGTCTGGAGGGCAAATCAAGCTAAGAACCACATCTGAAGACCGGAGAAGGACACAGAGAGCAAGATGTTCGACGCCTTACATTTTTATAAAAATTCTCCACTCTGCGCTCAAGGAACTGAACTACGAGCTGTTCTAAACCCGTCGACTCTGCCGCGCCGCCCGACGTGACCGACACTATTAGTGAGAATGTACTAAAAAATCATCTTCTGGTCCGCATGGTATCCGAATATGCCGGTTCTTCTGACAAATTACCCCGATACTTACTCCTTGCCTTATGACCTCCATGTCTCGAGTCCACATAGAGTCGGTTGTGTTCACAATTCCCAGCACGTCCGAAAAGCCGTCTCTGAAACTCACGGCCATGTGCTATACACCAGCACGAAGCGACACCGCTGGACTAACGCTCTTGTGCGCACACGGCGCTGGAACCCGTGAGCGTCGCTTCATATTTTATTGGATGTCAGTAAACGGATTGCGTTGACAAGACAAGGAACAATGGGAACCCACTCTGGATCGGATATTCTCGAAGATACAGAGTCCGGACTCCCATATGCAGGTGCGCGAGGCCTGGTCCGTGGACTGGCAGAGTCACGGAATGGGTGCTATCGTGAATGAGGCGGAGCTAAAGAATCGGCCTGGGGTCTGTTAGTGGTGCTTTTCTCTCTCTCAATTCAGCGGCGCTGGAGAGGCTTCTAGCTGTGGTCGAATGGGCTGACGCCATCGCGGCTTTTGTCAGGTCCCCACACCTCCGTGGTCACCGTATCGTTGCAATCGGGCATTCCGCCGGATCCTCCGCCGTGTGGGTCCTTTAAATCACTTAATATCAAGGGCATTCTGACGCCCACAAATCAATACAGAGTCCTCTCCACGCAAAATCTGGGCCCACTGTTTGTGGGGATGATACTCGTGGAGCCCGTCATGTGCAGCAGGGACTTTTATCGCGATAACGGGGAAGAACGCCGAAGTGCTTTAGACACCGCGATCATGATTGTGAATGCTCGACGGACGACATGGCCGAGCAGGGAGGACGCCTTTTCATATATGCGCAAGAATTTTATCTGGAAGGGGTGGGATCAAAGAGTCCTCCGCACCTACACTGTGGGAATATCCGCTCTTTCTCTTCTTTGTGTCATTCACGGAGCGTTTAGGAACACGGGATGAAGAAAGGACCCGGTAAAGACGAGGTTATACTGGCGACATCTAACAAACAGGAAATCAGCGCCTACGTCGACGTTTCACCACACCTAGATGCAGTGGACCAGTGTCGCCGAATGGTGTCCTTTGTTCCCGTTCATTGTATTTATGGCGAGCGCAACGATCTCGTGTGGGTAGAGGTGATATTCTGATTTATCTACTTCGGCTAATATTTCATTTGATAATAGACCCGTCGAATCCCAAGAATCCATTTTCGGCCCTTCGCAAGATATTCGTCCGTCATCGGTTCAGCGTGTTCGCCGCGCAGGACATATGGTATTGGTACTTGATTCCTGTGCGGCCGGGCTGAATTCAATGTTACCACAGGTTCTCCAGGAAAATCCTGATGGACTTGCGGACGCGATATCTGTTATCCTGGCCCAACTTGGATCGCCGACCTAGAAGATTCTGAACTTCGGATACGTCACTTCAATGAATTAGTATCTTGTTACTTTTTCTGGTTAAGAAAGCAACGCGTACGGTTCAACCTTCTTGCTCTGCGAGGGCAAGTCTGGTGGCAGCACCCGTGGTCGGAATACCAACCAATTGACGAGCTATTTTTGGTCACAAATTCTCTGCGCAGGAAATTCTGCTGTTCCTTTTCGTCCGCACCCATTCATCGAGAATCGTGGTCCAGCAGCAGAAAAAAAAATCAAGGCCAAAATTTCTGAATCGGCCGGGTGATCCGACTCGCAATATCGGATCGATCATCGATGGGTATGCTGTGTCCCGCTTTGTTTTCCGGAACCAAGATAAGACAAAGCGCTTAGCGTTTTGACCTCCTCATTGGCTTACTTTGTTTGTTCTTCTCGTCTCAGCACCCCCGAGTTTGCTGAACGCGTACGTCGGCCCACCCATATTTTTTTTAGCGATTTCATGCCACTTCAAATCGAGCCCACCAGTTTAGGGATGCAGCCAGGCTAAATACGACAATGGCCACCCATTTACAGATGGTGGCATATCCATCATAGTTCTGCTTGCATGTTGACAATGCAGTTGCCACTAAATGTCATTCCGCTTCAAGCCATTGAATCATTGTCCCGGCGCTTTGACGCTGGGCCGAAAGTACTTAAGAAGCGAGTGGGCGCGTCCTCAGATCCATCCGCCTTTCATTTCATCCTCCTCAACTTCGCCTGTACCCAAACTGCATCATGTTCAACAATGTAGGTCACGGTCCTCACATCCAACCTCCACGGGCTAACCGTCTGCATACACATCAGCGTAACAATTCCAGGCCATCGTTGCGGAATGCGTGGAATTCAGTCCCCAATGGTGTAAAGGGATTCGCCGGGCATGAGTTCCTGAACGACGCCTCCTGCAGCACGGAATCGCCGGCCAAGGACCCATATCCTTCTTGTCTGAATCCTAGCGCACCCGACTTTCAGCTCTACAGGCCTTCCTCTGGGTCCTCAATCGGTTCCTCCCGTTTTGGGACTCCTTGTCCACCCTCCCCCAGATGTATTCCTGAGATTCTTGACGGACAATCGGAGCAGTTATTCAGACACTACTGCAACATTCTATACAAAGATCCGAGCAGCGCATCGTCC
Organism: Mycena rebaudengoi; assembly: GCA_029282285.1. Lineage (NCBI taxonomy): Eukaryota > Fungi > Basidiomycota > Agaricomycetes > Agaricales > Mycenaceae > Mycena > Mycena rebaudengoi. The sequence goes on along the minus strand of JARJCX010000002.1, from coordinate 2,706,151 downwards.
TGCGTACACTCCATCCTGGACGCCGGGTGCCAAGACGCAGTCTCAGGACCCATCATGGCCCGCCTTGCACACCGCCTGATCGCGAAGCGCACCGATGATCTGCGGGATCGGATTCGCTCAGAGGCAATCGGAATGTTCTCTACGTATTGGTGCCCCGTACGATTCCGTCCTTCCTCGCGCACTCATGTTCTGATTTCCCCGCCGCTCTAGACCGGCCCTTGGCTGCATGAACCCCGCGTGGCGGGAGCTTATCTGATGTCGCGCGGGGTAAATATTGCCGCGCTCATAGGCTCCTTGTTTTGCGTGGGGATACTCAGCGGGAAAGACGCCCATAGATGCATGGATACTCTCGTCGGAACAGGACCACATTTCACGAAACTCCTCGCGGCACACGCCATGTTTGTGAATTCCGGCGACCGGATTTGCTCGGGCAAAGATGGCATTCGCACCGGCCGGTTGAGAACCCGCCTCGGCCAGCGCAACCCCCAGACTGGCTATTTGCTGTGGGGACCGAACGAGGAGAGCCACGTTCTAGTCCTGGTTCGTCTTCCGCTTAACGGATTTTCTATGTATACTTAGACGCACTTTACAGGACTTCTTCGAGAATATTGACGGGTGGTTGGCAACCCAGACCATGAAATGCGTTCGGGGGGAGCCATCCGCAAGATTCTATACGAGTAAATATCCACAAAGCACTCCAGCCGCAAGTGTGGGGACCAGCCGGTCGTATTCTACTGCCCTCATGACACCAAGGACTTAGTTGATATTCTGAAATTATCATGCTGAAGTTCACGGTTTATGTTGCCATCATATTCATATTCAAGTGTCATTAGTATCGGCATGATTTCAAAATTGGGTATATTCACTCGCATCATTTAGGACGGCTACGAGTAATTTCCCTCCATTGTGGAGACGAGAAAGACCGGCGAATTTACGGACTTGTCGATCATGCCCGCCGCGACCTCGCCTAATGGGCCGAGGTCCAGCTCAAGAACCCGCAGCATTGGGAATTAGTCTCCACTGAGCAGGGTGTTGAAAGCCTCCCTGGACTCCGGATGGTCAACATAGGAGGCGATACTTATGTTGGAGATATGAATGTAAAAATCATAAACAGCAGAGAATCGGAAGGACGTATCGAGCTGAGGGAGTGTGAGATCCGGGAGATAAGCGCTGTATAGCACGCATGACAGATTCCATGCTAAAACCGGAAAGGGTTCTTAAATTTCCGAGGTTGAGCTCCCACTAGGTTCGGATCATGCCCTCATCTTATCACACAGCGCAATCACAACTCCCCATGCACTGAACATCTTCGCTCCAAAAACTGCACTACCCCGGCTGAGCTTGCGGCTCTCGCAAAACTCTATGTCACTCCAGGCATTTTCCTTGCCGAGATTTTACAAGTCTTAGTCAGTCCGGGCTTGAGCATGCTCAACCGCCTCGGATTTTTCGATCCCGGCCGCACTCTTCTCCAAATTTTTGTCGAGGTCGCAGTGGTGGTAGTTATAATCTCCCTCCTCCTCACTCCGCTGCAGGTGATGAGCGTGCGACTCACCCTCCAGCGTCTTGGCAAAGACGCCCCCCAGCCGCCCACTGGCGATCCACCAGACGCCCGTACAATTCCCGTTGCTGCTGGTCCTGGCGCCTCTCCTACGCATACACTCACGGAACAGGTCATGGAGTTCCGCAGTCAGCAACACGCACCATACAGGTCCCTGCGCGATTGCGGGAGACAAATCATCCGCGAGGAGGGGTGGTGCGTCTTATTCCGCGCGTGGTGGGCTACTTTCCTTGCGGTGCAAATAGCGACCAGAATTTGGACACTCAAATGTGCACTACGCTGGGGAAGAGACATTAAATGTATGTACCAATAAATGACGGGGAGTTCGACCAAGGAATATTTACTTGCCAATTTATTATCTGTTTTTCAAAGCGACCAGAAACCAGAAATCACTTTCAAAACAAAAACAGATCTTGGCACTACCGGTCTAAATTATTGCTCCCTTTGGCGGGTTTGCCGAAAATTCACCAACACGGCCTCCGCCCGTGCGACGATCAAGCAGGGAATTGCATTTCTCCGTCACCCGTTTATAATTAAGCCCATCCACTTATAAAGCGCAAGAACTCGGATGATTGCCGTACTAGGTCTCCCTTGACAGACGCTTCACAAGTTCATTACTGGTATTTCTAACTCGTACCTCGTTTACTGATTCAGTGCGGAACATTCCTGCTAATTTCACTATCAAAATCCACCCTGCTGAGTTCCAACTCGATTGCGCTTGACCCTCAGCGCTAACGCTCTAAGCAGGTAATGTGCAAACTCCGACGCCGACTCCGCTTCTGATTCGCCTGCGACGGAATATTCCTGCCAAGAGGTGGACACACGAAAGAACACCGCTATCAAGCTCTTTCAGTTAGGTAGCCTTCTGAATAGCTTGCATCCATGAAAAAAACTTTTTTATAAAGCGTGGTTATTGGGGGTGGGCACTTTATTGCTGTTTGGTCTAGATCTCAGCAACGGATGATTCGATAAATGTGGTAAAAATACGTGCAGATAGCGAAGACCTATTTATACCCGGCTCGGCCGACTCGGATGAGGGTGTACTCCACTCGGGTTTTGAGTAGGCGCCTTCTTCGTGAGATACTAGGCTTCTTGCGTTGGCGTCCTAAAAAGGGAAGTTGGTCTAACAAACTTTTTTTATTGAGAAAATTACATAGGTAGATAGGGAATATGCGAAAATTGGGGCGTGTCATCTATAGTACTTTTTGGATCTGAGCGCAATTGAGAGAGAAAAGCGCTTTTACGGGCCATCGGACCGGCTCGGCTAACTTGGTCGATATATGCCGGAATTTGCCGGTGCCTGCCTCTTGATTCCTGCATCGCCTCATACATCGCCTCATCGTGTTGATCAATTGACCTTTGGCAATTTCCATCTATTTCCGTCCAACTCTTGAGCCTTCGGCTAGCCGCTGAATTCCGTATACTGGAGAACATTCTAAGCCTGTCTATGGTTTCCTGCCATTTCATTGTACCAGCATCAACGAGCCTTCGTTCCCTGTCTGGTGCCTGCTGCCTACCTGGGGACCTTAATGTCTACGTGTCTCTGGTTTTGGTGGAGTCTTCTCTACACGATATCCGATGAAGGCGGTGTCACCAAACAGAATGTACTTCCAACAAGGGGCCCGTCTTGCAGTTAACGTATGTCGATTTGATTCCTACTTAGTCAGTATCGCCTGGCACTGAAAACTCAGTTCTGCTTCCGATGCACCACAGATACGCGGATCCTATGCATTCCTGTGCTCAACCGCTCTTGAAGCGGTAATTACTCCCGATTCTATATTCTTGGACGGTTTTTCCGTGGCTCCTTAAGGGTTGGGGCGGCCCAGAGACGACATGAGCCCAGGATCATGAAACATACCATCCCTGCCATTTTACGGATGCCCCTCCGGATAGAAGCCTTGGGTTTGAGTATAAATGAGAAGAGAGTTTAGATGTCCCACCTTTCAGCGCAGCGTCCAACGATGTCATCCGATTCTACAGTTTCGACTCTATCCGATGCAGACGTAGAATTGCTTGCACTCATCGGGCGTGCCATTACCCAGGACGCTGTTGGCCTTATCTGGGAAACCGTCTTCTTAAGTAGGTGCCCCTCTGGACTTTTCCGCTAGCATCTCATGTTACGGGCAGGTGCATACGGCGTCTTCTTCTGGATTGCCGTCTACTCAATCTTGTTCGTTTATTCATCCTGAATATACCCTTTCTGAATCCTGTGTAGCCGAAAGGGACTCAAGACGCGTGCCTCATTCATGATGCTTGCTGTCGTTATTTACCTCTACGCGTCATCCCTCACTCTCTGGGGCCTCAACGTTACTTGGTGGTTCAAACGTGCACGCGGATTGTTAATGGGCCCCAGCGCATCTCTCGTAGAAAGATCAAATGCAGATGCTAGCGACCTCCTGTTGCTCGGCACCCCAATGGAGTCGCTCTTCATGTTTAATGTTAGTGCCTCAAAGTATTTCTTTGTTTGAGCTCTAATGCATTATTAGATGATCGTTGGAGACAGTGTCGTCATCTGGCGCGTCTGGGTTCTTTATCCAAAGAAACGTTGGGTGGTCGCGATTCCCTGTCTCGTGTTGCTGATGTCGTTCAGTCAGTTCATTATTACTTCATCATCCATCGCCATATTTATGATGTTTCCTAGTCTTTACGATTATCGACATTACCTGCCTCACGGGTGCTGGGTGGTCTGATCGCAGTGCCGTTGCAGCCGGTGGGGAGCTCTGCTCACGGTCTGAGCTCCTCGCCTGGGCTTTCTCACTGGTGACAAATGCAAGCTGCACGGTCTTGATCGGCATAAAAGCATGGTAGCTTTGCACTTCCTCTATGCTCAATGCATCGGCTAATTGGCTGCCAGGCATCACCGAAAAAAAATGCGCGCTCTTAGCGGCCAACGCACAACCACTGAGCGAATGTTATCTCTTCTCGTCGAATCTGGGTTTATTTATTGCTTATTTTGGGTATACATTCACTTTTACCGTCTTGCAGCAGCTGAACTTCGATGTCGTAGCTCACCCAGCTCGTTCTTTTCTTCGACATCCCCCGTAGCTCTCCGCTCATTTATGTATACTTCTTATTTTCCGGGATGGGCGACCAAATATCGGGGATGTACCCGACGCTCATTATAGTTATCGTGAATCTCCACCGGACGGTCTGGGAGCCGCCCTCTACCGCCGGAGGCACGACTAGCACTATTCGTCTGTCTACAGGGCGACCAACCATAAGCACTGGCACAACCCAAGGCGATTTTGACAGCGGTTTTGAACTTGAGCTGGGGAAGTCTAGGAATGCTGTGTAGTAGAATCCATGTATGTATTTGCATAATCAACAATTGTAGACGATAGGACAATATTATCGACATGTTCCTGCGAAATTGATTTGCAAACCGCCAGAGAAAAGATCGTTTCTTACAGCTGGTTAGCTTCGGAGATAGAACCTGAAGCCGATGAGAATCAGGGCAACCTTGACTAAATTACCCCAAAGCCGGAAACCACATAAATTTAGCTATATACTTATGGTACTGAATAGCGATGTTGCCCCATCGGTGTAGACGCTCATAGAGTTATAGAAATGGATCATCATTGTATTAGAGAAGATATCTAGACAAGTATATCCGTGGAGAGCATCACAAATAACAGGATGGCATGACGGCAAAGCGATATGCCACAAGAGGGAAAAACAGCAGATAAGTATAGCTGAAGTAAAAAAATCGCGATCCCGTAATCCAAGCTCGGTCTCAGGCGGCGATCCAGTCTCTCGGCTATAACCCGACAAAATGGCTCACCCATCCCATAGAGTAGGGATAGCCGAGCAAGACTGATACGCCTGCCCTCGCGCTCGGCGAAATGGGGCAATGGCTCTTGAGCACGGTCGCAGAAGAATATACATCTCGGCAAGAAGATAAAGCCAGAAGACCTTTTTGAAAGCAGAGAGTCGAAACAAGAATCGAGAAAAGTAAAAGAATACGAGGACGCTCATCGAACAGGGTCATTTGAGAACACAAGCTCAGGAGCGCCATGGTCATGTACGATGACAGCGCAGAGGATTGCCCTGCACAGGAAGCGACTTCAGACTTTTTTGACAGAGGAGATGCAGTGGAGAAATACCTTGTGTCCCCTGCTCCTTCTGCACAAACTCGAATGAAGGAGGCATGTTCCCGCTCCCGTACGCCTCCTCGTCTCTCGTCGCCACCAGGCATATCTGTCGCTTGAGGGGCTCGGCCATCTACGGTCCGCCAACCACCCGCCCATCGCCAACCCCGCGGTTGTCACTTAAAGACAGATAAATGCACAAAGCCATGGGCGTCGATACTCCATCAGTCCTGCGGTAATCCATGGCAAGGCCACACCCCACGATCTCCCTTTCATACCGCACCACTCCCGCCTCTGCCCTCATCGCTGCACCACGCACATGCGGACGGTGATGCGCCAGAAAGATCGCCGGTCGGCAGCGCCGCAGACGACAGACGTCTTACTGCCGTTGAAGATCAAGAGCGGCGTGGGGCCTGTGCCCTCGGTCGTGGCACGGAGCAATACCCGCAGATCTGCACAGGCTCGGCTCGGTATCGGCGAAGGGGCTGAGGGAGACGATTCTGTGGCGTAGGGGGTGCATGCCATTGCCCGGGTCGGCCTTCAGGCAGCGTGAAAGTGCCTGTGTTCGCGCGCTGGGGTTATGCGCGTAGCGGGAGCAACAGGCGTGACCCACGACCAAGCGAACGGCAGCACCGACGTTGGTGTGTTTGAAGCAGAGCAAAGCTCCTACCCTCAGGACCAATCTAGGGCTCCGCTAGTGCGTACTCGTGTCCCAGCGTCGAGAAGGGGTAGGTGGAGCCAGCTCCTATTGCTCAGGCAGGGGGGGGGGGACGAAGAGACGAAGAGCGTCAACGTGAAAGGGATTCACGTCGGCATCCCTGGCGCACCGCGCGTAATCGCAGGGGCCAAATCACCGATTGCCACCACGCGCACACATATAAGTTTGAAGAGAGAGAGTCGAAACAAGACTCTAGAAAGCGGAGGGATGACGAAGATCGCTAAATCGGGCCGCTTGAGGCACCTGCTCATGAGCGCCATGGGGTTGTCCGACGTCGCCTCCAGGATCTTCAGGACCTCCTGTGTCGCCCTCTGCAGCTGCTCCTCCGATGACGTCCACAGCGGAGGCCGGAGTGCAGGGTTGTGGATCGCTTGAAAAGGGAGACATGTCAGGCCTACTTGTAGGGAGAGAGGAAGGGTAGAAGTACCGTTAATCCTTGGGTACAGACTTGAAGGAAGCGGCGGGCTCCCAGTACCATCCCCATCCCCACCTCTCTCCAACAACGCGCTGTGCCGCCGCCACCTCCTCAGCAGAACAAACCGTTCCCCTCCGTCGCTCGAATTGAAGGTTCGGCTGCCCATGCGGCCTCGAATGTGCCAGCCCCACCCGACCCCCAAACCCGACACCCTGAAGAGCGTGAGGCCGCAGCGGATGCAACGCCAAACCGCGTAGCAGCAACGTAGCCAGCATCACGGCGCACCCATTCGAGGGAGAGAATCAGGCTCCGATCCGGTCCCCGAGCCAGCGCGGGTCTCCTAGCCCTCAGACAGATGGCGGGCGTCAGAGGGAATGTGGCTCGGCCACGTACGTCTCAGAACCGTCCGCATTCGCGGCTGCATCGTAAGTGCACAAAATCGCCGCGCGCCGCCGGACGACCAGACGACCGACGGGCTGCCACCGGCGGCACCAACGCACGCAGCGTTGGGAGTAGGCCCTATTCGAGAGAGGGAGCCCGCACCCTTGGCCGCAGGACCAGGCAATGCATACCGCTCCGGTGTCCATGCGCAGGCGCTCAATGTCGAGAAGGGGTGGGTGGAGCTGCCCCTTGCAGCTCCTGTCGCTCAGACGGGGGTCGCGGGAGTCGGAGAGGGTGAGGGTCGGCTGCATCCATATGACCGCACAGAATCGCCGCGCAGCGGCGGACGAGATTCGACACGCTCCACGCGCACGGCGCCGGGAGCAGGTCCGTTCACGGGAGGGAATCGGGGGCGATGCGCGGCCCGCACCCTTGGCGTCAAGAGCAAGCACCACGCGGCGATCTGGTGTCCACGCGCAGGCGCTCAATGTCAAAAGGGACGGAATCGAGGGTGGCGAGCGGCATGCACGTTTGGGTTGGTACATGTGCGCTACTGGGTGTCGAGAAGAGGAGGGCTCAGGGTAGGGCCAAGGTAGGGCCGCTTCTGCGGCTCATATCCCCCAGGCAAAGGTCGCGGGCGTCGGCTAGTGGGCTGTGTTGCATCCAGCCGTAATGAGAAAGTATGAATCACCGCCCGCGCCCCCGCGCCAAGTCGACCCGAGCGGGCATTGCGCACGTCCCGTTCGGAGTGGGGCGGGAGAATCTGAAGCGATGTGAGCTTCGCAACAGTCGCCAATCTCAGTGATGCGAGTTGGAGTCGTAAACCGTAAATAGGATCTGGGCCGGCCGCGTAGCCTCTGCGCGTTCGCGTCTACGATATGCACGCAATCGCAAGAATGACGATGCACGTTTGCCGAACGACCCGCCGCCGCTTGCCGCACGCTCGGCGCGAGTTGGCACCGGATAGTATGTGCCACCGAGGAAGAGTCTCCATTCCGCAGTTCCTATCGGGGACGAGAGCGTCGGCAGCGTCGCATGAGTGGGAGGGTTCGCCTCTGCGACGCGCTCACCGCGCAACATCGCAAGACTAAGAAACGTGCGCAAACGTGATAGGTATGGGATGGCGATGCTGCAAAGGAGGCGCTCCACCGAAATTCCTGGTACCGACTCAGGTACCAGGTCTCCAAATCAGAATTAAAACTTGTCTATTGCATGCGCCTTTTTACCGGATCAGCGGGCCGGTCGTTGAGCTACGATCATCGGACCTAAAGGCCTGAAGTCCGAAAAAAGTCCGAACCTCCTGCAGATTCTGATTTCAACAGATTTACTCAGAAAAAAACATAAAGCGGCCGCTTTCAACCTTCTACTAAATGTCTAGATACAATAAAATTCCTAGAGGACCATCCAATGGCTGTAAATATTTCGGAAAGAGCCACCAACTTTAACGGACTCACAACTATTGCTCACTAACTCTGACCTTGGGGAATACCCGGAGGGCCATCATATAGCAACTGCTGACTACAAATTAATTGTTAACTGGTCCAGCCATCTAATAAGGTGTACTGGGAGGTACCAGGGGATGCCCGGAGGGCCTTAGTATAACCACTCTCGCTAGTAGTAGTACAGTCCGCGAGTCATTGTAACAGTTTTTACGGGCACGTGATTTGGGCCACCAACAACAAACGCCATGTGAGTATCCCGGCTCACCTCATGTCTTTTGCTTGCTTCAGTGGTCTAACACGCCATTGTGGTACAATAGTTTTGATGGGCTGCTATTGAGATCGATTCCGTCAAGATACATTTTTTTGGCATTTTTTGTTTAGATTTTCTCCGTGGCCGGGGACACATTTATACCTTTCAGAGGCCTCCTATAGCATCTCCAAACAACTTCTCCTGCTGAACAGCTCTCTCCTAGCATCCTATCCACCATTTGGGCTAAAATACGGCCTAAATCCACCGAGCCAATGTATCACCCTTGAGACACTCCAAGGTTTTTTCTATATTATTTGATATCATCTTGGTCCTCGCGACTGAATCAAGTTACTGAACAAAACCCGCTTGCAAGGAAAGTAATAGCTGCGAAGCCAGAACGGTAGGGATAGGCGGTTTTGGCGATAGGCTTGCGGAATTTGCACAGGCCGATTGACATGACACATCTGTATTATAATAGCTGATCCGACGGCAATGCCGGCTCAAGTGGTTCAGGATTTCTTCCTGGCGTAAGTTGGGTGTATTAAGATCCAAGCGTAAGCGAACACTCCTACATGAAAACAACAATAACTAACTAGTTCGGCTAAAAGACTTGTAGTATATTATTTTTTCATCAAGGAAATCTGTCGGCTCCTAGCACCTGGAGTCAATAGTGGCCAACTTGACATCCACCTGTGCCACATCCTTGTCCTGGGAAGAGATTTCAAACAACGGCCTCGCTGCCTTCCATAGTTCATTTGATTTCACAAGTTCCCCTCTCTGTTCCAAGATGTCCGCAATTCGAACCATGCAATCTGCCCTCCAGCGATGGACATCCATGAAAGTAAATCCATCCAGTGCAACAGTGAACACACTGATGGCCGTTTCACTATCGCCTTGAGCAGCAAAAATCTGACCGAGGCAGCGAAATACTTTCATTGTTGCCAGTTTGTCTGTGGATTTCAATGCTAGTGCAAGAAATATTGTTGCATATCTGAGTGTGGTTTGGATGTCATTCATCCCGGCAGAATAATCTGCAAGCCGTTCGAGGCAAAGCAGAGCCAGTACCGTCCTATTCTTTTGAGAAGCTGCACAACATTTAGAAAATGTGGCATTGGCATTGGCATAATCATCATCTTGAAGATGAAGGTCTGCCAGAACTATGTCCATTAGCAAGGCCATTTCCACTTGATAATATCCATGTAGTGCCTTTGACTGAATCCTGCAATTTTCCACGTTTTTTCGAACCACATTGGAGTCTACTCCGGTGGCAGCATCAATGAGAGCGATATTCAGGTTTGCCAAAATTGCCTTGTATGATGTCGGCTGGAATGTGGATGCAATGGAGATCTGGATTTCGCGAGACTGAAGATACTGTGTCTTCAGAAGATGTATCTCGGCTTCCTGATTTCTTAGATTCACATCCAATTGGCATCCCGCTAGACCAACGGAATTCAAAAGGTCCCGGGCATTCCGATAGAGAGTTTCAGCATGCAGATAGTCTGCAAATACAATCTGGCATAGGACTTGCAGCCATATAGATCGTGCCTGTGCATATATATCACCTATATTCTCTGCATATTCCTGTGCAAGCTTGGCATGTTTCAGGGCATCCAGAGTATTGCCTGTAATAAGCATGATGTTGGATATGGCACATAGTGCCTGTTGGCCAACAATGTTTGGGCTTCCAGTACCATCTGATAACTCTAGTGCCCTTCGATGAGACTGTATGGCCCCACAAAGGTTTGAGTGATGTCTATAATAGACGCCCAGAGCACAGCACCATTGGGCTAGACAAAGAAATTAGTTTCAAAGCATGTAAGAAGAATTATATCATACCAAGCTCCAGGGGGTGCTTAGATTGGAAATATTGTTCTCCACGCTGGATCTGTGCTTCAGCATCCGCGACGCGTGAATATGGAGCACTTTCAAACAACTGGATCAGATAGTCCCCAAAAATTGGCTGATCGGCCCAATGAACAATTTCTTCCGAGAGATTGGCCAGCAAAGGAGAACAGGCATCGTATATTCTCCGATAGAATTTGTTTAGAAACAGAATGCTGTAAAAGTTCTGAATGGCATCAGAGCACTCTGTTTTTAGTGCATTGAAGAGGAGACTATGGAGGTTTCCAATATTTTGTATAATTTGAGGAGCCACATCCGCAGTGTTCAAAGTGTGGAATTTATTCCAAAGATCCAAAAGTCGATGAAAGTGTTGGCGTAGTTGGAGCTGCATAATTTTTGTTGCCGGATGAACCTGGTTTATATGTTCCCGAATTGGAACCAAAACCTTGAGCCGCTGGTCCTGACCAATGAATGCAAGTGATGTTTGAATCAGGGTGGCCTTGCAAGTCAGGATATTGGCAACAGGGATTTGGATTTGAGCCAAATCGGCATCTGCGAGTCCATCAGGGAGCATTGAAAGAATGCTGAGAAGCTGTTGAGCTCCTTCAGTCATCCGAGAACTCGTGAAGGACAGCATTATTGATATGTCCAGGCTAGATCTCTTGTCATATCCATCGGAGAGCATCTGAGTTTTCTCAGAATTCCAACGGGACAATGCCCCATCACACCCTTCTTGAGCAGCAACATGAGAAATGAGGCTGACTGCAAGGGGGAGATTCCCGGTCAGATCAAGGAGTTTTTGTACACCACTCTCAGAATGAGCATCACCAGCAATATCCATGAACATTTCAGTAGCTGCAGAGCCTGAAAGCGGAGGTAGAGGGACCAGGAACGGCCGAGTCCATTTGACTCCGGCTGGTCGCTCAGCACCCCGCATAGTAATCTAGGGCAAATTAAAGGCATCGTTCACTGACTCTCACTGCGAGTACTCACCAGGAGCCCCAAATTGGGCGCATCTGTCAGCAGAGACAAGAGCTCTTCCACCTCAGACCGTGAAGTACTGGGTTCCCAGGGTGTTTCCAAATTGTCCAAGATCAATAGTGATGGCGGAGCATGCGCAAAATGGAGAGAAACTTTTTCGGCAAGCCGTGCTCCTTTCTCCATCCCAAGGTGATCTGCAATGCTTGATACCAACTCGGCACATGTGGGGGCTGACTGGCAAGAAACAAAGTATCGAGAAGCATATTTGGCCTCCACTTGTGCATCATTCAAGGCAGCCATAGCCAGTGTGGTCTTACCCATGCCACCTGTACCAAGGATAGCAATCCGGGCAGAATCCTGAAGGAGGATTTTCACAACCTCCTGGAGAACAGATTCACGACCATGGAAAAGCTGTGGGTATGGCGGGAGTAAAGAGAATGTTCTGGAGCTGTAAAAGAATATTAGTCAAATTCCAACTGGGCAATGGTTCTTCTGACCTCTCAGCGAAGCTTGACAAAGTCCCAGTCACCTAATAAACATAAGCAGAATCCGCAGAAACTTCGGGTACAACTCACGGAGAAGTGCTGAGTATCGGTTAATTCTCCCTGTCTTGCATCCTTCTAGGAGTGTCGTTGTCTTTGAATATATTAATACAGAATGAGCGAGATTTTATGTACCTTGAACATCTCCAAAGTATGCCTGAGTTCCTGCTTGCATGTTTCAATTTTTGAAACATTGTCGGGTTGCTTGAACATTTGTTTTATCTTCCCCATCCACTGGGACCCCTTTACAAATGTGAAAATTTTCTCGAGAGTTCTGAGAAAATATTGAGGCGGGTCTTCAACACGCGAAGGCAGAAAGTAGCAAGTTACATACTCAGTGAATTTTGCAACATCGTACAAAAGGGCAGTGGGAAGCACTCCGTTGATTTCAGAGGTGGAATATAACTGGACAATGATACAGAGGATTTCATGTATCAGCTCAATGATTTGAACACAATCTTCCTTGTTTGACCGGGCGGACTGTTTCCAGTTAACAAACGGCCAACGAGTAGCCAAAATAGGCGGCTCACGTCAATACAATTCAAAATTGACAAAGTCAATGCAGATGTAGAATGCAGAAATGGAACCCCAGAGTCAGCAATTTCCCGTGCAGTATTTGCTGCCAGAGTGGTGTATTCGACGAGATTTTGGAAAGCTGCTGAAGTCTGTGTGTGAGGCATAATCGGCTGCTGAAATCAGCCCTGTGCTTATATGGTCCCAGTATTTGTATTCCCATGGACACACTTCACCCCTATCATGTCGTGATGCCGTTTCCGGCCGGAGCAAGTTATTTTAGCAGAATTGGAGAAAAACATATTTACGAGCAAAAGCAGGCTCGGTGCGCACAAGTAATCGTACCGTCATGTCCCATTTTTAATAGGTTTTGATCCTGTTGTATGCTTGGAATATTTGTATACGAGCAAGATCTGCAAAACATTTTTCAAGAAATTGTTGAAAGGCGCCACAATCATCTGATGCATCTATCGGGTCTCCGCCGGTTCCTCATGGGCATGCCTGACTATGTCCGCTCAAATAGCGGCGCTGATATTTTCACGAGTACAAGGCGGACGTTGTCCGAACTTGGTTCGCTTTCAGACTCCGATCAATTTCTGATATCGGAGGCGGAAATTGAACATTGAATCGGAGTCAGAAATTGAACCTCTCTGAGAATCTGTGCCAATGTTGAGGTCTGCCAATTCAACAGGTGCGCTCGTGAACTCCGGCCTTTTTTAAAATTAGCGGAGGACGATCACAGATAAAAGAGCTGCAGAAGCTGTGAGCTGAGATTAAGTCCACTGAGTGGGGGAACTTCTCCATATCCCATTTATCCGCGACGCATCGGCGGAGACAAGCGTTGTTGAATACCGCAGTCGTAAGCCACGACTATATTCAACCGCCTAACAACCGCTGACTGATATGTAGCGAGCGCGCCGACTGAGGGCGTTTCACCCTCCGGAAGAGTAACCGGAGACATACACCATTAGGGTTAGTATGCGGGGATGCGCATCAGTAAAACAACACGTTTGTCTTTGGCGTCTTTGGAGTCTTTGCCAAGACGCCAAAGACGTCAAAAACTCATTTTCCCCAAAGACGCGCGTCTTTCGCTAGGGCGATCGGAACAGCGGAGTTTGAACGACTTGTCGCTTTGTGAGTTTCGCGAAGTTTCGCGTTGCTTTGTACAAGCTTTGTAAGGGCATTGCTGCGCATTTACTAAAATTACTCGCAGAGCACGGGGCGCCTGAGATGAGATCGCAGTTGGTAGAAAAGCTTCATTTGGGACTAGATCCTTTTGCAAACCATTGAAATTCAATATTGATTTCTGTCTCAACTGAAGCATTGACATACCTGTATACCATATATATGGCAACACCGCGGCCTGAAGACTGAAGTCTCCGTCAAGCTGCGTACTTGGTTATCAGAACGATAATATGCCGATAAACTATGTGAGTATTGAACCAGCAAAAGAAATAAGACCGAAAATTTGGATGTTGCTTTCTTCCAAAAATATTTTGTAGAAAAACATATGAACTTGAAAGACGTAGGTCCAATACTCCAAGACAAAGACATCCAAAGATGCCGCTCCAAAGACCTAAGATTCTTTTCTAAGACAAAGATGTTCAAAGATGACGCCCAAAGACGTAAGACGCCAAAGCCAAACGTGTTGTTTTACTAATGCGGAAGCGCCGGGGAATCTGGCGCCATAGCGTCAAAGCTGAAGCGCATCGGCGGACCACGGGACACCAAGCCCGGTTGACCCCCCAGGCTGCACTTGCGAGCGACTGTTGGACTGCTAGAGAGGCTGATATCGAGCCTACCAGTAACTAATTTAAATTTACCGCGAATGCATTTAGAGCCGGATGAAGTAGAGCCCGGTTCGCGCCGAATGTTTTAAGAGAAAAAAATTGGAAAAACTTCAATAGAGTCGCGTCATATCCAACTGGGCTACAATAGCTTCGAAAATTGATGAGATAGACCGAGTTCGCAGTTAATTACCTTTATTTTTTATTTTTTGTGGTGAACCTTTGGTAAATCCATGAAATTTCGGTCAAAGCCCGGGCTCAAGCCCGGGTCTCGGGTCGGTGGAAATCTTGGGCCCGACCCTGAAGTCGGGCCCGGGTCGGGAAAAGCCCAGACTTGGGTCGGGCTTGGGCTCAAGCCCTAGACTCGTAACCAGTCTGGAAAATGAATGCCGAAAAAATGCGGCGAGCGTTTCGGTATACAACCGAAGTGCTTGCCACATATTCGGTATTTTGTATACGTACAGACTGGTCACGAGTCTACTCAAGCCCGAGCCCGGCACAACACTAGCCACGCTGCACCTGCGCAGCGCGGAACACTTTAACCGAGAGGTTCGCTGCGGTAGCTTGAAACTTCAGGGAACTGTCCACCAGCGCCGACAAGCTTCACTGCGTTCCCTGGGCGCCGAGGCAAAGGTTTGTAGCCCTTAGACCCGTTGCCAATCTGTAACCGATATTCAAAAAATGTGGCGAGCACTTTTGTGTAACCGCCAAAAGTGCTTGCCACATTTTTTGGATATCGGTTACAGACTGGTTACGAGTCTACGTAGCCCTGTGCTGAAGTCCGCTGAAATCCTGTGCCGCGGCTCTGCAGCCCAAAGTTCTTGCCAAGCAGCCACTATTGTCCCACTTTTGCAAGATAATTTGATCGGCACTGTGCTCCACAACCGTTTACCCAATAACCACCAGAACTCACATGGACCATCCTTATATGAATTCCAATCCTACGAAGTCTCTTAATATTTGGGCCTCAACTGCATTTGCAGGAACATCAGAATTGCCGACTTCGTTACAGCGGAGATGCTGCCCGAACTAATCAAACGTCGGAAGTTGTCGACCTCTAATTGCATCCGACTGGCATACAAGCTCAATTAGACTTGCGGGACGAATTTTCGGGTGCATCCAACACACCATGGCGGCTCGGAGCACAACAGGATAGTTGTCTCCACGTCCTACGCACATCCTCTGCGCTGACGACGATCCTCATGATATTACGATCTTCATGATACTACAATTTACGATTCTATTTTTCATGTTCCTCTCTACTGGGTCCGTCGAGGTATTTACACCCAAATACTACGTACATAGACGGATATCGAATTGTTAAATTGTTAAACATCGCCGAGGCAGATTGACCAAAGACGGGCTTAAGCCTTACGCAAGATTTTTGATTGGGAATTTGGTAGGCCGATCATTTCATCACGCTCACAAACAGGATTTGATTTTCTGGTGGACGCAATTCTTGTTGGGATGCTCGACAAACTTGGAAAGGTATTTAATATATTCCCTCTTTTTTAATGGAGGCTTTGAGCTCATATTTCAGCTGCTACATCAAAATCTTGCAGAAGTGGGACATTTTGCGTAAGCGGGACAACGATAGTACAACGCCTACAACGCCTCACTCAAGATGCACTTTTTTTCTCCACTAGCATGGATTTCAGTGCTGTACGTACCTTCCCTGCCCATGAACGGACTCAAACGGAGCTTGGATAAGGGAGATACTTTTGCAGATCTCGGCACACGTCGGCAGAGCTTGCAGTGTAGTAACGCCAGAATTCATCAACATGTAGCAGAGCATATGCAAGCCCGAAGAAGTTGCTATTGAGTCGCCGGTAGAATTGCCAGAGCCAAGGATTCTTCAAATTCGAAGTCGAATACAGAGATCAGTGATTCGGATGATATCGGAGGGTCCAAAAGCATCCGGTTTCGGCAAGGTTTCGGATATTAATTAATTTCGGCCCCCGAGCCGATATGGTTCAACTTAACATTCTACACAAATTTTCTGAAGTTTCTCGATCTTACTGAGTAAAAATTACCTGTACCTGACCTGACCTGACCTGACCTGACCTGACCGGCATATAGTACTAATGATAATGACCACCGGAAACCAGTTTGGCGTCTCCTCTTCCCAGCTCATCAGATCCGGCACATCGCAGACGAGCGACGTCGGCCTGGCCACCGGAGAACGCGCTCCCGGGAGCTGAGCAAGCATGACTCGGATGATATCTGTCCCATCCGATTCTCGTGTCATCTCGCATTTTAGGGCGCTGTTTATCAAGGGGTACAATCGCCGGCATCAACTACCCCAAACCGCCATCAAGGACCCCGAACACCAGTTAGACCACCGCCATTCGGTCCGTTGATCCGCTACCTAATGCGGATCGGCTAAAATCCATAAAGTCCAACAGTACGCTGGGACGCGCTCCTGGACCAAGCGGTGATATGTATTTATAGGGGTTTTTTCTGGATCCAGGTAAAACTTCTTCCGCACGATACGACAATCGACGCGACGGCGTGGACATCACGATGCCCCCTTTCTGTGATGTGCTCTCGGATAAGCCGGTCGCGGGCGCAAACGAGATCGGACGTATTTCAGACTGGTCAGGGCGGGCAGCAGCCGGTGCGGAGGATAGTAGAAGAGCAGCTGGGGACCTTACGTGAGCAGGAGAGGTGGAATCACTCGTTTTTAGCCGATTTGGGACCCGGTGTTATAAACCGGTTTATAAACGCCCTGTTTATAAACCAAAATTTATAAACCGTTAATATATGCCCGACGAATTATAAACAGCGCCCTATCGCATTTGGCATGAAACGTACTTTGGGGGCTAAAGTAAAAGCCTCTTCAAGCCTTATGCTTAAGCGCTTTAGCTTCATTAGTTTCAAAGCTTCACTTGGCACCACTTAGTTGCCCCTTGATTGGATGGCCTCAGCAATTTATTTTTTTACGAAAGATCTGCGCACCGCCGCATTGCGTTACTCAACCTCGCCGCTTCCAAAAAAAAACTAAATCTACGCACCGTTGCACCGCGTTACTTATTACCCCCAACTGGCTGGACCGTTCCCAAAATCGTAGTTCTGTTGTTCTTCGGAGGATCTTCGGAGGAAAGGGATACAGGCCAAGTCTGGTCATTTTAGCTTCCGTGATTTTCAAAAAGAAAAGGAAGAAAACGCTTGTTCAATTTACGGTGTTGCTTGGCTCGTGCGGGGGTATTAATGAATGTCGGCCCGAAATTCCCTAGAAGCGCCCGCATCAAGGCCGCATTTCGTGCATCAATATTCGGAACGCTGGTTTCTCGGTCTAGATGACATCACGACTACTGAACTAGCGACTACTATCGTGCCCTATGGGTCTGAATCCTCCCTGTCTAGCTGAATTTCATTTTTCATGTTTTTTCTAGAGCCTTAATTGCTTCGGTTTCTCTCGGGATGGATACCGGTACATATTCTCGTTGTATACAAAAAATAATGAAGTGATTGGGGGGCACGGGCGGGTGTAGGAGACAGCACAAAGTGAAGAAGTGGGATCAAACCATCATTCCAACAAATTTCGGGATCAAATTTCTTCGATGAAGGTTCGTCCACTTCCTCGACCCCAATCCCTTCGTGAATTTACAGAGAGCAGAAGAGGATGTGTCGGTACCCTTTCCGAAAACACCGAAGAGATTGCTTAATTTTTTAAAAAGATAAAATTCAAATTCAGGACCACAGGGAGGATTCAGACCCATAGGGCACGATAGTACGTGCGAGGGGTGTCTAAAAGTTGAATGATGGACCATGACTATAAGTCTATAACCGACTATAACCATGTGGTATGTGAACTGGTATCCGGGGTCCTTGGGAAAATAGGTTTTCCCCATCAATTCCTGAGGTTTTCGCATATCTCTTCTCCCCATATCTCCCGATGCTGTATAATTTCGGGTGGTATTCAAGAGACAAATATGTTCTATTGAATTGCTATACCAATTGTATAAAAAAATTTCGTCCATTTGAGCATTCGTTCGAACGATATCCACCAGGCTGCGCTGCGCCGGATATGATGACCAATGATTCGAGGTAAAACAAGTGTAGACAACGCGTAGCTTTTTCTTCTCGCTCGTGCTGCATCATTGCCGGAATGAGCCGATACAGCCGCATATGGATGCGGATCATCGGACCGAGAGATAGCCGGGTGGTGGTGGTGGTTCTGGTATCCGGTCACGTCCAGAGGTTTTGGTTTCGACACCCCTTGACTACGTACCGTCATTCAATGTTTTCAACTCTTGGGAGTTTGCAGCTAATCATATGTCCAACGCAAACACGCTGAAAAATTGTAGCACAGTATGTAAATAATATCCTCGTAATATCTACAGACAGCCTAATTTCGTCGGAGCTTGCTGTGCTGTGAGCCCAGAAAAAAAAGAACGTAGTAAAAGTTCATTTACCGCGTAGAACCTCCATTCAATTAAAGACCTGGACCAGTTGGTTCGGCGACAACTGTGGTGGGGCTTTGTCTATGAACAACAATTGTGAAAACCAGTGGGAGCTAGGAGGAATAACATACGTCCAGACTATAGTGGTCGTTGCTAATGCAATATAAGTCCACCAATCTGACAAGATAGTGGACAAGCGCTGACCTTTCACAATGAATGGTGCGACATTCGTAATTGTGTTGTACTCTCTGGTGGCGGTAAAAACAGCTGCGCCCGCCTGTTGCATGATGTTAGAACTAAAAGGGCTATTGACTAAGAACCCACATTGACGACAGCCACAGAGGCCGCCATGGTACAGATTAAGACTTTGAAGAACATTGTAAGTAGAGTTTGAGAGTCAGAAGAGCCGGGTAAGCGTGATCTGACGGTCTTCTCCCTTATAACCTGTCGTGATGCCTGCTACCTACCAACTGTTTTCGATTAGCATCTGATTGCTTCTGACAAGCATATGGAACCCGACACACCGCGCCACCGCAATAGTGCCGCAAGAGGTCATCAAAGTTCAGGGCATGATGCGCAGCTGCAGCCAAATGTGTTTTAGGTGATAATCCGGCTTTGGTGAGCATGCCCTGGGGCCTGGCCGGCCTTGGCTGAGGCATAAAATTACCCCCAAACACCGAAGCCGTCTAACCGCATTGACCTCACTGAACTTGGTAAGCACAGGCGGACGCCGGAGATCCAAGTGTGTTGGTACGTATCTTTGATCCGGAAATCTATTGAAATCAGATCGGATGACACGGCCGCAGAAACATAAAACCTTCGCAGATCACTTGCGTTTCCAACAATGCCTTCCTCAATGGCGTTTTCCGCCCTCCTCGCTCTTTTATTCGCATCCAGCTCCATGGCCGCGATTGGGCCCAGAGCAGACATGTAAGGATTTAATTTCCAACTGTATTCATGGAATCTGACAACTTTGGCTCGATTTATTTCTACTAACTTCAATTACCACCCGCACAATCATCCGGAACGTGAACAGTCACATTTCAAACGGGCTCGTAGCTCCAGACGGCTTCTCGAGGAGTGCTGTCCTCGCCAACGGTGTAACCCCTGGGCCCTTGATCAAAGGGAACAAGGTCAATTTACCGTACTTGTTTTGCCAATCTTTAATATATTTGATAGGGAGATGTGTTCAACTTGAACGTCATCGATGAATTGACGGACAGTACGATGTTGAAGAGCACCAGTATTCACTGGCATGGATTTTTCCAAAAGAACAACAGTTGGGCGGACGGGTACACCTTCAGAAAAACCGGGCCCTCCATGTCCTAATTATCTTTCCCCAGCCCGACTTTCGTGACCCAGTGCCCGATTGCAGCCAATAACTCTTTCCTTTACAGTTTCCCGAGCGCCCAGCAAGGTTTTTCTGACCATACGTGCCTCACATGCCTGTCTAACCACCTTGAACTGCAGCCGGAACTTTTTGGTACCACAGTCATCTCTGTCAGTTCTTTGTTTTCTTATGGTCGGTCTCGATGTCTGACCATTTTGCGTAGCTGTTCAATACTGCGACGGTATGTGTAATCTGATCACTGGGAGTCTACGACTAAAGTTCTGCCTGCCCGATGAAGGTTTACGCGGAGCGTTTGTTGGTAGATTTTCTGTCATCTTCTTCTCCGGTCTCCTCTCATTCTTGATGTGCAGTCTACGACCCCCTGGACCCCCATCGTGCCTTATACGGTGAGCCGTGCCTGGTTGATTTCGATTTGAATGCGCCATCTGACTTGACCTCCGCAGATGTTGATGACGGTCGGGATCAACCACTTGTTGAATTCGCCACATTTGCTCATATTAATGATAGAAAGCACTGTGATCACTCTTGCCGACTGGTGAGAATATTTTAAGAGACACGGTTGGTGCGCGGTCTCACCGATACGTTTAGGTACCATGCCCCCGTGGTGACCCTCGGTCCAGTTCCGGTGAGTCTAATGCTCGTTACCAGGTGTTCAACTTTGGTAACCAGCATTTGCCCAGACACTGGTCTCCACACTCATTAATGGTTTCGGGCGATATGCCGGTGGTCCGACCTCTCAATTGGCTGTTGTGAGCGTCACAAAGGGACGTCGTTATCGGTGCGTGGGCCATGAATTTGTTGCGAACTGGCGTGAACCAACAGTTTTGTCATGTAGATTCAGACTGGTGTCTTTATCCTGCGGCAAGCTTTCTGGTTCCCAAATATCCACACGCTTACTGGGCTCGTAGATCCCAACTTTATTTTCTCAATCGATGGCCACTCAATGACGATCATCGAGGTCGACTCCGTGAACCACAAGCCACTCACTGTCGACTCGATCCAGATATGTTCGTTTCCAACACTGCATTTTACTTGTCCCAGCTAAATCAACGTCAGTCGCTGGACAGCGCTATTCATTCGTTCTCAATGCCAACCAGAACGTTACCAACTACTGGATCCGGACGGTGGCAAATGGTGGTACCGCCGGCTTCGACAACGGGATCAACTCGGCTATCCTCCGTTATGTTGGGGCTCCTATCGCCGATCCCGTAACACCCGTCGCGACCTCAACCATCCCTTTGATCGAGCAGAATCTGCACCCCCTCTCGGAGCCCAAAGTACCCGGTCGCCCTGTTCCCGGAGGAGCAGACGTCAACATTAACCTGAATATTGCTGTCGACTTTGCCGCGTTTAGATTCCAAGTCAACGGCGCCGTATGTCCACTCTTTCTCTCAAGTTCTGAGTACTAATTAAATTTCCATTCAGGAATACGCTCCCCCTACTGCCCCTGTTCTACTGCAGATCCTCAGCGGTGCCCGTCTTGCGACGGAACTCCTTCCCGCCGGGAGCGTATACACCCTTCCCCCGAACAAAGTCATCGAGGTAATTTTGAGCTCTGTTCCTGACTGGGTTTGACTCATCCGACAATTTTTAGGTGTCTATACCTGGAGGTACAGTTGGCATTTCCCCTGATTCGACGTTTTTTTTTGATAGTAAAAAACAGGTTCACCTGGCGCGCCGCACCCTTTTCACTTGCACGGAGTGAGTGTACACATCACTGTAGGGAGATCACATCTGACCATGATTCCAGCATAACTTCTATGTTGTCCGAAGTGCTTCGAACGACACCTACAACTTCATCGACCCGGTGCGGTCTCCGTCTTCTGGGCCCAGTTCATTTTCTTACGCCTTTTTTAGCCTGTTCGGGACGTCGTTACCACAGGGCCCCTCACCACTGACAACACCACCATCCGGTATGTAAAGATGTCTTCGCTATTCTTCGTTTTTAATCATCCCTCTTAGTTTCGTTACGGACAACGCCGGCCCGTGAGTTTTCATCGCCATCTTTTTTTATGCTGTTCTGACGTATTCCGCCAGTTGGTTCCTCCATTGGTGCATATTTTTTCTGGCTTGAACAGTTCATTTTTTACTAACCCTCCTAAGCCACATCGACTTCCATCTTGAGATGTATGTTTTTCCGTATTTTTCAAAGAATTATACTCATGCCTGCGTCGGTTCTCCAGTGGTCTCGCGATCGTCTTTGCCGAGGATACTCCTACGGTCGGGAAGTCTATCCACCCACGTAAGAACCTTTTGTCGTCATCGGATCCTCATGCTCACACATTTTCAAGCCGCCTGGGACCAGCTTTGCCCCATCTACGATGCCCTCCCGGCCTCTGAGCTATAACTTTAAGGGGAGGCATCCCATCCCACTAGGGCATCAGTCCGTCGTATGAGGGACTTAATTTTCTTACTCAACTAATTATTGCATGGATGGATAATTTCTCCAGTCCTTGCCTCAAATCCCGCGGAAACCACTGAAACCACATATCACTAGTAGTTGTACATAGATGGCATCGTTGGCTAATGTAATTTATTAAATTTATCCACTCCTGCTGTTCATGAGTCCTTGATCAACATTGACACCAACCCGCTGCTAACGCGCTGACGACCCACTACCTTCTGGAACCCAACGGCTGGGTTTTCTCTTCTCCTTCTCCAAGGCGATTTCATCTTGATAATAAATCTCCAGCACTACTCACCTGTGGGACTTGGAAGCTGGCAGTGTTTTTTCGAGAACATCCCGCGGACATATTTCCTCGTAAAAAGATTGTCAAGGATTATGTATTGGGATGAGGAAAAATTGCGTATCTAGGAGTACTGTACGCTATGGTGAAGAATCCGCGCTAAGGTTCTGAATTATTCGGAAGTAGACCAACTGAGTAGGCCAGTCATTGAAAAAGTACA
Source organism: Mycena rebaudengoi (assembly GCA_029282285.1). Taxonomy (NCBI): domain Eukaryota; kingdom Fungi; phylum Basidiomycota; class Agaricomycetes; order Agaricales; family Mycenaceae; genus Mycena; species Mycena rebaudengoi. The sequence goes on along the minus strand of JARJCX010000002.1, from coordinate 2,682,970 downwards.
CGTCAGATGAGTCGTGATCCCACTGCCCAAACATGTCAGTGGACCTGCAGATATTCGACGTCAGGCTCACCGAAAATTATTCCTCGGACGCGGACGACAAACGCCAAGCATGCAACCCGATTATGACGGCCTGACCCGCCGCACCAACACGCGCAGCATGCGCAAGGTCTAAAAGTGGACCTTCGAACCCATGTTTTCTGAGTATAACGACGCCGAGGACGTTCAAAATGACGCCCATAGGCACCGGGAGGAAAAGTTCCAACACCAGCGCGAGGGTGGTGGCTGGCGAGGAGATATCGATCTCTCCCCCAAACACAAATACTAGCATTATCCACAGAAGAAGAAGCGCGTAGAGGGCTCCGACGAGGGTGAGAGAGCCGATGATGGCGACGGAGACGGTGGAAGGCAAGGAGGCAAGGTAGGTTTCGGGTTGTGCGATAACGAAGATGGCGTGGCCAAGGATGTTTGCGAGGATTGCGTGCGCTACGGAGTACGCCGTGGACAGGGCGATGAAGAAAAGACCAAAGACAATGGCTCCGCAGACGGACATTGCTAGGTTGTCCTGGAGGAGTAAAGGATGTCCAGACTCGACAGGGGGACAGGGGGACAGGGGGCAAGAAGTCTGGCTGTCTTATATAGCGTGTCTCAGATCTCGACTGGCGCTATGGGACTCGTCGATGAGACACAAGAGGTGTATATAATCGAGACCATCGTTGAGGGTGAGGCGTGTACCGTGTTCAGGCATGGTCGCAACTAGCCTTTCATCTGATGAGCCGCCTCATGAGCGATCACGATAGTTAGGTAAACTTCAAGCCTCAGCGCTTAACCTGGGTCCGCGCATCCGAGGGAGGTAAAAGACGATGAAATAACCTGTAGGTCTTGTACGAAGAAGGCCCGATTTGAATAAAGCATAACCTGCCATATTTGACGGGGGAGATAACACTTTCATGATCAGGATTTGCGCGGGGAGGCTGTAGATGTATACACTGAGCAGATGGAACATCTGCGGGCCTAGAAGTAAGATCAAGATCCAGCGTCGACAGCTTTAAACCTTTTTGGGCCGCAGAGTGCGAACGATCTACAACAGCAGCACAGAGTACGGTGGACCAGGTGGACACCTATGGGCACTGCAGCTTCATCCAGACGAGCCCCAGATCGAGGCGGCGCCGTTGGAAGGGCTCAATGCATTTCTCTGGCATGAGCTCTGGCACTGCCGTGGGGTGCTGGTTGCGGGCAGCTTGCCACTCGCCCAACTTGATCTGAAGCAGAGTAAAACTGAGTATCGACAGTCGTATACCTGGACAGACTTCGTTAAAAAATAAAAGCAAGATCAGCTTGAAACACAAACTTGAATCGCGCAATGGACAGAACGAGCGGAAGAAGTGGCTCGCGTCAGTGTTAAATCGAAGTGGCTCTACAATCCCCGTCAAATATCCACACAATATTCACACCTCAATAAAAGTGCCAAGAGAAGGAATTGTTGAATTTGCGAATGTGCAGGAAACAAATTCAGCAATCCGGTCGCATCAGACTTTGTAGGAGTGCTTTTTTATTCAGCCCCGACGTGATTTGAACATCATATATTACGATCTGCGGCCAATTGTGAGTTTATGTATAGGAGAATCTTCAGACCCACAATATGGTTGCCACCACCTTTCTGGTATGCTCCATGTACCTAAATTCGGTCAAGTATATCCCCTGCCAAGTGCCCAGGTTGAGGCGGCCGTTCGTAATCGGAATGGTGATGGAGGAGCCAATAAGAGACGCCTTTGTGTGCGAAACGCTGTATACAGGATCAGATCCAATGGCGCTGATCCGCGCGATGGAGCTCACGAATCGCTGTAACCCGAATTAATACGAGAAGCTGTGAGATAGCTGGAAAAATACGCACTCCGGGCCCTCATCCGTATGTAGCCACCTAAATTCGCTTTAGTCAGTGAGGGGCCTTTCTGCCGCCCACGTATACGTACCTGAGATTCTCAGGGACGATATGGTCGAGAGCCATATCCATATCTACACATTTCTGTGAGTTGACGCAGAGCATGCGAATAGAGCTTACCCTTGCGGACATCTTATGCGCGGGCAGTGAGTGTGAGTGATAACACAACGCCTGCTGGATCTCACCCGGATCGCAATTTTCATTGACGCTCAAACTGCAACTCGTGTGCTTTCTGACGTCGTTAACTGTGAGCACCAATCGACGCGCGGATGGGATCCATACATGAAGAGATACAGCATTCCGACCTAAAATTGGTTAACGGCACATTAATGCATCGCACCGCTGCGCAGGAAACCTCACTTGAGTGTTTTTCAGGCCGGGCTGAATGTGGCGCAAGACTTCGTCAGTTACGAGGTGGCACCTCAGAAAACAAGTTAGGACGTCTAGGCAGACGTAGGAATACAGAAATTTACCCCTTCGAGCGCTTGCTCAGTGTGAATTCCGTTTGCCAACCCATTCGGTAGATCTAGAAGGTGAGAGTTGAGAGTAAACCTTGTGACAGTCGCGTGACGCGCAGATGACGTGACTATGTACGCGATTCTCGGTGCGCGAAATATTTTTTCAAAACCTCTTTAGAATTGCAAACTTCATACAAACTTAAAGAATTGCATATTGAGCGTTGTGCAGGCCTTTATCCGAGTGCTCAATCCCATCACAGCACAGCATTTATATATCCTCTTCCTCCGACTTCGCATCAATACGAGTAATCCTGTAACGATTCAGTTCGACCCAGGCGTGAATTAGCTATTCGGAAGAAGTAATTTTCGAGGGGGAACTAATTTGTCTGGGATGATGTAGCCAACATCCAAGTTCCGCGCTAAGAAACGTATGGTTGGTGGACCCAATTTTATTTCCGTTGCTTGGTCTTTGAGATACCGTTCGACGTATGCTGTAAAGTACTTAGCTGTAGTGAGTTCACTGAAGCGACAGGGCAGATATGGCTCCTGCTCACCTCTGAATTACAAGAAACGGTTTGAGGCACGTGGGTCAAGCCCCTAATAAACGTTATCTAATCTGGGGGAGATTAGATCTTCGCCATTTTCTCTTCTCTACCACCATCGATGGCGACCGATAAAGGTATGTACCAGGAGAGCGCTCTCTGCAGCTGAGACTTGACCTCCTCGCCCAGTTCTTGTGGGCGTAATCGGTGGCAGTGGCCTGTACAACCTCGGAAACCTCACTTTTGTGTGAGTATTTTTTTGCCGACTGAAAAGAATTGACCGCTCACCCTCGACGCAGCAAGGAGGTGAATCCCGAAACGGTATGCCTCCCTGTTCCCTCCAAAATCGATATTAACCTAGCCCCCTAGCCCTGGGGCTTCCCCAGCACGCCCATAACGATCTCGTCGCTGCCCTCCGGCGCGCTGGTGGCCTTCATCGCGCGGCATGGCACACACCACACCATCCCGCCGTCCGCAATCCCCGCGCGCGCCAACATCGCCGCGCTCAAGTCACTCGGCGTGCGCACCATCGTCGCCTTCTCAGCCGTCGGCTCCCTGCGTGAGGAGATCGCGCCCGGCGCCTTCGTGCTGCCCTCGCAGCTCATCGACCGCACCAAGGGCGTGCGCCCGACCTCGTTCTTCGAGGACACCGGCATCGTCGCGCACGCGTCGTTCGGCGACCCGTACAGCGTGCGCCTCGCCGCGTGGCTCGCGCGCGCGGTGCAGGAGGCGCTGGACGACGAGGGGCGCGGCGTCAAGCTGTTCACGGACAAGACGCTCGTCGTCATGGAGGGCCCGCAGTTCTCGACGCGCGCGGAGAGCGTCATGTACCGCGCGTGGGGCGCGGACCTCGTCGGCATGACGGCGCTGCCCGAGACGAAGCTTGCGCGCGAGGCGGAGATTAGGTGCGGTGTCTTGTTATCCTCGCACCGGGACTGACGGTGCCTCAGCTTTGCACTCATCGCGACGGCGACGGACTACGACGCCTGGCGGCCGCACACGGAGGGCGTGACAGCCGCGGAGGTAGGGCGCATCCTCAAGGCAAACGCAGACACCTCGCGCCACGTCGCGGCGCACGTCCTCGAGCGCCTGCTTGCGGAGGCGATCAAGGACGAGAGCATCCTCCAGGAGGAGCGCGGCTCGATGAAGTTCTCGCTCATGGCGCCGCCGACGGAGCACATCGACCAGGTCAAGGCGGCGAAGCTGGCGTATGTCTTGCCTGAGTATTTCAAGGCATAGACAAGGGTGTTTGAAGGTGGAGAAAGAGGAAAGGGAGGAGAGAATTCAAAGCGGTGTAGGGTCGCTGTGGGGAACCCTCTCTGGCTTTTTGAGGTGTAGACTTGGCTTCGACGTGGTGGAAGAGAATGGAATTAAATGTACGGCATCGCTGCTTGACGGAATCTCTGCCGGAAAAAAAATTGGGAAACGAAAGACGAAAACAAGATTAGAGAATGGCGGAGCATTCAGCAAGGGACAGGAAAGGAGAGAGTTCTTTTCGTGGGCGCTTTAGGGTGCTTTACGGTACGAAGGAGTAGGGTGGAGCGAGCGACGTCTGCCTGAAAGGGCTGGAAGGAGGATGGAGACTGTCGAGGACCAAGAGAGGGGCAAAACACATTCATGTATAGTGAGCAAGGTACACATATGAGCCTAGTACAAGTAAAAGAGGTAACAAAAAAAACAAAGAAAAAAGATGTAGGGCGCCCACCACCCACACACACGCTCTTCTTCCCCACCAACCGCATCATGAGCGCCAGCCTTGCGGCGGCGCCTCGACAGCCAGCGGGAGGATCAACAAGCAATGCATGGGCAGCAGGACGCCCCGACGACCCTGTGTCGCCGGCCAACAGTCTAGAGAACGGGAACGCGGACGAGGAGGCGGAAGAGCTTATACCAGGTCCGAACTTTTAACTGTGAAAGGGAGGATGGGTCAGTAAGCCAAAGAGGCGGAGGAGCGGGGCGACGTACGTCCTCAGGGTTTGTTCGAAGAAAAGAACGTGACGCGGCGGCCCTTTTATGGTGTGTAGCTGCTTAGTCAGGCTTCTCACGGACTGGAGCACGTGTTTCGGCGTTCCGGAATCTTCCGGCCATGTACTAGACGGTGTGCCTATGCAATTTAAATTACTTCCGGGGACAGCAGACGTTTTCTTATCCAGTCGACGTCCTCAGCTCAAGCGCTCATAAGTGAAAATTTTAACTGACACCTACGCTCAAACCCGAGATTTAGAAGTTGTTCGAACACCAACACATAGGATCGAGTTAGAAAATTAAACTCATCATAATTATATAACTAGTATACAGTATTATCGAATCACAACCATAACTCCCTAAGTCAACCCACGCCACATATTGTAATTGATATTTGACCAAAGATAACAGGGCGTGGATAAATCCGTGCCGTGCCAGATATTATCCACCGATGCATCCGGATAGTCCATGCCGGCATCAACACTGGCCAGACATGTCAGTTAAAATGCAGACGCTCAGATGTCGGGCTTACCGAAATTTATGCCTCGGAACCGGACTTCATTTACTTAAAACGCCAAAAATGCACCCCGATTATGACGACTTGGCCCACTGCACCAACAGCCGCAGCACGCGCAAGATCCAAAAGTGGACCTTGAAACCCATGCTTTCTGAGTATAACGACGCCGAGGACGTTTAAAATGACGCCCATAGGCACCGGGAGGAAAAGTTCCAATACCTTCGAAACGGTGGCGAATAGGAAGAAGATGTTGAACTCTCCCTCGGCGAGCACAATTCCTAGCACCCACCACAGCAGAATAAGCGGAAAGGTGGCTCCGACGAGTGTGAGAGAGCCGAAGATGGCGACGGAGACGGTGGCAGGCATAGATGCAAGGTAGATTTCGGGTTGCGCGATAACGAAGATGGCGTGGCCAAGGATGTTCGCCAGGATTGCGTGCACTACGAAATACGCCGTAGCCAGGGAAATGCAGAGAAAGACACTGACAACTTTGCAGGCGAACATAGGTCGGGTTGTGGTGTGTGGTGTGAAGTGGCTCGACAGGGAGGTGGTCGATGTCGTAAGCGGTTGGTTGGGATATCTAAGTGAGATCCATTCGTTAGTTGTGATCTGGCAGTGATAAGACTGAGAGGAAAACAACACACAGAGGTGAATAAGAATTGTTTTGTAGCTTGACCGCCGCGCGACGGCTTTTATAAGTACCCCAAAGGTGGCAGCCTTCGCTGAGATTGGAACAATGGCCTAGGAGTTCGAGCTTGAACAACATGCTTATTTTATTGTCTATTTTCGCCTTGATCGAACTAATCATAAGGTCCGCGTCTCACAATAACAAGGATGGTATTCTTTCATATCTGTGGGCGCTGCTATCGGCTAGTAGTAAATTTGTGGCCACACTATTTTTATTAGATCCGGATGTGTGTGAAACGCGGAGAATGGACTTCCTTTCAATTATCTTCGGTGAGACCCGTGAATACCGTGCTCTCTCAAGTCGTATAAACAAACACTGTGAACCGAGGGATCGGCACGGCGGGTGCCAAATCGGACTTTGATCGGAATACGCCTTCAACTCGGCATGCCATGAGTATCCTGCTGAGTCGTTTTTCTCTGGTGGATATTCAGCTTCTATTTCTTTCCTAGGTAACGAGATTCCCGTCAATTAACCGCCTCGCCACACTGTGGGTCCATATTATTTGCCGGTTTCCAAAAAAATAATACAAGTCGATCCCGTTCCATCCACAATTTTTCCGTTTTTTTGTGACGAATCGAGGGCCCGTCCCTACGCTCCTTAGCCAGGAAATTTTGATGGACTGGTAGGTGGACGTGTCGTCCCGTCAACGGTATGCCCGTTCCCGGCCAGCGACGGGTTGACAGGTCGCCCACGTATGTTTTATAGGTGTAAATTAGTCTCTCCTAGACAGACGCTTTAACGGACGAAGCTCGTACCTGAAATATACCCCGAGGCTGGAGGCGGGATTCCTTACACTATCGTCCATCCAGCAGGTACCCTCCTTCGATTGTGGATCTCTGATGTTCGGCAATTCGCGAGGCTGTGTTCAACTAGGTTTAATTTGAGAACGCGATGCCGGAAGAGAATTTCGAGCCGAGCTAAGCTCACAATTCAGATCCCCTGTTTTCTAAATTTCCACATGCAAAATCCCCATCCAGTTGGCATGATCTGCGTGTAGGGGTGCTCGATTCTTAGGTCGACCCCGTCAGGTTGTTTAAAATAAAATAGAAAAATAGACACAAATAAATAAACACTCTCCATCTCTAGCCATTGGAGCTTATCAGACTCATTCAGGGCCGGGGGTATGTCTCTGAGCTGCTCTATGACCCCACTAGAGGTGGTTCAGCTGATTTAAACCTAAACAAGACACCATTTGCTTGGAATTTCGGCTCAAAACACCAGCTTTCTGTTGTAAATTGTTTCTTCTGAGCGGAGAGTATTTTATTGAAGGTCCCTTTCTTTTAAGAGACTTCTTGAAGTGGCTAATATTCTTCCGAGTAAAAATCTGCAAGCCACGGTCAAGCCGAGACAGTAAATAGCCCGTCGAAGTAATGATTTATCTTTGTTTGCCTCGATTTCTTTTTTTATATATAAGCGAACTGACCGGGTCGACCTAAGAATTGAGCACCCCTTGTTATAGCTGTGCCTTAGGTAAATATCTGAGAGGTATCTGCACATTTTGCTTTCGATGCAGAAGACTTACAGAAGCCAATCCTGTAAAACCGACTTCATCAAACGACAGCACATGAAGTCGAGTTACAAGATTGAACGTCATCATATACCATACTTATATAACTGGTACACGCCGACGTCAGTATTGAACCATCACAATAATAACCTCCCAAGCCAATCCAGCAATCATACCAACACTAATTTGGCGTCCAACAGCCAGTACTTTCATGTGACCAGGGAAAAGGCGATACAGGGCCATTCCGATAACGGTGGTGACCCAACACCATAACATCCCTGCGAAGATGAGCATATGACTCCGTTTATTTGCCGCCTGTATCCCTAGGACACTCCGCTTCTGGCGCAGGATCTCGGCCTGTGCCCTCCACTGGTGATCCTTTAATCTTATCTTGAGGTTGATGTACAGTTGCCTGGCGTAAGAAATGAGGGCCACAGGAGTGATGAGAGCCGTCTCGCCTAGGGCGCCAATGATCCACGAGGATTGAAGCGTGGAAGAATAACCTCCGGGAGACACAATGGACAGGATTGCGTGCGCCAGGACTGTCATCAAGGCAGCTCGAACGATGCAACCAATAATTATAAGGTTGAAACGAGACGCCAGCTCCATAAAGTCGACCAATCTGTTCCACCGTATGTATTTCGGGTCATCGATTTCCGCCCGGAGCTCTTCTCGGATGGCGGCAAATATGTCCAGCGGTGGTGTGAACGGTGTCTCGGCGACGGTCTCCGGGTGACTTGACACCGATACATCAAGTTCTTTCGAGGGCGTGGGTAAGTCACGATAGTTAGCACCGATAGTAAGGTCAAGTTGTTCCGTGAAGCATTCGTAGGCGGAGGCAGTAGTACTTTCGGAGTCGCTTGACTTGCACATATTTCCAAGTGTCAAATCTGGAAGAAATATCTGGGAAGAGATTGTTATTCGCGTTCAAGAAAAACAATGGGAAAAATCCGTACCGTATTCAGGGGGCTGTTTAGCAGCGGAAAGTCGTGGTATGTGGTGTCTCAAGTTTTGATGTTGGGATATCTAAGGGGGATGGATCCATTCGTTAGTTTATAAGAAGAGTATGAGAGGTAAACAACGCACAGGGTGAATACTAATTGTTTGTAGCTTGACCGCAACGCGACGCCTTTTATACCCCAAAGGTGGCAACGATCGCTAGGATTAGAACAATGGCCTAGAAGTTCGAACTTAACAACATGTTCCCTTTATTGTCGCGCTGTTGTTTTACGACCCAAAACGCTGTTAAAGGATAGGATGCTTTTACACGCGACCGAACTAGTTACAAGGGCTGTGTTTCGAAATATAAAGGGGATGATGTTCTTTCATAAGTATCTGTGGGCGCTGCTGTCGGCTAGTAAATGTGTGGCCACATTGTTATTTTTATTGCATCTGGATGTGGGTCCTCAGAACTCTTCCAGTTCACTTTAACGTTCTTCAGTCAGAACTGCGAATTCCGTGCTCGCTCGGGTCGTTTCTTCCTATATAAAGTGAACTGTGGGATTGGCACGGCAGGAGTCGACTTTGATCGAAATAAGTCACTTACAAGCCAGACATTTGGCCATAATTTATTTTTTAGGTCTCGGGCACCATATTGTGGGTCTATGAGTTGATCTAGTCATGGCAACATGAAATATAATTCGAGCCGGCCACTCCCCTCACTGATATTCTAGATTCGTTACCACATACACAAGAAAATATGCGGCTTGTGGCCACACAATAATGTTTGAATGGGTGCAATCAGTGGCCATAGAGCGATGAAGCGCACAAATTTGGATTCATAGATAGAACCGGCATCTCATAAAATGTCCGGCCTGAGGTCAGAGTTTCGGAGTGACGGAATGAAGGCGATCTGTGGCCACGGTGAGGACCCACCAACAATATCTAGCCTAGTTTTGGATGATATGTGTCGGCTTCAGATACCTATAAGGTCCTCAAAGTTGAGGTGAGCAAGCATTCGCCCACTTCAACCTCATCTCACAAAAAAGTGCGTATATTAAATTCTGCTCAGAGCGGTCATTCCCCTCCATATTAACATGGGCCACTGAGCCTTCAGATTCATCATGTGGATATTCGACTGGTTGTGGTTCATTGCGTCCTGCGTGACATACGTTAGCGGTGCTATACTCAGCAGTTTAATCGGACACGCAATCTTGGCCATTTCCCGGCCAGAAACGTTTCTCCCCACCCTATCATCCGCGGTGGTAGTCGTCCAATACAGCGCCCTCATCACAATGGCTTTCTTGTTCTTAGTCGGGGTCTCCTTCAAGTGGAAGCTCAAGATCAATACCGCAGCGAGAAAGGGGACTCTGATTGGCGCCTGCGTCGTACTTAACATAGCACTAGGCGCACTTCACAACGTCCTTGGGGTTGCGATCCTGAAGAAGCATGACTTCCATGGACCGCTTCTGGACTTCCCGAATGCCGCCCGCGTCGGTGCGGTCGGGGGGGCCACGATGGCTGTCTTCGTGTGGTTGGAGATATTTTTGGGAAGGAAGCTGCTCGATGACGCGGAAAAGGGCACAACTTCTGAATCTCCTTCCGTTACCGTATGTATTGCATGTTATATTTGACGAGTGCTGACAGATTTTGTTTGATAGCCGGAGGACGGAAAAGAAGTTGTTTGAACTGAACCGGATAAAGGGAATCACGCCATAGGGCCGCAGAATCGGTCACCCGGGTTTCCCTGAATGAAATTTCACTGCTCAATTAAGTATAGTTATAGCCCTATGTTACGCAGGTAGCTCTACCTACAGTTCCTTGTGATGGCCTTGAAAATATGAAGAACCTTTCAACAATTCGACATCATCTGTCATGTTTCAGCAAGATATAAGGTGAGACCGCATATCTATCGGAAAGCAACGGTGAATTGTTGAGCCGAGAGTCGATAAAAGGAGAAGGCGGAGCACATGTAGCCGTATGTAGATGTGGTCGGAATCAGTGGACGGATTTCTCAATGCCTCTGAGGAAATTTATTACTGATTGGAGAACCCTGAATCAGGAAGCCTTTGAGGATCAATATCTATCTATCTAAGCAATTCTGAACACACCGGAATTTAGACTTCAGCTGCCGTGAAATCTGGGATCGGCACAAGATCGGCACAGCGGGTGCCAAATTGGATGTGATCGGAATACGGCATCATTTTCTTGCGTTCAACTTGTGGGCCTGCTAAGTCGGTTCACAGTCTCTGGCGGATATTCAGCCTCTATTTCTTTCCGAGGTGACGATATTCCCATCAATTACCCGCTCGCCACACTGTGGGTCCATACTATTTGCCGATTTCCGAAAATAATACAAGACGATCCCGTTTCATCAACAAATTTTCTTCCTCGGAGCATTCTGCATCCCACAAAGATTTTCCAATTTTTGCCGCACAATGTGCGTTTTAACTATCCAATGGTTCAATTATCTGCTGATACCGATACCAGACGATCTGTCTTTCTGAGCTCGCGTTCTTCCTCGTTATAACCCTACATCACCGCACATATAATAGCCTCGCATATCCTCCGCCACGCCATCCTCGCCATCGGCCAGCCCCGCCCCGCATACCTGCACACTCTGCGTTCCGCTCCCCTCGTTGCCACTGTCGGAGGACTCATCCTCTGTGCCCCCGTCCTGGCAGTCGTCTGCCTATTCCAGGTGTACCACTACTGTACCATTACGACCGAGTGTTCAGTCACTATGTCACTACCCTACCTGAACTGAACACTTGCTAATTGAGTCACAGGTCACCGGCATTTTGAATCGCACTTTTGGCGTGAAAACGGGAAGAAATAGGCCGGAAAATGCCGAAAAATCGCCCAGAATGGTAAATTACCACGAAATGAACACTTCAAAAATGAACACTTGGGGTCACAGGTCACAGTGCCTGAACACTTGGTCGTAATGGTACAGTATTATATGGACTAATGTTGCCGTGACTCGGAAAGTCGAGTCACGACTCGGTGAGTCGACTTCCGAACCGAGTCGACTTGACCAAGTCGACTTAGTCACTTGAAGTCAACTCAGTCACTAAAAATATCCAAATTGCTCAAAAACACCTCTAGACCTCATAGAAACCTGAATGGTGAAATTTGATTTTTTTTGCATGTCACAGAATGTCACGGACCTGTCACGGTGTCACGGAGATCACAGAATTTTCGATGTCCCCAATCACTTCCCCGGGCCAAAAGAGACGACCTACCTGGAACCCGACTTGAGTCACTCAAGTAAACCTCGAGTCAATTGCATCGACTCAACTTAACTCGGCTTAAATCGACTCCGTAAGTCGACTTGGAGTCGGTTTTGTCCAAGTCGCGGCAACATTAATATGGACGACGAATACTTTTGGTTCAATTATCCGTGTTGGAGGAGTATGAGAATCATGCTAATTGAGATGCTGCTGCCGATACCCGTGGGCGTCCTAGCGAGTGTCGTCGGCGTGGCTGTCCTGCGCTCAAATGGGTGGAATGGTGTGTTGGATTTGGGTGGGGCGGCGGCGGCGGAGGCGGTGGGGCAGGCGGTTACACTTAGATTGCATGTGTAGCGGTTTACCGCCTATGTTTGGGTAGGAGAGGGCCAATATAGTTTGCAAACGCGGCTCATTCACAGGACGGCTTGGGCATATCTAGATCCCACAATACCGGGATGGAGATTCCCAGCAAACGAAAAACGTCGCTAAAATTATATCTGCCACGAGAGCTAGCTCACCTTGTTCCCGTCTCGTTGAATGCGCTTCACTGCCAAAAAGGATCAGGTATTGACATGTAATACTAGCACCCATCTCTCACATTGCAGCCCCCGTAAATTACTTCGAATCTCCGCCTGGAGAGCCTGATCAAGATCGACTTGAAGGCTATCTATCAAGCTAATTCCATGCTCACTTATGTGGGCCATACCCTTCTGAGAATGTTGGATCACATCCAACGCAGGGGCCCGGTCCATGTCTTCAACTTTTACTCGGACGATTAGTGTGTTTGTAGCTATTCATTTCACTTCTTCCGCGGACCGCCAGCTATCAAGAGCTGATTTAACCAAGATGTAACTGCTTCTGGCGAGCAGTAGTAGCAAGTAGTAGTCAACATCTCAAGTGGCCGGAAGTTGCCGAATCATTGTTCAAAACTTCAGCACAGCCACTGTCTGCCACTGTGTCGCTTCCTTGTCACTGTTCGCCGCAACTGCGGGCACAGACGAATGCAGGCTACAGCGCGTTCAACGAGTCCATGCTCTCTTCTCATGTCATTGTTCAACTCCACACTCAGCGGGATTTGAGCAGGATGAACATCATGCCATGAATGTTATGCCTCCCTTGCGACACCTCAGGCCGACCTCGTCTGTAGTGTACCGCCCCCGATGATTGGTGCTCTTATTACATAATCGTCGGACTTTCAATTCTAGTCAGGCCAGTTAGAGCCTTTGCGCCTCCTTGATGACGGACTTGAAGGGACAAAGTCGCTTGAACCATGATTCCGAATGTAACTGCCTTTTTAGAATGTTTTGCCTTGATTCCTTCGTCAAGGAACGAGATACTCGTTCTGGCACGTGGCTCCTACGGCAGATTTCGGCATCGTGTTTCTGATCTCCATAGGAAGAAACTTGGCGGGAAGAGCCTTTTCCTTTCATGGTTTAAACATGGATGCATCCCAATAATATCGAAAAACGCGCTCTAACTCTTGTTGTAGCATCCGCGAATTTTGTGATTATGTCATAAGGTTGACCACTGATCACAGACTACAATATGCGAGGTACGAGCTTCAACGGTTGTAGTGCTTTGTAGTGCCTGTTCTAGGAGAGACTTAAGGCCGACCCGAAGTTAAACCCGAGTCCGTAGCGAGCTAGCATATCTCCGATGACCTCCGACCTCCCAATGAGGAACCGAAGGCTGACCATTTGAATGGTATCACTAAGAAGTGCGCAGTGGACCGGGTGAATTGAAAATTCATTCCACATAACATAGAATATTTTTGAGACTCAGAATATCCGACGCGTTTTCCACAAAAAAAAGGGGAAATTACGACTTAAAAAGGATGTCCAGCCAAATAACGCATCAATAACGCGTTTGAAATTTCATGACGGACAGTATGAAGTGGTATGTATCAGATACTGTGCGACCCTGTAGGGGAGCAACCACCTGAAGACCGTGACATGTCCGCTGCCTCTTTTTCAGGCAACGGAGGCACCGTGATCGTGACCGTTGCTTGAAGAGGCAACCAAATAATTTTATTTTGGCGCTTCCAGCTTAGTATAAACATTGTTGCAGGACTCATAAGAAGTAACTGAGAGAAGATACCTCCAATAGGCTTCTTTCGAATGTTTCTAGCGCTTTTGGATTATTTTATTTTATTTCCAAAGGTCACGATTTTCTTCAGGCAACGAGTCCACAGTGACCGTGACCCTGGCAAAAACAGGCAACGCAACGGCCCCATCGTGACCGTGACCGTTGCTCTCCTACAGGGTCGCACAGTATACGTGCGTCCGATTGTCCCCCAATGCTCAGGGTAATATCGATTGTCCCCCGTGCTCAGGGTAATATTATTTTTTAAACATCACTGGCACCGAAAGACACCAATTCTTACACATGGGTTTCCCAGAGAAAAAGTGTTGCTACAGTTCCCCGTACGTGCGGTATCAGAGGCTGTCAGAAGTCGATCTCATCCTCAAATACCAGGTATTTTGAAATCGACGATATTTATCCGCGCCAGCTATCCACTCCCCTGACGGCACCGGCTCGCTTTGCTCTAGTCACAGCATCTCAAATGGGGCCTGAGAGTGAGGAGCGTCTTGACTGGTGACGGGGTTTCGGAGACTTCTTGAATGGTTCTCTTTGATCAATGTTCAGAATGTAAATTTCATTTCACCTCTACTTCGCTAAAAACCCGTATAAAACGCTGCATGGGGGAGGTGACTGTTCTTGATATACACTGAAGTTTTTGGGACTTGGATTCATGAATAAAATGTAATACAAGGGATTTGACGTGATGAAACAAGACTCCACCCGATCTCAGACTCAGCTGGACCGAATAGAGTTATAGAATTCCAGAAAAAAAACTGGTGTTGAGCCAAGCTATACTGATCGACTCAACATTGGATTCAATTGAACCAACCAGTTCTGTCAGTCAGTCAGGTTCAAGCGGATCCAGACGCCTAAACAGCACGTATACGCCAACTGTGAGCCGGTATATCTCCGATGATCTCGGGCCTCCCAATGAGGAACCGAAGGCTGACGATTTAAAGAGTACCGCTGAGAAGTGCGCAGTGGACCGCGTGAATTCATTCCACATAATGCAATCCCGGAGGCGTGCAACATGGGGTAGTTGACGCGTCGAACGCGTCTCGATCTCAGACTCAGATGGACCGAATAGAGTCATAGAATTCCAGAAAAAGAAACTGGAGTTGAGCCGAGCTATCCTGATCGACGCAGCACTTAGTCAAACCCGCTCCGATAACATTAGATGGGAACTCACCCGGCTCGTCTCCGGCACACAAGGCTACAGAAGGGCTATGTATATGCGTACGAATCCACGCTGGGGAATTGTTTGTTGGATTTATGTGAAGTGGCGGCGGTGCGGGCAGTGGGGCAGGCGGTGACACTGGCATTGCATGTGTGGCGGTTTACTGCGTATCTTTATCCTTGAGATGGGTCTTTGGGGCGGGAGGGGTAATATACGCTGGGGCATGACCCATATGCTGTCTTCAGCTTTTGCTGGTGTGTTTGTAGCGCCAGTAATATTGATTCACTCGCGACGTCGCGTGCGCTATCAAGAACTGTAACCAATACGTAACCCAAACGTAACCGCTTCTTGCGAGCAGTAGAACAGAGTTTACGGAAGTTGCCGCATCGGTAACACATCAACACAGCCACTGTCAGATACATTCGCTTCCGACTTTACAATCCGCCTCATCCACAGACGAATGCAGGCCACAGCGCGTTCAACGAGGTCAGTTTGACATGTTCTCTTCTCCTCATGCCATTGTTCAACTCCTCAGTCAGCGGGAATTGAGCGGATCAAGCCATGGCCTTTGCCGAATCCAAAGGAATGTTATGATAATAATAATGCGACCCCCACGGCACCTTCCCGAAGTGAAACCAGCTCCGATAACGTTAGATAGAAGCTCACCCGGCTCTTCTCCGGCACACAAGGCTACAGAAGGGTTATGTATATCCGTGCGAATCCACGCTGGAGCTTTTGCAGCTGACGACATCCCGTCCCGGGCCCTTATCGCCACCTACCCATGGGATCTCACAGCGACTCGGGCGACGAAAAGCGCAGCGAGGACGGAGGGGAAAATGAGAAGCGGAATCTTGGTGTGGAGGTTGCGGTGAGCGAGGTCGATACCGGTGAGGATACTGCAGTTCTTGTTCACTGCCTGCCTGTCTGACAAATCATACCTCGATAGGCGCGGCTCTACTCTCTGGGAAGCAGGGAGAGCTCGATCCCGCAGAGGCTTTGCGAGTCAGGCGAGTTTCACGATATCTTCTACCTCGAGAACCTCACCCAAGGTCGCAGACGCAAGATCGACTACCATATCTTACCGTTGATGTGCAGTGCGTGTCGCCGTCCCTTTTTTTTGAAAAAAAGAAAAATACTCACGAAACCATCTAGTTCTGTATTGGTGAGAAGAATCCAAAATCCACCTTCACATCTGATGAATCCGCTTCTTCAAGGATTCAATTCATGGGTATGTACCCTGATTATTTCAAAAGTCCCGCTCAACTTAGAAATACTCCCTAGACAAGACGACTCTGGGAAGCGCTGCAATTTTAGGCATCAGGTGAGCTTACACCTGGGTACCGCTTTGAAAGACTTCGAAGCTGACTGCAGTATCAGACAATCCACGAACCTCACGACAAACCAGCGAGTCTTATTTTATCTATTACCATTTTTCGGAAGCCCTGACCTTCTCTCCTAGATACAATTGGTACGGGCATTCTCCAACTCACTGAGGTCTGGAATTTCGTTGATTTAATTTCCAGGCTGGGGACGATATTCTACTTGAGTTATCTCGTCTTCGAATTCCCTCAGAATCTCGCCCTGCAGCGGTTTCCCGTCGCAAAATGGATGAGGTCTGGGATGTCATATTGTGCCTGCCATATTCACTGACGACTCATCCAGTCTGAACATATTCGTCTGGGCGGTAGCCCTTTGCTCCCATGCGGCCTGCAAAAATTTCGCAGGATTATTCGCGGTGCGGTTGATTCTGGGAATGTGTGAAGGGTCAGTTTCTTTTGTTTTGAAATTGCAACACACCCTCATTTGACCCAGATCCATAACGGCCGGGTAAAACAAGCCCTTCTGTTTTCCAGGTTTTGTTATTAACCATGTTTTAGTTTCATGATTGTTTCTTCCATGTTCTATACTCGTACCGAGCAAACTCTGCGAGTTGGTTACTGGTGTAAAATGCTCCCGCCATCCTTACCATCTTCGTTACTGACACGATCATTAATACAGTCCTCATGAACGGCACTGGTAAAAGCGCCGCTTTGATTTCGCCTTCTCCACTCTGACCTCTCGCAGCGCAGATCATCTCAGGCTTCATCAGTTTCGGGTCTCTCCACATAAAGACGAAGGCATTCGAGCCGTGGCAATGGCTGATGATTATAACCGGAATTCTTACCCTCATCACCGCCGTCTCCTTCTGGTAAGTCGAGACGTTTTCTAGTCTGCGAGCGCGCCGTACTCCTTCCCTTCACAGGTTCCTCTTCCCTGATTCGCCTACGAATGCGTGGTTCCTTACCCACGAGGAGCGCGCTATTGCTGTCTTTCGCCTGAAGGTACGTTGTTAGGTAAAATGCGTTTGTGCTCCCATATGAATCCGTATTTACTATCAGGTAAATCAAACCGGCGTGGAAAATAAACGTTTCAAGAAGGAACAGTTCGTCTAGCGCGCCATCTTCCCTAATTCTTCCTAACATTTCGTGTTTTCAGGATGATGGAGGCACTAACAGACCCAAAGACCTGGCTCTTTGCCCTCTTCTCAGCGCTGGACAACGTGCCAAACAGGTTCGTCCTGACCCCCTACCTCATTTCATCATTAACGACGACTTCCCGCAGCTTAACGTAACCTCTTTTGTCTAGCCTATATCATTCCGTTTTGACCCCCCTCGAATATTTACAGGAACCAACGGCAAATCATCGTCTCTTCCTTCGGATTCACACCGCTCCAAACTACGCTACTCGGCTGCGTCGACGGCGTCGTTGAGATCATCACAATCTGGACGGGGGTCACCATCGCCGCCCGCACTGACAGCCGCGCGTACGTTGCCTTTGTATATTTCATCCCCAATATCCTTGGCACCATCCTCGTCAATGCCCTACCGTGGACCAACAAGGTTGGGTTGCTGTTCTCTGTGTGGCTTACCGGTGCGTCTGACCACGCATATATGCGGAGAAGCTGACCGAATGAATATTCTAGGTGTTGGAACGACTGGATTCGGTGCATTTATTTCGTGTATTTCATTACCGGCTAATGCTCAGTTAAACCTTAGTTCTCTCATTGTCGTGGATCTCCTCTGTGACTGCGGGGCACACAAAGCGCGTTACGACCAATGCTATCATGCTCTGCGCATATGTCAGTGTCCAGTTCTACTACCCTTGCTTTCTCTTTCTCATTCATAATTCCACAGTGTATCGGTAACTCCGCCGGCCCATTCATGTGGCAGGTGAGTTTACTTTCCCTTCTCTTTTTCTTTCAGTCCAACTACGATCAGGCCCAATACAAACCCCGCAACCACATTCCCTGGATCATCATCGGCATCTGCTACGCCTGTTGCATGGTGCTCATGCTCGTCATCCGCTACGTTCTCGCGGCGGAGAACAAGCGGCGCGATGCCGAGCCTCCCGTGGACGACGGGTACAATGATGTCTTTATCGAGCGCCTCGCGGACGACGGCTCGGGGCGCATGGAGAAGATCAAAGTCGACAAGGTGAGAGAGATAATATTTTAGTTCGAGTGGGATGGCGTATACTGACCCATGTTCGCGACATATAGGAATTTTTGGACCTGACAGATATCCAGAATCGTGATTTCCGATATGTGCTGTAAATCTATGCGCTTGAAACGACCCCATAATGTTGTAAATGGTGAATTTATGAAATCGAACGAAAACGGAATTCCGATTGCGAGTGAGTTTTTGGCGTTCAAAGGTTCCACCTCGTAACGACGTAGTGGCGAGGTGTGGGCACTCTCTGAAGAGCATGTGCCCCATCTTCATCGTGGTGGTGAACCCCACATGTTCCACCCGCAGGACGTCGAAAGAGATGGACGAAAATAGCAGCTTCTGGCTCTCGTGGACAAACACTTTGGCAGCAAGAGCACAGGACTGGAGAGTTAGGACGTCAGATCCATCAGTCTCGAGGACGATAGCATCAACGATCTCTGCCATGGTGCGAGTTGGGTGGAGGAAGTTTGTGCGTGCTTGGTGATGGGCTGTGCCGGTCCGACAGCCGATGTTGTAAAAAAATCGAATAACATAAATATATGATTCCATTCCAGAATGAAGGTGGGGGGGATATATTATACTCGCGCGGTCCACAACTGTCAACATGAACAACGAGTTTACAGAAGACAAACAAGTAGTACTACCAGGGTATTTATCCTTCTAGAATTCTACAGGATGTCGACTGGGCACAACATCATTCCAGCGGGTCAATCACACAAGATGCCCGCTTACAGTGACTGGCCGGCTGTTTGAGTGGGTGGACTACCGCGCTTTTAATAAGGAGGCAGAGCTACAACTATCGAGGTACGACTCGGAGTCTAAGTTATTGTAGTCTATCTAGGAGAGACGAAGCCATATGCGTCTAGAAATCCAATTCATGGTTGTCACATACGTGAGAGAGTAATGTATTCGCCAGGCCGTAACTATGCTTCCAAAGGAAACGTAAAACCCAAACTCGAGAGGTCGTCGCGCGGGAAATTCCAATCAAAATGCAAAATCCCAGCGGCATGTAGGCGGGGGAGCTGGCCCTCCAAAAACGCCGTAAACTTTTGAGATATCTCTTGCAGGGAGGCCGCGGATGCCGATTGGAACGCTCGCATCCAACACATCCTCCGCAATGAGCCACAGGCGGAAAGACAATGGTCCACCCTACGGAAGAAAACGTCGAGAAAAGGACTGTATTCATTCTCCGTTGTCTGCTCAACGGTATCGAATACGACCGCGACCGCGTGGAGGGACGGAAACTGGGGGCAGAGGCTGAGAATGGCGGAGAAAATATGGCGGAGGGTTCCATAGTCGAGGAATTTGACGCGAAAAGTCAGATTTCGCAATGGCGGTTGCTGAGGGAGCGCGAGCATTTGCGGCACCCAGGAAATAAGATCATTGCCTAGTGGATAATGAGCACACGGCACGAATTGATTCAAGACAGCTACAACATACCCTGCAACTCGAGCACAAGGTGCCGGACAGTTTGGGCTACAGCAGAAATCATTTGTCCTCGGCGCAGGTGAGAAATGTTTATCATGAGCATTTGGACCTGGTCTATATACCGCGGGGTGCGTGGATAGAGTAGGAACTCCAACACCGAGTTGTCCCCGGAAACGATTAAAGCGCGCAGGTGCCGCGTAATTGGCTCCAAGTGAAGTGTCGTCCCAATGTCTTGTGGTTCTCGGGGATCCATGTGGACCCTAGAGAGAGACATCAGCGGAAGTGCGGATGCTGCAGTGAATAATAAAGGCGAAGGGATGTTGAATATGTTCTCGAGGCCAAACTCCTTCAACGGGTACCTCGTGAGGCAGGAGGAAATTTCCAATCTAAGGTCCGATAGCAAACCCGACCAGCTTTGATAATCGCCGTTGAGGTGCAGACGCTCTACATTGGGTAGCCAACGGAGAATGTCGACCAGACTACGTTGGTCCACGTCTGAGCCCTCGAGGAATATATCGGTATACAGGCATTTGACGTGGTGGGCGAGGTGTGGAGATTCTCTGAGGAGAGTATGCCCCATTTTCACAGTGCCCGTGGGCCCCACATGTGCCACGTCGAAGGAGATGGACCAAAATAACATTTTCTGGCTCTGGCGGACAAATACTTTGGCTGCAAGAGCACAGGACCGAAGGGTCGGGACGTCAGATCTGTCGATTTCGACGATGATGGCATCGACGAGCTCCTGTGGGATGAAGGTCATGGAAGAACTTGGCTTGTGTCTTTGTGTGTGTTTGAGGAGAGAAGTAACTATACTCGCGTGGGTGACGGAGGTTAACTGGGCGCTGACGGGCTGTGCCGGTCCGACATCCGATGTTGAAAAAAATTAAACAACTTTGAAAGGGCAAAAAAGAAGGTATTCAAAATTTAATTCATCGGCGGCTACGTCTCGGATGGTTCTTGTATTATTGAACAACGCCTGCCCCATGTATGATATGAACCTGTTTCATGGCGCACCTTTTTTCCCTAATGTTTATCAAATATGATTGAAGTATCGTGACATATGCGCGTCCCAATTATTTTCGCGGTACTAACTATACAGGGAGAAATATATTCACCCTCCCATGTACTATTGCTATAGCCGCCATCATAATATTCCCAGCCCTCCCAGGCCACCTGTCGATGATTGGTCGATGAAGACGTTTTTCACTTCACACGCCTCAAAAATAACATTAATATTGATTTTAGTCGCGAAATAATTTTTCTTATTCCATTTTTTCATTCTCGCGACAGAAGGAAGTGCTGTGAATGCACACAAGTTCGAGGCACGAACCGCTAACTGGATAACGGCATTAGGCGGATCAAATGTTGATGGCCAAATATGGCCAAATCCGAATCACTCTCACCGTCTGACATCCTTGTCCCTGGTTTCTTCGACTTGGGGCGGTATGTCCGTGCAGAGCCTACAAATCTGTCCTCATTCATGCGGATGCGATGTTTCTGACGAAGCCGTTGCGATTATGGCTCGCAGACCGTGGTGGTTAGGTCGTTGCCCCGTCTACGAGTCAACAGGAACAGGGATGAGATACCATCTCACGCGTGAAATGCACAAGAACTGCAGACCCGGATGCCCCGTGTATCAGTCTTCTCCCGTTTGCGGGCGGGCTCTGACAGTAGACGAATTCCAGTCCTGGGTGCCGCAGATTGGGCATCTGTCCCAATTTCATTCTCTCATCCCGACGGAGTATCAAAATCTTATCAATCCCGATGCAACCGATCCCGATTCTCTTCCAAGTCACCCTCTGTTTCCACTGCCCAACACTACTCCGGCTGCTGTAGCTGACACCAATATTGGCCCCCCACCCAGATACGAGGACTTCTTTTCATCGTTCAGCAGCAAGCCAAGCTCGAGGCACGAGCGTAGCGCTCCCGGATCTCTGAGCCAGGATCGTGCGGCGTCTTCAGAACCTAAACTGACATATGAAGCATTTTTTGGCTCCAATTTCGGCCAAGATACCTCAAACCAAGCTCGTGGGCTTCGCGTCTTGCCTGCTAGGGTTGGGTCTCAGCAGCCTTCTCATAACAGCACAGATATAAACTCAGAAGTTCCAAATCCCAGCCTACTACCACCCATCAGTCCCCTTCCAAAAACATATGCCGCGTTTTTTGGAACGCCTGAGGATCCACCTCTTCCACCTCTTCCCCCACGAGCTCGTGCTCCGAAACCATCCGCTCCCCCAAAGCCTTCTGCGACGGAATCTTCGCAAAGTACTCCCCGGAGGCAACCCAACCCCTCTTCCTCCGTGGCTGCACCTCCTCCACCTCCACCCGACCGCGATTTGGCTACGTTTCAGCGCATCCTCAGCGCATCCACTCCCGAAATCGTCAATGCCGCCGTCCTCTCTGCATATACCCTCGTTCCTAGCGTCCAAGCTCACTTATGGAACAGCCTCAGTGCCACCGCGACCGCCCCAGACGGCTCCTTGCACCTCGTCGCGCGTCACCAAGTCTGCCGCCACTGCGCCGAGCTTTTCGACACCACAATCCCCGGTGCGCACTGTACCTGGCATTACGGTGTGTTTCTGTTTCGCGATGAATTGCAATATCCTGGCGAGGCTCAATTAGCTGCACAGGCACTGCGGTCCCGGACCGCGCGCGCTGGGAAGCCGCGGTGCGCGGCGCAGAGCCGTTGCACGATGACCCTACCCGTTTCTACTTCTGGGACTGCTGCGGTGGATCGGTGAACGTCCTAACCCCGGGATGCATCACGACCGCGCATGCTGCTATAGATGTGCAGGGGTTGCGTGCTGGACCCATAGAGCCGGAGCCGCCTACGTCCAAAAAACGCAAGCGCGGCCGGCCGGCGGCTTCTGCGGCGAAGTGTGGGCATTGCACCGAGGCTTATCGTGAGCAGGAGAATGGGGGCGCGGCTTGTCGATGGCATGACGGTATGCAAGCATACTTATGTTCAGCTTCTTATTTACTCACGCATGTTCGTAGGCGGGCGAATAGTAGGTACGACTGGCGTGATCGATAGCCGTTGGTCTTGCTGCGGGGGAAAGTGGGACGCCGCCGGGTGTATCATGAGCAAGCACGTCCCGCCACGAGTCACTCAACCGATTCATACACATTCATAACACTGCCGGAACCTCGGAACCTCTTCTTCACACTTCGTTTTGCAGTTTTGCATGTCTTATAATCAAATCGATCGATTCGGATCGTCTACGCTACCCGCAATAACATGGTACATGCTTTTGCCTCATTTTGAAGAAATCGCCACCGACACTCGGCGTACCTGGACCGTCGTCGCTCAATCAGACGATTCGGACCGTAGAACTCGACAACTGACTGATTCTGGCGTCCGCTGTATTCTTGGATCCCTCCCGAATGGCGGCCTTGGCCGCCGGAGTTCTCTTCGGTTACTGCCACTGAATCCTGTCCCTCCTTCGCTTGTGATCTGGCTCCCATGATACAGCTTCTTCCGCAGATAAATCACAATCAAAGGCACTGCACTATTTATAGCAGCCTGAGATGGCTGTGCTACAGAGCGGATCCGAAAATCAGTGCTGTGGAGGAGGAGGAGGAGGAGGAGGATGTATTACTGCAGCGGTCCCATCAGGAAACAAGCAGGCTCTGTACCTACGTACAACACGTCCGTATGTACGTTACAGACATCGGGAGCCCTAGCACTTTGATAGCCTACAAGTATAGATGTCTCACGAATAGACCGAACCGACGGGTGAGCTGATTATCCAGGAACCCTGTAAACCACGGGGAAGAAACGGGGCGACTCGTTGAAGACATTGAGGGTGTCGAAGATGTACCTCGCGAACAGCTGAACTGCTTTTCGCGAGGCTACAAGCCTGAGCAAAAACGTGTAGCGTGTGGAAGACGCGTACATTGCTCTTGTCGTCGGGTCGCGGTTAGCCAAGTCGGCCAAAAAGCGCGTCCTCAAGTCGACTAGGCGGGCTTGTGGTAACGGTGTACTACCAGGTTAATAGGCCGCTTCCACGGAGTCGGTCGCCAATGACAACGTCCTGTTTTCTATGGGCGGGGCGTCGAAATACCAACTCTGTGGCAGTGCAAACTACAGCACCATTGATGCGTGGAGTCAGAACAGGATACTATTTAAATAACCTGCGGCGTTGTCGCAATATTAATCACACACCTCCCTCTCAAGATGCCAGTGTTATTTCCAGTCGCCAACCATCCCGCCAACCCAGTTAGGTACTTCGCACAGGAAGGTCTGACCGCAGAGGAAGTGCTCGCGG
The DNA here is from genome assembly GCA_029282285.1 of Mycena rebaudengoi. Lineage (NCBI taxonomy): Eukaryota > Fungi > Basidiomycota > Agaricomycetes > Agaricales > Mycenaceae > Mycena > Mycena rebaudengoi. The sequence goes on along the minus strand of JARJCX010000002.1, from coordinate 2,658,739 downwards.
AGTCTTGCTCTGATCAGTACCAGAAAGCTGGTGACTCCAATCCTCGCTTTGTGACTCAGAGCCTGCCGAGGAATCGTACGTTCGAATCTCACGAGATTGTATTCTCCTCCTTCATTCACATTTCATTGCTAGCAACATCTCGCACCCCAGCGGCAGGGACTTCACTGCGAAGATCCCGCACATCATACCGCAAACGAATGGACTAGTCGACACCGTAATTGCGGCCTACAACCAACACCATGCTCTGGTCATCCGGCCCGACGACGTGTGGTTGGCCATCTTGGTTCAATTCAATTTCTTCGTCAACGCCAACGCCGAGCTCCTCCGCGCGAATTTCGTGGCGCACGAAGGGAAGAAGGAGCTCGCTATCTATGCGGAAGGGACCCGCTATAACCTCGACTTCGGCTCCATGTCGCGCCAGGTATAAATTGCATGATCGCCTGTTAATTTGCACAACTCTCATGACTGCGTCTCAGATGGTAGACCTCATCGAGAAGAACCTTACGGATCCGACGCTGCGCGAATGGGTCCTCCCGAATTTCACGACGACGACGATAAATGACACAACGGTCAGCGCGGTCGTCATGATGGCTACAATGAAGGCCTATTTCTCGTATGGTTTCGGCGGCTTCTGCTGCGGCATCCCGGGTGACGCTCGAGGGCGAAAGGTCCGACTGGATGAATGTCTTAGAACACCTGGAGAAGCTGAAGGAGTATGGGATCGAAACCATTGCGTGGTATCATCTTTTGCGCCCCGTTATCTCTCGATTCGTCGCGACATTTGATGAACCGGAGAGTCCGGAAAACCTCGACTTTTGGCGGAAGATCGCGCATCATACCGGTGGTAGTGGCGTCGAGTATTACTCCGGGTGGATTAACAACGCCTTCAGTGTCTTCTCCGAGAAAGGTGCGTGGATCGGGAGTCCCTTGAAAACAGTGCGTGGTTCGTTGCACTGATCTTCGTCGACTAAGATACGTCTGCATATCCCTTTAGGCGGAGGAAGTGCCAGCGGTGGAGGCTCCAGAGTCCTTGACGGCAAAAGAGTTCTGGACCGCCTACGAGAAGCACCCCAGTCATCTCCAGCCCGAGGAATCCTTCGTCGTGAATGACACTTCGTATCACCAACTTTCCGAAATCCCCCCAGGGTATGCAGAGGTTGATGTTAAATTAGACGACAACGGGGAGAAGTTCGACTGCATCATGGCAGCTGGGATGATTGGGACCAAGGTATCTTCTAGTGAAGATCTCAGTCTGTCTTCCACCGGAAAGGATGACACTGTACGTCCCGTTGCTGGATGGTGGATTTTCATCCAGAAACCAGAGGCGAATCAGTGGGAAAACGGAGCGATATGTATAAGCACCGACTCGGAGAGCCATGTATGCAAAGCTTGGTTTAACGCTCAACTTTCAACTTCCAGGTTGCTTCCAGGTCTGATCAGACGTCGATTGATGTCGGCATCACTCGGCATCACTCGTCGTTGATGCGATGATTCGATATTCCTTTGTGTTTCCACCATGTTTTCAGCAGTAAGCTAGATATTCCCCTATATAACTGATAGGATCGTCACCATGTTATTTCTGAGCCTCCTGGTGGCTCATGACCCACCAATATCGTTTAAAATTGTAAAAGCTCATATTCATTATTGATGATATCAAGCCTCCCAACATCTGTTATTTTGCGTTCGGAAACCTTCATGGACATGTTTCTTCACCGGAAAAAAAGAGTAGAGATACCAGCACATCGGAAGTTCTTTTAGCACATGATACCAAACTTCAATCTGGGTAAATAAGACTCCATCACCCTTACGAATAGGGGCCGATTGAATGTTGAAGTTATGTACCAAACCGAGAATAAAAGACGATAATAACTTTTATACTCCCCTCCTTCGCTTGTGAACTGGCTTCCATGATACAGCTTCTTCCGCAGATAAATCACAATCAAGGCACTGCACTCTTTAGCCTGAGATGGCTGTGCTACAGAGCGAATCCCAAAATCAGTGCTGTGGTAACGATGTACGCAGGCTTTTTTGCCAGGTTAATAGGCCGCTTCCACGGAGTTGGTTCACTTACAGTACCAGTCGCCAATGGCAACGTCCTTTTTTATGGACGAGGCGTCGAAATACCAACTCCGTGGCAGTGCAAACCACGGCACCGTTGATGCTTCGTGGAGTCAGAGCAGTCCAAGGCAGTCCACTGTTTAAATATCCTGCGGCGTTGTCCCACTCACACCTTCCCTCTCGAGATGCCAGTGTCATTTCCAGTTGCCACCCATTCCGCCAACCCAGTTAGGCTCTCCGCGCCGGATGGTCTAACCGCAGAGCAAGTGCTTGCAGGGTCTTGCCGGGATCAGTACAAGAAGGCTGGTGAGGTCCTCCAATCGTCGCTTTGTGATACAGAGCCTGCCGAGAAATCGTATGTTTGACTCGCAGGATTGTATCGTCCTTCGTCATTGACATTTCATTACTAGCAACATCTCGCACCCCAGTGGCAGGGACTTCACTACCAAGATCCCGCGCATCATACCGCAGAAAAATGGACTAGTCGGCACTGTGATTGCGGCCTACAACCAACACCATGCTCTGGTCATCCGGCCCGACGACGTGTGGTTGGCCATCTTGGTTCAATTCAATTTCTTCGTCAACGCCAACGCCGAGCTGCTCCGCGCGAATTTCGTGGCGCACGAAGGGCAAAATGAACTGGTTATCATTGCAGAGGGGACCCGCTATAACCTCGACTTCGGCTCCATGTCGCGCCAGGTATAAATTGCATGATCGCCTGTTAATTTGCACATCTCTCATGACTGCATCTCAGATGGTAGATCTCATCGAGAAGAACCTTACGGATCCGACGCTGCGCGAATGGGTCCTCCCGAATTTCACGACGACGACGATAAATGACACAACGGTCAGCGCGGTCGTCATGATGGCTACAATGAAGGCCTATTTCTCGTATGGCTTCGGCGGTGTCTGCTGCGGCATCCCGCGGGTGACGCTCGTGGGCGAAAGGTCCGACTGGGTGAATATCTTAGGACGCTTGGAGAAGCTGAAGGAGTATGGGATCGAAACCATTGCGTGGTATCATCTTTTGCGCCCCGTTATCTCTCGATTCGTCGCGACATTCGATGAACCGGAGAGTCCGGAAAACTTGGACTTTTGGCGGAAGATCGCACATCATACTGCAGGTAGTGGCTTCGAATATTACTCCGGGTGGATTAACGCTTTCAGTGTCTTCTCCGATAAAGGCGCATGGCTTGGGAATCCCTTGAAAACAGTGGGTGGCTCCTTGCATTGATTTTCGTCGACTACAGATACATATCCCTTTAGGCGGAGGAAGTGCCAGCGGTGGAAGCTCCAGAGTCCTTGACGGCAAAAGAGTTCTGGGTTGCCTACAAGAAGGATCCCAGTCGTCAGACACGTAGAGAGGATTCTTTCGTCGTGGATGACACTTCGTATCACCAACTTTCCAAAATCCCCCCAGGGTATGCGGAGGTTGACGTTAAATTAAACGACAACGGGAAGGAGTTCGACTGCATCATGACAGCTGGGATGATTGGGACCAAGGTATCTTCTAGTGAGGATCTCAGTCTGTCCTCCACCGGAAAGGATGACACTGTACGTCCCGTTGCTGGATGGTGGATTTTCATCCAGAAACCAAAGGCGAATCAGTAACGGGGCGGGGAAAACGGAGGCTGATGAGCGAGCGATAAGTATAAGCACCGAGAGCCATGTATGTAAACTTTGCGTGTATTCAACGGCTGGAGCCTTGGTGGAGGCCGGATGGGTTTAATTCACTTGCAATATGCGCGCGCCATTAAATCTTGCAGCATTTCGTGACACATTCAGCTGGAGTTGACCGAAAGAGCGCAAGCTGAACTTCTGTTGTTGTACATTCATTGATTATGCAGTCATGGAAGACATGAACTCAACAAAAATATAAGGCATACATAAACGAGCAATTCCACACAACTAAAAGTCCAAATCTTCATGAAGGTGTCCGTGTGAAACATACGTAGGGATAGAGTAGGATCATGAAAGTCGTCGGGATTGCTAACTGAGGAAAATATAATTGAATATGCGTCAGATAATAGTACTAGTAATGAGAATGACATCACGCACCTGCGGGCTTCACGGATGCACCGCTGCGCGACGTCTCGGCCCGTGTCTTCTGACTTGCTCGGACGTCGTAGCCTCAAGCTCGGAGGAGTCCGACCCTCCGAGAGACCACTTCCACGGGCGGAATATGTTGGTGCGGGCGCTCTTTGCGCCATTGGGTGTGGCCGTAGCAAGGCTGACGAAGAGCGCAAAGAGGGCGATTAAGAAGAGAGTAAAGCGCATGGGGGTAATCTGAAGGCGATATGAAGACCGTTTAGCTTCAAGGATGGGGTACCCCACGTACTATGTTATGGGAAGAGAAGCGAGCAACAGGCACCAAATTGAAAGGGAAGATGAAACTGAAAGGCCGCTGGGAGCCTGTCACAATTTAACCAATCAGCGTACGGCCTTGTCGTCCCGTTCACAGCCTCACGGCGAGGCACGGCTGTTGGGGCCGATCAATGATATCATTGATGTCATTAGAAACTCACCAAGTCCTGATTGAATCCAAGTTGACTGTTGATTTTTGCTCGATGTCTGGGGATGAAGATCTCCCCTCGGAGCTCAAAAAATACTTCAGCAAGCGGAGAAATTTGACCATGCCTCCCACGGTGGGGTGCCGATGACGAAATCTCGCCGAACTTCGGGCATCCGACGCTCTCCGATTCGTGCCTATTCGTGCCCTGTGAATACGAATAGCCCTAGCTTTCAAATTTATCGGGCCTTTCGGATGCGTGGCGTAACGTATCTCAACAGGTGACCAAAGGACTGGGGTAACTCTGAGAGATATTTTGAACGCTTAATTGAGGACTAGCTTATTTGCGTCCGAATCAGACTTTTCCAAGACTTTTCACAAAAAAGTTGTGGGGGGTTGTATAACCCCCAAAGAGCCGAAAAGTTGGGAAACCTGGAAACTTGAAAAGCTCGGGGTCATTTTTGACGACCTCCAACTTTATTGCCCTGATGGGTGATTCTGCATTCCTGACCACTTTTTTTTTGTAAAAAACCTAAAAAGTCCAAAAAAGTCGACAGCCCGACAAGTTTTTTGTGAAAAAGGCTGATTGACTCCGCGCTGGTGTACTCCGAAAATGGATCTATTCCGAGCTTTATTCGCGCGCATACATACGTGTACCGGCACCATTTTTACGAAAACTAAACACCCCCTCCTCCATCCGGTAAAGTTCTGACAGTATAGTTTCTATCGCTGCATTTGAGCATAGCTCGTCAATGGTTGAAACATAAAACAGTCCTGATCATATTCTGAAAATGGGACGCAGATCCAGGACAGCTGCGGCAGACGTCCCCACACTCATAGTGACTCATTGCTAAGAATGATCCAACAATTCATACATTTATTCCCGCCATCCACGCAGAGGATCTCAGGCAGTCCTGGTTGCCTCCATGACAAGTGCTTCAAAATGAGCAGATCGTGGAGTAATAGCACATTGAAAATCTTTCGGGTGACTGCAAAGATTAATAAGTAATGGTTTCTGCAGAAGAAGAGAAGATACCTCGTCAGCCCGTCGCTCATTGAATTCTCTGGAACAATAATCTCTCCGTGTTCGTCCACGGCATTGGAGATTGTACAGGTCACCAGAATGGTCGCGATGGCAATCCAGAGACTGTTCTCGGCTAGATACCGGCCGGTGCAAATTCTAGTCCACTACACTCAGTGCCGCATCACAGGCGAAAAAGAACGATAATAACCTTCTGCCAAATCCAAATACAGGCTCAAAGTGGGGCTCGCCGTAGCCGTGTGGCTTTGCGAGAAAACGCTCGGGGTAGAACACTTCTGGATTCGTATACACGTTCTCGTTAAGAGACATCCCTCTGTAAGTTATTTAGCATTGCGAGGAGAGAAGGAAGAAAAATTCGCCTAATGTTGGCGACGACTATGGAGCCTTTTGGTATGCGCATTCCCCGGTAGACATCTTCTTCCATGGAACGATGTGGCAAGCCTGAACAAATATAGATTGCGTAATTATCAAGTCGTGAGCCGTCATTTCAATCTGCGAACCAAGTTCCACAGGTGGATTCCAGCTGAATGAACGATATTTAAGTGTATGGCGGGATGGGTGAGTTCTATGGGCAGACCGAAGAGTTTCTTGGAAAATTGATTCAACCAAGGGGAGATCGTCGCGGTCCTCGAAGCTGGGAAGCCGGCCCGGGGAGTTGTTGAGTACCGAGTCGAGTTCCTTCTGAGCCTTCGCTTGATATTCGGGATGGAGAACCATTGCGAGAACAAACACGGTTAATGCGCTCCATGTCTAGTTGACTCAGTGAACAGTCCGCTGTCAGTGGTACTAGATAATCGATCTCACTGTTGATTCCCCCGCCGAAAACATGGTTCCAGCCGCACCAGTAATATCATCGTGTCCTAGTTCTCCTGCGCCATCTTCCAATTCTTCCAACTGTGTCCTAATAAACGAGGGAACCGGTTCCTAGACTTGCTGTATGTCCTGCACGCAACATAGTCGAATTAACCGACCGACCTTCTGATCCCGCACGCATCGTACGGGATATTCGTATACCTCGCGAATCATGGGCTTCCATTTTCTCGCAAAGCCAGCGTAGTAGGCGCCCGGGAACCATGCGGGAAAGTGCCGGACTTTTAAAAATCAGGTCGTAGCGTCGCATAGAATAAATAAGGGGTGCCTACGAATTGGGAAAAAGTCCACAGGGGAGCCCCCAGGTGCTCCCGTCCGTCCCATAGTCTCTAGAACCATCTTCGATAGACGCAGGTATGGGTCATCATCAGTCGTAATGCGGTGGCCGGCTACTACTTGACAGATGATACTAGAGGAGAACCTGCAACACTTGATTCCTCACGGCCACCGAAGTACAACCACGATATTTACCTGCTGAGGAAGCTCTGATACCTGTCCGGCGCAGATGATATCAAATTTCTGGCCAGCGTCTGCGCTTCTTGAACCTGAATTTGTATGTAGCCACGGCATTTCTGCCGGTTTAAAAAATTGTGGTGCAGTTGACGGTGTTTCCCAAACTGCTTGCCATATCGCATGCCCGGAAGTGCGTCTGTCCAGCCCATCCTAAAAGAGGCCTGTTCAGTTTTCCGCGAAAGATACATATAGAATGCAATTGTACGCTTCGTATAGCGTGAACTTCGGTCGATCGCTGTAGTTCAAGCTTCGTTTGTGCAGCAATTCTACAGCAGCCTCCTTCGTATCGAGAATAATCATCGACTGCCCAAGAACGTCGAGGTGCATGACGTCGCCTGTGTGAGCGAAGGTCAATACATGGAGAACAAGAAATCGAGGGACCCGCCGTAAATTTTTGCCCATTCATGGAATACGTGGCCAGTTTTCGAGGTTGGCATCTTCCGAAGGTGGCCGATTATTGGGTCTCCAGGCGGGCCAGGCGGCAATGGATTCCTTCGGCGTATGATAATAAAGTATATAACAGTCGCGATCAGTATGAGGAGACCGTAGGAGGTTAGAACAAAATCCATGCTGCGTTTTGGAGCAGGAAGTGGGAAGAGAGTAATCTGTCATCTGGGCGGATGTCATATGCTCAACATATGCCAGAAGCCTTTGTATTTTTAGTTGCAGGTTAAGCGGTCCGGTAATACGTGTGAATTTCTTCAGGAAACACCACCTGGGTCCGAAAGCTTTATTCCGATTTTTGCACATGGTTTTTATACACCCATAGTGCGAAGTGAAAACAACAGGCAAAATAACGTGACTGGACTGGTATCTTATCTTGGTTGTTGTTGACTGTTTATTTGATGCAGTAGAAGTTCAGATTACTTCTGAAACAACCTGCGCCATTTACTTTCCAAGGAAGGAAGCAAGGTGATTTTTCGTAAATCAATTTCTGCTTTTTATAATTTTTTTTTGCATCATGAAGTTCGCCCTTTGCGCGCTCGTTTCCTCCCTCATTGTCTGCCAAGCAGTTGACCTTTCCCGCAGGTTCAAGGGTTCGTCCCATTCTTCTTCATATGAATAAAATAATTGGCAATGAACGCTCTGCTTATAATTAGACAAAAACTTCAAGGCAAAGCACAGCAAGGCGTTTCTGCTGTCTATGGCAAATATGGGGCCGAATAGCAACAGCTCACTTTTATATTACGATGGATCTCTCTCCGTGGCTCGACGACAATAACGTCAGTTCCAAAACTTCAGTCGCCATAATTTCCCTTTTAATGGATTCACTGCGTTCAGAGCCCAACTAGCCGAGCCTAGCCGAGCCCAGCTGAGCTACTTTGAGACGCGGCGAGGCCTGACGAGGTAGCCTAGAGGCTGGATTGGCAACTAGCCGAGCCTCGCCGGAGCTAAACAGCGATTTTTGCGCCTTACCAGGCCTCGCGGCGTCTCGAAATCGCTTCGGCTACCTGGAGCTTGAACACTGTAATTGTCTTTAATATTCTATGGTTATTCAGGCGAGGTCGCGGAAGGTTATGATTTCTTGAAATCCATCGATAAGTCCGGATCAAGACCGGAAATCCCAGCCAATGCGTTTCCATAATGGCATCTAGAATCATCGATTATGAGCCGAGGAAAGCGGGTGAAACGAATTGAAAATGCAAAATTTTCCCTGTTCTTTGTATTCGTTTACTATTGGCTGTAGTTAATCGTTGAGTTGCGTCATTTATCCGTATACAACTGCATGCGGCGCGCAACTTGAAGCGGTCAGGAGCCTTCAACCGAGTTTCAATTACAATCGTCGTGGGAATTTCTTGCCCTCCAGTTGACGTCGTCGGCCGTAATAAATTACATTATCGGTCGCGAAGTCCATGGTCATAAATAATATGCAGACTAGTAGTTATACCGAGTCGTTCTTTTTCTTCAAATGGATCCTAATCACGCGCACAAGATCTGCAATAATCAACAGTCTGCGTTGTCATGATGAGTCACAATAAAGAAAAATGAACGGGTGGAACTAACATGCCCAAAAGCTGGAAGATAAATCCTATCAGCTGCAGTTTCTCGAGCATGTGCCAGGCCACGCGACAGTCTTCATAATCATTGCTTAATCCCCGATAGTAGCAGGAGCCATACTGTTCGCCGATATAATCGAAGTTGATGAGGAAACCGAGAGACAAGATTCCACCGAGATAACACGGGATGAGGTAAAGGCTATCCATCACGATCGCGACAAGAGGAGGGACAGCAAGGTGTGCGAAGGCCAATATTATGGCTATAATGAGATAGAGAATCTCAAGTCCCGCCTGGTCAATAGTAGTACATCGTCACTATTGAGAATCGGACTGCCAAAGGTTGCTCACAAAAATAAGTCCAAAAAGAGGTCCAATGGTTGAACCATCCGTGTAAACCACTACGAATGAGGTTAGTGAAGGATCTTGCTTGGTGCCATGATTTCTGGCTCACCATCTTGAATGGCGCTCGTGGTCGGGTACACCAGAGCAGCAATTACAACAAGGTCGCATATGAGAGCCGGGAAGAACAAAGCATAGCTGATTGTGCGAGGTTGGGACATTGTCGTTGAGATGAACACCTGTGTTTTGCGCAGTGAATATATAAAAGCTTCCGCAAACACAGCCACGCACAGCCTCTAGATTGAAAGTCAATCACTTTGGATTGTTTGTCTGCGCATCAGCCACTATCAGCCACCATTTTGGGATTTACGAGCCACTCAAATTACTTTTTTGGGGTGGAGCGACAAAACAATGGGCAGACAGATCTCATTTCATGCTGGTTTGGGATCTCTCCCAGTACACGATGTACCCTGCCGGTCCGCTCAAATCTTTGCAACAAGATCAAAACAGGATTCGCGAGATAAGGCAGAGCACGAATCGAAATCGAAGTTATCGAACCTGTCCATCTCGTGCGGTTGTTACCATCTCTTCTCCTCACGCTCAAATCTTAATCCTACCTATACCTACTAAGCTCTTTAACATTGAAATGATGATTTGATCGTGATTCAAAGCTTGGACCGGATGCCGCCAATGCCGAGATGTCGGATCAGACTTTGCCCCTACAACCAAGCATGTCTCCACAATACGTTCCACTGACAACTGAGATAGCCCTACTGTCTGGTGGTACCGCCCCTCTATCCCGTGTTTGCTGCGATCGCCCCCGGATGCGCCGGACCTGATACAGAGGCAGAGTTACGCGACGAAGAAGGTGGTGCTCAAATATACTGCAGATTTGCTGCAGATATCATTTTCTGAACGATCTTTATAATAAGTTAGGCAATCGTAGCGACATGCAAGACGCGGCGCAGTGAGGCGGCCTCAGTGCCACCGCGACCGCCCCCGACAACTCCTTGCACATCGTCGCATTCCACCAGGTCTGCCGCCACTGCGCCGAGCTTTTTAACACCACGGTCCCCACCGCGGTCCCCGACCGTGCGCTGGGAAGCCGCGGTGCGCGGCGCAGAGACGTTGCACGACGACCCTACCCACTTCTACTTCTAGGACTTCTGCGGTGGATCGGCGAACATCCTAACCTCGGGATGCATCACGACCGCGCACGCTGCTATAGATGCCCACGGGTTGCGCGCTGGACCCATAGAGCCGGAGCCGCGTTCAAAAAACGCAAGTGCGGCCGGCCGGCGGCTTCTGCGGTGAAGTGTGGGCACCGAGGCTTATCGCGAGCAGGAGGATGGGGGCGCGGCTTGTCGATGGCATGACGGTATGCAAGCGTACTTATGTCCTTATTTTTATTTGTTCACCATGCTCATAGGCGGGCGAGTAGTAGGTACAAATGGCGCGATCAATAGCCGTTGGTCTTGCTGCGGGGGAAAGTGGGATGCCGCCATGTATCGTGAGTGAGCGCGTCCCGCCACGAGTCACTCAACCGAATCATACGCATTCATGATACTGCCGGAACGTTGGAACCTCCTTCACACATAGTTTTGCAGTTTTACACGTCCCATAATCAAAAATCGGTCGATTCGGATCGTTTATGCGCAATAACATGGTACATACTTTCGCCGCATCTTGAAGAAGTCGCCACCAACACTCCGCGCACCTGCAATCAGATGACTCGGACCGTGGAACTCGATAACTGGAAGGAGCTTCACTGATTTCTGGCGGTCCGGTGTCTGATATCCTGCTCGAATGGTGGCCTTGACCGGCGCCGGAGTTCCTCTTTGGTTACTACCACCGGATCTGGCCCCCTCGTTCGCTTGTGATCTGGCCCCAGCTTCTCCTGCAGATAAATCACAATCAGGCCCTTGTACTATTTACGGCAGATGGCTGTGCGGCAGAGCGAATCCGGTATCGATTTTTTTTACTCTCCAAGTTAATATTTGATAGGCCAAGATAGGCCGCTTCCACGGAGGGTGACTTTCACTTACAATACCAGTAGAAAATTCCTAGTGCCACCTCAGGCAAACCAGAATACTGTCAACACACTCTTTTTATGGACGAGCACTTTGGCGTCAATGCCATCTCCGTGGCGGTGCAAGCTATCATATGGCAACCCTCGCGGCACCGTTGATTCAATTCGTGGAGTCAAAGCTCTCACGATTCTAACCTTTAAAGAAGCCTGCGGGCGTTGTCACTGAATCACACCCCTCCCTCTCAAGATGCCAGTGTCAATTCCTGTCGCCAACCATCCCGCCAACCCAGTTAGCTACTTCGCACGGGAAGGTCTGACTGCAAAGCAAGTGCTTGCGGAGTCTTGCTATGATCAGTACCAGAAATGTCGGAAAAATCCCATTCGGCTTTAAACGGTGCTGAACACGTTCCAAGCCGTTCCATGCCCAAATGGTTTTAGCTGGCTTCCAACGCACAGGTCGGAATCACGCAAGCGCTCCCAAGCCACGTCCATGCTCCTAACGCGTTCTGAGACGAGTCTCGGAAAAGTCACAAAAATTGTGCACGGGGGACTCTTTGCAGTCACAGTCATTGGAGTAGTTTGTTCTTCAGTCAGTGAGTAAACAAGTAATTGATGATTTGTAGTAAGTTATTATGTTTGGTAAGCGTAGTATTAATTTTAAGGAGTGTGTCCAACACGCATACATGAATAGGAAAAGATTCAGAGGTCATCAACAGAGTTATGTACCTTGGTCAGCGTCCCGGGTGGGGCTCTGCTCAAGGCTTTTCACACGGGCTCCACAGCCGTTAGATTTCGAGAACAAGACTGGTTGAAAAAATACAACCCAACACAAGCATGTATTAAGTCAAATCACTCCTTTGAGGCACCGAAAATTGACCTAAAATATTTTCTGACCCTCAAAAATATATGTGTACCTTGGGACAGCTTAGGACAGCTTGTAACTCACACCAAGCCTTCGAACGGCTTGAGACTGGTTCCAAGTCCCTCCGCCACGCCTTGGATGGACTCCGAAGCCGTCCCAAGGTCACATGCTGAACCATGCCGTTGCAAGCTGAATGGCTTTTTTCCGACAAAGCTGGCGAGGTCCTCCAATCGTCGCTTTGCGATGCAGAACCTGCCGAGGAGTCGTCCGTTCGACTCTCACGGGATTCTATTTTCCTCCGTTTCATTACTAGCAACATCTCACGCCTCAGCGGCAGGGACTTCCCTGCGAAGATCCCGCGCATCATACCGCGAAAGAATGGACTAGTCGAAACCGTGATTGCGGCTTACAACCTACACCACGCCCTGGTCATCCGGCCCGACGATGTGTGGTTGGCCATCTTGGTTCAATTCAATTTCTTCGTCAACGCCAACGCCGAGCTGCTCCGCGCGAATTTCGTGGCGCATGAAGGGAAGAAGGAGCTGCTTATCGTTGCAGAGGGGACCCGCTATAACCTCGACTTCGGCTCCATGTCGCGCCAGGTATAAAGTGCATGATCACCTGTTAATTTGCACAACTCTCATGACTGCTGCGTCTCAGATGGTCGATCTCATCGAGAAGAACCTTACGGATCCGACGCTGCGCGAATGGGTCCTCCCGAATTTCACGACGACGACGATAAATGACATAACGGTCAGTGCGGTCGTCATGATGGCAACAATGAAGGCCTATTTCTCGTATCGCTTCCGCGGCATCACCTGCGGCATCCCGCGGGTGACGCTCGAGGACTTGTTTAAATTCCGCCTCAGAACACGTCCTAAATCGGGTAATTTGATCGCGGCAATTTTTGCAACTTTTCGGCCGGCATGATTCGGCACTCCACAATAACTCAAGACACCAAGTCAGCCATCGCGTTCCAGCGGCGGGTATATTCCTTAGTCCATAGTTCTTCAAGCAGTAAAGATTCATTAGATAGAACACAACACAAGAGACATTACACAACACAAATCCATTCACAAGGCAATATGTAATGCACCGATTATACGTCTATCATCAGTACGCGACGCTTACAAACCCGCCCTGGCCCTGCGCTCACGCAGTAGCGCGGCCGCCATGGCGTGGACTTCGTGTGAAGTTGCCCGGATTCACCAGCCTCAGAGCGCGCGCCGGCCTTGCGCTCACCCTGGGCATCGTCTTTGTGCATCGTCCTTGTGCCACAGCGTGGGTGCTGGCTTCGTCGTCACAAGCGCGGGCTTAGAAATGGGTACGTACCAGAGCTTTCAGATGTGTCCGTCATCCCGCGGGTCTTTCACTGCTCGCCGTGCTCCTCGCGCTTCTGTTTAGGCTGCCCGCTGTCGACGTCCCGATGGTATCGTCACCTTGCACGGGTGCGGGCGGGACCACAATCGCGTGGAGGGGTAGCGTGCGGGAGGGCGGAGGGGCTAGCAGTGCACACGGTCGGTGGCATGGGCTGGGTCGTTGGGGTAACATTCATAAGCGCGAGCAGGGCCAGCAAGGCCGTGGTGGCTGACCTAATTCTTCCCAAGCGAGCGCAGGCGTCGGCATTGAGCGAAAATGGCGGGCGAATGGGAAATGGGCGCCGGCGGCGAGCGACGGGAGTGGTGGCAGGAAGAGAGCGAAACGCGTTGTTTGTTACGGTGGCTGACCTTGTTTGACATGAGCGGAGCTTGAAAGTGCCGTAAATCTTGCCGCCATCAAATTGCCCGATTTGGGACGCGATCTGAGGCGGAAAGTCAAGAGGTCGCTCGAGGGCGAAAGGTCCGACTGGGTGAATATCTTAGGACGCTTGGAGAAGCTGAAGGAGTATGGGATAGAAACCATTGCGTGGTATCATCTTTTGCACCCCGTTATCTCTCGATTCGTCGCGACATTCGATGAACCGGAGAGTCCGGAAAACCTCGACTTTTGGCGGAAGATCGCGCATCATAAGGGCGGTAGTGGCGTCGAGTATTAAGTACTCCGGGTGGATTAATGCCTTCAGTGTCTTCTCCGATAAAGGCGCGTGGATTGGGAGTCCCTTGAAAACAGTGAGTGGCTCTTTGCACTGATTTTCGTTGATTAATGATACTTGTGCAGTGGGCCATTGCTTCGCATGGCAATACGAGTCCGTCTAGATAGTCCTTGATATACGGCCTGGATAAACAACATAATGTGAATTAATTAATTCGCCACGTGCACGTTCGGCAAGCTCGGCAGCTGCTGAATCCTTATTGAATGACATCTTCGCCAGCTTTTGTGCAGTGCTAGTCCGAGCAAAAACGATAAAAAAGCTCCCAGACCAACACCCTCACGTGGCCCACGGCATTCCAGCTAAACTAAAAATGATAGACACAAACGAAATTCAAGCAAAGTTCGGACAAGGAAGCGCCGACTTCGTTGGCAAGGACCTTGCTTGAAACTTTATTTGATACTTCGCTAATGCATCAGAGTGCTGTTTTGTTGGAATGCTTTGTTCAGTTACTTATTATTGTTGAATTGGACCACATCCCTGTCTTGTACGGAGCTGTTTACATTTTCTCATCCATGTGTATCTCTAGTCTTCGCATCAACCGTTACCGAACACAGTCTCCTTATCTTCCTCGTCTGCACGTATCCGTATCCTTTGCCATTTCCCTCTTTCAGCCACCCCAGATCCTGCTGGCCACTCACTGAACAGCAGTGTTGTGCCATTCAACTGAGGATATACAAGATGTAGAACACACACATTTGATGTGCAGTACATTTATGCCAGTATTTGAGAATGTGCTATGGCTTTGTGCGGCCACATCAGCTGTGTCGGTTGCGCCATCAGGTTCGGCATTCCGGCACACTGGGGAAGACACCCCTCCCTTTCACTGGCGCTGGGCTTTCCGCTGGCACGGCCACACGGGGTCATCTCCGCTGGCACGGGGTCATTTCTGCTGGCGCGGGGCCTCTTTTCAGTGCCATTCAACTCACTGTTAATTCTTTGCTGTCATTATTGCGGCTTTATGCGAGCTGAATTGGAGTGATTCGGCAGCCGGCACCGGGCCAGCTGGGAGTTGCCCCCTGACCCCCTATGCTGCGCTGGGCTGCCGTTGCACGGGCTGCGCGGGGGCGGTGCTTGCCGCGATGGCCCACTGTGGGGCTGGCGCTGCGCGTGCCGGTTTCAAATCATTGATGTGCCGATGGTGCAGCCGCTGTCTTAACGTAGGAATGCACTACTTTATGCTGATCTCGAGCAATTTCTACTATGATGTGCTGCATTTGATGAGAATGTGCTGTGGATGGGGATGTGTCTTAATAGTGGATAGAGTAATTGAAAGTTCAGGCAGAAACAGAGCATTGAGTGAACTTGTTCGGCAGTCTCCGACGAGTGACATCACCTTCAGAAATATACGGAAGCGGATCAAGCCGGGTGGTATGAAAAGTGGTGCAATTATGAGTTTGGAGAGACCTTGTCAAGCAAGGTAACCGGACTCGCACCCCACCAAAAAATCGTCATTTCTGTGGAGTAAGGCCCTTTTTTGCAACTTTTTTGGACTCCGGCGCCAGATTTGACAGCGGCTGGCCCAATTTTGGCTCCTTCCCGAACTTTGCTTGAAAATCATTCACAGCGCCGGTTCGTGAATCAAGTGGGCGTTTAAGTTAGCCCTGCTTCTCAGCATATATAAAACGAAATAAAACGGGCCGAAACTCCACGGAATATATCTGATTTAACTGAGGTATAAACTGTGCCGAGGTTTCTCCCATTGGCTCGGAAAATCCCGGACCAATAGGAGAAACCTCGGCGCAGTTTCTACCTCAGTTAAATCAGATATATTCCATGAAGTTTCGGCCCGTTTTATTTGGTTTTGTATACGCTGAGAAGCGGAGCTAACTTAAATACCCTCTTAATTCACGGGCCAGCGCTGTGATTTTGGGTATATCGTTTTTAGTTCAACTGTCAACCGACATCCATGTTTTTACAAATGCGAAATAGCACTAAACTGTGTTCGGAATAACTTCGGAATGTGCTCAAACATGCACGTGGTGAATTAATTTTGTGTTTTTTGAAAAACGGCGCAGCCAAGATTTCCTGCCCACGCTGTAACAGATACACTGCCAACACAGAATGGCGGCCTAAGGCCACATTGGCGCTAGGCACTCAATTTCAGACGCTGAAATATGTTCAAGCCGCAGCACTTTGATATTATAATTGCACAATGTAAGATTATGCAACACCGCAGCAATGGGGTACTCGACAAATGCAGATGATTCTATTGAGGAACCCAGGTTGATGCCGGTGCATGTCGTAATTGAGATAGCACCTTGTATGTCTCGCTCTGCTCGCTCAGAATATTCTTGCGTCAGTATGTAAGCAATATCCATTTTCTTCGAACGTATTGGCTTGCTGGGTGCCGGTTCTGAGTGAAAAATGAGGCATACCATCCTTTTGATGGGATCAGACGAAGTTGAACTAATCTCGGCAACGACGCTACACTCGCTTTAGGTCTTGGAAAAATGTGGGGTCCACAACTGTACAGTTCTATGATTGAAATATTGCCTGGCCTACTTTCGACACTTAATTTCCACACAAAAAATCCGAAAATAAAGCATTTAATTCCAGCATTGCAGCCCGGTGAAAACTGGTACTTTTATTTTTTAAATAACTTCCCTACAGAGCTCATTGAGGTCTTGTGGACTGTCAATGAGCTTGGAATTTACCGATAGAAGGAAGGATGAACATGCGCATTTGTGTCTTAATTTTTAGATTATCCAAATCAGCGTTGAGGTTTATTCACAATCAGTGCAAGTCTTTGAATGGGATGTGGCTTCACCAATATAAAGGTATTCACTGCGTTCCGAGGCCCTGTCGGCAGAGTGTGCCTGACATCGGCTGACTCATGCCGACGGGGATCGGCATCGCTTGAGCCCGTTTGCCGACGCATCGGCACCGAGGCCAATTTTGCCGACGTCAGGTCTCAAGCGGTGCTGATCCCCGTCGGCATGAGTCAGCCGATGTCAGGCACACTCTGCCGACGGGGCCTCGGAACGCAGTGATTGGTTCAGCGGGAGATGTGTTTGATTTAAATACCTGACACTGACAGAGCATGAACTTGAACCAGCGACATGCTGGTAAACTTGTACAGAAATGAAGCTAAGCTGCCATCATTAAATTTCATTCCATAAATCACGGGTAGAAACAGCTTACCTCTATAGGGGACAGGTGGTTCCCGCCCAATCTTCGCTCGGTCGCCGCTTCACGTCGACCAGCTCAGATTGGGCAGAACAAAAGCATGGCCTTTGGCCATGCCCGCCAATATTTCGTCTGTGGCAGCAGACCAGAAGAATACGTGGACAAAATCTATATCTTGAAGAAACGCCAAGGCAAGTTTAATTTAGTCTCCACAGAATTGTATGTGTCGACCGTGATCAATGACAACAAAATAATTGAGTTGATGTATTGGCCATTACATAGCTGCAGACATATTCGCCTACCCGGATACTTCCGGGCCCCAGCATTATTCGATGTGTCTTGTAGTGGTACCTACCTGGTGATTCAGCCTGAGGATTAGTGAGCACGCTGAGAAACCTGGCTTATGCAGCACTTTAATCAGCTAAGAATAATGGTGAGTGATATTCAATCTGCCTCGTTGCTCGTGAGTCATAACCACGCGTTCGGACCGGCTACCGGCGGAAGAATAGTTGGAAGTTGCGACCTCAATGAATAGGGACCCATTTGAGAATGGCAGGCATAGTGCAGTGCGTATCCTGTGGCGCAGTCTTAGTGTACTAGAGTTCTTACAGCAGGTTGGAGGAGAAATGCAAAACGTGGTGCTGTGAAATCCTTAGCATCAACCCAATCAAATTCCCATCCCACGCAAAGTCAAAGTCATCAAATACTGACTTTTTTCCAAAAAGTGGCCTAGGAAAATGACTAAAAACGATTACCTAAACAAGTTTAGGACTCGTAACATATCCCTTGAGGCGGAGGAAGTGTCAGCGGTGGAGGCTCCAGAGTCCTTGACGGCAAAAGAGTTCTGGGCCGCCTACAAGAAGGATCCCAGTCGACAGGACTCCTTCGTCATGGATGACACTTCGTATCACCAACTTTCCAGTATTCCCCCAGGGTATGCGGAGGTTGACGTTAAATTAAACGACAACGGGAAGGAGTTCGACTGCATCATGACAACTGAGATGATTGGGACCAAGGTATCTTCTAGTGAGGATCTCAGTCTGTCTTCCACAGGAAAGGATGACACTGTACGTCCCGTTGCTGGATGGTGGATTTTCATCCAGAAACCAAAGGCGAATCAGTAACGGGTCGGGGAAAACGGAGGCTGATGAGCGATAAGTATAAGCATCGAGAGCCATGTATGTAAACTTTGCGTGTATTCAACACAACAGCTGGAGACTTGGTGGAGGCCGGATAGGTTTAATAAACTTGCAATATGCGCGAGCCATTAAATCTTGTATCATTTCGTGGCAAATTCAGCCGGAGTTGACCAGAAGAGCGTAAGCCGAACTTCGGTTGTCGTACATTCGTTGATTAAGCAGTCATGGAAGACAGGAACTGAACAAAAATACAAGGCATACATAGGCGAATAATTGAAGAGTACCGATCAGTACGAGGAGAACGTAGGAGGTTACTAGTAAAACAAACTCCAGACTTCGTCTTTGAGTAGGACGCGAGAAGAGAGGATTCTGCCATCCGAACGTCATATGCTAGCAGATTTGTAGCAGATTCCAGAAGCATTTACAGGTTAAACGATCTGCTAATCCGTATAGATTTCTTCACGAAACACCAATTGCAACTGGCCCAAAGCTTTATTCCCGTTTTCTCACATGTCAGCATCTGGCTTTCACTACCCATAGTGCGAAGTGAAGAACAAAATAACTTGACTCGACTGGTATCTCATCTTGGTTGTTGTTGAAGAAAGTAGGAGTGAGGTAAAATTCAGATTACTTCTGAAACAACCCTCACCTTTTAATTTCCAAGGAGAGAAGCAAGGTGATTTTTCGTAAATCAATTCCCGCATTTTATAACATTCTTTGTGCCATGAAGTTTCTCGCCGTTTGCGTGCCGCTCGTTTCCTGTCTGCGGAGCAGTGGGCCTTTCCCGCAGACAAGACGGTACGCAGTCTCGCGCAGATGCGAGCTAATTCCTTTGTCATTGTCATTGTTCGGAAACAATGCGTCTTTTTGTTTAATCCGCACTACTTAATTTTAACCCATCTCCTTCACTAATTTCTGGCGGTCCGGTGTCTGATACCCTGCTCGAATGGCGGCCTTGCCAACCACCAGAGTTCCTTTTTGGTTACGACCACTGAATCTGGATTGCGACCCCCCTGGACCTTCTTTCGCTTGTGATCTGGCACCAGCTTCTCCTGCAGATAAATCACAATCAGGGCCCTGTACTATTTACTGTTGGAATCAATAGAGCAATCCAATATTAGCAGTGAACCCGTTGCAAACGCGCGGGGAATCTTTTGTTGTCTACAGTACTTAAAGACTATTCTAGAAGAATTAAAGGTACGAAATTAGTCTCGGGTACAGTAACGGGCATCAACAAGAAAGCAGGAATGAACGAAGGTATGAACGGCGGGGACCTGGTAATAGAGAGCGCCACAATGAGGCAGTGCGTGTACATGCAACTCGTATTCCACCATTTACAGCAGATGGCTGTGCGGTATACTACTTACTTAGAAGAGTTGGAGTCAGACTCGGCAATTTCCGACTAATGATGAGGCTTGCTGATGCGCCATCAACTTCGGCATCGGCGGCATTCTGGAGGAAGGATCCCCCAGACCCCTCCCTTTTGCTGGCGCTGCCTTTTCCGTGGGCGCGGGGCCTTTTCGCTGGCACGAGGCCTCTTCCGCTGGCACGGGGCCTTTTTATTTTATTTTATTTTATTTTACTTCAATTATATTGCCCAAATTTGGCGGCTTGATCTGGGTTTTTTAATTAGATCTTAGCGGACCCTCCTTGGCGCTCGGCGCTAGGGCCCGCTGCGCAGTGCATTTTCGCTCGCCGCAGGCCCACTGGGTGGTGCGCACTCGCCGCGAGGCCCATTGCGTGGAGCTGGCGCCTGCAGCGCCGGTGCGC
The DNA here is from genome assembly GCA_029282285.1 of Mycena rebaudengoi. Taxonomy (NCBI): domain Eukaryota; kingdom Fungi; phylum Basidiomycota; class Agaricomycetes; order Agaricales; family Mycenaceae; genus Mycena; species Mycena rebaudengoi. The sequence continues at coordinate 2,638,393 of JARJCX010000002.1, read as the reverse complement.
AGAGTTTAAATCCACTGATGTGATTCCTGTTCTTGGCAACCACTTAGCGGCTTAGTCTCGTTCCCGCCGTTATAGGGCAGTCGCTCGCTGCACTCGTGGGCAGCGGGAGAGAGCGGCTCCGGACTGGGCGGAAAGATCCGAGGCAGAAGTTTTGATGAAGTTAGCACTGCCCTATAACATCTGGTCACTGGTGCAAGTCCGACTTGCACCAGTCAGATTGTTGAAGTCGTATAGGAAACGGGTGATCGTGTCACGCTTTTGTGAATGCATTTCGTTTTCCATCGTCTTCGCAATTTATGGTCCCAAATCACTTTCTATTATATTATACTGCATCTTCCATTAATTTTGCTACCCATATTTAGTCCACAGGGCCCTTCAATGCACTCAGAATTGGAGGTAGATCAGACGTGTATAAATATCGGTTTACAGTAAACTGTTGAGCCTAATAATTGTTTTTATGGGCCTAGCATCAATGGTTCACCATTATACCTCCTCTCAAGAGCCATAGGGGTCAGGGAACCTATTCTGTGAGGATGTGGTCAAAATGTTCACTTGTTGAAGTTGACTCATCTGTGGACTTTTCCGCGCGTTTCTTTCACTCAATGGCAACCATGTTTCATTCTCAGTGGATCTGAAGTATAATTTCCGATTCAATGTCTGCACATTGCGTATATTCTCAAATGCTGTGGGCAATAGGGGAGTGTGACATCTGTGACGAGATAAGAGTGATCGCCCGGTTGCTACACAGATGTTATAATCTCGGTTCCAGATGTTCGGCGGTGTCGGACCGATCGCTGATGCGATCGATGATCCGAGGCAGAAATTGATGAAAAAAGAGGCCAGGGATCACCGCCTGAACATAGCCGTGAAACTTGCGCTCGAAGACATCAGTCACAGTAGTCACAGCTTCTCCCGTCCACCAGTTAATTCATACATAAGCTCTGCCGTCTTCTATGGGCACAGAAAAATTGAAGGGCCATCATGGAATACCAATGAATCAATTGTCTGCCAAGACACCGCACATATTTGATGTGGGACCCAGAAAATCAATCTTCACCCTACTAATTATTTTCCATGCTGACGGAATGTGTTCTCGCATCTTCCCCAGCCATCCCAAAGCGCGCTGGAAGGATGGGGAATTATTCTATGAGAGTTTTCAATATAATTCTACCTCTTTGAGATTTTCCAGGCTATGAAGAGAAGATAAATATATTTTTTTGGTGCAAGCGTGACACGAGCGCAAGTCTTACGGTCAAATTATACCAGACGTTATAGCAACGTTATAGGGCAGTGCCGCGACATCAAATTCTCATCAAAATCTGCCTCGGATCACTCCGAGCGGTCCGGAGGACCGCCGCATGCTGCGCTCGCGCAGCGAGCCACTGCCCTTAACGTCTGGAAACGAGACTACAGATGTTAGGGTATGGGTTCCGGTGTGTCTTTTTCATCATTGATCTGCCCCATTTTTTAAACCCCGCCCATACCCGAACATCTGGAGCCAAGATTATTAGCGGCTGAGTATAGGCTAGTAGAGGCTAGTATAGGGCGCCGCCACTATTAATTCTCGGCTAGTGCTAAGCGAGAATTAACCGACCGCGTCATTCGGCGTAGGACCATGCCGTGTAATACCTTGGTAATACCTACCTACCTATGTACCGTCGTGCGAGGTCGTGCGGTCGCCTGAGAGCGAATCCGGTACCAATTTTTTTCCCAGGCTAAGATTTGATAGGACGCTTCCACGGAGAGTTGCTTTCACTTACAGTACCAGTAGCCAATTCCTGGTGCCGACTCAGGTGCTAGGTCTGAAACCAGAATATTGTCGACGTACTCTTTTTATGGACGAGCTCTTTGGCGTTAATGCCATCTCCGTGGCAGTGCAGACTACGGCACCGTTGATGCTTCGTGGAGTCAGAGCAGCCCAAGGCAGTCCATTATTTAAATACCCTACAGCATTGTCCCACTCGCACCTTCCCTCTCAAGATGCCAGTGTCATTTCCAGTCGCCACCCATTCCGCCAACCCAGTTAGGTACTTCACACGGGAAGGTCTGACCGCAGAGCAAGTGCTCGCAGAGTCTTGCTCTGATCAGTACAAGAAAGCTGGCGAGGTCCTCCAATCCTCGCTTTGTGATTCAGAGCCTGCCGCGGAATCGTACGTTCGACTCTCACGGGATTGTATTCTCCTCCATCATTGACATTTCATTACTAGCAACGTCTCGCGCCCGGTCAGCGGCAGGGACTTCACTGCGAAGATCCCGCACATCATACCGCAAAAGAATGGACTAGTCGACACCGTAATTGCGGCCTACAACTAACACCATGCTCTGGTCATCCGGCCCGACGACGTGTGGTTGGCCATCTTGGTTCAATTCAATTTCTTCGTCAACGCCAACGCCGAGCTGCTCCGCGCGAATTTCGTGGCGCACGAAGGGAAGAAGGAGCTCGCTATCTATGCGGAAGGGACCCGCTATGATCTCGACTTCGGCTCCATGTCGCGCCAGGTATAAATTGCATGATCGCCTGTTAATGGACAGCTCTCATGACCGCGTTTCAGATGGTCGATCTCATCGAGAAGAACCTTACGGATCCGACGCTGCGCGAATGGGTCCTCCCGAATTTCACGACGACGACGATAAATGACACAACGGTCAGCGCGGTCGTCATGATGGCTACGATGAAGGCCTATTTCTCGTATGTCTTCGGCGGCATCTGCTGCGGCATCCCGCGGGTGACGCTCGAGGGTGAAAGGTCCGACTGGGTGAATATCTTAGGACGCTTGGAGAAGCTGAAGGAGTATGGGATCGAAACCATTGCGTGGTATCATCTTTTGCACCCCGTCATTTCCCGATTCGTCGCAACATTCGATGACCCGGAAAGTCCGAACAACCTGGACTTTTGGCGGAAGATCGCGCATCATACCGCGGGTAGTGGCTTCGAGTATTACTCCGGGTGGATTAACGCCTTCAGTGTCTTCTCCGAGAAAGGTGCGTGGATCGGGAGTCCCTTGAAAACAGTGCGTGGTTCGTTGCACTGATCTTCGTTGACTAAATATACGTATGCATATCCCTTTAGGCGGAGGAAGTGACAGGGGGGGAGGCCCCAGAGTCCTTGACGGCAAAAGAGTTCTGGGCCGCCTACGAGACGCACCCCAGTCATCCCCAGCCCGAAGAATCCTTCGTCGTGGATGACACTTCGTATCACCAACTTTCCAGTATTCCCCCAGGGTATGCAGAGGTTGATGTTAAATTAGACGACAACGGGGTGGAGTTCGACTGTATCATGACAGCTGGGATGATTGGGACCAAGGTATCTTCGAGTGGCGATCTCAGTCTGTCTTCCACCGGGAAGGATGATACTGTACGTCCCGTTGCTGGATGGTGGATATTCATTCAGAAACCAGAGGGGAATTAGTAGCTGGGTTGGGGAATTTAAGGTTGGCGAGCGATATGTATAAGCACCGAGAGCCATATATGTGAATTTCGCGTGTATTCGACGGTTGGAGACTTGGTGGAGACCGGATAGGTTTAATAAACTTGCGATATGCGCGAGCCATTAAAGCAGCATTTCGTGGCAAATTCAGCCGTGGTTGACCGAAAGAGTGCAAGCCAAACTTCTGTTGTCGTACATTTATTAGGGTGTTTCAGATATCGGTATTTGGACGCAACTTGGGACGCAACGGTGACTTGATGCCTAACTTGACCCCAATTTGAGTCACACCTTTTTCTCCGGGAGTCCCCGGCAAGGGCATCGGCCATAGAAATCGGATGGGAGAAGTTGGGGCATGAGGTTGGGCATGAAGTTGCGTGTCAAATCATGGTCCGCACCGTGATTTGACACGCAACTTCGAAGTTGGGATGTTTTTGGGTTGCAACTTGAAAATAAGTTGGGCATCAAGTTACGTCCCAAGTTGTGTCCAAATACTGATATCTGAAACGCCCTATTGATTATGCAGCCATGGAAGACAGGAACTCGACAAAAATACAAGGCATACATAAGTGAGTAATTGAACAGTGCCGATTAGCATGAGGAGAACGTAGGAGGCTAGAACAACATCCATACTGCGTCTTTGAGCAGGACGCGGGAAGAGAGGAATCTGCCATCCGGATGTCATATACTAGCAGATTTGTAGTAGATTCCAGAAGCATTTGTATTTTCAGCCGCAGGCGAAACAGTCCCGTAATCCGTGTGAATTTCTTCACGAAACACCAAATGGCCCAAACCTTTGTTCCCGTTTTCTCACATGTCAGCAACGAGCATCTGGCTTTTACTACACCCATAGTGCGAAGTGAAGAGCAAAATAACTTGACTAGACTGGTATCTCATCTTGGTTGTTGTTGGAGAAAGTAGGAGCGAGGTGATGTTCAGATTACTTCTGAAACAATCCTCGCCATTTAATTTCCAAGGAGGGAAGCAAGGTGACAAATCAACTGCTGCTTTTATAACCTTTTTCGTGTCATGAAGTTTCTCGCCGTTTGCGCGCTCGTTTCCTGTCTGCGGAGCAGTTGACCCTTCCCGCAGACAAGACGGTACGCAGTCTCGCGCGGATGCGAGACTAATTCCTGGCCCAGATGTATACCCGGCCAACTTCGAGCCCAACGTCAACTCCGAGTTCAACGTGACGATCCAGAAGTTGCTCTCCACCCTCCTCCCCATCCTGGGCACGCCCGAGGGCCTCTATCGTCCCTAGCGTCCGAATTAGAGGCGCTCTAGAAGGGCACGGTCCCCTCGCCGGGAATCTGGCGGACAAGTTCGTGCGTAGACAGGCCTTCAAGTTTAAGGAGACCGTCAAGATTATGCCGGGGGTGATGCTCTTGGATGTTGAAGTAAATCTGCAGGGGACCTTCACCTGAGAAGATGCGAGTAATGTGGCTCCGTACGAGACTGACCGGTCACTATCCTTGTTTCCCGCCCCCGCTGCTGAGCTTGCGAACTCGATTTGACCTCGTTATTAGACACAAACATCGTAGTCCGTAGAATCTGAAAATTTGAGGAGGTGAACCGAGGCGCTGCCATAAAGACCTCCGAGACAGTCGACGGCCAATTCCCGTTCCTGCTACAGTGAGCGCATACGCCTTTCTGCTCTGTGTTTCACTCACTGAGTCTTCTAGGCCTTTTATCTAAATAGCTGTTCGGAGTGCACACAGGTACGCCTTTTCTTGCTCACTTGTTGCCCTAAAGCTGATCTCTCTCTTTTCTTTTCAAAGGAGCAAATGAAGCTGTATTTGACTCTCTTCGATTGTCAATGAGCGTGCAGAATCTTCAGTCTATGACTCAAGTAATTGTATTCATTGCCTATCTGATTTTTTGCCGGATCGAACGAAGTGTTTTTCCACCGAGCTCTTTAACATTGAAATGAAATTGATCGTGATTCAATGCTTGGACCGGATGCCGACAGTGTCGAGATGTCAGATCAAACTTTGGCCTTAATATAAGAGGGCGCCGCAGCCAAGCACGTCCCCACAACACGTTCCAGCAAGGACGAGTCGACGACTCGGAGGTCTGAACTACGACTGGGATAGCCCTATTACTGCTGTCCGGTACCTCCCTGTAGTCTCTCAATCCTTGGACACTCTCGCCGCCACCATGCCAGATCTGCCAGCAGAGCTCTGGACACACGTTTTCGACCTTGCAGCGGACGAGGACGTGATATTTCAGTACGCTCTGCCCTCAGTCATGGCCGAATCCGCCTGGTTCAAGAACGTCTTTGGCAAGTGGATGCTGCGATCGCCCCAGGATGCGCTGGACCTGATACAAAGGCGGAGTTACGCGACGAAGAAGGTGGTGCTCAAATATACCGCAGATATCGTTTTCTGAACGATCTCCAGGCGATCGTGGCGACATGCAAGACGTGGCGCAGCCTGGGCGCGGAATTCTTGTTCCGGTGTCTGTTCTTCAACAATCCAGCGAGACTGCAGACAGTCTGTGTGATACTTGATTCCTCGGCGTCGAGCACGAAAAACTCCTCAATCGGCTGGTGGACGCGGCGCATCCATCTCACTCGCTATTACGCTAGTGCCACGCGCGGGACCACCGCGCAATCCCTGCAAGACGCCCTCATCAGCATCATACGCCACTGTCCAAACCTCGAGATTTTCATCGTCGATTGGCCCATGGCGGGCGCGACATTCGGGGCCGTAGCAGACGCGTTGGCCACCTACACCAAAGCGCTGCGCACGCTCCACGTCAACGTCCCTTCGTCCGCCCTCCCAAAAATCATCTGGGCACTCGATTCGCTCCCATCCATCCTCGCAGCACACATTGAGCTCGAGAAATCCGTCCCCGCCGACGACGACGAAGCGACCACTACAGACGAGACGCACCTTGGCGCTGCCGGCGACATCCACCTACGTCTCCCCGCGCTCCAGCAGCTCGCGCTGCGCGGCCACGTCCAGGAGTTCCTCGAGCAGGCCACGGGCTGGGCACTCCCCGCCCTGCGGCATCTTTCCCTCGACTGTGGCATGCTGCGCACCGACCTCCCCGACGCCCCCGCCTTCCTCGCCGCGCACGGCGCGCACCTCCTCCTCCTCGACCTCAACGCCGTTCCTGCGCTCCCCCTCCCGCACATCCTCGCCGCCTGCCCCGCCCTCACCACCCTCGCCTTCAACGCCGACTGGCGCCTGCTCACCCCCGACGCCGACGACATTGACGACGCCGACCCCCCGCCGCCGCTCGCGCACGACCGCCTCGCGAGCGTCGGGCTGCACGGGCTCGCGTACGCGTTCGGCGTGGGCTACGGCGCCGCGCACGTGGACCCGCTCACCGCGCTGCTCGTGTGCGGCGCGAACGACCGCGCGCTGTCTGCGCTGTGCGAGCGCGCGCGCTTCCCGTCGCTGCGGCGCGTGCGCGTGCTGAGCCGCGGCCTGCTCGCGGACCTAGACGAGGCGAACGGGCCGCGCGCGGAGGGCGGGGGTATGGAGCGCTGGGAGCGCTGGTGGGAAGCGTGTCGGCGCGCGGGGGTGAGGCTGGAGGACTGTACGGGCGGGCTATTGGGGGAGCTGCCGCAGGACGAGGAGGACGAAGAGGAGGAGGAGGAGGAAGATGAGGAAGATGAGGAGAGCGAAGTGGGGGAGGCGGTGGAGGGCGGATGGGTTATCAAGGTCCCGGCGCTGCCTGTGGAGGGTGGGAGCCAGGTGGAGGAGCTCAGGCGCCTGCTGGAAGAGTGCCGTGCGATGGATGAGACGAGGGACGACAATTACATGTTTGCTGCCGATAGTATGGGTATGTTTGCTGGCATGCCGCCTGTGGCATCCGGGAGTGGGTCTTGAACCACCTCCGGTAATGTGTATACCATTCGATTCTATAATCGACCTCGCCCGTCAGCTCTGCCCCGCTCTACGGTCTGATCCGAACTCCAGAAAACATCCGGTCCAAGCTTTGACCATCCAGTTTCATTCCAAACTCAATGTCAAAGACACAGAATATGATTTGTGAAGATCATCCATTTCATTGTGCGCAGTACTTAAATATAGTTGACAAGTAAAATGTTGTCCTAAATAAAACGCGCCTTTATTTATTTGTACATTACTTTCTCGCATGTTCAAAGCCTGATTCTGATCACTATCAGCAGCCCCAGGAAGGAAACCCACCACGCGCGGAACAACACGCGCCACCCCTCCTCACGTATGATTTGCTTCCCGCAATCGTACAGCGAGGTGTAGGGCGCGTAGTCTTGAGTGCGGAATTGCATGACCTCTTCCGTGATTGCGTAAGGAGGAGGGGCGTCAGGATCGACTGCAGTGGGCAATGCCTGGACGTCTTCGCCGCGACGCTGGAGGGTGAGTCGCGCGCTCATGACTTGCAGCGGAGTGAGGAGGACGGCGATCACCAGTAGCACTGCGAGCTCAACAGAAATTTCAGAAACCCCGGGGAGACCACGGCCCATTCTCAAGAAGGTGAACTGGGTGAGGATGCTCAGGGCCGGACGGGCCAAGGCCAGTAGTACCTGGACGAAGAAAACGCCTGGAGCGAGGTAGAGTTTTGCGGGAGCCGCGAACTCAGCTGGGGAGAGAAGGACGCGCAACGCGACTTTGGGAGCGAAGGGGTTCAGCTTGTGGGGAGTCGTTATTGCGCTGTGTGAGTAGATGAGCTGAGAAGGAAGGGTGGGAGGTGCAACTGACCGGTTCGTGATGATTTGCATCGGCAGGAAGATGAGTTCCAAGAGTACACTAAGGGTGGCGCTTAGTACTAGATAACTTCTGGTCAGTCTTTCACGGGAGGATGGATGTTATCAAAGCGTACTCCAAAAAACGATGCCGACGTGTCCTGGGCCCATATGTCCAATGATATTCGGGCCCCCAGGCATCCGTTCAATGGCTATAAACACACCCAAGGGCATCGTGACAACCATAGCCATCAGACTTGTAAGAAGGGACGGCACTTAATAAATGAGACTCGATATTTTGGGCACGCGGGAGACGGATGGATACTCACTGATGCCTTTATAAAAGCCGGTCCATCCCTAGAAAAATCAGTAGTGTGACACCAAGCAAGGGATGACGCACCTCGAGCTTGTACACTCGCTTAATCATCCCGAAAAAGGAGTTGGGCGAGCCAAGTTCGTGATCTGCCTGAGGAGGCTTAGGCATCCCATCGTCGTCGGTCAGTTGTAGAGATTTCGGAGAGTAGTTTGCTCTGTAGCGGAGAATCACGCCCACGAACGGCATGGTGACTCCCAAAATGAGTCCCATAGGTCTGTGTAGCTGAATTAGCACATTTATCATGTTGGCAACGCTGGCTAAACTCACAGGATCGCAGACGATAGAGCCACGACGAGGGTAAGTAGAAAAAGCAATATATCGAGCATTTGGGCGAGATGGACTGAGGTGGGGGTGTGTGAGAGACGACAGGACTAACGTCAGGACAGTTTATATTGCCGACTGCGCGCCTATCGGAGGCAGTGCGGGCACCCTGGTGATATTGACGCGTCAGCAACGCCCGTTTGAGGCTGTATTTGCCGGATCCGTTTCAGGCGCTTAGTTGCATCACTGAAAACATACCCTACGATGCTGTTGTACACTTCTAAGTTCTATCGACAATTCACCTTGTTTGGTTCAATTGTTGTGCGGCAATCGTCCGGATCATTTGATTCACAAGATCGGCTCGGCTCCCGGGCCGCCACTGACAGTGTCGAAACAGCTTAATTGCACAGCTTACTCAGTCTACAGCAAGTGTCCTCGAGCCAACCTCGAGCGTCGAGAACACCACAAGTGATATAGGTTCGTCCCATACTTTCCACATTTGACCTTACTGGACCAAGTGTACAAAGAACTATGCCGGACTTAGTGCCAATGGCATCCACCGTGACGGAGAGTCTAACGACGCGGTTTCCTCAGGAACTGATAGACCATATCATTGACGCGGTGCAACACAACAGGAGCACTCTCTTGTCTTGTGCCCTTGTCTGCAGGTCGTTTCTACCCGCATCTCAGGCCCATATCTTCTCCAGCATTGAATTTGTCCCGCCCGAAGAATCGACGCGACATTTTATGCCCGCGCAGCTGCACTATGTTCTGTCGCAATCCCCACATCTCTGCCGCTACGTTCGTCATCTGCGCATTGTCGAAAACAGGGATGACTGGGCATCTCCCTGGGTATATCTGGACAGCGCACTGGCTTCCCTCCTGCAGATTCTCCCAGATCTGCGGTCTTTTTATCTGTCCCATACCGCTTTTACCTGGGCCTCCTTCCCGGCAGGCCTGAAGATCGCAATATGCGAACTCTGTCAGCGCTCGAAGCTTGTTCGGCTGACACTCATTGGATTGCAAGCATTGGAGTTGTATCAGTTCTTCCAGTTTGTCTCATCCCCGAATTTGAGGCACCTCTACCTGGAGGACATCATCCTCCCAGCCCCAACTATAGACGACGAGATTCCTGGCACGGCATTTTGTCTGGAAACGCTGCGGTTTTATATTGGAGCCCCCCAAACCCAGGAAATCATCATTCGATGGCTTACAAGCGGAGAGGCGCTGTCCGAAGTCGAAATTCTCGACTTTCTATGGAACTCCGCGGAACCCACATTTGCTCAGAAGCTCCTGGACGCATGCAGCATGCGCATGCTCCACTTCAATCTGGTCCTCACTGGTACGTCTTCGACTCCCTACTAGATTCTTGTTACCGAATACAGCCTCCTTAGATCCCTGGGTGGAATCAGTGGAACTCGACCTCCGAAATTTAAGAGTCCTCTCAGGTCTCGGCATGGGATTAGTTATGCCTACTATAGACACAGTACTTATCTCCTGGATCACACGCTCCCTCAGCTCGATACGCCCCTCCACTCCGCTGATGTTTATTACTTTGACAATGCCCGGCGTTGGCGATCCCGAGTCGAACGCTTGGGAGGCTCTCGACACACTGCTCAGTGGAGACCTATTCCCGGCGCTACATTCTCTCCGGCTGGACGTCGCTCCAATGGGCGAGGTCGCGGAGGGCATAATTGGCTTTGTAGACACGACCAAGGCTGGTCTTTCTCGCCTCGCCAACGGAGGGAAGTTGATCGTCACTATCCTAGATAATGTGAGTTGAGTTGCACGTACGCAAAATTGAATGCTGATAGACGTTCTTTATAGCTCCTCGAATAAGTAGTTGAAGATGACTCCTGTACCGTGTCTCGTAGCGAAGACAGAACGATATTTTGTTAATAATGTTTGGCAGATTCTCAAGCAGGCGACCAGCTTGGATCGTTTATATGCACCCCAAACCGGGGGAGCGGTACACGCACGCGTAGAATTTAATCCATCCACGGAATAGCGAAGGACGACATTTATGATTTTACCAATGGCAACGGAGACCAAAGGTGGCGAATTTTCGTGAATAAAAGGGCATATGAGATATATATAGAGGATGCATAAGACTTATGAAGTGAATTTCAACGACGATCCTCTGATTCATACGACTGGCTGATCTCCACAACTCCGGCACGTCGAGAGATTTACTGGTTAATCCTATAGAATCTTCCGGGCGCTCCCCAAGGTTTTATAGCCTGCGTTGCAAGGCACCCGTCAATAGTATGGAGGAAGTCCTGTGAAACGCAGTTGAGTACACTCATGGAATCCGTACAGTGAAAGACTAACCAGGATTAGAGCATGGCTCTCTTCGGTCGGTCCCCACAAGAACGGCCAGTCTGGTGGTTGTGCGCGCTGATGAGGTCCTTCAGCATGCCTGTCCGAATACCATCTGTACCGGAGCAAATTCGTTCCCCACACAGCCGGAACAGGGCATGTGCAGCAAGGAGTTTAAGAAAATGCAATCCCATCCCGAGGAGGAGGTCCAGACAGTTATGTGCGTCTTCGCCTCTGATTATCCCTACGCGGAACAAGGAGCCCATGAAAGCGGCGATATTCACGCCGCGCGACATGATGTAGGGGCTCACAACAGGGGGTTCGTGCAGCCAGGAGCCAGTCTGGAATCAAGGAACAAAAATCAGAACGTGAGAGGGCACGAAAAAATAATATCATACGAGGTGCCAATACACGGTGAACATGCTGACCGCTTCTGAGCGGATACGATCCCGCAGATCGTTTGTACTCCTTTCGGTCAGAATATGAGCGACGCGAGCCATAACGGGTCCTGATGCTGCGTCTTGGCATCCAAAACCCAAGATGGAGTGAACGCAGATCGATAAATCATTCCCTGTACGAAGCATGTGGCGGTAGTACTTGACTGCCGGTTGAAGGTCGAGAACCCCTGGCATGCATTTGGAGGAGAGTGGAGGAGGAGCACTGACGTCGGTGGAAGTGACCGAAGTCGACGAGGGTGACCCATCGAGGTTGAAGAACGGGTGGAAGTGGGGGGCGGGGAGATTGATGCATGTGGGATATATGCCTTTGCTCCGCGATCCGGTATCGCGAACGGAAATCTGCTCGCAATAATCGAGACCGGCGCCGACATGGCTCATAGCAATACGAAGGGGATGGTCGTTGTCGAGTATGAACAGATCTGCATACAGGTCCAGATCTGGTTTCTTGACGCAGTTGGGAGTTGCATTCCAGGCACGTCGGATCGATGAGTCGTATTTCGGGTGTAAATCACAACTTGGAAGGTGACGCTGGGGTTGAAAGTGAATAGAAGGATAAGCCTGAAGGTGAAGGTCGTGCTGGGGTCCTCCAGAAGCTCGGGTGGAATAGATTATCGTAGGCAGATCTGGGAAGGAAGAATGTGGCATGGCGCGACTATGAGGGGGGGCTTCGAGGGAAAATAAAACAAGTTAGGGAATTTAGGGATTCCGCGGTTTGCTTCTTAAGTACTATTTCGGTGAGGAGTCAAAGCGAAAGGATGCTAATGATGCCTTCGTCTTTTAGGCCAAAGCATACCAAGGGCAATGTATTATCCATCCGGGTGCGGAGAATTTCCCGAGCTCATGTCTCTTCATGGAAAACAAGTGGCAAGCCACCACTCGCGACTCGGAGAATTGACCCTGGTCGACCAAGGATCCATACTGCGATACAGAAGGCTGATTCAACAATTGGCCATCCAGGAGTTTGCGCGCTTTGGTCTTTGAGGTCTTTGCCAAAGCGCCAAGCGAGAGCAAGCAAGGGTCGTGGAGAAAGTTGATCCGAACTTACTAGTACTTACTAAGTACAAAGCGTGCACCGCTTTTGAACAACATATCAACCATCATCGAATGTTGTTTCTTCCGCCACACTCAATCGTCTCTTGTGGCTCTTTTTGAGACACAACTTAAGTGATGTCCGGGTCACTCAACGGCTTTGTGGCTGCGGTATCATCGAACATTGCCTATTTTCAAAGTCATTGGCGGAACATGATCCGCGATTCTCGAGTTATTCACTCGCAACCGTCTTCAACTACTGCACAATCTTACTATTTTCGGTGCAAGAATATCGACGCCGTCAAGAGGATGGAGGGCTGTGCTTGTGTTGGTCGCATACTGGGTGCCAGTTGAGTATAAGCTTCTGCTATCCGGTACTATTTTCCTTCACTGTCTCGCAATTGGTCTCAATGGATACATTATCGCGTAGAGCAATGCATCGATATAGATCTCCAGATTCCACCTTCGGCGCATATTCCTCCTCCGTTCTGATAAGTCTACGGGAAACCCTGACGACAGAAGTTCAATTACATGCCGCTTTCCGCGATCATCTCTAGGCTCCCCAAAATAACCCTTTGTTCGGTATATAAGCCCTTGGTATTTCCTTGGCTCGCTAGAGTTGATCTCCACCTAATCTGTCTACAGTTGATCTGTGGTCGAGCCAATCCTCCTTTCCTCAGAATGTTCGCTCGTATTCTTATATCCGCTGGTGTGTTCGCAGGATTCACCAGTGGAATTCCGATTCTCCCTCGTGCCAGCACCTCCGATGCATCCGGCTCTACTTCAGTATCCACCAGCAGCTCGTTTTCTTCCATCTCGGACAGGCCTGGTTCGATATCGAGTAGTAGCTTGTCGGTCATCGCGGTGTTGACAGACAGCGCCTTTTCCTCAGTTTCATCGTTATCCGTCACCCCTGGTCCAAGTAACATCTTCATGCCCGTCGCTTCTTCAGTACCCACAAGCAGATTGCCCCTCACAAGCAGCTCAGTTTCTTCGTCAACTCTTCCGCCTGGTCCAATGCCAAGTGACAGTATACCGTCAGGAAACCAAACTACGGTTCCTGTAGCCAACTCTACCGAATCTTTGGTTATTGCGCATTTTATGGTCGGAAATGCGGCGCCATATACCGTCCAGGATTGGACAAAAGGTGCGAATAACAAGATCAATCTCTCCATCCCATTGAATATAATATTTCTTCCACACAGATATCAAACTAGCCGCTTCAAAGGGCCTCGACGGATTCATTCTGAATCTCGGGTCGGACGACTGGCAGCCCGCACGGATTTCGGACGCATTCGCAGCTGCCAAAGACGCTGGAGGCAGCTTCCGTATCGGATTCAGTTTCGACATGACCGTCATTCCTTGTACCGCAGCAGCCGATACTGCTCTTCTCCAGAAGTACATCAAAACCTATAACACGCACCCGAATATCATGCAGTTCAATGGAAAGATGCTGATCAGCACCTTCTCCGGCGAGAAGTGCACTTTCGGCCAAAGCTCTGTCGATGCCGGGTGGATGACCGCAGTGAAAACTGGCCTCCCTCCGGTGCACTTCATTCCATTTTTCTCCGTTGAGCCGGGAACGTTCGGATCCTATAAGTCAATTGATGGGGCCTTCAACGCAAGTATTCCTTCCTTCAGCCCGTCCCATACTAAACCCATTTACAGTGGAACGGTGGATGGCCGCAAACAAATGCACAGACGAACTTCGACTCAGACTCGCAGTATATTGCTGGTCTCAACGGGAAGACTTATCTCGGGGCTGTATCGCCCTGGTTCTTCACGCACTACGGAAAGGATACCTACGACAAAAATTGGATCTACCGCTTTGACGATTGGCTGTTCAGTTCGAGATGGGAATCTTTAATTCAGAACCGAGACCAAGTACCCATCGTGGAAGTAATCACCTGGAACGGTATGTGTCGCACTTGATTGAATATTCCGTCTGCCTTGCATTAATTTTCCCGTCAGATTACGGTGAATCGCATTATGTAGGACCAATCGAGGGCTCTCAACCGAATTCTGAAGCATGGGTAACTGGATTCGATCACCAAGGTGCGCATGTCATTGAGATTATGCATGAGGCTGATATATCATTTTTCTATAAACAGGCTGGTTGGATATCATGCAGTATTACATTGCGTATTACAAGACCGGCTCTGCGCCACCTATTCCTACAGATCGGATTTTCCTGTGGGCCAAGCTTTATCCGACGGGTGCGGCAGCTTCGGATCCAATTGGCCCTCCTCGAGATGCAGTAAGTCTATTAATTCATATGTGGGGCGTGGCCGACTGGTTCTGCATAGGATTTGGCACAAGACATGCTATGGGCTCAATTTCATCTCACAGAACCTGCCGATGTGACCCTTACATGTGGTTCGTCAACGCAAACTTTCACCGATGTCCCTGCTGGTGTCTCGAAGCAAAAACTTTCGTTGAAAGAGGATTGCAGTGTGTCGTCCAAGATAACGAGAGGAGGGAATGATGCTGTGAACTTAACGCCGGACGGAATGAAGTTCAGCACATCTCCGCCCTCATATAACTTCAATGCTTTCGTCGCTGCGTCCCCGGCGTAAGCGCTTTGTCCTGTACATATGGCGGATCAATGGTGTCTGGAATAAATTCCTTTTTTATGTCAAGTTAGAGCTTCGAGCCGTGATTAATATATCCCATCCAGCAAAAGTCGACGATCATATTTTAAATTTATTGACAATCAGAAACTGCGTCTTATACACGGAGCAGGAAGTGAGAACGAGAAGGATCTGTTATTACGATGCCATGCGCCAGCAGCAGCACTTTTTTATCTTTTTGTAGACGGCCTGATAGTACTAGTCCCCTTGGATATCATCTGAAGCCAAATTTCAGAGGAAATTACCTTGACACCCCTTTCGTGTTTTGCGCATTTTAGAAGCCGTTTGGACTGTTCGGCGATACCTCGAAATAACGAAGTTCTTTCGTCAAGCGCCACACTATGTCTTGTAATCGACAACACATTGGCGAGATGATATTATTGGATAAAAGGCAGTGCTGCAATCTGTAAGTACAATTAAATTTCCCGTGTTCGAATAAGGTTTGTTGAACCTTCGTTGAGCCGGAGGACCGGCCCGAGAAAAGGCGACGGACCGGAAATCGTGTGACGGGTTTCGGAATTTGTTCGGAATTATCCAAGAATTATCCCACTGCTTTACTCCTGCCGCCATGCTGTTTCTCAAAAAACGGGGACCGTCTCAGCCTTCAGCCACCAATGGGCGCGCTCACCCAAAGGCTGTCGTTCCTGAGGCACCAGAAGTTGGCCTTCCCGTTCTGCCGAACGAGCTGATCCCCTCGGTTCTCACTTGGCTGGACGGTCGTTCGCTGTACCACGTCGCCCTGGTGTCTCGACGGTTCAATGAAATTTCGACCCGTACCTGGCTTGCCAGACACGGAATAACCTTATCGCAGCTTTCAACTGGTAGCGTGGTCATAAAATCCAACTTTCCCGCAGAAGCCTTTGCTGCTCTACGATCGGCACTTTTTGTTCGAGCACGCCCACTCACGGGTCTAAAGTGTATCCTTCCCCCAGACTCTGCTCTTAATCCTACAGCTCTTTATAAGCTAGACGCGTTCATATCGGGTTTCTCACCTCCGCTGGAGATAATAGACCTTGACTTTCGCGTCGATCTTATCGCACAGGCTGAGGCTGCCAAGCGGATCGCCCGCGCTCTGGCGAAATTGGTCTCCACGCTCCCCAACGACTGTCTCGCCGCGGTCTACGTGATTAAAGACGGTCTCTTCACCTGCCGTCCCGGGGCGCTGCGACGTTGGAGTCCCGAGACAGGGAGATACGAACGGGGATGGTCCGAGTCTACCTTGTCCAGCATCACTATGCATGATGGCTCCCGCCAACGCGTCCCGACTATTCGCTCCATGGAGACCCTGAGCATCAAATATCCCGTGCACGCGCACCTACCCCCCTTCAACAAGTGGAAGATCGTCACCGTCGACGCCGCGTCCATCACGGAGCTCCAACTCTCTATAAAACTCTCCTCCCAAGAATGGTCCGCTATTCTTGCGGCCATCTCCCTTCCATCGCTTTCCTGCGTTGGCTTGTGGGCTGAGACCATCACTACCGAAGCGTCAACCTGCTTCTTCAACCGTCATCCGATCCGCATCATTAAATACATGTCCCCACGCGTGGACCCGCTCCCCCCCGATTGCCCCCCACTCCATCTCCCGCGGCTGGAGTACCTGAACACTGTCGCCCCCTACCTCGTCCACATCTTGGAAGACGGCGACTCGTCGCTCCTCCCGAAGCTCAGGCACATCGAGCTACGGCAGCACGCCCTCTTCCGCGACGCGCTCGTCCTCGCATGCACACTTGTGCCCCTCAGGGCACTCACGATCTGGACGCTGCGCGAGTTCGACGCACAATGGTGGCCGGTGTTCCCCCGGGTGCGCAAGATAACGCTCAACGAGATTCGCGTGCCCGCGAGCTTCGCGCACCTGCCTTCCCTGCTTGCGCGCGCTTTCCCGGAGCTGGTGGAGGTGGAGGTCAACTACAGTTTTGTGAGTGAGTCGCACAGGCAGACGGCTGCGGAGCAGGCGGAGTTCGTGAAAAGGGTCTGGAGCGCCAATGCTGCTGTCCATACGTTTACCTTCGACGGGCAGCACCACCCAATTTGAACAGTTATTTTTCTCGACACTGAAGTGATGGAGTGTCTACTTGCCAAGGATGACCACTTGCGATCTCAACCTCCGCAGGCGAATAGTATCTATATAATTCTTAGCTGTGCGGCGGAGCAGTGAGTGACTCGGATAAATGCTTGAATGTTTCAACGCGTCAACGCGTCATGCTCCAAAGTGCTGGCCACTCACAAACATGAATATGTATTACCCTATGCCCCATATTTTCTAAGGCCTGCGGGCTCGGCCGAACCCACGAGCGGCGTGACAGTTTCCCCTTCGTTCTTTATGCCCCTGCCCACATTGGTCAAATCAGATCGATGGTACGCTGAATTCACTCCGACCACATATACCCAGCTCTTCACACGACAGGAGAGGGAACCCTAGAGAATCTCATTATGGGACGCTCTGATTTTTCTGTGAGATATGGTCGAATTACGAAAAACCTGCGAAGAACCTTCAGTTTCTTCCAAGTTTCTTCACTCAGCTTCACGCTTATTTTGGTGCCATGACCTCGCTTAAACCTCTGATGCGGTTTTTTATAACTTCTCCCGCATGTGGCCAAATTGGGTCACCAAAAAGCACTCAGTTTTGATCCAATTGAAAATCCCTCAGAAGTGAGCAGAGCCAGCAGACAATCACTTTTTGTAGAGGGATAATAAATATCTGTCCCGCTAGATTTCAAGTACTTACGAGGTGACGCGCCATACGATTACCCGAGTTATGGTGCGCATCACCTAGCTGCCGCTACCAAAAATTAGCGGCCAAATTGGCCGGAGAAAAATTTTGGCCCTAGACACAGCCAAAATTTTATAATTTCTCCCGCATGTGGCCAAATCAGGTCACCAAAAAATGTCGAGCTCACCCAGTTTTGATCTAATTGAAAATCCCTCTAGCAGAAGTGAGCACACAGTCAAAAGGAACACTTTTGTTAGAGGGATAAGAATTATCTCTTTTTTTGGATCCGCTAGATTTGAAGCACGGGGTAGTGGCAGCTAGGTGATGCGCACCATAGATATCCTAGCCAGTGGTGAGGATCTCCGAGTTCCGATAAGTAACGTACAACCGTGGGAAGAGAATAATGTTCTCGGATCTGATCCGTAGCCCACCGTGTGACCTACCATCAGACAGGCGGCATCATCTTCTCTCTTGGCGCTCACCATACAGTGCCGACTCTCAGCAGTCTCAACACTGAGGAACGACTCAGATAGGCGGTCGGGTGATCCTTGCCCACATGATGCCTTCCTAGAGCGAACCCTCTTCTCGGTTTGTCGCCGTGCGGCTCCATGCTGTCCCAACCAGTGTCTCTTTCTGATTCGTTGTGTCGGGTTGACTAGGAACGGCCGTAATTTGAGGTGCGGATGATCGCGTTTCTATAAAAAGTGCACCCAACGTCGGTAAGCACATCTTTGGCACATCAGAGAAGCTTCGGAGGCCAGAGCCTTGAGAGGAGCCCAAACTTCGAAGGTTGAACTTGCATCTGCTGATTTACCTAACCATCTCTGATCATTACGCAGCGACGCTTTACCGATGAGCGTCTTAAGCAGAAAATGTCTTGACGATTTCTCATATCCCAATCATGTGGGCACGGTTGTTGACGGTTGTCTCACTGGGAAGCACCCTCTGTTCAGGCGCCATCGTCGAGAATGTCGCGGCCTTGACCAAGTTGAACCTCAAGTTCGATTTCATTGTCGTTGGAGGTGATTTTCGTGAGCTTTGTTATGACCGCTGCTAACGACTATCGAAGGTGGGACTTCTGGAAACGTCGTCGCGAACCGTCTCTCTGAAAACGGCGGCTTCAAGGTGTTGGTGCTTGAAGCAGGCGGATCGTAAGCGCCACGCGAAAGTTTTCCTCATCGTCTGACGGCCTTATTCAGAGATGCCGGAGTCCTCGCTGTCGCCGTTCCGTTCCTGGCCAGCTCCGCGACGCCCAACACGCCCCAGGACTGGAACTATTCGACCACCCCCCAGGCCGCCTTGAACGGCAGGTCTTTGGCGTACCCCCGCGGTTTCGTGCTGGGTGGGAGTAGCTCCGTCAGTGAGTAATGAATTCAACTCGAATGCGGGAGGGGGACCCATGATATTTCAGACTTCATGGCTTACACCCGGGGATCGAAGGAAGATTTTGATCGAATCGCAAAGGTCAGCGGAGACCAGGGATGGTCGTGGAACAGCCTGTTACCGTACATGAAGAAGGTCAGGGCTTCCGCCATCACTCTTCATGTCTGAATATCTGATCATATCCATAGAACGAACGGTTTTCCAAGCCTGCCACCCTGGGCAGCCCTTCACAATATACCCCCTCCGTACACGGAACCACCGGCGTCAACACCGTTTCACTCGCGGGATTCCCTGCTGACATCGACTCTCGTGTCATCCAGACGACGAAACAACTGACCGAATTCCCGTACAATGTCGATATGAATTCGGGGAGCCATCTCGGGCTTGGTAAGTGAGAAATTGGCGCTCTGTAGCCTATTCTAATTCGAGCCTAGGCTGGTTACAATCGACTATCAAGGACGGTGCGAGGAGCAGCTCTTCTACCTCGTATCTCGCCCCCGAGTATGTCCAACGGCTGAATCTGTATGTTCTGCTGAACGCGCGCGTAACCCGCGTTTTGCAAACGTCCGTCGGTCAAATCCGTACGGTTGAATTTGTTCAGGATCTCAATGGTATTAGATCGCGTCTCCCAGTTGTGTTGACAATCTCACGTAGACTTCAGGACAAAAGTACACCCTCACTGCCAAGAAGGAGCTTATATTGTCGGGCGGCAGCATTGGAACCCCCCACATTCTCTTAAATTCCGGCATCGGCGACACCGCCCAGCTGGCCGCTTTGGGCGTCCAGCCCCTTCTCAATCTTCCTTCCGTCGGCCAGAACCTCTCAGACCACGCTCTTGCATCGGCCGCTTGGCGAGTCACCTCGACCAACACATTCGAGACGATCGCCCGGAATGCAACCCTCGCGGGGCAGATGATTGCTCAGTGGCTCGCGTCTCATACCGGGCAAATGGTCGCGACTCCATTGAGCCAGATCGCCTGGTTGCGAGTTCCCGATAAATCCGCCATCTTCAAGCGTTTCACAGACCCCGCCGCGGGCACCAACACGGCACACTACGAACTCATATTCTCCGCCGGATACTTCGGCCCCCTCCCAGCGACCGGAAACTACATGGGCATTGCGTCCGCCGTAGTTTCCCCAGCTTCTCGTATGTGCCGCCTGTGATTTTGTTGAATATCCAGCTGATATTTTATTTCAGGCGGCTCCGTGACTTTGAAAAGCAAGAATCCCCTCGAAGCGCCATTGATAAACCCAAACATCCTTGGCTCCGAGATCGACATGTTTTTCATGCGCGAGGCTCTCCGAGCCTCCCTACGGTTCGCGGCCGCACCTGCGTGGGCCGGCTACGTCATCGAGCCCGTCCACTTCAACAGCTCCAGCACTGATGCGCAACTGGACGCCTTTCTCCGCTCCAATGCCGGAACGGTCTTCCACCCTGTCGGGACCGCTGCCATGTCCCCCAAGACGGCAAAATACGGCGTTGTAAACCCGGATTTGCTGGTCAAGGGCGTGAGTGGCCTCCGCATTGTTGATCTCTCGGTCCTGGTGCGTCCATTGGCATGTTTATGGTTCAATGCGCTCAATCGAATCCACACAGCCGTTCATTCCTGCTGCGCATACACAGGCCGCCGCGTACATTATCGCTGAGAGGGCGGCCGATTTGATCAAGGAATGTCAGTCGCTGGTTTCTCTAACCGAGGGCGAGCCTGTCGAGCTTGGTGGCGACATCGAGGAGGAGGTCGTCGAGACAGACGACGGGAACGAGGCAGAGAACGAGACAGACATTCAGACAGAGGACGACGTCGATACAGGTGATCACGTCGAGACGGAGACTGGGGTTTAGTGCATGCATTCATCCTCTCACAGTTATCTCGCAGAGCTATAATACCTACCACGGTCTTTTCATTGCCGCTTTCATCCCTTCACTGTGATATATTACATCTGGATTGTTTACTCGCTCGGGTTGTATACCTTATATCCTCCATGTAGTATAGATGTCAACATGGTCTGTCCTTCAGATTTTGCGATTTAGTTCCGGCAATTATATAGTGATTCTAATGGAATTCAACTGTCAGACTGGCTTATGTCTGTCCGCGATTTTCCAAGTCGAACTGATTTCACAAGCTTCGCAGCCTGCGAGGTTTAGGCGAGGCTATCTGCTCAAGGTCACTGTCACACACAAAACAGACAAACCCTCCGTTGCCCTCCGTTCACGCTCAGATCCAGACAACCTCGAAGGAATCTCTTGACGGGACCTCGTTGGACCATACGCGCCATCTCACCAGCGAATAGTAACCATTCTTTCCATGTGCATAATGCCATGGCCACGAGGATCGCATCATGACAGTAGTAGATTCAAATGTCTAACGCGCATCAATGGAAGGTCCCACAACTGATGTTCCTTCCTTGGCTTCTATCTACCTGTCTGAGCCTGTCTGGCGATTCCGGACGACTCTTTCATCATGAGGGCTCGCTAGCTAGCACCAACTTGTCGACAAGCTGACAAAGGGCCAGAGAATCCCGGCGGCCCGCAAGTGGCCCGCAGGTTTTTCGTGGAAAGGCCGAATGTGCGCGCAAGTATTTATAGATATCTTGCTTCTTCCTATTCCAGCATACTCCCCCCAGTCTCCCCCAGTGTACATTTACGATCAAACCTCGCTTTGACACTATGACTGTTCTTGTCAGCCAAAATTCGAAGATCGGGGTATGTTCGAATACGCGTTCAGACGACAGACCTAATGATGCCCTCTACTCCAGAGCACTGCTTCTGAGGACGCCAAACAGCCAAAAATGAAATGGATTATACAGTCCTTCCTCGACATTTCCGAATATACACCTCCACATGAGGTTATGGAGGCTATTACTGATACAGCGGCGCTCGAGGAAGCTGTTGGACTAGTGGTTGCATCCTGGAAGGCCGATGATGGGGAAAACGGGGAACGCTTTGCGTCGGTTTTGAAAAAGGCCGTGTCGCTTGTGCAGGTATAAATCTCGTGCCCAAATCCCTATCCAAGCTGACACCATATCTCTGTATAGTTCTTTTACCCCCACCACTCCTTTGAGGCCAAGCTCGGGGCCTCTCTTTACACGTGGTATGGCGCGAAATATATGATCCACTCAGCCACTGATTGTGTGCATACGGTGCGGCAGGTTTTTCTTCTACATCGACGATTGTGCTAGCCCGTCCGCGCTCGCGGCATTCCACCAGCACATTTTGTTGGGATCTCCGCAAAAAGATGTTCCGCTGCGGCACTTTAGCGAGGTCCTTGGCGGCTTATACCAGCACTGGGATCCCATCTGTGCCGGCTCGATGGTTGCTGCGGCGTTGGAGTTCGTCAGCGGCAATGTCCTTGAGTCCCGAAAGGACATCAACGAGATGCGGTTCCGGCCTACCGCAAGCAGCTGGCCCAAATACCTGCGCGCAAAGACCGGGATGGCTCCAGGCTTTTCGAATGCGCTATTCCCCAGGCAGGCGCACCCAGATTTGTCCGCATTCATCCAAATTATTCCCGACATCGACGACTGGATGTGTCTCGTGAACGATATTCTTTCGTGAGTTGCTATACTGTCGTGCAGCTCTCCGCATGGTTCATCTACCTGAACGCAGGCACTACAAAGAGGATATTGCAGGGGAGACGATGGGATACATCCCGGTTCGTGCAGAAACGATGCAGAAGCACCCGACGCAGGTTCTCGTTGAGATGGTGCAAGAGGCAGGTGAGCTCCGCATGCGGATCGTCGAGACTCTCAAAGGGGAGCCGGAGGCTCTGGCTGCGTGGATGACATGCGAGAGGGGCTTTATGTATGTCATACCCCGTTTAATTCCCTGCTTTCCACCGACGGTTAATCACAGCGCCTTTCATATCTCTAACAAGCGCTACAAGCTGGCGGACCTCGGGTTCTCTCCAGTCATGCAGATTTAATTCCCAAAAATACGCAGTGCCCCATCTATTGGTGAATATACTTTCCCATCGAGCCCCATAGGATCGAAAGTTGTACTAGATTTGAAATATTAGAGGAATTGGAATGACGTACGTCAAATAATTATTTATTGAAGTGGTTTTCGAGAGCAAATACATAACCTCTAATGCGGACCCACCCACTGCCTCAAGAAATATGGAATGTAGCCAAATGTAGGGTCAAAGAGACTTGGTCCGAAATCCGCTAAGTACTCAATGTCCATCAAGGCCGTTGGAATCTCAAGAGATATGGCAGCGGGAAAAATGGCCGCACTATGCCGAAAGCCATCCCACGCGAGATGGAATCGTCTTCGGCCCTCTGCAACTCTCTGTAACTGCATGGACCTGCTCTAATTGCACTTCGCCTTGGAGTTGAAAATCGACTCCAAGATCATGGGCCGTAAGCAAGCCGTAAGTACCTATCCTGATCGACGAGTCGCATCTGGCGAGGTGTTGAGAAAATCGAGAATCACTAGATAAGAATCCAAACACGATGGCAAGCATCGGATAATCATACCAGCAGAAGCCAACAGAAGGATACAGAAGGCCAGGAAAAATATGTTTCGGACAACCCTCGCTCGCATCTAGGAACTCGCAACTAGGAACTTTCTAGATGCGCGCGAGGGCAGGCGAGGGCGGGCTTCCGGATTTCACTGGTGCATGTGGGTGCATGTGACATCAAAGATAAGATAAGCGGGCATCAACTCTCTCATCTTTCGCTCCACTGTATACTCCTAACCCCGTTGAGGTAGTTTGGTCGGAGTCGGTCGGTGCATCAGTCGTAATCGTACTCACAGTTCTGAATGGAATCCCCTGATCCTTTTTTCTAGTCTAATTTACGATTTATGCCGGAGTACCTTCCGCCAAAAACTAGGGGAATCCAAGGGGATTCGGAGACAAACTGAGCTCAAGCGAGGGCTGTTGGCAGTATGTAGCCAAATGTAACCACGAGTCACGACAATGTTCCAAACAAAGGTTCTTGATTGCCGAAAGCAGCCAATCATATTGAGCAGTTTGATTCCGTGCTCCCGGCTCCGAGACAATTCGGGAAAAGAGATGAATCATGATTCATGATTGATATATATCATGGGGATCCGATGGTAGCCAATAACCTGGTAACGAATATCTTCGAGGTAGCCAAGACCGGGAACTTCCGGGCCACTGGCAAGCTCATCGTCCCAAGCCCTCGCCAAGTGCTGGCCTAGCTTCTATTTCTGGAGCGACAGCTTTAGTAGCGAGGTACCAACTCCATCCGTGAAAGCGTCTGTCTCGGAGAGACTAAGCGGCAGCATGACCGACTTGGCAAGTATGCATGGAAGTGAAAAGGATGTAACAGTCGCGAGCAGCAGTCCGTTTAGTCCGTGATGGAGAAGATGAAAGTACGGCAGGCTCCCCAACTACTTATCAGAACTTGACGCACGCCAGCTCATTGTGTCTTTCGCATAAGTTATAGCTGCGTTCTGAAGGTTCAAGCGACTCCTGCCCACCATGAACGCCCTAGCCGCTCCCTTAGCCGCTCGTGCCGATGAAATCCTTAACGTGGATGTCAGAACAGTGCAAGTCCCTCGTCGTGCATCAGTACCACACAGTTCACTCATTATTTTCATAGTGTTGGCCCGATCGTAAATACTGAGGCAATGGCAGGAGTATCGGTCTGCTGACATTTCTTTAACAGTTCATCGCCAACATTCTCAACTGGTTGTTTATGGGTACACTCGTCATGCAAGTGTGTACGTATCGTTGTTCTCTCTTCAGAAAATGGCCCCTGACCCACTATCGTAGACGGGTACTACCAGAACTTCCCCAAGGACAGGCTCGCAATCAAACTGCTTGGTATTGATGGGATCTAATATTTCGTTGCTGCCTTATTCACGATTGTTTTAAGTGTACACTCTCTTCATTTTGGACGTAGCCCAGACCGGATTGACTACACACCATGGGTGGTGGTTTATAGTGACAGTGAGTTTTGTTTTGTTTTTGTCATCAAATGTCTCGCTCATCAGGTGTTAGATTTGGGGAAACCCGCACATTTTCGACTTCATTATCTGGTCGGCCGGAATGATTCCATTCTTCTGTGGAATAAGCAAGTGAGCTGCATTCTTCCCCATTCCTCGTCCTGACGCCCTGCAGTTGCCGGAGTGGTGCAAATATTTTATGCGTGGTATGGCTTTCGCATTCCAAGGCATCACTCCGAGTATTAAATCGCCCGTCTATAGGCGCATCTGGACTTTGTCGGCCAATAAATTCATGCGTGGTATGGCTATCCTCATCGTTTTGGTCAGTATCCGTCCTCCCCCCTTCGCGCTTATACCCACCCCCCCCGTAACAGATTGCATTGCTCCAATCCTTTACTGCCATGGTCACCGGAATTGTCGTGCGTATCATATTTTTATTTTGCTTGTACTTTGATTCCTAGCTCCTACGACATAGATTCTCCAAAACCCAGTCCAGTCGAATTTAATTCGTCTTCACCCTCAGTTTTCGGTAAGCCCCCACGTCACGGAACCCCTCCTTCATTTAATATAGGACCAACCAGATTTGGCTCACGGGCAGTCTGGTCGCCGATGTACTCATTACGGCATGCATGCTCTACGTTGTGAGTGGCCTTCCTAAATTCCGCACATTATGAAGTTAGCTCACATGGCGACAGCTCAATCAAGCGAAGAACCGGACCAATTGGAGCGCCTCCGAGACCATGTTGTCGAAACTGATCAACCAGGTCGTCCAATCAGGATCGGTCACTGTCATCTGTGCCGCCGTTGACCTGGGCTTCTTCGTTGGCCAACCCACCACCAACTCTCATTTCGTCCCGTAGGTGCAAAAAATATGTGTCCTTCACAGCTGCTAATTGGTATACTACTCTAGTGCATACATGCTTGGAAAACTGTCTGTCCTTTCATTTCACTCCTTATCGATTGTTGTTAACTTTGTTCCATCAGATATACCAACACTCTGATGTTGACTCTCAACCTCCGTCGTCCAAATACCAACAACAACGGCACCGACTCGGTGGCCATGAACTCCGTCGGCAAATCGGGACCAACTAGCGGCAGATCACAGGGAGTTCACGTTGAGCGCTCGACCTTCCGCACCGGCGATATGAACACTGTAACAACCATGACGGACTCCAAATGGATGCCTGAGGTGCGTGGTCTCTTTTGCGATTCTCCTTCCAGCACTGACGCTCACAGCAGGAACAGGAGCACCGCGTAAACATCCGTAAAGAGCAGGCGTACGTTTAGAGGGGATATTAATAGGTCACAAAAGCCCGCCTCGCCTCCCTTCTGTTTATGTAACTTCATCAATTTAACATTGTTGTATATAAACCACATGTGGACCAGGAAAAATGTGTAAGACCAGGTCTCTGCCGATAACAGCATGGTATTTATATAAAGATGGAAAGAAAAACAGGTCCACTTTGTTCAGTGCTAGAATAAATGAATTGACAGCGAAGTCAGCCTACGGACGTGGACAAAGAGTAAAAATTCCGATTCCCGGTCTATGAGATGCCCGTGGAAGGGCGCGGAATGCATTCCCAATCAGTGAACCTACGGGGGATAACTAAAAGCCTGAGGTAAGTGGGAAGTGGGAGAAAGAAAAGACCAAGCAGAAATATTCCGATGTGGTCGTGCATCTTAATTTTAATTTTCCGAAAAACTCGAAAGGCTGGCGGAATTGCGAGTCGGTGTTAAATAACTGGCGTCGGAATTGGGGCACCTTTGAATAAATATTTTGCGGAGACGGCCAGGATTCGACTGGTGTTACCGGAACGAGGAAGAACAAGAGTGGTCAAGAAGTTAGAAGTTAAATTTCCGTCGCACAACAGCCTTGGACAGGATCGCGAGCGAAAGAGGCTGTGTGTTGGTGTTTGCTATGCGGACATGGGGAATCAAACCCCGGCGTTGCTGCACCACTCATCGCCCTGGATCCTGGACAACACTGGCAGTGCATCGTGCACTACATCCGTTTTATTCTTCTGTTGAGCTGCATGGTAAGTAGGGTTCCATTCAACGGACCTGGATAATATGGTGTTGTTCTGAGCAACTTGAAGACCGAATAGTTCTTCGCGTCGATGTCGAAATAGTTATGGGTAGAGGCAGATTAAGGAACCTGAATCTGAGCACGGGAAATGAGGAGTAAGTGGCAGAAAATAGATGGCACGAACCAGAAAACAAAGAACAAAAACTCTCATATGACATGCGGACGCGGGGAGTCGAACCCCAGTTACTGCGTACTTCAGCCGGGAAAAGGAAAATTGGTTGCAGGCGTGCACCGTGCACCACGTCCACGTCCACGTTATTCTGTCTATTCGGTTCCAGAGTACGTGAGTCGAATCCGGCGCACCTTGACATTTAAATGGCTTTGTTGAGGGTCCTGATTGAGAGTGAGTGGAAGAAAGTCGAAGGAATGTGAGCTGGGGCACGGATACCATATTTTCTGACCCAGGAGTTTGAAGGGCTGGCGGAATTTTGTCGGTATTTGATATACTATCGTGGAAGTGAGAAGGATTGAAAATGATGAAAAAAAGTACAGCCAAGGGCTGTGGGAAAAAAATGCGAAACCCCCGGGATATACAAAGTCGCTCTGTAAACGGTCGACAATGTCATCAGGAGCCGTGCACCGCACATGTCCGCTTTATTCTTTGCTATATGGGGTTGAATCCGGCGCACCTTGCCATTTATACACGGCTTGTGGCTGGCAAGTCGAAGGACGGAATCTTGTCCGAGTTGAGATATTATTGGTGGAGGGAGCAAAGATTCAATTGGAGAGACATTGAACTGAGGAGTGAGGATTCAGTTGCAGACCCTGTTAAAAAAAAACTCCTCTAGCGAGTCGACTCGGACGGGCCGCGGCAGGGACAGCGACCGGCGTGTGGAGACGGGGGGATTCGAGCCAATTCGACTGTGCGCCGCGCACTAGGTACGTCTGCTTTCCTGGATTGTCGAGTCCTAGGGTACACGAGCGAGTTTCGTATATAGCACATGGCGGCTCGAGACCAAGCGCCGAGGTTGCACATATTTGGCAAGGGCCTCCGAGTTTCTCCGAGTCATACCAGGAGTGTTCAAAGCTGCGATACCGCGCCTGGCGCGTCCTTTTACGCTCAGCGCCTTCGTCCACAAGCGCCCACCGCCGTCGGGCCGCTGCACTCCGGAGGTGACCCTCAACCCCGGGCCGGCCGCCTGCGCCGCCTCATCGCCGCCACCAAAGCACCTGCCGCCTTGGCCAGCTGCGCGCGCCACGTCGGTCCGCTCTCCTGCCTCGTCCTGCATGCCGCCACCCACGCCCCTCCCCGGCCCGCGCGTCGCCGCCGCCCCGCGCATCTACGGCCCTCACTGCCACTGGCCAGTGGCATAGATTCCCTGCTGCGCAAACCCAAACCCCCGCTCTCGTCCTTCACGTGTACGCGCGCCCGGGGTGGGTGCCTCCTATTCTAGTCTCGCTCATATGGGTCCGTACTGGCGTTTTCTTTCCTTCTTTCTTTGCCCTTCGTTCCTCATACTCCTCTTGCATTTGCTTCGCTCCTCTTGTGCATCCTGTTTTTCTTATGGCCTGCCCGTCTCAAAGTGTCTTTCATCCTCTTTTATTTTTCCTATCACAACGTCAGCCTCTCTATCTGCCTTCCTCCCCTCCCTTGCATCTGGTGAGTTTCTTGTTTCCTTCCGTTCTCGTTTTTCTCGCTGTCTCTCTTTCTTTACTGCACGGTGTTTTCTGTGCTATCTCCTCCCTTTTGTCAAAATTTCATTTGGGAGAAAGCAGGCGAAATGAAGTTTCGTCCTTGGTACATGGATGAAATGCCCTCCTTGGCGAGACGAAATGATTTCTTGGCCCCGTCTTCTTCGCCGGGGAGGACGGGCGTGCTTCTGATCTGAGACTCTAGTTATAGGACGCTGCGTGTTTGTCGGGCATCTTTTCATCTACCGCTGTGTTCCTGGCTTCCTTCTGCCACGGGATTGGCCGCAGCGGAACCAACCATGGAACAGCGTCCAAATATGGCCTCCGGCGTGCTTCTGACCCGGATGCAACTGTGAGATGTCTAAATATACACTTTCTCATCGAGATCTCATCATGGTACGTAGGTACGAACTTCCTAAATATAAGCTGATCATCATACGCAGAGATTTGCGTCGATCATCTTGACTCAATTCTTCTACGATGAGCGCTCAATGTCTTCGAAGCCCGAGACGATCAACAACCCCGCGTTCGACAAGCTTGTCGGTTTGTTCGTTCACGGTGTACCAAAGCGCACACGGTATTGGCAGTTACGACGGAAGCGCGTATAGCCCGGACAATCGGATGTGTTTAGAGGCGCGGCGGAACGCAACCAGGAACCATTGACGCTGTCTACAGTTTCCCATTGCACGGAGTACGATCGGCCATTCCACGAATAATGAGTTCAGGTGGGGTCCAGAAATCTATATAATGGGTGTAACACGGTTGGTAGCTTCAACATGGCTTCCTTTTCCAGACTGCCTCTTCTACTAACTACTGCTCTATTCTTCGATCGTTCGTTAATCCCGCCGACCCTTCCTCCTTCTTCAGAAGAGCAGAAGAGGGCCGAAACCCTGGACCGCTGCACCATCGGCTGGCTCGAGAGAATAATTCTAATCATCCCCGCATGGGCCAGAGTGAGCACAGACCTAGCGCATTACGATGTCCATTAATATTTAATTGATGTAGATATCGTATTGGGCCTTCACCGCTACCGAAGCCGCAGTGGTCCTCGCCGGTAGCCCGGCTAACCGTCGCCACGCAGAGCTGACCAAACTCATTGCGCCGTACAACTTTCTCGGGCACATCACGAGTCCATTTGTCTTTGGCGCCGGCCTCATCATCGCTGGAGCCCTCATCCGTCTGCGCTGCTTCCGAGAAATGGGCCGCCACTTCACATTTGCCCTGTCTCTCCGCGACAACCACACACTCATCACCACCGGCCCATATGCCGTCGTCCGCCATCCGGCATACACTGGGGGCAACATGACTGTGCTCGGTGCGGTGTTAACCCTCATGTATGACGGCTCGTGGTGGTTCGCTGGCGGATATGCGACGGCATGGGGACGATTCTTGGCCCTCAATTTTATCGTCTCTGGGCTGCTTGTTGTCCGCGCCTGTTTGAGAGGCCACAAGGAGGACGATTACTTGAAAACTTCTTTTGGAGAGCAATGGGAGCGCTTTGAAAAGCAGGTTCCTCATAGGTATATTCCTGGTGTTTGCTAGATCTTGAACGACTTTTATGGTCATCTTCCGTCGTCTATAGGTGTCTAATTGTATTCCAAGATTTTTATTTATATGGCCCGGATAAAATAGTGATCTTCGGAATTCAGTGCCCACGAAAGTCATTCGCGAACATTATACGCGGAACTACGGTCATTTCAATCAGTCACGTGGGCGTGATGGTTGTAAAATTTAATTGTGTCTTTCTGCTGGGTCTGGAAAATTGGCCAAATTAAAATCGAGTCACAGAGCCAAAGCCACAGTGTCTTATCTATCCCTCTCTCGACTCAAATTCCAGGAGCTGTCGCGAATTAGACAATCCAACACTATGTGGCACTATGGGTCAAGCGAGATGCCAACGAAATCAGACGCCATAAATATAGTTCATCGACTGTCTTTGAACATGTGGAGTCTGGCTACAGGGGACCGGTTATTCAGGGCAGCTGTGTACGTCCGCTTGCATCCTTTATTCATTCCCACAATGAATAGTGGCATGAGCCCAGCTGAGTATTTTCTGTCCAGCAAAGTTGCTTGAAGGGTATAGAAATTCGCGTAGGTGTTGAAGGAAAGTTGCAGACCCCGTAAAAAAAAACACTCATACGCCATATGCGGACGTGGGTCGGAAATTGATTGTTGCTGGCTAGTGCTGACTCCTTACCATGCTTCTTGTCAGTCAATACAAAATATTTGACCCAGTCAGCCACTGAGTTGAATGGATGTCTAAATATGAACTGTCGATTCACATTTTCTCATCATTGTATGTACTATTTCCTAGTGATCATTGTACATATCATTGTATCGATCATCTTGACTCGATTTTTCTTGTCAATGTCTTCCTTCAATCACAGAGCGGAACTCCGCATTCGACAAGCTTGTCGGTTGATTCCTTCACGGAATCCCTGTCAGAATAACACAAGAAGTCATAATGCTGCGGCGAGCCCGTACTTGGAGGTCGACACCGCTGAAAGCCAATTCCGTTGTAGAAAGAAGCCAAGAACACGGCGATATATGTAGAGTCTCAAAAACAACCCAAACACCCGTTCTCCAGCAAAAAGGATACGGCCAAAGCAAGATCAGAGATCTTAATTTGCCTATAGTGCGCATCCCCTAGCCCGGGCCTACCGCTAACCCGTGCTTGATATCTAGCAGGTCCAAAAAGACAGATATTTCTGATCCCTCTACCAAAAGTATGCCTTCTGAGCGTCTGCCTACTTCTGCTGGAGGGATTTTCAATCGAATTAAAACTGAGTGAGCTCAACATTTATTTTGGTGATCCATTGGTCGGAAAAACTCTGTTTGGATTGTAACGGCTTGAGCAGGACTACCTGGGCACGGCGAAAGTGCCGTTGCTGCCGCAGACTGCCGCAGCACTGCCGCAGGTTGCCGCAGCCTCTGCGGCAATTATGTTACAGTGCCGCAGAGTCACTCTCGCCCACACAGGCTGCCACAGGAGACTAAAAAAATTCCCTGTTGAGTTTAGCTCGGCCTCTAATGGATCACAATCCATGTCATTCGACAATATTATAGACAACAATGTTGGCAATTTCAATGCGACAAATATATATCTTGAAACTTCGGGAATGCGGTCTAGACCTTTTTCAAACCAAAATACACTGTACAATGTTCCAAACAATGAATCCACTAACCACTGTTGAAGTTCCACTCCTGAACACCATCCTAACACGGCATATTGTCTGAAAATCAATAATTTGAACATAACTCGGGGAAAAAATGATTCTGCAGGGTTTTCAATTCGGCGAACCTAAATTATTAGCCTATATACATCAATATCCAGACTAATCTCAAAAACTAATTCTTCAGTCAAAAGGCAGTATTGAGGAAAGGTTGCCGCAGGGTGGCTGTGTTATTGCCGCAGCCACTTTTCGAACAACTGCCGCATCGAGTCCCACGGTTGAATTGAACTCCAGTTTTTGGGCACAGAGGATTAGCTACATTCCCTTAAGTCGAGTTCCCAATATTTGCAAACAATTCAGTTGGTTTAGGGACCACCGAAAAAAATCTGCCGCAGGGTGGCTGTGTTAGTGCCGCAACCAACTGTCGCACTCGTTCTTGAGTTGAGTTCTAACTCATGCAGGCTTCATATCAACGACAAATACCTCTTTCTCACTTGTGCGACGTATCTAGATAATCGGTAAGTGAATTGGTTTAGGAATGGTGGTTACCAAAGATTTTCGTGGTGAACAATGCGGAAGTCAAAGGTGAAAGAGTATCGTATTGCGCTCAGGATGCTCCAACATTCAGTCAGGTATAGAGGTTTATTAATCTACCTATGTATCTAAATGTACGGTGGAGATGGAGAAAGTAATAACTCTGTCAAATCCTCGAGCACTCCAATCACCGATGAGACGAGCCTTGTTGACATCCAATGCACCGACTTGAACGGTGAGAGATTCAGATTAGTTTGAGTCGATGTTCAATAGGTAAGAAGTTCAGAGGACTAATTCTGTGCTTGGTGTGATGATGCGAGTTCCAGACATATATTGCTGACAGACACAAAAGCTACTGCCGCGTAGTGCCGCAATACATTGCCGCAACTTGCTTGACCATGTTGAAAGCTTGCCGCAGACATGTCAACTACCCCAAGTGGCTGCCGCAGACTGACGCAGGATGGATGCGGCAAAATACCAAACTGCTGTAACCGTGCATGAGATTGCCACATCCATTCCTGGTTTGCCGCATGTAATTGCCGCAGAGTGCCGCAGCCACTCAAGTTGCATTTGTTTGATTGCCGCAGAGTGTCGCAGGTTGCCGCAGCCAAGTCGCCTGTTAAGGCCCTAGGAGATTGAATGTCGTAAGGGGCATATACAGGTGTATTGAACGACCAATACTATCGTCCGCTGGGATCCTGGCCACTTGAGAATAATTGACCTGTGGTCGACCATCTGAAGCTCCAACCGGCCACTCCTGTGTCCTATGATGAAGGTAGGCACACTTTCCATGAGTAGAACACAAGTAGTCAATTTATTCTGCCCTCTTGGTGACTCAGTAAATATTTCTTTCACAGCAGGCCCAAACATGGCAATACTAGGAAGCTGGCCAGGCAGCCAAAGACGATGTTTCTGGACATATCAATGGTACAAACGTATCCAGGATTGTACTTTAGATACATATGCTCTGTTTGATACACTTGAGTGGTACCCCACATCGATAATAGCGGTAGGAGAGCATGGCTCTCACAGGCAGAGATGGGATCAAATGTGCATATCTGACTTTACGAGACTCGTGGAGCCATCAAGAGCATCCCTGGGTACAAAATACGCGACGTATGCATAGATATAAAGGATTAGAATGTATTGTCACCAGCAGTTACGCACCTAGACCTAGATTGGGCCCAAAGAAAATCCACAGAGTATGACATTGGAAAATCACCGGTTTTAGCTAATGATGAGTGGTTAGTAGTAAACGGGAAAGATAAAAACCCGGTGTATGGTTAAACATGAGGCCCTATATATCCTTAAGACCCATGCAGTTTGATGAACTTGTCCCATTCGGTGTTTGCCCGTCGCGGAGGGTGCCACTCGGAGCAGACGGATAATGATTTGAGAATTTGGTACAGCTGGGGTGAATGGGTACGCGGGCTAACATGTTCAGGTATAGTTGAGGGGTGGGGGAGAGAATCGTGCGATTAAAATGAGCCCTAAACATTGTGCATCGGCGAAGAACTCGTCGAGCAAGAGACGATGTGAGAGAGCGGTGCTAAGCGACAATGTTCCCACCCTGCCATTTTGCTGTCAAACACGCAACTTTTGATCGGCACATCGTCCTGACCCCAAAATTTGTACAGGCAACGCTCAGAGGTCCCATTCGGATCCCTGAGTGCAAAATCCCCTCAAACATAACTGTCTAGTTTGTTATTCCCAAGTGGCCAGCTTCCTGGGGGTGGCCAGCTTCCCAACGCACGATAGTAGAGTAAAAAATATGAAACCCTCACGTCGTCGTGGCCGTCGATGCACGCGGTTTTATTTTTAATTTCTGCGGAAGTGCAATATAATTGCCGCAGGTTGCCGCAACCACTGGCTGCGGGACATGCTGCGGCACTTTCTCTTTGCCCGGACTATCGGCTTAGAAGAGATTGTAATGCGTTATCAGCCGCTGGCAGGGCGGCTTATATGGGCTCATAAGCCATCTCAAGCCGTTATCCGGCTCGTGCTGGCATGCGAGGAATTACCGAGGGTTGAAACTCAAGACCGCTTCAACAACTCGATAGGTTCTTTTCCGACTTTTCTAGATCTTTCGACTCTTTGCCTTTTCAAGCCACTTTTTCCTCAAATGATTAGAGACCTTAGTCTCTTTTCTGGAGCTCAAACCGAAGCTCGTATTTAATTCGGAATCCAGACTCCTACACAGGGCTATAAGATAGGCCGCATCCATACTCATCAAGTGTGACGTCATATTCTAAATAATCAATTCCTCGAGCACCCGAATGGAATAAAAATAAAATCTCTCCTCAATCTACTCTAAAACTCGCTAAGAATCAGTAGCCAGAAAATGAGAAACTTTGAGAAGAAACTGAGAGACGAGATAGCTTTTCCGTGATCCCGTCAATATTCTGAACTATTTATACCTAAGTACGGCTGCCTGTACGTAGATGAATATCACAGTGTTAAATTGTTAAAAACGTTAACAATGGGAAGTGATTGATGGGAACAATTGCCTCTCTCTTCACTTCTCCGCCTCACCTGTCAAAGCCCGTACTCTGTCTTCTACCATGTCCATCCAGGACCCTGGATCTTTCGCTGCTTTCTTCTGTGGTATTTCCCCGAGAACCGTCTCGAAATCTTGAATGCCACTTCAAGTCACGCGTCAATGCCACCTCAATGCCACCTCAAGTCTCTCTTCAAGGTCCCAGCAATATGTATTCCAAGCTGTTATCTTCAATTCCTCAAATGTGTCAAGCTTACAGCTCTGTTCTCGGCAAAGCCAACATTGTGCATATGGCTTCTTTGTTCTTTCCACCAGCCATCCGAGTCCTCGGGCCTCTTCGTCCCCCGAAAACCGCCTTATCATTCTTTCAAGTGCTCCAAAAACCACAAAATTCTGGTGTAGTGTTCACAATACAGAGTTGATCTCCCGCCCGGTGCGTCGCAGTTCACTGATGGTATTACAACAGCCCTAAGCGCAACTCGCCCCCATTATCTCTCGCATGACCCGCCGCAGTTGGATGGTTATAGTCGGGACCCACTGGAATTTGCCTTGCGCCAATCGCTGCAGCATCGATGTTTTCCAGTGTAACTTTTGGAATGTGTCGATATTATTTTCCCTTCCCCCTTTCTTCACTTCGTGCTGCCCAGAATTTCCCGCAAATGCGATGTATCATTGCTATTATCATCTGAGTGTCCCGTCGCCCCCCCGCCGCCATGGTTGCTGGGGCCTGAAAGCTATCACAACTTCATAATGGCATGAGAGTGCTTATAAGCCATGGTGTGGCTACCGACTGCATATATTAACTTCTACTATGTGTTACAAGCCAGATCCTGGATTACTCGCTTATAACGTCGTGTAAGCGGTCGCCATCCGTTAGATTCATTTTGGGATTTTCCCGACACAATTTGGCCACATGGGGGAGAAATTATGAAAGTTCGGACTATGTATAGAGCCAAAAAAACTTCTCCGGCCAATTTGGCCCCCAATTTTTGGTAGCGGCAGCTAGGTGATGTGCACCGTGGGAATGATGTCGATGGGGCAGTAGTGATTGACAGCGGAGGATTTTTGAGTTGACAACTTTAATTAGGCTTGCACACTCTTCGGAGTCTGGATGACGTAGGTGATAGATGATATTTTTGGGCAGTTGTATTTTCAAAAGGAGGAGTGAAGGAATCCAGCTGGTAGCTTGGACCTTGGTGGACTATTCTCATTTGGTTGGATTCTAGTGACTCCATCGGTGATGGCTGATGCCGGACTGAAGTTTCCCTCCTGACTTAAGTTCCTATGAGTGACTAGTCTATTCTGTGAACTCATTCCCACACAATAGTTCACGTCTTTCTGATTTCTCCAGTAGAAGCACGAATGCATATCTTCCAGGATTGATCTGTGTCCTGGCGGAGTCGCTGCCAAATACATAGTCATAACGGATTGGACCTCTCAGCCCGACAGTTAATGAAGTTGGCATGTCTTCAGAGTGTCAACTGTCGTATTTGGATGCCCATTGGAGCAGTATGATTAATTATCATGGGACAGAAGTTGCCCGTTCAGGGCTGCCATGACTTACATTGTGGGCGGATGATCATTGCATGAATCAAACGCGAGGAAGAATTGAACTCGTATGCAGAGCTACAGTGCAAACGCCGCTGGTGGCTGGATAAACAACAGGTGCAAACATCGGTTCAACTTTCACAAAATGGCAATTGATCCAGGTAATAGCAAAGAATATTGACAGATCTAAATCTCACAAAAGTGAAAGCAAGAAATTGAGCTCCTCACTTGATTACCAGCTCTCCGTACCAAGCTTTATAAGCCACTCAAATTTAATCCAATGTTTCCTTCAGCCAATGCACCAAGGCGCACACGGTATTGACAGTCGACAGAAGAAGCTCGTTTATTTTGGCGCGGACGCGTAACAACGCCACGTTCGACAATCTTGTCAGTTTATTCATTCACAGTGCACCAAGGCTCACATGGTATTAGCAGTTGCGACGGAAGAAGCTCGTTTATTTCGGCGAAGTAGTTTCTAAATAAACGCTGCAGCTTTGCATTGCACGGGGCATGATTGGTCGTTCCACATTCAAGTGGGGCTGGAAATCTATATAATGTGGGCGAAACGCGGCTGGCAAATTCAACATGGCGTCCTTTTCCAGACTTCCTCTTTTGCTGGCTACTGCTCTGTTCTTTGATCGTTCGTTAATCCCACCGACCCTTCCTCCTTCTTCGAAAGAGCAAAAGAGGGCCGAAACCCTTGACCGCCGTACCATCGGCTGGTTCGAAAGAAATCTTCTAATCATGGCCGTATGGGCCAGAGTGAGCACAGACCTGGCGCGTTACGATGTCCATTAATATTTAATCGACGCAGATATCGTATTGGGCCTTCACTGTTACCGAAGCCGCAGTGGTCCTCGCCAGTGGCCTGGATACACGTCGTCCCGCAGAGCTGACCAAACTCATTGCGCCCTACAACTTTCTCGGGCACATCACAGGTGCATTTATCATTGGTGCCAGCCTCATCATTGCTGGAGCCCTCATCCGTCTGCGCTGCTTCCGAGAAATGGGCCGCCACTTCACATTTGCCCTATCCATCCGCGATAACCATACACTCATCACCACCGGCCCATACGCCGTCGTCCGCCATCCGGCATACACGGGGGGCAATTTGATTGTGCTTGGTGCGGTGTTAACCCTCATGTATGACGGCTCGTGGTGGTTCGCTGGCGGGTATACGACGGCATGGGGACGATTATTGGCCCTCAACTTTATCATCTCCGCGCTGCCTGTTGTCCGCGCCTGTTTGAGAGGCCACAAGGAGGACGATTACTTGAAAACTTCTTTTGGAGAGCAATGGGAGCGCTTTGCGAGGCAGGTTCCTTATAGGTATATTCCTGGTGTTTGCTAGATCTGGGACGATTTTTATGGTAGACTTCATGCGTCTTCAGGTCGTCTACAGCTTGTTTAATTGCATTCCAACAAGTCAATGTTTATTTATGTGGTCAAGATAATAGAGTGATATTCGGAGTAGCCAATATTTCTCCCGAATGACAGTTGCTCCTTTTGCGAACAGCTGTGGATATTGTACGTGAGAACTATGCGAGAGCTGTTTGCCAGGCGGTCCTCTTTGGGCGGATTCTGAGGTCTACAATTTCTAAGCGCCGCTGATATAGACTGCGTGCGGACCAGGGAAAAGTCATTTATTTATGTTAGGGGGATTCGAGAGACTGCACGTCGTATAGTAAAAAGCTGTAGGGACCTACTAGCTATATGTAGTGAAAAACAATTGAATTAAACCTCCCGATTGCTGCAGTGTTCGAGCACCTTGCATCGGTATTCATTCAGTTGACGAGATGCTTGAAATCAAAGGAGGCGGTAGATTGACTGCATTGACTACATTATCATGGGAGGAAGCATTGGAACTGGAGCTATAGTCTATGTCTATGCAGAATAGCGGCCTTACTGTTCAAATTTTCAAATGGCGGTGATACCACGTTTCGGTTCGAATATTCAAACCTGGAGGCCGCAGGAACTGTACAGGCTCGTATTGACACAAGGCCATAGATTTCATCCGAACATAAGTAAAGAAGAGGGAGCGGTCAAAGCGCCACGCCGTTTTTACTCGCCAAGTCATACCTTTTCCCATCAATTTCCACCGTCCGCATAAATTTGGTGGGCCTCATTGCGTGGAGGATAAGTCGCGTGTGCAGCGGGACATCCTCCGGGTCGCCGAGGATGATCACTGCATTCTTCAAGCATCCAAATAACTGGAGCCAGCGCGCAACATTGGCCGGCTCCTGGAAGAAAAATGACCCCAGCGTCACTTCCACGTCTGAGACGCACTTCAGGGATGCGCGCAGGTCCTCGTCGAGAGGATGTGAATATAAATCACTGGACAGGTCACCGTACGACCTGCGCATCGACAGGGATACGGTGAGGGTAGGATCGTTACGCGTGAGCCGGGACAGCATGCGGGATATTTCCGTAAGACCGAGGGCTCCGTGCCGTGCCTCGAAGGCCCAGCATAAGAGCGAAATCGATTCGATGTTGGGCAAGCACTTTGAGTGCTGTATGAACTGGTCGAGAAGGTCGGGGGAGGTCTTTAGTCTTGTAAGACGGTGGAAAGAGGGAGTGGGTATACTGGGGGAGCTGAGATCTGTCGTGGAGTAGCCGGAGCTGTGGCCAATTGCTATATCCGCAAGGTGGGAGAGACGCGTGCAGAATGCGACGAGGTCGTTATCGAAAATATTCCCCAGGTCCATTAAGGATATAGCCGTGAGATTCGGACAAGCCGCGGCTATGAGGGGCAGCACGGCCTTCCAAGCTTCGGCGTCCAGGGAGATATTCGATATTGTGAGGGTCGTGATAGGGCAACGGCGAAGGGTGTCGATGGTCCAACTTAGACAGGGGGGAAGAAGCAGAATAGGTGAATGGATGTGCAGGGAGGTTAGGGCCGGAGGACGGGAGGAATTCTTTGATATTGGAACTACGACCGAGGCCACCCCTTGGTCGGAGGCACGTCGGAATTCCCATTTGTCCTGAGGTGTGGGTCTCATGGGTGACAATATCCCACGCATGAGGCTGTTGGATGTCGCCCGCCGATGGAGCTGGTAGGACTTGGTAAAGTGGCTGCCGTGCCACACAGTCAGAGCGACGCACTGCCGGCCGAGGATGCAGTTCAACAAGCTCCCAAACTTGGACGCCCACGCTCGTAATTCGGCGTCGCCCCCAACCGAAAGACAGTCGCATCCTGTATTAGCCAGCCGCAAACTGATGTTCTTGACAGAGGGAAAGCGCGAAATGAAGTTTTCAACGCGCTGGAGGTGAGTAAGGAAGGGAGAGATCGAAGTGGAGCTAGGATGCGGCAGGATGAAGGTGATTTCCGTCATGGTCGAAATGAACAGCGCAGTTTGGAGGGCAGTCAGAATGTCCCAACCACTCGTCTCCATAGGAATAACGACAGAGCCCGATGTATAATCTATCTTAGTTCGAGCGAAGAAGATTGGCAGCGCAATGAAATGCAACCTTCGAGATAACAAAGCCAGATGGTATAGGCTGGAGGTCGAGAAAGTCGGATCCTCGAGGAGGCGGACGAGAATCTCGATGGGAAGCTCGACCAGTCGCATCGTGGTGGAAAGGAAGCCAACACATCAAAAGCTGTGTGTGCGTTGTCAGCCGGTCCGCGGGCCGGAGGCCTGACCGGAGATCGAGATTTTGTCTTACACAACTGATGCGCCCCTTCACGTCGAATGATACAGCCACCGTCCGGCTCGATGCCATCGTTGCCCGCCCTCCTCCGGCCGCTCCCCAAGCGCTGCCCAAGCGCGGCCTCTTCGACGAGTCACGACCTGTACAACCGCGGGGCTGGCTGCTAGGCGAGGAGACGCAGGGCCGGAAGAGCTCACGCAGGCGCGTCAAGGCAGAGCAGGATGACATCGCGCGCACCGTCGAACACCCCCAAACTCAAGCTCTCTCCCTCCCACGCGACTCGAATCGTATCCAAGATGTTTATTTATATATGACCCGAATAAAATAGTGATCTTCGGAACTCAGTGCCCACTAAAGTCATTCGCGAACAGGAACAGTTGTGGATATTATACGCGAGAACTACGACCATTCCAATCAGTCACGTGGGCGTGAGGGTCTAGAAAACTGGTCAAATTATAATTGAGTCACATACCGTGCCTTCATCTGTCCCTCCCTCGACTCAAATTCCAGGGGGCTGTCCGGAATTAGACGATGGCCAGATATTTTACTGGTGAACGGGCCACAACGGAAAGAATTTCGAACCCGAACATGAGAGGCATGAGGGTAATGTATGGTATTCATGCACCGCGCGCCACGTTAACTGTATTCAACTCTTGAAAAGCTGAAATGCTAGTGGGGCTGAAATTAAATCGATGCACTGGATAAATATTTTTGTCACAGCTAAACTCTGAGTGGGCGTTAAATACTTCCCGGTGGGATGGCTTGAAGGTTATTAAAGGCTTCGAGCCTGGGATTGAGGACTATGTAAGGCGTAAAACAGCTAAACCAAGAGAAAAGGCAGTGTTATCCTATGCGGACGGGGGGGGAGTCGAACCCAGTTACTGTGTGTGCAAATACTGCGAAATACGTCAACTGTGCACCGTGCGCGCCACATCCGCGTCATTCTTGGATTCAGTCCCATTATAAATAAGGCGAAATTAGCCTACGAACCGCGTAACGGTAAATAGTTCGCAGACCTTGATCAAATCATGATATGCCTGCAGAGGGCTTGCTAATCCTAGTCAAAGCCTGAGGGAGGTGGGACGCAGTGGAGAAATAAAAGGAATCAGAAGCTCCCTATGCGGTCATGGGGAGTCGAACCCCAGTTACCGCGCTTCGAGTTTCGGTCCATGTATATTCAGCAGTATCGCGTAGTGCAGCACGTCCACTTATATCCCTTCTTCATGAGTATGTGATGTTCGTCAATTAAATCGAGCGCGCCTGAATAGTTTTTTTTAAAAAAGAAACGGGAATCTAGGCGCGGAAGATATCAACGAACATACCTACAAACGCGAAACAGCAAGAGCAAAAATAAATACAGTAAATTTTCAAGCGGTCAAAGAAGTGCACGCGGATGTTGGGAGTCGGACCCCAATTGCTGCAAGAATTGCCAGCCTCGTCTATTTTTTAGCGTGTGTACCATAGTGGACCACACAATACCTGTCGACGAGATGTAGCAGTCTGTAACCGCCGAAAGTGCTTGTCACAATTTTTCGGATTTTGATTACAGACTGACAACGAGTCTACCACATATCCACATAAGTCTATCCCAGATCTACATAAATAATCCAAGTGAAAAAGAGAATATCGGTCCTAGCCCAGGCATCTCAGACGTTATTTCAAGCTATTTAGGCACTGGAGGGACAAGTAAAACATTAGTCATCAGTTTTGGAACTATACGCAAGGCGTACACGGGAGGGACGATCGTCGGGGGGCCTGGAGGATATATTAAGAAAAGAGCCAATAAAGATATGGCCAGTTGACTTACCAGGTTGGGCCGTGAGAACCGGGAAGGGGGTGGCCTTGCACTGAAAGGGAAGACGAATCAGCACCCCAACCGAGCGCAGAGCCCTGCTGAACTCACAGCTGCCTCGATATCCTTGAGCGTCTTTCCGGCCGGCAAAAAAGGCTTGGTGGTGAGCGGTTTCGGAAGAGGGATGACATCTGAGGAATAATAATCAGGATTCGCGTGCGTTTCAAGGGAGGTTACATCTACTCGCCAGAGCAGTCGGTGAGCAGAAGTCTAATTTGACCGAGAGTCGCCATCTTCGACATGGCGGCGCGGAATTTACTCGTCATCAAGTTGTGATTGGCTGGTAGCCAATAAGCCGACAGGTACGATGATTTATGAAAAAGCTGGCCTCACAGATGAAAGATTGCCATTCGCAGGCCATTCTGCAACACAAGTAAGTATGTAAGCCATCGGAGCACATGGTATGTAAATATCACCTTGGATCACGAGCGATCGCAAAGTCAGACTGGAGACGGAATTCTCCGCCGAGCGGAGAGGCAACCTCTCCCTGGTTGCTCCCGTTGCCGGGGAAACCAGTCCCTTTGAGGAGTGTCTGCGAAGCACATCAGAAACACAACTGCTCGCGAACAACGCAATATAAAAACCTCGACGAAGAATTGAGAATCAAACTGGGACGGCGTGGAATCAAAAGGTGCACCCTGGGATCGTTTCATCAGACCGCTTGAAATAGGTCAGATGTGAATGGATGGGCCTACCGGGATCGTTTCGTCGATAGTATCTTGAGCGGCAATGGTATGGCTCGCAAGGAGATCAACGATTTCATTCGGGGAAAATCCGGCGTCGCCCATGCGATCAATGATCTGGTTGACCGTGTCAAATGGCTCCGGGACCAGACCCGAGGGAGATGGCAGTGAAGTATTCAGCCGGCCAGCAAGGAATTCCAGTCTCGGCGCACCAGCACAGTTGGTGATTCCCAATGCGCCAGCGAATTGAATGCTGTGGAGTGTATTATTACCAAGTATAAGCCGAGCCCTACGGGATACTCACAAGTCGCCAAAAGAAACCTTGTGTTTGATCGCGAATGGGCGTTGCGCGTCGATGATCTCATCTGGACACGATCGTCAGGCAGTTTTTGGTACAGAACCTTGTGAACACACCAATTCCATTATTAGCCGCTACAAGCTGTTGAGTGAATTGAATCATGCAGCATATAATAAATGCGCCTACGGAATAACGTTTCAATGTCGGAGTGGGCCATGATGGATCCATCTGCGGATATTTGAGGCGGTGATCAGAGGAGGGAATATCGAGACTGACCAGCGCCTCGTCCTCTGTTCGGTGCCATATGAGATCAGAACAAAAAAGAGTGGTAATATAACTGACCCGAATTTTCCTTTGAGGAAAAGCCTTCGGAACATGCAGTTAGAGAGACACGTGGTGAAAAATAATAAACATCATACTTGGGAGAGAATCCAATTGCGTCGTGGAATGTGAGCTACCCGATCAATCAGCGGCCATTGGCGAAGCATTCATAGATATTTACACGTAGCGACTAAATGAAATGTTAGCGATCATTAAATGAACGAGGGATGGAATGCACACCTCGTGGACCTCCTCGCCTATGAAATGAATGGATATTAGTCGCTTGTATCGTCTCATGCTAGGTACTGACCACATTCTCCACCATCGAACCTGTGATGGTGAATTTATTGTCAGTCAGATAATATGTGCATGTGCACAGTACGCACAAATTCTCCTGGATGTCGTCCATCACATCGAACCAGACGCAGCAAGATGCATGGGCGGCAGTCCTGCCGTTGCTGCATGCCGCGCGTTTGGAAGGACTGGTGATAGCAGAAAGGACAAGAGCGAGAACTACGATACCGAAAGTCAACTGCATAATGCCAGGGGAATTGCTCAAATACCTTTGAATCTCCGAAGCCTTGTTATACGTCCTGACTCCCCGAAACAGTGTTTCTCCTACCTGCCTACCTCCCATGGAAACTACTGAGACCGATAATGTCCGGGCGGACAGATGCCATTGGGGAGCCCTGAAATTCTGTACTGATTGACGTACTCCCGTGCGATGCAGAGGGAGAGGTAGAAAAAAAATAATCACAAAAAGCTGGCCATTGCCACAATCTGCATTGTTATCTTCGCGAAGAACCCAGCCCGGAGTCGCAAAGATTAGCCCATAACTCTAGTGTGAATAAGTACCATGCGGTTGGAATTCTCCGGTCGGGAAATAGATGTAGCGATGGTGATTAGAGATGGCAGCTTGCATGCAGCTGAGATGTCGGATACTGTACGACCCTGTAGGGGAGCAACGATCACGGCCACGATGGGGGCGTTGCGTTACTTGTTTTTTCCAGGGTCATGGTCACTGTGAACTCAATGCCTGAAAAGAATTGTGGCCTTTGGAAATAAACTGCTAAAAAAATCCAACCGCCGTAGAATACATTTGAAAGCACCAAAATAAAATTATTTGGTTGCCTCTTCAAGCAACAGTCACGATCACGGTGCCTCCGTTTCCTGAAAAAGAGGCAACAGACAT
This sequence comes from Mycena rebaudengoi, assembly GCA_029282285.1. NCBI lineage: Eukaryota > Fungi > Basidiomycota > Agaricomycetes > Agaricales > Mycenaceae > Mycena > Mycena rebaudengoi. The sequence goes on along the minus strand of JARJCX010000002.1, from coordinate 2,593,747 downwards.
GTCACGGTCTTCAGGCGGTTGCTCTCCTACAGTATATCTGGCCCGTAGAACAGTGAGAAATAAATGACAAATGTCTAAAATTCAGACAGACATGTTGAACATCGAGGACCGTCGGCAGGCCGACTATTTATGGCTGGTAGAACGGAAGACGTTTGGTCGAATGGCCGGCAAAAGCCGAGCTGTGGGAACACAGCGTGGAAACATCAATTTGATGAAAAGTTGGGCCAATAGGAGGGCGTTAAAAGGCCCAATCGGAGGCCAGGATCGGCTTGTGATCGAGGGCTGTGAGACCGCATGCCATTTACTCGCTACTTCCGCTGTTCTGGCGCTCAAATCTGCGAAGTCTTCGAGTCAATCGACCTCAAGACCTTTGCAACCCATTCGACGCGCTTTTTACGCGCAAAAAGCCCGCAGACTGGACATGAAAGTAGTTCCATCGTACCACGACGGCTCCTCCGCCGCTCGCACAACCAACTCCCGCCATCGACTCGACCGCTTGCCCACCACCCGTGCTCAACCCCCCCACACATATTATTTAACTCCCCTTCTGTCCCCGGTCGCGGCTTGACGTATATCAAGTATACGTGGTGATTTTGGACGTCGTACTTAGTGAGTCTTCTTCTTCTTTTGCTTAACTCTTTGGCTCCCCCCCCCCTCCTGTGCGTACACTGCGTTACTGCCCTGCCCGCGCCCGTCGCTTCTGAAGCCACATACGTCTCGCAGCCGCGGATCCATATCCTGCGCTACTACGCGAGCTTTCCTATGCGCACGGGTCTGCGGCGCAATACCACCGGGCTAAATCTTCGATCCAATTTCTGCGACAGCTGGGATATCTACTTCCAAAAGTACCCAACTCGTAGGCGGCGCGTAGGCCGCGTTTTTCTTAAATCAAAATATCAGCTTCCCAACAACTCCCTCACCCTCGCCTGCCGCAGATGTCCCCCGACTCGTACGCGGCGGGTGGCGCCGCCGCGCGCCTTTTTATTCGACATTCGGGGTTCCCGCGGTCCTCCTTACCCGCCACCTTCGACTCCCGACCCGTAGGGTGCCCCTAGCGCCGCTGCAGTATTTTTAATTCAAGCTATGGCCGTTCCACCAACTCTCTCACCCACCACCGACATTCCCCGACGCGCAGGCGACTTTTTTTATTCAAGGTATGGTGTCCCCGCCGTCCTTTTTGCTCACCACCATTGTCCCCCGGGCCGTGGGCGGCGCGTAGCGCGGCCGTTGACTTTTTTATTCACTACTTGGACTTGGAGTTCCTGCGGCCTTCCTAATGTATGTTGGACTCCCCGCTACTCGTACACTGCTATTTTTTATTCAAGTCTCCGTGGGCTTCTTCGCACGGCACCATTACTTCAAGACACCGGCGCGGCGCGTAGGGCCGCCCCGCCTTGCTACATCCAGATATCGCGCCACGCCAGCGCCGTCACCTGCCGGCGACGTCCCCCGATCCGTAGGCGGCACATAGCTCCGCTGCAGTTTTTTTTAAACTCAACATGTCCACTTCCCGCTAAGTCATTGACTCACCGACGTCGTCCCCTGAGCTGTAGGCGGCCCGCAGCGCCGGCACCAATCTTTTTATCCAATCTTTTGCGTACCTGGGGCGTTCTTAATGTACGTTCAACGTCCTTGACTCCTACTCTGCCTCTGACCCTTTAAAACATTCGCGTGCTTCCACCTCCCGCCGTCATTCCCTGACGTGTAGGCGGCGCGACCTCCCGCACCTGCCGCCGATGTCCCCCGAACGAACCATAGGCTTTCAATTCAAAAGATCGACGTCCCGCCGACATCCCCCGAGCCGTACGGTCCCTCAACTTTCTTTTATTCGACTCCCGGCCTCCCCGCGACCACCGCCGCCATTTCTCGCGTGCCCACCACTAACGCCGCCGCCCGCCGATTTCCATTAAAGGCTCCGCCTACCTGCACCGCGCACCCTCCTCCACTTGCGCTTTATTCCATTCAAATTATTACTTTACTAACACTATTCCAGGCGGCGCCTATATGCGCAATTCCTAGGCATATAAGCGCTGGCGATTAACGCGCCTTTTAGTCGTTTCTAATCGAGAATGACGGGATTTTTTCACGCGATGAGGGGCCAGGATAGGTTTGCACTCGTGGAGGAGTGGGCGGAGGAGGCGTATTATGCGGAGAAGAAGTGAAAGTGTAAGTGTGAGTCCATGTATTAATTTTTTTGCGACTGGTGCATACTTGCGTGGTTTAGTTTTGATTTCGGAGGTGGGTCAGGAGATGCATGGAGATGCCATTCCATCAAAAAAAAAACAATATTCTGATATCCGTCGTATCATACATGATGCTCGTACAAGATTAATGATTACTGCATATCCTAATCGTATCTGGTGTCTCAAGTCGCTGCTACAAGCACCCCTCTGTACCTCATCTTCCCGTCTCGCAGCCTCGCCATACCCTCCTCTACCCCGCTCTTCGTCAACGGGAAACGCTCGATGATCGGCTGGATGTTGTGGAGCGCCGCAAGCTCCAGCATCTTCCGGTGGACTAGGCGCGACGCGATAACGGTGCCCTGAATGGTCACGCCACGCGTTACGAGCGGCATGGTAGGGAACGCCAGGTCTGTGCCGCTTGCAGCTAAGGGGAAGATGGTCCCTCGACACTTCACGACGCCGAGGTATCGGTGGCCTACGTCAGCCGCGTCAAAGCGCTCAGGGATGAATACCATCCAATTCGGGAGGATGCTCTCGACGTCTTTGGTCGCGTAGAATTCGCGCGCGCCGAGGCGCAGTGCCTCCTCACGCTTGGCGTCGGTGCTCGAGAACACGACGACGTCTACGCCGATCTTGGCGAGGAAGTGGATCGAGAGGTGGCCGAGGCCGCCGAGGCTGACGACGCCCACGCGGTCTGTGGGTCGGATGTTGTACGTTTCGATGACGGAAAATACGGTCGCACCGGCACACATGAGGGGCGCGGCAGCCTCGGGCGCCATGCCCTCGGGGACGTGGAAGAGGTACGCCGCGTCCCAGATGGCGTGCGAGCTGAACGAGCCCTGGTCCATGTTCGCGAAGCCATACCTGCAGTGCGCGGGAGCGCTAGTCAGTGCTGCTGGCTACTTCCACCAAAGAATGGAACTCACATCTGTCTGGTGTCGCAATAGTGATCATGTCCTAGTAACATCGCATAAATTCAATACAAGCAGCTTTCAAGGCGAGCGAAAAGGCTCGCCGGCCAGGCACTGCTCGCAGTTGCCGCACGTCTTATGACTGTATCCCCAGCCCACGACGTCGCCGATCTGGAATCCCTGCACGTCCGCCCCGAGCTGCTGCACCGTGCCGACGCCCTCGTGCCCCAGCGCCATGTCCGCGTGCTTGTAGTGCTCGTCCGTCCCGCAGATCCCCGAGTGCGTGATCTTCACAAGCACCTGCGTCCCCGTCGGCACGTCCTGCCCTCGACGATTGCGCCTGTGGCGGAGCCCTTGTATACGGTGAATTCGATGGAAATCGTGTTGGTTGTTCTATGTTCTGGATGTAAGTGGGTTGGGTGTAAAGCTGTTGGTTGGTGTCCTTGAATCTCATCGCTGGTCCCTATTTAAACCAGGGCAGAGACAGGGTCCATCGCTCCACATCGGATACGCGTCCAAAACGTGTCTCCTCGGCAGCTGTGGGCTGATAAATTATTGTGGATCTTCGTGGATCCTGGCTCCTTTTATCCGTGTTTTGAACTGAAGAAGTGGTTTTCAGCAGTGTGTCCGTTTTTCCGAGTTAGCTATCCAGGCCTTGTCATGCATGATCTTGTCAATGATCTTCAGTGATCTTGTCAGTTTATCCGGCATTTGCTGCAAACCAACCGCCAATGTTCCTTTTGAGCGCTTTCTCGGGTTCAGAGAGGTACCGTTAGTGCTGCCGCGGCTCGGCTACGGCTGGCTCGGCTCGGCTTTTGATGGCTTCGGAGCCATCAGGCCTGGAGCCGAGCCGAGCCGTTTAAAATGCGGCTGGCTCGGGCGGCTTCGGCTAAGCCACGGCTCGAGCCGTGGCTTAGGCTTGATTTTTGACAATCGTCCCCATTGCACTCCCTACGCAATATCGACCGTCTGTAGAGTACATAGAGTGTAATAGGGTGCCAAAACATACAATGACTGCTTGCGCTGGGCACCACTGTGCGCATCCGCCGCCACGAGTCTGCGTGCGACCAGCGGAATTGCAGTGTCTGCTGCAGTTCTGGTCCTTCTATCTCGCGCAACTGGGACAACACCGCACCACACGCGATACCAACGCTCTTGCGTGTCTGTGGATTCCGGTGGGACGGCTTGTGCGTGCGCGTTGGACGGCGACATCTCGGACGCCTCCTCCCCGCTCTTCTCCCACTCATTCCTATTCCTCCCCGCCCTACATCGCACCCCCGTTCTTCCCTCCCGTCCGTCCCTCGCGCCGACTTCTGCCGCTGTACCCCTCCTCCTTCCCCTCCCCCTCCCCCTCCCCCCTCCCCCTCCCGTCCGTCATCGCCACGCGCCCGCTCACCCTTCGCCCTCCTCCCTGCTGTCCCACCCCCTTCCTCGTCCACTCCGGTCTCCTCTCTCGTTGTACTCATGCATTTCCTAGGCGTCAAACGGCGGGGAGGGGCGAGTGGGATGCGGGGCGGGGTAGGTGGGGCGTGAAGATCGATCCTGCGGCGGTGATGTGCGTCCAGGGTGCGAGGGTGGGAGTGGAGATGCAGGCGTCGGGGAGCGAGGTGGGAGTCGGGGTCTGCGGGGTGTGAGGATGGGGATGTAGAGGCTGGGCCGTCGCGCTAGGAGATAACGAAGGATGCGCCCGGGCGGACGGACGGGACGGTAGGGCAACGGGGCACGAGGATGGGGATGCATGTGTCGCAGCAGGAGTGCGTGCACGCTGCGAGATCAAGATCATCCGGCGATGTGCCTCTGGGGACGCGGGCGTCGCACGCTGTGCGCTCAAACCTCCGCCGGCAAGTGGCAGGTGTGGTGTGGGAGGCGGATTGCGAGGCCGCGGGTGGGGATGTGGGGATGTGGATGTAGGCAGTCGTGCGCGGTGAGGAGCGTTCGAACACGCACCGCCGCCGTGCATCCAAGGCGCGGGTGCGTGTTAGGATGGAGACGGGTGGGGATTCGGCGGGTGGGGCGTATGGCGATCGAGCCTGTGCCAGAGACGTGGGCGGGTACGCGGGCGCGCGGCGGGTTGCGTGCGTCTGGTGATGGCGGGGATGCGGATGCGGCGCGCGGGCCCTGGGGTGCGGGTGTGGGGACGGTGGGGAGAGTCCTGGGGGCGACACGTGTGTCGGGGAGAGTGTCGCGGAAGTGGGAAGGATGGAAGCGGGTAGTGATGTGGGCGATGCGCAGATACAAAGGCGAACGATGGGGAGGGGATGTCGGTATCGGCATGTGGACGAAACATGCATTTCTTGACCTCTTCCCCATCGAAAAATGTCCACGTCTCGAGCCGAGTCCGATCGGCTACCTGCTTGTTCGGCTGCAGTATGGGGCGGGGGCGCGCGATGAGGGAAAGACAGCGGCGATCCGGGATACCGACTACGTGACGTGGTGGGTGATTGGTGGTAACCAGGCGAAGAGCTCGAAGACGGTGAAGGAAAGATTTCGCGGGTTCGTCATCGTCGAATGCATATTCCCGCGGAGTCGAGGACTCGACACAGCCCGAGGAACATCGTCAAAGATGTCCTTGGCACGCGGCTGACCACCTGGACCCGGTAGAGTCAATAAAAGAGCAAAAAAAATCACAATGGAACGAAGAACGCACCTCGGTCATCAACATCTGTAGAAACCGGACCACCCTAAACTGCGCCTAGTGCAGGCGTAGCGTCAGGCTCAGCAGGAGGCGCAGGCTGGCGCCGTCTCGGTCTGGAGGCGGCGGGTGGAGGTCTTGCAAGATTTTTTTCTCGATTTTAGCGGTGGTGACTCGTCGGCGGGCCGCGGGGGTCTTCGGACGCGCCGTTGGAGTCCTGAGGTTTGAGAAGGCACTGTGTAATGATTATGAGATGGATGGGACAGATTTCCACGAGTTTTGCATACCCTCTGGTGGTCCTTGTTGGGTCTCAGCGTATGGAAGCTGCGCTGTCAGCGCATTGCAAGGGTTGTCGGGCAGTAGAAAGGTAGGAGAGCCGGAGGTGCGCATTGACTGAAACACCGAGCGGTTTTGCCTTTCACAGCCATCTCCTGCTCATTCAAGGGACGTTGGACGAGATTACTGAGCCTAAAGTTGTGTTCGTCCCCGTAGCGTCGTCCCATCTGGTGGAAGGAGGAGAATGTCGTGGAAAGAGGAGAGATAAGCGGTGTAGCGGTCGTTAGGCGGGTGTCATCAAGTCGGCGTTAAAAGGGATGATGGTGAGGGCCAGACGTTCGGTGAGATCTTGAGAGTACGTGAGGACCTCAAGAGCCTCAGGGCAGCGAGGGAGAGCAGGCGCGTGGATGCAAGCCAACTCAAGCTGCGGCTAAGCCGTTAGTGGAGCCGGCTTGAGCCGCAGCCGAGCCGCCGGAGCCGCCACGTCAACGGCTGGCTCAGCTCGGCTTATTTTTGGCTCGGCTCCAACGGCTAGCCGAGCGGAGCCGAGCCGCGGCAACACTAGGTACCGTGACTTTGTGCAAGCTTGGTGACGGTAAACATGACGCAACATGCACACGCCACGGCAAACAATTACTTAGTAAAACATGCATTTAGGACTATGTAAGGCGAAAAAGAGCTAAACCAAGGGAAAAAAGGCAGTGTTATCCTATGCGGACGGGGGGGGGTTACTGCATGTGCAAATACTGCGAAATACGTCAGCCCTGCGCCGTGTGCGCCACGTCCGCGTCATTCTTTACTCGAACCAGTCGCTACTTTAAATGATCAAAGATGTAGCCATTTTAATCACGGATTGATCGATTGTCATCAATCTTAGGAAAAAATCGCTACTGGCTCGAGTCTAGTCATTCTTGGATTCAGTCCCATTATAAATAAAGGCGAAATAAGCCTACGAACCGCGTAACGGTAAATAGTTCGCAGGTCCTTGGGCGAATCATGAGATGCCCGCAGAGGGCTTGGATTCCGAGTTATTGTAATGGGACCTATGAGGGAACGTCAAGGCCTGAGGGAGGTGGGACACAGTGGAGAAATAAAAAGAATCAGAAGCGCCCTATGTGCTCATGGGGAGTCGAACACCAGTTACCGTGCTTCGAGTTTCGGTCTCTGTATACTAGGTTTGTAGGCCATTGCTTGCACATGGCAGAACTCGTCCGTTAATTTTTAAAGTCCGACTTGATCATCATTAGTCTCCATTCAATTTCTGGATTTTCCCGATGCTCAGTGATTATTAATTACCGCATGCATTAATTTCACCCACTGTTAAGCTACCAGTCCCCTGCACCATTTAGTCCTTGTAGAGTAAACACAACATATTAGGTACGTGGAGTCAGAGTACATTACCCATGGGCTATTGAAAGCATGCAGTGGAACACCCGGGTCCATCGGAGTGAGCACTATATCCATTAAGCGCCCACGAAATTGATGCATAGTTTATTAAAGAGCTATTTCCAGTGAGACACAAATTCTTCAAACATTTGTGGTATGGCTACTATCCAAGTGTGAAATGAGAGTCCAGGAATTGGACTTTATTTCGCCTGTCAAATAATGTAAGTAGGTAAATAATTAATCTCGGCTCCAGATCTCCGGGTGGCGGAGTTCCAAATTTGAGGCAGATCAAATGATGAAAAAGATGTGCGGAACTACCACCCTAAGAATCAGATCTGGTGCATCTCGTATAGAAACCATGCGAACGAGCCGTTTTGTCACATCAGTCACATAGATCAGTCCGATAAGATTAAGATCGCCTCCTCTCGCTCAACGCCAGAGGCTTGCTCAAGGCTGCTATAGGCCTTGCTGCAGTTGTCATTATGGATGTGAGTGGTACAAAAAATCAAAAAAAAATTCAAGCTGTGGAAATGTGTTTTTGACACTGGTTGAGCAATTCAAATTTTTCATTGACTTTTTCACCAAAAAACTGAGTGGAAAATTTAAAATGCTCAGCCAGTGTGAACCATTCCTTTCTCCTTTGAAATACAGGGTGTTGAACCAGCAAGTCATGCAGAAATAGGGAGCAAGCAGATCAGATACAGAGTGTAGTACATCGTAGTCCAGTAATACACAGAAGTACAGGATGGCAGTGTTCGCCCTTAAGAGCGGTTTTGAAAATCCTTAAGGGTTATTAAGGCTTAAGGAGGCAGGGAGACGCGACGAGAGAAGGGAAGATGACGAGCTGTCAGACACGAAAAGTCACGGTGTGACTCGATCGCATGGTTACTATACGAAATGCACCAGACGTTATAGGGCAGTAGAGCATATTCGCACCCTCCAAAATTGCCTTTTGATCTAAAAAGTGATGCTTGATGCCAGAAAAGTGGGGCTCCCAAAAGGGACTAAGTGACACTCAAAAAGCGAAGTAAAGGCGCAGTTTTTGGTCATTTCAGCCCGAGGAAATTCCCGGACCACCGGTGCCTTTCCTATTCTTTAATCCAAATTTTTTCAGTAGAAAATTTCTCGCAGGCGTTGCACAAAGTCGAAGGCGAGAGCCAAGTCAGTCATCAATCAAGGCTCTCGCTTAAAAGTGATGGCTGATATCCGAGAACTTTTGGGCGGTGCAAATATGCTCTAGTAGAGCATATCTGCACGACCGTTTTTATTTTGGAGATCACTCCATGTTTTTAGGCGACGTCAGAAATTTGATGAAATCTCAGTGTGACTTCTGAGTGACTTCACGCTACCCTCGACTTTGCGGCAACTCCCACACTTAATTTACGGACGCAATTTTCAGGTTGAAGAAGAGGCTATGTGAGGATGGTACTGGAATTTAATTGGGGTAAAATGACCGACAGCAGCACCATGGTCGTTCTTTTTCGTGTCACTCATTCCCCTTTAGGCTGCCCCAACATTTCTGGAATCAGGCATCATTTTTAGGATCAAACGGGCGTTTTGGCCTGTGCAGATATGTTCCCGCGATCAAATTTCATCGAAAAATCTGCCTCGGATCTTTCCGACCGGTCCGGAGGACCGCTGGCGCTCCGCGCCTGCGAGCGCAGCGAGCATACTGCCCTATAACGTCGGGAACGAGACTAGTAAATAATGGGTGTTGACAGTGCCTGAATTGGATACTATACGGTGTGTTTTTCAGATCGGCTTTTTCGAACAATCGGGGTCCATTGACAATTTTGCAGGAGGTGACACGGAGGACGAAAATGAGACTGCGTCATCGCACGACAATTAGCTTCGCTACTCTATGTTGAATAGCAGTTGTGAGTCAGGAGGATGAATAATATCTGTATCTCAGGCCTCAGGAGACACAGGTCCTCTTCCATATTCATTCAACCCCAGGCAAGTAGACTCGTGACCAGTCTGTAAACAAAATACCGAAAATTTCTTGGTAATTTCTTGCATCTGCAGATGCACAATGTCGGTCTGTGTAGAGGAGTATTTGCTTATTATTGTCAACAGCTCCGCCGAAGCCTGGATTTATCTAGGATACACACCGGACAGACAGCGCCCCTGTGTTGAATAAATCACCCCCAGCATAGGCAAGAATGAGCCGGAGCGGAGACCGGACGGGTGTAAAGGTGCATGTAAATGCATCGAGCAAGCGCCGAGTAATAATTATAGCTTAATATCACGTAAACCGCCACAAAAACGGTTATCCTCTCCCACTCCCCTTCCTTTCAATTTACGAATTGCGTCTGATTCCGAGTGAGCAACCTAGATAAAACAACACATATTCAACACAAGTACAGAACATTCACATTCACATATGATTGCATAGCGTATATATTCAGCCCATGGTCACCATCGTCTATGTATGTGCGCATGCCTCTTCCTTTCACCATCCCTTCTCCGTATGTACCCAAGAACCCAAGAAATAGCCGAACAACAGAAAGATAACGCGCAAACGGGGATTATGTTAAGAAGAAGGTATTAAGCGGGAAAGTTCGATGGAGGAAAAAACAGAAAGTAAAGATAGAATGGAGGATGGATGGTGGAAGCAAGCGAGGCGCGGAGCACGACGCCGACGCGAGCGATGCCGATGCGACGCCGAGGATCAGGACGCGGACACAGCGAAGTACGGCGACTCTACGGAGTATAATGACAACCCGCTGAGCCCGCTCATCTCCATCCAGTCCACACCGCGCAAGACGAGCACCACCTACCCCCGCCAACAGCAATGGCAACGACGCTACGTCGCTGACGGGCAGCAGCAGCACTGCAGCTCCACCCCGAATCGCAGTCGCAGCCGCACAGGAGCACGCGAGCACCACCACTACCGCGCCCAAAACAATAGCTCCATTCCAGCTCCTCAAGCAAAGAGAAGAAAAAGTCGACGGAGGACAAAACGCACTCCTTGGGTCCGTTCCCGCGCGCCTCCATGATGTTAATCTCGCCTGAAAAAAAAAAAACAGCAGTGCGTCATCTCGGTCTCTTCGTACAAGGGAGCGAAGGGAGCGAAGGAGGGGGGCGGGCGGGCACCGGCAAGCGTGTAAAAGACGCGGATCACGCGCATCGTGCTCACATGGAGGGCGCAACGCCGCGCGCCCGGAGGTAGCACGCGACGTAACGTATGACGAGGACCAAGCCGCGCCGCTCGCCACATGCCCCGCACGTCCCTCAAATCAGCTGCAAACCCCAAACGAAAAACACCCAACGCAAATCCCCCCGCCCCACACAAAGTAAAGTCCGCTCTTCCCCTCCGCTCTCCCTCCAACCCCCCCCCCAAAAATAAAATAAAATAAAGAAAGAAAGAAAGGAAAGGAAAAAGACGCACCCTCAACCGATGAAGCGAGGAATGACCCTGCGGGCGGCGGGGCGACGAACGAATTCGTTGGAGGCGCTCGTCATCTCGAATTGACCGTTTCTGGGGCGGGGAGGGGGGTTAGCACGGAGAGAGAGGGGATGGAGAGGATGGGAAAAGAGAAAGAATGCCAAGGCAGCGGCGGCGCCACGGCCATCATCAACGCTGGCGGACGACGCAGCACGCTCATGCGCACCATCGTCCCCGGCGCACGAACAAGAGAACTGCAGAACGGAAGGGTGGGAGGACGGATGCAGGTGATGCGGCTGACCCTTGCGGCGCGACGGACGAGGACATGCGCCTCAACGGACGCGGACATGCCATCCTGCCCCGACTCGGTGATGCGCAGCCCACCAGCGCCAGCGTGCGACACGCAGAGGACGACAGGACGGCAAAGGATGCGACCACCGAGGCTCGATGGACGCCGCCGTTGCCACCGCCCACGCGGCGCACGCAGAGCACCCCCAGCGCAAAGACGGATGTATCCCCGCCCGCGAGAAAGACGCGATCAGGCCGCCACAGCAGCGCTAGCCCCGGACGTGGTTGGCACCGAGCCGCGGCTCGCTGCGCCAACGACACGTCTGGAGCGCGGCAGCGACGACACGCAGCACGCGGCGCGGTGGCATCGCCTCCGCCCTAATGGCCGCGCATCCAGCCCCGATAGTCGCGCGGCAAGGCAACACCCAAAATCGGTACGCACGGACAGGACGAAGTGGAGTCGAAAGTCAAGTCGAAAGTGGAGGGGGGAAAACCGAGAGCGAAAAAAAGGAAAGCACAAAAGAAAAGGAAAGAAAACAGAAATGGGGACAGGAGGATCCAGCACGCACCCAAACCCACTGATATCCACCTCCCTCGCCAGCCACCCATTGTCACCAAACGCGCTCGCCGTCGTCGCGCCGGTAAAGTCCTCGTCGAGCACGCTGCACAGCGATGCGGGTTCTATAGGAAGACGTGGGGCAGGCCGAAGAAGATGCGGAGGGCGGCCTGGGGGGTGAGAGTGAGCGAAGTAAAAGGCAAAGACGGAGTAAGGGTTGGTGGGCAGGAAGACACAAAGTTGGAGGACTGGAGGAAGTAAGAGAGAGACAGGAGAAGCCTCGTTTCAATCAGTCTCCTACACCGGACTTTGGGCCGAATATTAAGCGGCCGATATTTTGTTTATACCTGTTGTATATCCGCTGTATCCGCCACTTGGCTAATACCACTTGTTTCGCCTCCATATCCTCTGTGTGGCTCGCAAAATATATCTTGCTACAAATAGATTCATAAGCACGCTATTCTGCCCGTCTCTTGCGCTTGACTCCCATCCTGGCCGCCAGCAACATCGCCCACCTCTGTCATCAGCCTCAGAAAGCTTCGCAGCACTTCTTGGCATGCAATGGGGACCAGCGACAACCAGCTTGAGTACTGTCTCTGCTCAAAATGCGCCTCAGCCAGTCCTCGAGGGATGCCGCAGACGAAATTCACTGTGAGGGAGCACAGGAAAGCTGATGAGAGAGCTGCAGCGGCTGCGGCAAGGCTACTGACGCGCACCAATCCCTATCCATTCGATGCAGCCCCATCTCGTACCCTACCGAACCGCACCCATTCGCCGGCACCAGAATACGGTCTGAATTTCGACTTTGCTGAACCCGGAGCCGGCCCTAGCAGTGACAACGCGGGATACCAAGTCTCGGATCATGGCTCTGAGGACCCCCATGAATCTGGGTCGGATTCAGACGATCCAGACTGGAGCTTCTGCCAGCGCCAATCTCTGGTAGCCTCTTTCGGGTCCACATCCTCAGACGATGAAGGCGCAGCAAGCGATGCCGAATCAGATGATTCCTCCCACTCAGATGAGGCGATAGAAGACATTTCTAATGACCCTACCTTCGCCACGCGTGCCAGCCTATTCAATGCCGATCTCGAGGACGATCTGGACCATGGTGATTCCGAGAACGACTTACCGAGCGCCTTCTATGATCATCCGGCAATTAGGAATGCCTACATCCGTGTCTTTGTGGGCTGCGCATTCGAGCACATGACACATTCAGCGGCCCGTCTCATGCTCGATGGCACTGCTCTCGGCCTAGAGTCCGCTCGCCGCAGTACAGGAATGGATATCCCTGGCCTAGACACATTTGCGCGAACTCTGGCGACCGTCGAGAAGCGCCTTGGCGTCTCCACACATGGCTTTATCACCTACCTCTTCGTCTGCAACGTCTGCTGGCAGGTTCATCGCCCCGAAGACTTGCACACCCTCCCCGAGTCTGGCGCATGCACTGATGATGATTGTGAGGGCACTCTCTTCACTACGAAGCGAATGAGCGACGGCAAACTGAAGCGCACTCCAACGAAAATCATGCCGTATGTGGATCCCGCGCGAGCAATTGCCCATAGGCTCGCCCGGCCAGGAAAGTACGAGCAACTTCAACTCTGGCGCGGTCCTGGCGACGCTCCAGGCCCCACTCCTCCGTTGAACGATCACACGGGCTATGACGCGTTTTCCGACCCAGACAAGCCAATGAAACATATCTCGGATGGATGGGCCTGGCGCGCCATCTCTGCAGGGCTAACGCGGCGTCGAACCGGAGACTGGAAGGTCGAGGATGTTGATGTTCATGAACTGGATCAGCGCTTTGTATCTCTGCCATGCGGGCTCGTCTGGCAGATAAACATCGACTGGTTTGTATCGTCTTTACTCCTAGTACCGCACACACTCACGAATTGAGACAGGTTCCAGGCCGTGAAGGGGGGAAACCACTCGACTGGGGCTGTTTACATGACGTTACTCAATAATCCAATCGCCTTTCAATCGTTGCGCGAAGAAACGGACCTTGTAATGATGCCTCCTGGACCTCACGAGCCATCGCTAGAACAGCTGAACCACGTCTTCTTTTGGTTTGTCCAGAGCATGAAGCAGTTGTACAATGGTATTCCAACACGTCCATTCTCTCAATTTATTCCAGATCTCACTCTCTTGCAGGTGTTGAATTTCGCGTTCACGGAATCGAAAAGCCCTTGCTTACGCACTCGCAAATTCTGTCAAATGTCTCTGATCTTCCTGCTAGTCGAAAAACCGCGGGATTGCCCAGCCATAATTCGAAGTACTTCATGTGCCCACATTGCTACATGCACTTCTACGAGCTGACGACCCCAGAATGTTTCAACCCTTCTTGTATGTGTCCTAATTCATCAGAAACCATCTATCTAAACTCCTCTCCTAGGCTTCGAGCTGCGCGATGATTGGCGACACCTCAAGTATGCATTTCGCGCACGCGACGCTTCCCCGGAGATTGCAGAAGAAATTTTTCGAAAGCGCGGAATTCGCTGGTCTGTACTGAACGAACTTGTTAACTGGCTTCCCGCACGCTCGTCGACTGTGGAGCCTATGCATTGCCTCATGCTCAGTAAGCCCAAGAATATTGTAAAATCGCTGTACTAACCTCCGCTGTAGCCCTGATACGGCATGTAAACCGCAAGATTATCTACACAAATGGTCTTCTGAACTCCGAGGGCAGTGGAAGCCATGCTGCACGAATGGAAGCTTTATTTAGTTCAATTATTTGGCCCGTATCGGTTGGACGGCTTCCTCCTTCGGTACGAAGTGCAGATGGTGCCTGAGGGCCTTAACTAAATCCTTCATTAGATCACGCACTCTGGTACTGTCAAAGCAGATCAATGGCGAACACAGATCTCAGTTCTATTTATTGCGCTTTTCGACGCTTGGCAAGTTGACGGAGAAATTCCCGATATCGACGCACCACCCTCGGCATCAAATACCAAGCTTTACCGGGCCCAACAACAGTCGGAGAAACTCGTAGTTCAACGACTCATGGAGACCCTCATGGCACGGAACCCAAACCCAACCGAGGAGGACATTGCGGCAGTAAAGGCCACCAAGATGGACCGTTCTCTGAGGCGCCATTACGATGCCATTCTTCAGTTTACGGCGGCGATTCGAATCTTGTGCACTCAAGAGATCAGTCCGAATGACGTGAAACGGGCGTTCTCAGCTCTCTCACATGCGGTACAGTCATGGGCGCGGATGAATTGCCACTTGACACCCTATTTCCACTTTGCCTTTCACATGGAGCCCCAATTCTACGAGATGGGCTCGTTATATGCTTGGTGGGCATATGCTTATGAGCGCAACAACGGATTTTTAGGTAAATTTAATCACAACGGACACTCGGGAGGCGAGCTAGAGGGAACTATGATGCGGGGCTGGTGGAAGGCGAACTTTATCCATGATCTCGTTCGTCATTACTTCTTCGTCAATTGCATCTGATGAATTTTGCATAGATAACCAACCTTGAAGCGATCCCGAATCCTTCCGTTGAGGATCTGGACTCCATCGCCTTACTCAAGTCATACCTGAAAGGCGGCACCAAGGAGCGCAAAGGTACCCTGCAAAATTATCTCGCTCAAACGACTGTTACACCCGAAATTGGCATGCTTTTGAGTTTCACTTCTCACATCAGATTTACTAACAACTCTGTATTAAGATCGCATTCAATTTTCCCGATTCAGCACAGATGTCTCGCTTCGCACCCTTGGGCAAGGATACTACCGGCTTGTGTTTCAACACCTTCAACAGGTTTGGGGTTCAAAAATACGCCTTTATTCTGACGTTGCAATGGATATTCCTGCTGGGGCATCTATATTCGCTGGCCGTGTGTCTTCCTTCTCTCACGTCTTTGTCAACAAACGGAGATATGGCGCGGCCACAACATCCAGGGGACAATCTGCGCAGTATGCGTACATTGATACTCGAATCCCCGTGCAGATTCAGTACATTTTTCGCGCAGTCCAGCCCCAAACCGGTGGCCCCACGCACACCACTGAATTTGCGATTGTGCGGCGGTTTTGTACAGATGAGCATATGTTCCAATTTCCTTGGGATATATGGTTTGTTCCTGTCCGTCTTTTATTCCACTTGTCCTTTGATGATCGATCTGCAGGGCCGTAGATCTGGGCGTTGCAGCGTGGTATGCCGGAAGATTAGGCGCCGTTGAAGTAGTGCCGTTGACACGGTTGTCGGGACATCTTATCCTCGTCCCAATCACTGTTCGCAACACGGAGTTGTGGATCACGGTGGCTCATGATCATGTTTTTTTCTCCCTTCTTTTTTCTCTGGTACAGCGGAACTCAACAGAACTTTACAGGAACGATCTGAACCCGATGCCGATGATGAAAATTAATCGAAACGAAATAACATGCCTCAATGAACAAAACAATATCTACTCCTCCTCATCGTCTTCATCCTCGTTGTCCTCAACATCTGCAGCAGTGCCTGCTACATCTTCACTGTGGATCCTGGTCGGAGTGTCTTGATCCTTGTGTTCCGCCAACCACTCCGTCGATATCGCCGCCCGCGGAATCTTTAGCTTCTTGTAACTGAGGCGCGGCAACTCAACATCCTTCGGAGCCCCTCGACGCCGTGCCCGCGGAAGGTTCTGGCCGCTCTGCTCACGTTTTTTCCGTTCTTTGAACACCAGTACGTCAATTTGTTGGACACCATCATCAAACTAAAGATGGACGTGTTAGATCATTTTTCGCATTGAATAAAGTCCACCCACCGCCGCATTACGGTACATCGGCACCCGTGTAATCCAAGGCTTTTGTACTGCAGCAACAACGACATTATGTTCGGAACCAGAATCAGGATCCAGAACACTGGTCTGATCACTCTCATCGGTTGACTGATACGCGACCTGGAAAAAAAAATCCCAATCAATACCAAGTTCCTCTGGGCGCACGGCTTTCCGCTCGGCGAGTTTCTGTCTCGTATTTGAGTGATGTGCCCATACTGATTTGAAAAAAAAAGAAATCGCTCACGCGCTCCTTCCTACGGGTGCGTCTATTCTTAACAGCTGAGGGCTCGTTAGGCTGGTTGGTCGCCGAACCAGTGGTGGCACCGCTCTTCTTCCATTTTGTGTACTTCGCTTTGATTCCCTTGAATACTGTCTGGATCTGCTCTCTAACCGCTGCGTCGGATAGATTTTTCGCGGTGTCTTCAGTTATGTTGGGCTGTTCCGAGTGAAGGTGAGTCTTTACAAACTTCACAGCGTCGTCCTGCCAGCCAGAATTCTTTGCGTATCCAACTTTGAAGTCGGGCCGCAGTAGCTTACCCCCTTCGGTCTCTGGATCGTCGATCCAGCAGCCGCCGGCGGTCGGAGTTTCATAGGCAGTAGAGTACTTCTGGTTTTTCTGGGGTACACCAAGTGCGCGATAAATTGTTTTTCGAATACCCGACTAAACGATTTAGCAGATTCCCCATGATAAATTCATGCGACTCACATTAAGGTTGTTATTACGGGCGACTTTCACCGCCTCTTGCGCCGACTTTCCATGCTTTGTGGCCAGGGCAGCGGTAACTTCCTCCGATCCACCGAGATCTTCGAAAATGACACCAAATTTTTCTAGGGCAGTCTGCTGAGCCGTTACTGTCTCGCGTAACTCGTCTACGATGTCCGTCATGTTGTCAACCTTGGCGGTAAGATCATCGCGCTCGAATTGAAGGTTCTGATTGGCATTTTCCAGTTCATCTATACGTTCGCGCAGATCTGCATAATCCTCCTGAACAATCTTCAATGTGCGGGTATTCAAGGCCATCTGATCCACGAGTGTTGCTGATTGGCTATCCAGGGCAGTGACCTTGTCTGTAAAAGCTTTGGGAATTGTCGATCGAGAAGTGGATGGCGTTGGAACGGGTGCGAAAGGATCAGAAGACAGGATTGGCGCTGGTGGAATTGGTGGCTGAATGTCACGGGCTTGGGTGAACGAGGTCAGGAGAGAGCGAGGATCTGGCAAGGCAAAGGTGAATGGCGTGGTGTTTGGGGGTTTATTGGGCTGATTGGTGCCTGACAGTGCGAGCGACGGCGTAGGTGTCAACGTGGCCTTCAGTTTCTTGGACTTTACGGAGGAGAAGCTGGCAAATGAAAACGGCTGCGACGGCGGAACAGAGGAAGAGGACGAAGCGAGTGAGGACAGGAAAGATGAAGGCTGGGGCGTGATAGCCGAGCTCGAGATTGGAATCGGTGGGTGAGTGAGTTGTTTTTCCAGTAGGGGCGTACTGAGCAATGGGTCTATAGGGATAGTCTCCTCCTCCTCATCCTCCATCACCTCAAACTCCGCACCTCTTCCCACCTGCGGCCTCTCCTCATTCGGACGCCATTCCATTGCCTGCGCAACCGTCATCCCAGGATCGAAACCTTGGGCATCGACGTGGAGACCAAGCGGCAAGCTTCCAGATGCTGGGGGGTCGAGAGTGGACTTATGGCGCAGCCGTTGCTCAGCAAAAGGGTCGTGGAAGCTTGGGCCCGTAACGGTGGGATTTTGCTCTTCGGGGTGAGTCTGTTTTCGAGATTTGCGCGACGGTTCAGCTAACGGCGCGTGTTCAGTCCCGGCCTTTCGTTTCACGCGTGTTTCCGTCGACGCGGTCGTGTTTTCTTTGGCCTTGGCCTTGGCTGGCTTGGCTGCTGTTCGCTGACTGGGAGGGCGTCGTTGGCCAGCCATGGGGGAGTAGAAGCGGTGAGAGGATGTGTTTTGTAGTAGACAGGGATGAATACAGTTGATTTCGATGCAATCGGTGGAGGGAGGAAGAGGGAGAGCGCATATATCCTCCGGATGTAACGCGGCAGAAACACGTGAATTATACTTAGCTAATACATGCCTTAAACAGCCAGTTTTCTCAGGATATCCGCCATCATATATTTCGTGGATATTTAGCCGATATTAAGCACAAACAGGATGTATTCTCCGGATATCCGACGAGAGATATTTAGCCCAAAGTCCGGTGCTACCCGGCCGCACGTTACGGGGTTGGGAATATACAGAGCAGTGGGACGCAAAGTGAGATCTGTAAGTAGGATAATTATAGAATTTTGACATAATCATGCGACATCAAAATTCTATAATTATCCTACTTACAGATCTCACTTTGCGTGTATATTCCCAACCCCGTAACGTGCGGCTGGGTAGGAGACTGGCCCTACCGGTAACAAGAACGAGACCTAATAGATTAGGACTCATAATTATTGATCTTGGACCCTCATTGGACTCCAATAGCACGCGCTCGCTTCTATTTCTCACGTTACCACGACCATGCTGTGCTACATCTTTCTCGGCTCCTCCGACCTGCATCGACCAAGCATCGAGACAAAATGCCCGTCTCATTTACAGTTGCGCAGCACTCGGCGAATCCTGTTCCTGGCGACCCAAAGGGTCGAAGTCCAAGGCAGATCCTCGTTGAAGCTTGCCCAGCTTCTGGGGCTGGGATGGTTCTAAGTACCTCGTTCTCAGAGAACATCGAAGACAAACCGATTATTAAGGAGGTCAAACCGTACGTTCACTTATCGGAATGATTAGCCAGCAATCCGACCTGTTGAAACTTAGTGTCGCATTGACACTGCCCGCGCCTCAGCCCAAAGGCAGACAGTCGTCGCGTCTCAGCACTTTCTTCACTCAATTACTGAAGCCTTCGCCTAAGGCTGCGGAGAAGGCCGTTGAATTTTCTCGTATCCCTTCGGCACCTCCCACGCTCGTCCTTGAACACCTAACCCAGACCGACTCGGAGATAGTCCCTCATCCACCATCTAACCCACATTCACCTACTCTCGGCGAGTTTGTCATCCACAACGTCACCCCCAAGACAAACGGGTTCGTCCATACCGTCATCTCGGCCTACAACCAACACCACGCATTAATTCTTCGCCCCGACGACGTCTGGATCGCGATACTCACACAGTTCAATTTCTACATCAATGCCAACGCCGAAATCCTCCGCGCCAATTTTGTCGCCCACGACGGAAAGAGGGAACTCGAACTTATTGTTGACGAGGAGCATGTCAGTTTCGAAACGCTCGCACCGCTCATGGTGGACCTTATCGAGCAAAACATCGTCGATCCATCCCTTCGCGCGTGGGCTCTTCCGGACTTCACTACGACCACGTTGAACGACACAATCGTCAGCTCCATCGTGCTCATGGCCAGTCTAAAATCTTACTTCGAGTATTCTTGCGATCCCTGCACTTGTGGTATACCCCGCGTTACATTGGAGGGGGAAAAACGCGACTGGGAGAAAATTCTGGAGCGCTTAGAAAAGCTGAAAGAGTACGGAATCAAGACGATTGCGTGGTATCACCTCCTCGTTCCTGTGATATCACGCTTCGTCAAGGCATTTGACGACCCCAGCGCACTGAGCAACATTAAATTTTGGGAGAACGTTGTCCGAATCGATAATGGGAGCGGTTCCATCGGGTATGACGGTTGGATCACCGCTTTCTGCGTCTTTGACTATCGGGGCAGGTGGCTCGGGACTCCCCTAAAGGTCGTGAGATTTCTCCCTGTTGCTCGCATTATCCACAGTTAACATATGATTCAGGATATTGAATTCTCCTTCCCGATCGAGACTTTGACGGCCAAAGAATTCTGGGCCATCTATCGGAGCTACGATATCCGGGGCGTTATTCTAGACGACGCCCACTTCCACCACGTCGGCTTCATGGATGTTCCTCCTAGTCATGCGGAGGTCGATGTTATGTATAGAGAACAGGCCTGCAAGATGGTAGCGGGGCTCGTCGGTACTCGGGCCACTTGGAGTACCACGGAGGTGAAGGACACCGTTCGCCCGGTTGTTGGATGGTGGATGTTCCTTAAGGAATAGTCTCTTCACTCAGTCTAAATGACTTCATGCCCTAATTCAACTTTGTCGGATAATTCAGTAGCTCGTCCAGTGCCATCAACCTGCCCCACGTTGCATGCCGATCCATAATTTGGAATAAATTGTGTTATAAACTGGTCGAGCAAATGGGATGGACAGGGAGACTAGTCGACGCATAAGAACAGCTCTCAAATCTTCAATTTTAAATATCGTATTCGCACAAGGACAGAATATCCGGCTGCGTAGATTTTAGCGGAACGTATGAAGATCCGGCAGCCAAGCCTTCATACCGTTTATGCAATGGGAGAGCAGGAGTCAAGTGGCGCGAAATATCGAAAGAAAAGCGAAAACATAGACATGCACTTCAATGCGGATATGGAGCTCTTTGTGGTTGAAATTAATTCGGCGCGGCCCGCATTTGAGCATCCTCTGTGCAGCAAACCTGTTTGAAATTATTCAAGTGAAATAAGAATTCGCGTGGTCGTTGAGACAGAAACGAGAACGGACTGGAGAAAACAGATACTGCACGGATAGCGGCACACCGCGCTAAAAAAAACAACTTTGGGCGGAATGCGGACATAGGGAGTCGAATAGACCTGTTACCGATCTCTCGAGATCGGTAACGGTCTAGGAGTCGAATAAGCGGGACTGAATTTGGCGCACCTGAGTCAGTCCGGACAAATTGAACAGGGGCTACCCGAGGGTGTTATCAGTGAAAAATTCCACCCTCAGATTAATCTCGCACCAGCACAATGAATATTATTGTAGCCGTAGAATTAATTCTATGGAGGAATCCATTCTTGGATTAATTTCTGACTCGCGCGATTATTATTTTCTGTACAGTAGCCGTATGATGAATCCTGTACTGTAGTTGAAGCAATTCTTAGCCTTGTGAAGGAAGACCAAGAGATAAGCCTTAGAAAACCAAGTGACGATTAATCTAACGATTCCAATCTGTAGTTGAAAGAAGGATGCTATCGTCAGCGGGCTCACAACTCAGACAGGCGTAGAACTCGGGTTTATACGTGAACGGAAAGTTAAAGTTACCCTGCTCCTGATAGTATGCACTGTCAGAGTTAGATCTGGCAATTATCCTCGCGACCGCCCTAAATCCCACCACGTTGAACCACATTTTGAACCTCCTTCCAAAGCCTGGACCGACTGAAGGAGTGAATTTGTTCGATGTTTGGAAAAATCCCTGCGAGGAACCGGCCCACCGAAGCCGGAGAAGAAATAGGGGAAAAGGCGACGCGCAAATCCGAAAGTTTCTTCTGGAGGACGGGCTGCTCATTGGAGGAGGGCGGAACAATGGTGGCGTCAAAGGTGAGAGCAATTGAAACCAACTCTGGGCAATGTGTCGCAAGTGCCCGGAGACCGGCGAGTGTCATGATGGGGTATACCGACACAGCTTGGGGGTGGGTCAACGCGAGTGTGGTGAGATTGGGCCATGCGCGAGCCATATCCCACACGGCGGCATCGTCGAGAAGGAACACGCCGCACACATATATGGCGACCTCGCGAAGGTTGTTGAAGCAGAGTAGATGCGACAGCGTTCGGCCGCTGATATCGGAACCAACACGCCTGTCTTTGACGCCTAGCCTCAGAATGATCTGTTCAAGAGCATTGTGCACCAGATGGATCGAAAGTGCGGCGAAGAAGTGTTCGATGAGATGTTGCGGGACAGAGGTGTTGGTACCTGCGTCCAGAGACCGCAAGGGAGTGTTCGAGAACCCATTCACCACCTCCGTTACAAATCCAAGTGTCATGGATTCTGTCGAGAGATTTCGAAGTGCTGGGAACCCTGTGCGTCCGGCTGGGTGAGATGGAATAGTGGGTAATAAATCTGGTGTCGTCAGGTGGGTCACGCTTAGAGAGCGGAGAGTAGGAAGGGTGGAAAGGTGGTCATACGCCGCGCGATCAAGCATGGGGAGGGCCAACTCCTCGATTTGGATCAATTTCCGAACACAGATGGATGTGCTGGTCAAGAGGTGGGCAGCCTGGGCCGGCGAGCTAGTAAATATTACTAGCCGTTTCAAGGCAGGGTACGCGAGGGGAAGGTCAGGTAAGCTGGACCAAAAAGATTCCAGCTTCAGGTAAATAGAGGTGACGAGATCGAGGGATAGGTAGGGAAATATTGTTCCATCCACTGCATGTTGGAGGAGCAGATCGAGGTGTCGGAGATGAGGAAATAGAATTCCTTGTGGAAGAAAGGGTTTCATGACTTCTAAGATGCGCAACAAATCTGTAATCCAGATTAGAGACAGGGATTTTACCCGTCTGGAATAGATCAATGGGCGCTCCAGATCCGAAGGGGTAATGGGACGGCTAAGGGCCTGAACGACGTTTAGCATGTATGATCCAATGCACTAATAGAGCTGCGCACAAAGTTCATCTCACTCTTGACCAATTCCTCGGACTCCCAGAGATCAGCAGGCAGGCATAAGATAACGTTCCTAAGGCCGTCCTGGCGCCGCCACAGAACATCTAGAGCTGCGTCATGAAAGACGGTCGCCGTTCGTGCGAGTGCAGCAAGATCCTTGCGATGAATGGGTGTATAGCCCAATTTTTCGCATATAAGCTCGACTAACTCGGGAATCGAGAAGAAATGGTCCATTTGAAGCGAGTGGTGGTGGTAGGAAGTCTGTTGCGCAACAAAGATCAACACTCGATTGATTTGTCATTTTATCTTATCTTATCTTGTGGATTTGGTGCAAATGTTAAAACAAGGGGGCCAAGGATAAGAACCGATCACATCATTGGGGTCCAGCGGACCCTCTGAAAAGAAAGTTGTATACAAGCTTTCTTTTTTTGTCTGGAGAGCTCAAATCAGTGCATAATATGATACAATGTACTGTATATTCCAGGAGTCATTGAGAGTAATATACGGGCTCCTACAAGCATATTCACCCATATATATAGGGATTATTTGACCGAAGTTTGGCAATAGATCAGATCAAACGTACAGTCACTTCGGGCCTTCGGCACCACCCGGACTGTAACTTGTGGCGGAGGCGAGGCGGAGGCACTAGCAAAGCAATCAAAGACCGGATTTACCACAGGAGGCTGTAATTTGGACGCAGGTGTGTGCTGGTCGGGTCATATAACTAACTTATGGAAAACGACATTAAATGCGCCTCAAACTTAAAAGAACTGGGGGGCTGTGGGCGGGATGCAACAGCAGAAAAGAGTGTAGTAGTTGTTGGGACATTAGTTTAATGTCACTATGTGCTTGCAGACAGCCTCAGGTTCTTTTTAATGAATTGTAGCGGATTTTTTTTGTCAACGTAGACCCCCAGAAAAAAAAAAATGTAGGTGATATGTTTTTTTCGCACTTTTGGGCCCCCTTGTGTTAAAAGCACTTTGAGACTCTTGCTCATGCCGAGTGTTCAGTAACTGCAAGAATAACGCTCCCATATTCCTACATGTGGATAAAAAGCGTGGTCATTTCAACATCCTATTCCACCTCGCGATATCTTTGACTCTGAGATGCTATATTCTCGTCCAGAAATATGGAAGCCGGCGTTGAACTATCCAGCGCGTGTGGGAGAGAACCTGAAATACGGGGATTCGGTACAAAACACAGCGGATTGCCGCGCAAAAAAAAAGAAGAAAAAAAAACTAACAATCCTGGACCATGCGGACGCGGGGAGTCGAACCCCGCTGCTGCTGCTGGACCGTCTTTTTCGATGAATGGAAGGCAGCCGTGCACCGTGCACCACGTCCGCTTTATTCAGCTCTTTATTTGGATGCTAATTGGGGTTAAATTCAGTGGACCTGGATAGATAGCTATTTTCTGACCCAGAGATTTGAAGGGCTAACGGAAGTTTGTCGGTGGGAGATATCGCCTAGTCGAGGGCAAGGACATTGGGAGAATACGAAGCTGAAAAAGAAAACAGGTGGACAACGGGACAAAAGAAATAGGTTTGACTTGAACGCTCCGGCGCACCTGGTTGGATGATATATTTCTCGCTAATAAATATAGCGCTGAAATATCCAGAGAAAGTTTGAGAGAAAGGATTTAGGTACCAAATTGGTGGGGAAAAAAAATAGAAGACGTATACGCAACATGCGGACGCGGGGAGTCGAACCCCAGTTGCTGCGTACTATCATATCATTATTGATCATGTGTGGCACCCGTGCACCGTGCACCACGTCCGCTTGATTCTTTTGTTCAGTCCCAGACCAAGTGGTCGGCGCACCTAGCAATTTTCGGTAAAAGATTTCGAATTTTGATGGGTTGGAAATGAAATCGGCCCCTTGGGCTGGATACCGAGGGAGTTCGTTAAATCTGAGCCCAAGAATTGGGGAGGCGCGCGCAGAAGATGCCCCCCCCAAAAAAATAATAATAATTCAACTTCAATCCGGCAAGTGCGGGCGAGGGAAGTCGAACCCCGGTTGCCAGTTGTGAGGCCGTAATATGTAACAGCCATGCCCCATGCACCACGTCCGCTTTATTGACCTTTTTAATGGCATGCTAAGTGACGTTGGATTCAGCACACCTGAGTATTTTCGGTGCAGCTAACTTTATTGACGGGAACCTTGAACTCCGAGTCGGTGTTAATTATAATATATTCAGTGGAGAGGAGGGAACGGATCAGGAGGAGGCATTTTGGGTGCCGGCGAAGAGCAGGAGCTGCGGGTGTCAAAACAACCAGGAAAAAGTCATCTGGCACGCAATTTTGACATGCGGACGCGGGGAGTCGAACCCCGCTACTGCATACTAATGCAGAATAGAATATGTACAGTGTGGCAGCCGTGCACCATGCACCACGTCCGCTATATTCCACTGTTGGGTTGCATGATAGCTGAGGTTGAATTTTATCGCACCTAGATGAATACTAGGTAGGTTTCTGGCCTTGGAATTTGAAAAGTCAACGGATCTCGAGGCGATGTTAAATCTTTGGAGGAGAGCGGGTAGGAAAGTTCGAGGAAAGTGAAGCTGATAATGAAGAACGAGATATGAAAAATAGGGCGCCAGATCGAGCAAAATAATATTTTTGGAGGTGCTGCCACTACGTGGACATGACCATGGAGGCGAACCCCCAATTGCTCCGTTCATTCCATAAAGTTTAGCTTTGCATGAGCCAGGAACCTTGCACCATATTCCCCTGTAGAGCTTGCAGTGTGCCACATGGTGGTTGGAGACAAGGCGAGATTGCACATGTTTGGCTAGAGCTTCCACGAATTTCTCCCAACGTCGAACGACTCGGAGCAAGAGCGTGCAGACTGCGCCTGACGCGCCATTTAACGTCGAATGATGCGCTCGACGCCATCGTCGACAACCCGCCGCCCTCCGCATCCCTCCGCCCACCAACCCCTTGTCGCCGCCTCCCGCCCCCTTGAATAGTATTCTGCGCTGCTGCTGGGCGAGATGCAACACCGGGAGAAGTCTCAGGTCGCCCAAGTGCGTCAAAACAGACAAGTGCAAGCGCAAGTGCCCGGGGACGATTTTGCACACACCCCACGCGCGCTAAGGGACGCAGGACGCCTTGCCAGGCTCGTGGCTCCTGTCACTCTCGCTCGTGGCGACAATACTGACGTTTACTTTCTTTTTTTCCCCTCGTTGCTCCTTGCCATGTTGTAAAATATTTCTGGAATCTTTTCTTTTCGCTCTTGCTCTGCGCGTTCGAAAAGTCCTTGGCATCCTCGGCGCCATCATCGACCCGCGCCGTATCCCCTGGGACAACGTACACACCTGAGTGTGGTGCGTAGGCTCCTCCCCTCCCTTACATCTCCCGGCGCGATACTGACTCCTTATCATTCATCCCACAGCTCCCGCCCTCCGTATCCCTGCACTGCATATGTATTACGCCCCCACGCTGGTCCCGCTGGAGCTCGTTTGCGTGAGCACAGCCAGGCCCAGCAGCATCCTCAGCGTCCGGCACCCCCACCTAACCTCGGCAATCCCGCCCGAGCTCGCCCCCAGCATGTCCAGGTCCAGCAGCACCTTCGCCACCGTCACCGCTTCCTTATCGTCCTCCACGTCCAGCACCAGCAGCCTGAGTCCATCGGCGGCTCAAGCACTCCTCCACTTCCCGAAAACACGCCGGCGTCCCCGCTCCGTGGAGGTGGGCCCGTCGACCGCGCTCTGCGCCGTATCCTCCATCTCCTTCACGCGCCAAATCCCACGACGTCCACGACGGCGTCCCCGCGCGCACCTCCGCGCCGCGCGCGACGCGCTGCTGGGACATCTCCCTGGAGGCGGTGTGGCAGGAATGGATTAGCACGCCCGTCCACGCACAGAGCCCACGGCGACGGACTTTCAGGATATCTGCTTAGACAAGAACGGAGTAGCGCGCCTGTCGACCGCGGGCCCTGTGCACTACCTCCTCCACCTCCACCCACCCCACGGCATCCACAACGACCACCGCGCCCATATGAAAACACTCGCACGTCCTGTAGCTCCGCGTGGTGCGCGACGCGCCGCCGCAGCGCCATTCGTCCGGCGAGCTGCCGGGGTATCTGCGTAGAGGCGGTGTGGTATTAACGGAATAGCACGTCAGTCGACATGTGCTGTTACCACGGGCTCTCCGCAGTACTTCCGCCCCCGCGCCGAAGCCTACGGCCACAATGCCCACCGTGCCAATCAGAAAACGCACCCGCGTCCCCGCGCCATGCGGGACGCGCTACCGCAGCGCCAACCACCTGGTAGCGTGCCGGGGTATCTGCTTAGCTGGGTGGGGAGTGTGCCCGTCGTTACCGTGGGCTCCTCCCCGCGTCGAACCCCACAACATCCACGACATCCACCGTGCGCATCCGAAAACGCGCACGTCCTGTAGCTCCCCGCGGTGCGCGACGCGCTGCCGGGTATCTGCGCAGAGGGGGTGGGAGGAGAATGGGCTAGCGCGGCCGTCGACTGCGGGCTCCTCCTTCCCGCGTCCAACCCTACAACATTCACGATATCCACCGCACCATCAGAAAACATGCGCACGTCCTGTAGCTCCGCGCGGTGCGCGACGCACTGCCGGGTATCTGCCCAGAGGGGGTGGGACGAGAATGGGTTAGCGCCGCCGTCGACCGTGGGCTCTGCGCAGGACGTCCACGTCTACCCCCGCGCTGAACCCCACGACATCCACGATGGCGTCCTCGCGCGCACCTCTGCGCCGTGTGCGACGCGCCGCGAGGGCATCTGCGGTAGAGGCGGTGTGGGAACAACGGAGCGGAGTAGTGTGCCCGTCCGTTACCGCCTAGTACCTCCTCCGCGTCCTCGCACGCGCGTACCTCACCACTACCGGGGTATGTGCTTAGAGGCGGTGTGACAAGAACGAGTTATCGTGCCCTTCGACGGCGGGCTCTGCGCGGCACGCGCCGTAGTACTTCCGCTTTCACCATCTCCTTCTCCACCACCCTGCCCTGACAAGCCATCGCGCGCCCATCAGAAAACACCAGCGCGCGCACCTGAGGCCCGGCGCGTATCATCTGCTCGGGAAGAGGGGGACCAATCGTTAGAAATGCGGCGCGGAGCGGACGACGACACACGGGGTTCTCGCGCACGTACCGCGGACGTGTCGAGGGAGCAATGAGGCAAGCAGTAATGTGGGTACGAGGGGCAGAGGATGGTGCTTGGGTGCGGCAGGAGAGCGGGGAGACGGTCGAGCTGAAAAGGAATTAATTGAGTAGAAGGAGTGGGAAGACAGGGGCGAAGGGAGCTTCGGACGTACGAAGGCGCTTTGGAGGATTATTTTGGAGGAGGTAGTGGAGTACCGGAGTGGCGGTCGAGAGGGTGTGGTGCCACGCGAGCGCGATCGGGAGGTCTGGTGGTCGTGCGCATGATACAGGAGCGAAGCTGCCGTTGTGGTATTGAAGACGGGGACGTACGAAGCGATGCTCCAGCTCTTCTTGAGGCGGGGGTGGCGATGCTGGAGGGGGAGAGGGAGAGTGCGTACGGGACTCACAGTGACGTATGTAGGGGGAGGTTGGTATAAGTGGGGAAGAGGACGCGAGTACGAGCATGCGCGGTCGCACGAGGGAGGGGCGGAGGGGTGGCGGGAGGAGGCAGACAAGGCGGACGCAGTTCTACCACACGCCGTAGTCGCCGAATAATCCGTTCCACGGCGTGCACGCTGGACTTTGGCGCGTTCCCTCAGAGGGTGGGAGGAAGGCAGACACGAATGGGGGTGCACGCGCAGATGCGAGCTGGGGTGGATGCGTAGACGCGAATTGCGATGTGCGCGTAATCGGGGTGCCACGATGCGGGTAGACACGATTTTGGAGGACGCGCGCGTGGACACGAGTGTGGGGGCGTGCGCGCGCGGCTGATGCGGGAGGCAGCCCGGCCTACCGCCGCAGCATTCGTCGCCTTTGTCACACCTTTAATCCTTAAAAATGTTACTATGCATTTTTTTCGACTGATTGCCACATTTCTTTCAGCACCCGTTCATGCTCAGGTGGAGCTACTTCTGACTTGCACACAATAAGTTGTAAGCTGAGGTTCCGGCAGGGTTCGACTCCCTGCATCTGAGCAACAAGACATGCCTCTGGCAAAATTTAAATACAAATTCGAATGTCGTATACGGTGTACATCAGCTAAACTTATCCCGGCGACCCTAGATCCCACCACGTTTAATGACATCTTCAACCTCCTCCCAAAGCTCGGATGAAACCCGGGGTAAAATACGCACGATATTTGGAAAGATCCCCGCGAGGAACCGGCCCACCAAAGCCGGAGAAGAAATATGGGAGTACCAAATGTCCAAATATGAAAGCTTCCTCTGGAGGATGGGCTGCTCGTTTGAAGGGGGCGGAACAATGGTGGCGTCGAAGGTGAGAGCGAGTGTAGTTAACTCTGGGCAATGTGTCGCAAATGCCCGAAGGCTGGCGAGCGTCATGATGGGCGGCGGGCTCGACGGATTTTGGGTATCACACACTTCGAGTATGACGAGATTTGGCCATGCACGAGCCATATCCCATATGGTGGCATCGTCGAGAAGGAACACACTGCACACATATATGGTGACTTTGCGAAGGTTGCTGAAGCAGAGTAGATGCGACAGTGTTCGGCCGTCGATATCAGAACCAACAGGCCGGTCTTTGACGCCTAGCCTCACCCTGATCTGTTCGAGAGTACTGTGCACCAGGTGGGTCGAAAGTGCGGCGAAGAAATGTCGGATTATATGTTCCGCGTCCAAGGCGTCGGTGGTCACGTCCAGAGACCGCAAGGGAGTGTTCGAGAACCCATTCACCACCTCCGTTACAAATGCAAGTGTCATAGATTGTGTCGAGAGATTTCGAAGCACTGGGAAACCCGTGCGTCCCGCCGGGGGGAATGGGATGGAGGGTAATAGATCTGGTGTCCTCCGTTGGGTCACGCTTAGAGAGCGGAGAGCAGGAAGGGTGGAAAGGTGGTCGTACGCCGCGCGATCAAGCATGGGCAGGGTCAACTCTTCAATTTGGATCAATTTCCGAACACAGCTAGATGTGCTGGTCAAGAGGCGGGCAGGGTGCCCGGTAGTGGCGATTTTTAAGTGTTTCAGTGCTGGGTACACGAGAGGAAGATCAGGGAGGCTGAACCAGGAAGAATCCAGGCTCAGGTAAATAGATGTGACGAGATCAAGGGATAGGTAGGGAAGTATTGTTCCCTCTACTGGATATCGATGGTTCCAAAAGAGGTGTCGGAGATTGGGGAAAAGAGTTCCTTGTGGAAGAAAGGGTTTCATGACTTCTAGGATGCGCAACAAATCTCCAATCGGCGCTAGAGCCAGGAATTTCACCCGTCTGGAATATATCAACGGACGGTCCAGATCCGAAGGGGTAATGGGACGGCTAAGGGCCTGAGCTACGTTAAGTAGGTATCATCTGGTGCATTAGTAGAACTGCGTACAAAGTTCCTCGGCCTCTTGGCCAATCCCTCGGACTCCCAGAGATCAGCAGGCATGCATAAGATAACGTTTATGGGGCTGTGCTGGTACCACCACAGAATATCTAGAGCTGGGTCATGAAAGACGGTCGCCGTGCGTGCAAGTGCGGTAAGATCCTTGCGATTGTCGGACAATTCTTTGCATATAAGCTCGACTAGCTCAGGAATCGAGAAAAAATGGTCCATTTGAAGTGGGTGGTGGGACTTCAAGTCAAGGCTGTTGCACAACAAATATCAACAGTGTACCCAATTGATGTCTCTTATCTTATCTTATCGTTGGGGATTTGAACATTTGAACTTGATTTGAACCAAAACATTTTGAGACTCTTGCTCATGCTGAGTGTGCACAAAAAAACGCTCTCATATTCCACCAACTTGGTGAGATGCTATATTCTCGTCAAGAAATATAGATTCGGCGTTGATATATCCACTGTGTCCGGGAAAAAGGCTGAAGGATAAGGATTCATCTACTAAAACACAGCAGATCGCCGCACAAAAAGAAAGAAAGTAAAAAAGACGGATCTCCGGCCCATGCGCTGCACACTTGCAACTCAAAGTATTTTCTGGCTAGTAAACTTGATTGTTGAAGGATATAAATGTGCGTCTGCGTCGGTATTCAGTGGAGAATGATAAAGAAAATGTGTGTGAGCCTGGAAATGAGGAGTAGAGCGGAAAATATCTGACCAAGGGGAAAAAAAGACAGATTTCCAATTCTCTGCGAACGCGGGGAGTCAAACCCCAGTTGCTGCATGATGTATTGATACTCCACTATTCGAGGCACCAGTGCACCGTGCACAACGTCCGCTTCTTCCAATGGCATGCTAAGTGGGCTAAACTCAACGGACCTAGATTGATAGATATTTTCTAAACAAGGAATATGAGGGGTGGCGGGACTTTGTCGGTGTGCGATCTCGCCTGGTCGAATGAAACGAAGCAAGGGGAGCGGGTTTACATTTCGGGGAAGAACTTGACCACTCATCGTCCCGCGAAGAAGTTTGAGGATAAACGGTATGGCCCGTTTAAAGTGTTGCGAAAAGTGGGAGCCCTTTCCTATGAGCTGGAATTGCCCTCGTAACAAAATCAGCGACCTGCCGTCTGCCGTGTCACCCCGGCTCACATTTTCCATACCTCGTAAAATTCAAAACACAAATTCTGCTCGCTGTTGCACTCGAGCCTTGGGAAATGGTCCTGGTACACGTACTCGGTCTGTGCTAGCTATTGGGAGACTCTATGTAGCTCGGGGGATGCCCGTCAAAATCCTCGTACAGTTTCATGTGCTCCATCGAAGTTTGAGGGATGATAGTGGCAGTGTCTGGGACTGGAGTGTGAGGAGTATTTGATGGGCTGCTCGAAGAAGTTGATCGAGGTTGAATGTTCATCTCGGTCGGGTGGAAGCCCTCCTCTGAGTCAGAATCGTGCAGGCGGATGAGCCTGATGCTGCGCTCTTTGAGCTCGTCGACAACAGGGAGATAATCTGGGTCAAACGCTCCGGAGCCCAGATGCAGGATATGAACTGAGTAAGTCCACCTGCCGGACCCAATGGGTTCCACCATGCACAGAACCGCTTCCGTGAAATGACGAGCGAAGTAAGTCCGGTTCCACTCGTTCAGAGATGATAAAAGTGGATGGATAGAGGTCGAAATTTGGCGCATGTGGGTGTTGAGTTCCTAGACCAGGAAGGTTAGTTAGGTTATTTTGACCATGGAGTTGCTGCGACGTACCGTTGCAACTTGCCACCAGTGTCGTTTCATCATGCCACGTTGTACGAGCACCGACGGGACGAGGCATACGGAGGTAGATTCATATGAGAGGTCCATAAGCTTCACTGCGGGGAATGGTGACAAATCAGATGCGGGGGTCGTCTCAGACGGATTATAATGGGATACAAAAGGGCTAATGGTCAGTGGGTCGGAAGGAATCAGAGGAAAATCAGGCTCGTCCTGGGATTGATCAAAGAGTGATTCTTCTCGCACTGGAGGGAGGGAACCGAGTGTCGCGGGCTGCGTTTCCGGGAGTAAGACAGAGCTTCTGGAAGAACTAGGTGAATGCAGCGGGCTGTCGCCCGCTGTCAGCGTGCCAGATCGGCCCTCGGATGCCCAGCGCGTAACCCTTTCCTTCCACCGGACGTCCATCGTGTCCCCGTATTTCTTGAACGTATTGATTATGAGGAGAAGATATACCAGTGCCAGAAGAAGGACAGCGCTGACGCCAATGCGCAGTGCCAGAGCAGTGCGACCCGTGAGCATGGGCATGTAATCACCAGCTGCCCCCGTGCGCCAAGTGAATGCCATTATACAAGTGACGAAGAGTATGATTGACCTAGCCCACGAAAACATCAGTACAAAACCTCGAACATGCCATGGGGCACGACACACCAAGCAAGCCATACAGCCGGTAAGGCAAGGAGGACCCATACATTCCAAAAAAGTGATATACTCCCTCTCTGAGCCTCCTTTACAAGAGAATCAGCCCTCAAGCGGTGACTAGAGGGAACTTCTGCACGCACATCTGCCCAACTAGCGGCCTTGTACATTTTACGCATCGTCCCAAATCGGATGATGTATAAACTCCAAACAACAAACTCATCAACGCACAGATCAGGGAAATCAGGGCTGTCATACGGGCAATGGGGTCTGCCGCCGCGGTGTCGATTTGGAGCATAGTGAGAATAGCTCTGACAGAACGACGAGGTGATCAAATGAATGGTTTTCGTAAACGGTAAACGTACGATAACATAAAGGCAGATATGACATTCTGCGTTTTCCACTCCTGCAGGAGAGCATTGATGAATCCCTCCCAAGACATTTTGAATTGGCGAAGACGCGGCGGCAAGTCGGTTACTTCTGGCCTCCAGGAGGCCATGGAGTCTCCATTGATCACGGCCATGCGCTGGATATCGGGCAGACTGAGGTTTGCATCTTCAAAGAGACGCGAGACGCGCGAAAAGTAAAGGGAGGGTAGCCGCAGTAGCAGAAAGAGGTAGATTTGGAACGGGATTGTGGTGAAGATAAGAACGAAAGTGAGAGTGGTCATGGTTTTGAGACCGCGAAACCATGAGCTCCAGTGGCGGAAGTGATGTGCATTGCCTGTGGAATTAGGAAAGGGGAGATGAGGTGTTTGTTGGGACAGCGATTCGGTATACGGCAAGCCTTCACTGTCATCGACCGGTGGCGCTACCTTCGAAGGCGAGGTTACACTGAATGGATTCGCAGTCACGTAAAGTGGCTCTGCGTCAAACTGCGGCAGGGGATAATCCGCCGTTGCAGCGATTGAATTATCTTCGAGTATCGAACCTTTTGTCGGAGGAGGGTACGGAGACTCTTGCAGACTGTACCCTTTGCAGGGCTCTGTCAGCGCAGAGTCTTTCTGGGAAACCTGAGGCCAGAGAAGGACGGCATTCGGCGGCACGGCGCCAATGGAAGGGGTGGGCGAGGTGCGGCTCTTGGGGAAAAGGCCTATTTTCCCGGCGGTGTTGCGGCCCTTCCACCATCCGTCCTTGAAGCGATCGTCCTTTTCCAGAACCTCGATTCGTTCATTGAAACGGAAAGCGACCTCGCTACCCTGCATAGGTGTGAAGTCCTGAAGGGCGTAGACATATTCTGGCATCGGGGGGGGGGTGGATCGGGGACGTGAGTGAACGGTCAGCGGCTGGTGGGAGTTGACAAAGGCCGTGGAAGCGTCCAACACCGCGCCCGAGGCGTTTTTGTTTGTACTGCCTATGCTGCATCACTTTCTTGTGCGGTCAGCTAAACAGCTTTCAATCCTATTTGAGGTTAGAGGTGCTACTCCATGGGATTCGAAGTTTCGCAGACACAGCATCCAAAAGAAGAACGACAAGTGACCCGACTTCCGACCTAGCTCGGTGCGCATATTGACAACGATAGAGCAGAGCCTCAAGCCTGAATTATTGATAAACATCGAATGTGGGACGAAATGATGACTCGGAACTCACAGGTTTCTACCGACGTTATGGAGCCCTGAACTAAAATTTGTCCACGCAGCCAAGGCGGGATTCGAAAAACGATATAGGGCTGAAAAGTTTTTTTTCGAGGTAGCTGACCGCACCTTCCCCCTGTCCTTCCATATAAGGAAGGTGTTTCCCACAAATACTATCAATGACTGGGTAGTCGGCCACTTAAGTGTTTGCAGTCCACTGTTCGAACACATAGCTAGATATTTTCAGTTCTATGGGTCGTAAACCTGAGGCATGCATCCTACGATGAGTTTGATACCATTAGCTTGATTTACATGAGGTATGTGAGGCCACGGTGAATATTCTCTTGCGGGATGTCAAAAAAAGGCGATTTCTGGGGTAGTCGGCCACCCCCCCAAAGACACTATGAGTGTATGAAATCAGGGTCAAAATGTATCGGGGATTATTCAAGGGATATGTAATGAGCTTCCGAAGTGCTGAAATCAAAAGTACGAGCCTCAGGTGTGGGTAGGAGAGATGTCCATGTGATGAGTATTTACATGATAATATTGCAAGCAAAAACAAATTGACTTCTACACAAGGCGCTGAGGGTGTAGATGCCCAAGGTACTTAAGTATAAGGTCACTTCATAAGAATGTTTGGAACATACACTGCGTTGAGGCCGTTTGTAGTCAGAGGGTAGGCTACGTTCACCTACCTTGGTTTACCTTAGTCTACCCCTTGTCTACCCCCGTAGACGAGGGGGATCGACATATATGTTTGTCTACATTTGTGAAGCCTGGTACCACTTTTGACTTTCCGCCTCAGATCAAATTCTCAATATGGCAATTCTGATGGCTGCGCGACGGCAAACTTTCAAACTCCGCGAGCCAGAATAATGGAATGTCTTGACACTGTCAGCCACTTGCATCTCCCGCTCACCACCACAATCGACGCTGCTGCTCCCTCTAGGGCTGCCGCCCATGACCGTCGGCACGGTTCGACGGCACCCGTCGAACGGGTGCCGTGCCCGTTCCATCAGCCATTTTCTCCACAAATCGACGACACGGCTACGGCACGGTTTTCGTCCTCGACAGCCCGTTGAAACACGGCTGTCACGGCCGTTCAACAGGTCATTCATTTCTGCTGTCAGGAGGCTGTAATCTGGCACAGACAGTGGCTAAATCCCGCACCTACACTTCCTTAATGGCCTCGGTCTCGGTCCTCTCTGATCTTACCCTAAAAATTCCAAGTTCCAGTCAATTTGCTGCGATTTTGGCAATCTCCGAACTCTGATGTCGGAGTTGCGTTTGTCAATTCTCGAAAGTTTTGGCGAGGCTAACCAGTTTATGACATGTTTAGCAGTTGCAGGGGATTCAGTTGGGCTTAGAAGCACTCACCATCCTTTCTCTCGCGTCATTTGCATCATATCTGTCTCAGTGAGCGGAAAGGTATTGACTATATCCGCACCCCCCGAAAAGCTAACTGTGGGTACTTCGCAGGTCCCACAGCCTTAAAACAGCTTTAGTATCAAATTCTGTCAGTTCAAAGCTTCAAACATACCCGTTGACCCGTCACGGCCGTCCCGTTGACCGTGCCATCCCGCCAGGAATTTTTTCAGCGACTCGATGGGCCGTCTTGAGACGGCCCGTGGCCGTAGGTCACCCGTCAAATCGACGGCCGTTGCTGTCGCGGCAACGGGTGGTAGCCCTAGCTCCCTCATGGATGTCCGCCATTCCTGATGCACCTCCCGTTCTCCACCAGAAGACACCTCACTGCCTTTTCTCTCGCCACCTCTCGCCCGTCTCGCAATTTGCGCGGGATGCGCTCATTTGTGCTTCTCCCCCAGCGATCTCATAACCTGCATATGAGTCATCTTGCACATCTTCACCCATGCTGACGGTGCCCGGCTTTCTCGTTTGCACAGTCATCAGCATACTGCCCCTCATCCTGGCTGCCCGCACCTCCGCGACCTCTCTCGTGCGACGGCAACAGGTGACACTGCAACTCCTTGCCCCTGCTTCCTCCCTTTGTGTTCAGGAACCCCTAGGAATGACCACCTGCCGCCGCCACACAATACAGGTGCAGGGAAACGCTCGAGGTCGTGCTAGCTGTGTGCGTATTGAACTAACCGGTGAGCAACAATGACTGCGGCAGCGAGAAAGAGGTGTTTCATGTGCGCACGGCCGCTACGAGCAGCAGCAGCGGAATACTGCCTGCGACCTCGTCCCTCGCCGTACCTGTAGCCCGCCTGTGCCTGCACCTCCACCTCCCCTTTCCCCACTTCTTCCGCATTTCCCGGCCCGGCAGCAGTAAGACACCAGCACTGGCCATGACGGAGACAGAAACAAGCGCTGTGCACATGTGCACCCTCTCACGCAAATTTGGTGTCGAGCACGAGCTGGTAGAGGTGCTGCTCCAGTTCCCCCGCCCAATCCCTTACTATTTCATCATACTATGGCTCACGCTGTGATGTTGACTGCGTTTCTGTTGGCTGCACGTATGTCTGCAGATGTGTCAGAAGTGATTCGTCCTCTGGGGAAAATGATCAAGGCAGTGGAGTGTAGC
The DNA here is from genome assembly GCA_029282285.1 of Mycena rebaudengoi. NCBI lineage: Eukaryota > Fungi > Basidiomycota > Agaricomycetes > Agaricales > Mycenaceae > Mycena > Mycena rebaudengoi. Next base: position 2,556,961 of record JARJCX010000002.1, on the reverse strand, counting down.
AGGAAATTGGTGTAATTGATTTTTGGTGGGTGATGGTGATACCAAAGTAAGTCTAATAAATCCTATCCCTGGTACCTAGGTATATTAGAAGTGCTGAGGAGTCTTATTCCATTTTTATTGTTTAGAACGGGATAATAACGGGGCTAGATAGCACACGAATCGCTTATTCGTGAGCTAGATAGCTATTCGGTCGCCTTCTTCATTTATCGTAGTCGGTATTCCTCGTGAGAACGGGGAGTCAGGGTGTAGGACGGGAGTAAATGCACAGCCCTGTTTATGAGCTCGTATCGTTCGAGATTGCCGGTTTGACGTTGGAAGGGCCTTCCCTCTTGCTACCGGTCTGTCTCCGCCTCTACAGTCTTTTAAGGGACGCGAGGAAGTGGCAAAAGCCGGGTTCGAGGGGTGTATGATTTTCTTTGTCCGTTTTAATATAAAGACAGGACGTTGGAGAGCAAAGTGCTAGTTCCGTCGTCTGTTTGCAATACTGCAGCTATTCCGTTTTAAGTTGATCGAGTCGTAAAGTGATATGCTCAGGCAGGAGTCTGAGGATTAAAACGGGCTGCACAGTTTGCGGGTATTTGGTTTCCTTTTATGGTTTCCTGAATGCCAGAAATGAATGGGGAAGATCGAGTGAGGGTGGAACATAGCCCGTTAATGCTTGAGATCTTGCTTTGTTATTGTAGGAGCCGTAAACGGGAGCGTTCCGTTGTCCAAGTGTGGAGCATACTGTAATTGAAGACTTTGGGGGTGGAGGATATAATCCGGAAGGTTTCTTGCACGATTGCTTCGAAAAGCGGAGGGAGATGGTAACAAGAGAGCCTTCTGGATGACCAGAGAACTCTATAGAATTGGGGGTGTACTATCCTCCTACTAGTGGATACTAGAGAAGTACAGGGGAGTTCCGAGATGATCTACTTCTACTAAGATCCGACTCCTTTATACCCTTCGTTCTGGCGTGGGAGCTCCGTTCTCGACTACGCACAGCCCATGGTACCAGAGTTTTGGTCCGTTGTCGCAGAGCAACACTCCGTTCTAGTTTTAAAAGTGAATGGTTGTCATTGCGAAGTTAGTAGGATGTTTAAGTCCCCATTTTAGGATGGTGGAGCAATTATCGCCCAATGTTGCCCGTTTTAACGCGTCAAACACGCTCCCAAAGGTGAGGACAGGACTTAGACATGAAATCCAGAGTGAAGACGTGTCCTGTCATCGCGTCACGTCTGTGACATGCAAGAACGGGAATTGTATGGCATGTTCCCGTTTCAGCGATGATCGCTCCCGTGGTGGCTTGTCAGTCGTGTGTTTTGCTCCGTTCTACCCAGGATCTTGCTTGACATTGTGTAGGACCGTCCGTTCTACCCATGGCCATCAAACTGCCCCTGAGAGCGGGTTTGCGAGGACAGAACCAAGAGTTTGGGGCTGGAAACAGGCCATTCTATGGAATTGGAGGCCCATCGTCGGAATTGGAGGCCCGTCCTTGATCCTGAGTCTAAACTGTGCTGTCTTCTGTCCTTGTGTAGTTTCGCTGTGTTTTTAAAGAGATGTTGCGCCTATTGTATGGTTAACATGTTCCGTCTTCGTGATATTGCATCTGCTCATGCTTGTCGGTTATGGTGGGGGAAACCTGTTCTCGTTTGTGAATATTGTGTGATTCGGCGTCGGTTGGTGGGTTGTCCGAAGGACTAGCCCACAACGCGTCACCTTGTACCGCATATCTACCTTCATGTAAACGAGTAATAATGTATTGACGATACAAAAATACAACAGACCTGCGACAGACTGACTTAGGATAGAAAACATTTCCGTTCTTGATCATCGGCATCCAAAACCGGCTTGATGCGGCCTAATCATGCCGCCATCAATATTGCCAAATTGGGATTTTGATCGGAGGCGGAATTTAAACAAGTGCCTGATCCACACACGGTAGTCACATGCTGTCACAGGTGTGACTACATTGGGCTACGCCATGTAGACCCATGTAGACTCATGTCGACACACCATATATGAATACAATATAACAATTTGACATCTATCTATGTGCAGATATCAATTACACTCTGTAGGCAGACTCTGCAGAGCATGTCTGAAATGGCGCCACGTGCGGTTAGCACACCGCATCAGGGAACCAAACATGTCATAACTTCGACAATCATAGCCCACATCAGAATTTAGGATGAGAATCATTGGACAAATACTGGGAAAATACTGGTACAATCCTACCAATGTAAATGGGAGCTCAAAGATGGTTCTCCAACTTGGTGTACCTGGGTCTACCCTGGGTCTACCAAGGTACTCCCAGGTAGACACAGCTTGGATAGGGTAGACCATGTGTAGACATACTGTGTCTACGCAATTTTACCCCTGTACACATAGGTCCGTGTCTACCCCTTTGTCTACCCCCATAGCCACACCCTGTGACTACAAACGGCTTCAATGCAGCGATACCTGGATGCATATTTCCACTTCAACGCACCCCGACTTCTCCAAAAAAATCTCGACATTTGTGTCACCCAAATTGGGTGATTTGAGGTAATGGACCTCAGTGAGGGAGTAATTAAATAGATCCATGATTCACTGCGTTGCGGCCCCTCGTAGTCACAGGGTATGACTACATGGGTAGACCACCCTGGTAGACACAGGTGTGTGACTACCTGTGACTACCTGTGTCGATGCTGGGTAGACCAGGGTGGTCTACGTTGGTTGAGCTTGGTCTACGTTTGTGTACCCACATGTACCAGGGTAGACCAATGTAGAATAGTTGGAGAATGGGGTAAACACAGCTTGCAGATGAGTGTTGAGCATTATTGCCACTGCAAAATGAGTTGAAATTGAGGTTTCTGCAATCAAAGTGTGGTCGTATTGTGACATATTTTACTTGCTCACTTGCGGGAACCGTCGGTCCAGGCCAGTGAATTTGGGGAGTAATATGGGTCTTGGGAAGGTGTTAGGAGTGAAATTAAAGCGAAAACTCGACTGACTTGAGCATGAAGGTGAAAGCGAGGTATATCTACATGTGGCTACGTCATGTAGACCAATGTCGGCCTGAGTAGCCCAATGTAGCCGAAGCGTGACAAGCCTGTGACTACGGCGGCTCGGATCACGTAGCCCAACGTAGTCACAGAATGGGTGTACCCCGGAGCCACGTACAACACCCTGGTCTACGGGGTTCAACCAAGGTACAACCACGTAGCCCAACGTAGTGTCACCTGTGACTACGAGGGGCCGCAATGCAGTGATTGACATACCTCACAACACATTGAAGCCTTGTCGATCCTTAAAATCCTTCTGAAGAATCAAGGTTGTTGTGTCCATGGTTTCCCTACAATAAGGGGGCTGCTTTCCACCGCGAATTATCCAAGCACCGCCTTCTTGTAGAGCGTAGCAGTAGCAAATGAGGGTATTTCACACTTTGGTACTTTGTAATAGATAGACTAGGATAAGAAAGCATTTTGAGCCCGGAAGTCGTGGATTAACGCAGAAATATTGGCGGAGAACGAAGCGCTCATCGAAGAGTGCTGGTAAGAATTGGCGGCACGCTCGACATGACATCCTTAAACATGCCATAACTTTCGATCAACGCCTCACTTTGGACCAATATTTGGTACAGACCTGCCTCAGGGGCCGTACTAGTAGTTGTGTGGGGAGGAGGATGGGTATTCGTGAAAAATAGATCACACGTGATGCAACTCGATCCCAACTTGAGTTGTAACTCGTGTCAACTCGGTAACATCGAGTTGATACGAGTTGCCCACCTCGCGGCAACACTAATGATATACGGAAGCGCCCACATACCCTTGAATCCTTCGTCAGTGGCGTGGCTGGATTTAGTGCACCATACTGAGCATAATGAAAAAGAAAAACTCGACCCTTGTGACCTTGTATTGCCATATATGGCCTTGCAAGAACTTCCCCGTTTTCGTGATGGTGGAGGACATCTCCTATCGGAGAAACCTTACCTCAGGATCCGTCCAGTTTCTCAGCCTCCATGGGGACACAGTTTTTCACATCCCATCTCAACCCTTTTTGGACAACATCGAGGACTCAGGGGCTCTAAACTCAACCAATCCGGCTTGAATCCGACTGTCCGACCTCCTAGGCTGCGTTCCTACACCGCTTCGACGGCCTCCCAGAACCTCTCAAACTCCACGTCTTCATAAGAACAAGATTCTCAGGGCCATCACTAAGTACAATTGCGCATTTGGACAACATCAAGAAATAGTATCAACAATATCCGTTTAAGAAACCTTTCAGACACATTCCTACTCCGCTGCGACGACTTCCCAGGACCTCTCAAACTCCACGGTCGTGCTGTCGAAAGGGTCAGGACCGCAGCCACCATCTCTTACGGGTGCATCTGGCTGGGTACTATGCCCAAACTCGACAACCCACCTCGCGTTGTACCTGGTCAGTGATATGATCAGTATCAAATGCTAACAATAAAACCAACAGACACACGTTCCAAGAACATCCAACCTCAACACTGAGATAACCCAAAATCCAGACATGTAGCCGCAAAAATCGAGACATGGGTCATGATGATTTGGGCCTTGGCTAATCCTGCACATTGTGATTGCTACACTGGTTGAACATTTCAAGTTTTTCAGTGAAAAAATTGGTGAAAGACTTGAATTTTTTTTCACCTATTTTTTCAGCAAAAAACAGGTGAAAAATGTAAAAGTATTTTCACATTTTTCACCTCATTCTTGTTTTGAGTCAAAAAAATGTGAAAATGTTTTACATTTTTCACCTGTTTTCTCACTGAAAAAATAGGTGAAAAAAAATTCAAAGTCTTTCACCAATTTGTTCATTGAAAAACTCGAATTGTTCAACCAGTGCTAGCATAAAATATCAAGGCGCATTGAAAAGAAGCTTACCCGCCAGTGTACTTTTCAGTGCCGCCCAGAGGTGTGAAAAAAATGCTGACATTGCGGGCATATCCGTCGAAGATTATGGTGCCGTTCAAGGGGCCATTCTCGAGCCAACCGAGGGCGGATGGCGTACCCTGCGGGACGGTGGTGTTGAAGATGAGGTTTTCAGCAGTCGGGGTCCAGGGCGCAGTGCTGGTCTGGGTACTGGTAACCATGGGTGAGATACGGCTGGGGGTAGTAGAGGTCTGGATCTCGAAGTCGCCAACAGTGATCGTGAAGTCACTAGGAATGCCCTTGGGAATAAGAGACCCTGCATCGACTTGAAATCCGAGCGAGCTTAGAAGAGAGGCCAATGCGATGAAGTTGCGAGAAAACATTTTGTTGCTTCTTCATTATTTTTGCAAGGCAGACCTTTATACTCACCTCTCGATTATCTAACCGAGTAGAAAAGGCCGCACTGAGAGATAGAAGTCCAGTTAGCTGGTCTTGGCGATGACTCTAATTGTATTATTTGAACCGTGCGAGGGAATGGATTCTCGAGTGCCACCTTCGCGCTAACCAAGTCAATTCAGCCACCCGCTGATCCGTAGATTTGTATTGCTTGTTCCTCAATGGGAACTTGGGAAGAAGTATGTAAGATCCATCCTCCGCCTCCTCTCCTCCACCACCTACACTGGAAATTTTGAAACAGTCCAGATTAAAATCAAGCATGAAGATTGTCGAACGAACTCCATTTACTTTCAGGCTTTCGGAGTAAGTTGAGAGACTCCGCGCAGGATGATGCTGCCGAGATTGACATAATTGATGGCATCGGAAGGCCTTGTCAACTTTCCAAAATGCCAAAAAATAACGCGGGCTCAGGGGACCGTGTGGGACCACTCAACGTTGAGGTTGTAGTCCTCGGTGATCCATAGGACATATATATATATATATATATTGAGCCGCCTTCTTGGTCCATTCCGAAACTTTGCCCAGACCCCGCAATCCTGACCGGCCACGGTTTTCATTCTAAATTTATTAAAAACCATAGGTATGCATGCATGAGGCATTTCCATCCCACATAGTCTCGGTCCATATGACATCCCACTTGTTGGCGCCTTGTCAACTTTCCAGAATGCCAAAAAATAACGCGGGCTCAGGGGACCGTGTGGGACCACTCAACACTGAGGTTATGGTCCTCAGTGATCCATAGGACATATATATTGAGCCGCCTTCTTGGTCCATTTCGAAACTTTGCCCAGACCCCGCAATCCTGGCTGGCCGCATTTTCATTCTAAATTTATCAAAACCATAGGTATGCATGAGGCATTTCCATCCCACATAGTCTCGGTCCATATGACATCCCGATTTTGGGACTCGTGGCCCAATCCCAAGACATTATGTAGCGGTCCCATTGTGCTATGAATTCTTAGCATTTCCCCTTGTGAACTTGGGGGAGGAAAATGCTTTGTATTATAATTTAAATTATTCTGTCTCCTTGGAGTGGTTTCAAAGACGACTATGGCCGCGCAGTACCGCAACGAAATCTGTGCTGGACCGAAATTGTGGCAGAGTCACTGGTAACTTAAGTCGCCAGATGGTGCAACTTTTTGTTTGTTGGGGAGCTCTGGCCCAATTCCAAGTCGGTAGAAGGTTTTTATTCATTACGCAGAGCTTTTTCTTCCTCAAAGTTATAAGAGAATATGGCTCAGAAATGGTTGATTTGAGGAACAGTCAGAGTGTAGAGCTGCCGCATGATAACCGAGGTTGCGTTTATCATTCCTGAATATTTTCCGCTCAGTAAACTTGATTGAATTGAATAAAAATTCGTATCTGCGTTGACATAATTCCTGGCGGAGGCGAGAGATAGGAATATGAAGCTGAAAATGATGAACTGGTCGGTGTCCAAAAAAAAATAGCTCTAATGCGGACGCGGGGAGTCGAACCCCGACGGTTACTGCCTACTGCGAGAACCGTCGAGTACTGTTGACAGTCGTGCACCGTGCACTACGCCTGCTTAGCCGTCGTGGGACACGCCCCGATTAGGGAAATGCTTACGTCATCGTTCCCCGCGGCACGGCGTGGTCCTGTTTGGCTCTCGGGTGTTTCCGCTGGGACCCCGCGCACCCGGCTCGGTTTGTTCTGCGCTTGTCGTCACTGCCGCCGTGTTCCCAAAGTGGTAAGTAAGTTCGAGTGTCAGCCCGAAATGTACAAAAACAATTCCTAGTACCCTTCCAAGGCTTTTCTCATGTGTATACAGCAAAATAAATAAATAATGAACCTGTCTCTTCTCACAATGGACCAAAGTTGCAAAGCAGGGTCTTTAGTAAATAAACAACTGACCCCTGAATAGTTTCTGAGACTTTCCCCGTCTCGTTTCCTCTTCTTTCCGTTTCTGCCTTCTCCGACGCGACTATGACAGAACCTATAAATCCATTTGGGGTGTTCCCATCAATCCCACTTGGCAGCACCGCTCCGCCGATGCCACGTCCCGATGATCTGGACGTTGTGGCTCTCACCAACGCCAATGGCAACCAACTTAACTACTGGATTGATGCTACCAACAAAGGCCTTGCAAAGAAGGTTCTAATCAAGACGGGCACGGTTGATGTCCGCCGCCAACGGCTTGCTGACTATTTTGGCATTGATCTCTCTGCCGTCCCCGATACTCCCACTGTTGGCCCAATTACTCGGGATATAGCTATTAATCAAATGCAATGGGCACATCTTCGCACACTGGGTGATGAATGGGCAGCAAAGGACTCTGCCGGAGCTGTGTTCAGGCTTGTTCCAGACAATGCAGCTACATCTATCACTCACCGTACGTCCGTTAAATTTTATTATTATTTGTGTATTTATTCTTGAAATAGCAGCTCTGCTGCCGAGCATAAAATCAGCTATCGACGAAACCCTTGCAGGTGTCACAAACTTGTCTCTTGAATCTTCATCCCAAAACAATGACGACCACCAAATGAATCGGTACATGATGGAGATGTTGCTTCTATCATCACCTTATTCAAGCTTCAAGCATCTCTCACCGTTTGTTACTTAAATTTACCAACCTACAACTGACTGATTGCCATATAATTGACAGGGCGATACTTCACCGCAGACAATAGTCACTTCGAATGCATCTTCATCCGTTATTCTTCCAAATAATCCATCGTCCAACCCAGCCCTTCCTGTGACACCACCAACATCGCTAGCACCAGTGGCTTCCTTGGACTCAATCGTTCTTGCAAATGGTGCTATTTCAGTCGAGGCTTTGAAGCGAGCCGAAGGCCTTCGTGATGTGGTTTCTCAAATCGAAAATGGTGAAGTTGCAAAGATTCGGGAATTGTATGGGCCAGAAAAGGGACGTCCAACGAATCCAATGTGGGCCACCATCAAGGGGACCATTACACGCCGGGAGCGGATGGCAGAGGAGTTGCAGAATGAGTTCAACGGGGATAAAGAGAAGTTTTTCGCATATTTTACTATAACTGATATTCCAGTTGCACATGGGAAGAAAACCAGAGCCACTTTACCTGCTGAAAAACTCCGACCCCTGCGCCTTGTCTCCGAGGCTATTCCTCATCGTGATACGGACCTCGCCGCAGAGAAAGAGTTGGCAGAATATCAGGAAAATGGTTTGTTCTCACTTGATCTCTGGGCAAAGAAGTGGGATGGACAGAACAAGTGGGAGATCTGGAGGATTATCGGCAAGGAGAAATATTCCAGGGAGAAAAAGTAGATGACATTATGTCAAGCGCTGGCGCTTTGGTACATTTCTATCATAATCAGCCATAAACTCGTGGTTATCCTTTGGTGAGTAAAAATAGCGAAACATGGTTATCGCCTCGATCTGGGACCATCCACCCCATGCAGCTACCATATCCACAGTCCAACCTTTATTCTTGATTCGGTGCTGGCAGCCGCCTCGACGGAATGAATGGGTTCCGTACATTGACCACGACTTGTAGCCGAGTCCTTGTAAATCCGCAGTCAAACTCCGGCTCATGACACCAGTCGTCTTAGATGGGATGTATCAGGTTTGGCAATTTGATTTGGTTCTAATTCACTTACAATAGGGGAGCTCAAATTAGAACGCCGGACGCTGAGACGCTGAACGCTGCTCTCGGCGTGGGTTCCGAGATCACTCACGTCAGAAGTGTCAGATGGTATCCATGATGGTTGTTGTCTTCGTTCGCTTGTTCCGTGTCCTCCTCGTTGTCTGCCGTCGTTTCACAACACCCAAAAGCCGCCCGCCCACTGGCCGAATCCCGCCCCTCACTCCCGCCGCTGCCCGCCGCAAGCAAATTTCATTGATGGCACTGATAATCACATACTCAAGCAAGGGTTTCTGGGTCTATCATGCATTTAGCTTGAAATTTCGTACAACCTCATTCTTCTCCACACTGTGGAACGGGCTCAAGACCTGCTCGACGTTGTCTGCAGTGTTCACGAGGCGCCAGGCGCAGGTTCCACTGTTGAGGTTTTGATCATCTTGATCATCTTTGGATGATGAACTGATGTTATTGATCTCCGTGATCACGCCGAGAGCAGCGTTCAGCGTCTCGGCGTCCGGTGTTTCTAATTTGAGCTCCCCTAATAGGATCCTGGATTGCACCGTGTTTATTGATTTTCAGGAACAACGGGCCGGTCAAGGGGATGGCTTCTCCATAGACAATGGCAAGTCGAATGAGTGCACGCACAGGACAAATCTTCGGGTCGAGGTCGTTGGCATGTAAAGTCCATGCATGTCCAGTCCCCGTCTGGGCGGACTTACGAGTACCCAGCTGCACATCAAAGTATTCACCTAAGATAAAACTGAGACTTGAGCAGATGGTCAAAAAGAAAATATCTTACGCATCCCTGGGATTATATTAATACTCTCAAATTGAAGGCGGACCACTTCTTCAAATCGTAGAAGTAATAGCCAGGCAAATAAGTATGAAGTCTGAAACAGTGAGTACAAGGAAATTAATGTGAAAGGGAGGACTCACATATCGAACAATCCCCCATCTCATCTCTGCAGGACTTGCGTTGGGACGAAAGCAGAGATCATATAGATTATGCATGTCACTCAATGACAGGGCCCGAGCAGAGACTGACACTTCGCCAGCTTTCGCTTTTGTCTTCTCCAGTCCAGTCATGAACTCAGAAACATGCCGGGAACGGGTGGGTAGGCCATAGCTGTAGCAATTAGTATGCTGTTGCAAATGACAAGGGAAAATGTGTACCTTTTACCTGTCGCCGAATCAATTCTCCATTCGGTGACACTCTCGTCTGGGCGTATTGTTCGATACCAGTATGTCAGGGCCGCACGAGTCGACACAGCAGTTGCATACTAGACACATGAAAAACATTATCCAGCCATTTGAAGACAAAAGGAGTTGATACCTTCTTCCCTTCACACCCTTTCGCCTTTTCACCGCATTTGTGGATTATAAATGCAGTTATATCGCTCGGGGTACTGATGTCGACCTTATTAGCATCCCACTTTGGGTTCTTACGCATGTGAAAGGCAATGTATGCCTTCACAATACTGCAAATTTGTTAGACTGAATGACGAGAAGAAGGTGAAGAGTTTTTATTTTTCACCGCAGATGCCCATGACGGGTCTTATCCGTGATTACAGCTCGCGCAATCTCAGCTGCATATTTTGCAGCTTCATTGCGGTCGTCTTCATCGGGAAAATCTTGAATGGCCTCCTTGATAAGGATATCTATTTGGTCCTCAAGCGAATCTTCTTCCTCGAGCCAATTTCTCAAAGCCTCTGCAGCCAACTATAGTATGGTCATTATAACATAAAACAAATTTGAGAGAATAAGCTATGTACCTCGTCCTCCGTCGGTTTCATTTTGCTAAACGACATGGTGGTCAAGAGGAGAGGAAATTGCTTTAGCCGATCATTCGGACAGTTTCCATTTCGGGACATTTGCGACTCATTTTTTATAACTTTCACGTATGCACACACTGTACAGCACACACTGTACAGGGTAGATAGATGTAGTCTACAACAAAATAAATATTACATTCTCCATGCTCCGACACTGGGAGCCCGGCAACTCTGCTCGCTGCACCCATGCGACCCGCTACAGCACCGCACCCAGCCTGCGGAGTCTGGGTTGAGGGATTCAGTGGCGACGGTCATGCTAGTACGTGACCTAAGCATGCACTGTATATTTTAGTCAGTGGGATTCAGGTGAAAATGACGGAAAACTCACGTCGTGGAGCAGTGGGCTAAAAATAACGCCACTGGAAAGCGATAGTTGCGGCGATCCGCGTCGGCAACAGGAGGCGGGGCATGGTGTGGGCGCTCTAGAACGTGTTCGAATAATACTCTGTGTGCATGAATTTGAGCAATCGGGGGCAAAAAAAAATAAGAGAGAACCTCACGTTTTTGGAGGAGGTTAAAATTACCCCCCATCAGATAAAGTGGCGGCGGCGGCGAAGCGTGTCGGCCGCAGGAGGCGGATCGTGTTTAGCACATCGCGCACCCTCTAGTACGCTTCCTAAACATGCACTGTGTATTTTAGTTGGAGGGATTCGAGCGAACAATAAGGGAGAAACTCACATTTTGCAGCGTGATAAAAATTCCCCCCACCGGAGAAAGTGACGGCGGCACCTCTAGTACGTGTCCAAATCATGCTCTGTGAATATTAGTTGGAGGGATTCGGGTCAAAAATAAGAAGATAACTCACGTTTTGGAGAAGGGGCTAAAAATACCCCCCCCACCGGAGAAGCGATAACGGCAGCGACCCGCGTCGGCTGCAGAAGTCGGGGCGTGTTGCGGGATCTGCAGTACACGTTCGAAGCATACTCTGTGTATCTTAGTTGGAGGGATTCAGATCAAAAATAAAGGAGAAACTCACGTTTTGCAGAAGGGATAAAAAATACCCCACCGGAGAAAGTGGCAACGGCAGCAAGGCGTTTCCGCCGCAGGAGGCGAGGCGTATTGCGGGACCTCTAGTATGCGTCCTAAACCTGTGCTCTGTATTTTATTCAGAGGCATTCGAGCAAGAAATGAGGAAGAAACTTACGTCGTATAGTGGGGCTAAAAATACCCCAAAATCCCCCCCACCAGGCAAGGTGATGGCGGTGGCGACGCGTATCGGCCGCAGGAGGCGAGGCGTGTTGCGGGTGCTCTAGTAGGCGTCCTAAACCCGCACTCTGTATTTTATTCGGAGGCATTCGAGCAAGAAATGAGGGAGAAACTTACGTCGTATATTGGGGCTAAAAATACCCCCGAAATCCCCCCCACCGGGCAAGGTGATGGTTGTTGCGACGTGTATTGGCTGCAGGAGGTGAGGCGTGTTGCGGGGGCTCTAGTACATGTCTGAATTGTGCTCTGCGTATTTCAGTTGGAATGATTCGGGTCAAAAATAATGAAAAAACTCACGTTCTGCAGCGGGGGTAAAAATATTCCCCAGCGGAGGAAGTGACGACGGGGGCGAAGCGCTTCGGTGGCGGGAGGCGAGGCGTGTTGCGGGCTATCTAGTACGCGTCCTATATATGCACTCTATGTTTTATTCGGAGGGATTCGTGCAAGAAAAAAGGGAGAAACTTACGTCGTGGGGTGGGGCTAAAAATATCCTACTGGTCTGCGCGAGCCGCCACGCCACGGCGCACTCCGGACGAGGACGAGGCCGCGACGTGCAGCAGGCCTTCGAGTGGGTCGCCGTGAGTATGCAGCATGGCGGCTCCGAGTCACCACGGCGACCCACTCGGTAGATGAGCTGCCGCACTCGCGACTCAACGTGGGGCGTGCTCTGGGCCAAGCGTGCTCGCGCGACTCGACGCGGGGTGCACTCTGTGCGCAAGCCGTAGGTCTCGCAGACGGGGTGCGCTTCGTGCGCGAGTCGAGCAGCGCGCCGGCGGTCCGTCGAACACACAGCACCTGTCCACAGGGGTGGGGAGAGCGAAAGAAAGGGAGGGGGAGAAAACAGACTCACAGCTGCGGCATTGCCTGCTGCGTCGGCGGGTGCTCCATGTGAGCACTGCGCAGGTGCGCAGCGAGTGGGGACTGGTCCGTCTCGCCCATGCCGTCCGTCCTTCTCGTGCAAAGCAGCCACGCGTGCTATGTTGGGCCCGAATTCGCACCACAACGGAACGCGTGCGGCATGGGTGCACTCCGTGCGTGCACTCTGGCGCCCCCGCCCCGCGCGCGCGATCACAGACAGTGTCGAGTCCGGAGAGCACCGGGCTGCTGCGGGTAGTGCGCCGTGTGTGCCATCCACGCCCGTGTGACTCCTCCCAGCGCACGACCCGCAGGTCCCCCCATCAGAGAAAGTGGCGGCAGTGACGACGCGCATCGGCCGCGGGAGGCGGGGCGTGTCGCGTGCCCTCTAGTACGTGTTTGAAGCATGCTCTGTGTATTTTAGTTGGAGGGATTCGAGCGAAAAATAAGAGAGAAACTCACGTCTTTGGAGGGGGCTAAAAATACCCCCACCGGAGAAAGTGACGGCGGTGACGACGCATGTCGGCTGCGGGAGGCGGGGCGTGTCGCGTGCCCTCTAGTACGTGCTTGAAGCATGCTCTGCGTATTTTAGTTGGAGGGATTCGAGCGAAAAATAAGAGAGAAACTCACGTCTTTGGCGGGGGCTAAAAATACCCCCACCGGAGAAAGTGACGGCGGTGGCGACGCGTGTCGGCCGCAATAAGGGAGGCGTATTGCGGGCATTCTACTACATGTCCAAGTCGTGCTCTGTGTATTTTAGTTGGAAAGTTTCAGGTCAAGAATAATGAAGAAACTCACATTTGGAAGGGGCCGAAAATGCCCCCCATCAGAGAAAGTGACGGCGGTAGCGACGCATTTCCACTGCAGGAGGGGAGGCGTGTTGCGGGACCTCTAGTACGTGTCTAAATTATGATCTGTGTATGTTAGTTGGAGGCATTTGGACAAAATTAAGAGAGCAACTTACATTTTGGAGACGGGGCGAAAAATACACCCCACCGGAGAAAGTGACGGCGGCGGCGATGCCATTCCACGGCGGGAGGCGAGGCTCGTCACGGGCCATCTAGTACGTGTCCTCTATACGCAGTCTGTATTTTATTCAGGGATTCGAGCGAGAAAAGAGGAGAAACTTACGTCGTGGGGTGGGGCTAAAAATACCCCACCGGACAAACACGATGGCGGAGGCGGAAACTCACTGGACCAGCCGCCACGCCGAATTGGCACAACGCAGCGGTCGGCTGACGCGAGGAAGGACGCCCCCGCACTCGCTCCGAGCCTGTATTCACCTAGAAAAAAAGTGTTAGCGGACGATAAATTAGAGGTGGGGGAGTACATGCCTTACACGCGTAACAGGATCGTCGCTTGCCCATGTGGAGAGAGTCGAATCAGTGGGCCAAGTCGCCGAGATTGTGATTAGGATGCGGTGGATGGGTGGTGGAAAGAAAGAGACGTGAGCCCAACAGCAGCGTGAGAGCGACATCGACGGCGGCACGTAAACGAACGACTTCGGCGGCGAGTCTCACGCGGAAGGACCTGAGCAGATTAGATGGCGCCGGAGATGAGAAGGATGAGATAGCCCGCAAGATAATCTATAGATGTGCCCCATACGGCAGCGTGTCCCATACAAGAAAAAGGTCGGGTTTTCCATGGGACACGCTGTGGGCCAACGGCCCTGCGTGAAATAGCGTGTCCCATGCGAAAATAAGGCAGGATAAATTCTTGGGACACGCCAAAGAGCCGCGGCAAGCGAGAGAGGATGATTGGCGTCGTTTAGCGTAGTGGATGGGCAGTTCTTTTGGACATTCAGGTATTGTACATCGTTGAGCAGCCCCAGAATCTCGCAGAATCTCGGAAAGTGCGCCGATGAAGCGGGGTTGTTGCCCAGAACTTGAACGAAGATGCGAGAGGAGGTATCTACTGAGTCCCTTTGCTTCCGCTCACGCAGTGCCAGGGGCCTAGCGATCACCGGGGATCACGTTCCGGTTAGCCGCTCCCCGGGATCACCCGATGCGTGTCGCAGTTCAATCTACACCGCCGTTTGTCCTCCCGTATTGATTTGATGAAAACGGGCGGCGGCAGAATTGAGCCTAGTTTTATACAAATCTGTCGTCAAATTTGTGCAGGATCTGTGTGGGATCAGTGGACTCCAGATTGTTGTGGAAGCGAGGTCGAATCGGTGACAGTGGTCGGTCGTGGGAGAAGGCATGGATCGGCACTGATAACAGCCGAGTTTGTCATGGGATTGACCAACGTCCTCCCACCTTGGATCGACGTTGTACGCGACGCTGCCCCGACCTCGAACCGTGGACCACTTTTTAAGAACGGAAATCAATGTCACGGCAATGGACTTCAGCTGAATTTTCTCTAAGTCCGTTATTTGGCTCTCACACCGTGATCTCCGACGCGACTTTCCTGAGACTTGCTCATGCCTCCCTGGGCTCAAACTCTGGCCTCCAAGAAGACAAAGGCCTATCAGCTCTCTGGTCTGGACTCGCACGCTGGGAATCTACCTGTCCTGATAGCATTCATAGACTTCCATTTTGATAAGCAGCGTCAGCTCTACACATGCCGCATCTGCCCGATTCGAAATAGCAGCGACGGTTTTTCCTTGAATCATCTCTCGGCACATGTCCAGACACTTCGCCACAAGAGTGCACGGTCGAAACACGACGCCTCGGCCCGCTTGAAAGCCCAGAGTGCTTCCGCCCAGTCCGCCGACGTGCGGACAGGCATCCCATTTGCACCCGAGCTTTCAGCCAATTCCAGCTTGGGACCCGAGATGGAGGAAGATATAGGTATGTCTTCTCCAGAAGGTATTGCATTTAGCTACAGTTTACTGTTAATCTAATACCGGATAGTGCCACATGAACCTTGTCAACACCACTTCGGGCCTCGAACAACGGAGCTGTCCCCTCAGGAGACTGTTATCGGTGGGTACCTGTTCAATTCCACCTGGACTCGCTCATTATCATGTGCATAGACCTTCCGGACAGTCAGGAAAATTCCTCCGAGCCGTTTTCGCGACTTGGGTGGACCGATTCGGCGGGTCGGAGGGTTTTCTTTTCATCCGGTACTTCTGATTCGGATCCGTTGGCCGAGTCGTTGGCTCGCGCACTTCGCCGCGCTACCGGAGAGAGTTTACCTGCTGATGATGAGCTACCCGATCTTGTAGACGACGAAGATCCCCTATTTTGGAGTACATACAAGTTTAGTAGCATAGGCATTCATGAATGCCTATTGATGGCGTGAATAACTATTCGACAATCGAATGCCTATTGTCGGAACGAACAGCTATTCCATCAAGTACCACCGGCGCCATCACGCATCATTTCCGCTCCGACGTCGCTTCGCCACGCTTACTCTCACCACCACATCTCTTCCCTCCGCCACCGCACACGATGCCTCCGACGCGCTGAGGCTCGCTCACTGCATGGCATTATTCACATTTGTCTTCAAGACGGAGACCAGCACAGAGTTGCGAGGTGGGACGTGCAGGGGATTGCTCCCGAGGTGTGTCTACCGCTTCCCTCTCAGATTGTTGATGCTTTCTATGTGCGCATCGCCGCCGCCACAGTGTGCTAATCTATTCACCCATTCATGCGACTACAATCCTCCGCTTCGCCATATCCACCTCGCACCACGACTCCCTGCTACTCTGAACTCCGGACATCTTGCTAGCGGCAGCCGCGCCTCGGCAGCACCTAGGGAACTGCAGCTGCGTCTGTGCCACCTTACACCCCACCTCAGTGTTTGCCACTCATCCACGCCGATCACCCGCAGCAGCACGGAGAAGGGTGGGGTATATTGTTTGCGTTTGACCTCGAATTGCATGTGCATGCGCGGCAACACACTTCATCTCCTCCCTGCCTCCCCACTTACTTTCGTCGTTGTTGAGGTCATCATGACTCACAAATGACATTAGAATAATCGGAGTATGGTACCGCTCAGTAGCGCGTGTATCTACGTAAATATTTAGAAGTGAATATACTGTTTTGGACACATCAGCAAGGCAAGACTTCTCATGTGTGAAAATCATACTCGACACACGGGTTTACCTTTGCACCCGTTTCGATTTGCAACCGTATAATAGGCATTCATCTGACCTAATAGGCATTGACTAGTCAAATAGGCATTCATTCACAGTGATAGGCATTCACGCTATCAATAGGCGTTCACGAACGCCTATGCTACTAAAGTTGTCGTGCCTCCCTATTTTGTGAAGGTTAGTTACGGAAACACGTACAGCTATGAGCCTAACTGTTCTTTAGATGATTTGGAGGATGAAATAACTGCCGAGGAGCTGAACAGTAACCTCTTTGGGCCCGACTCAAAGAGCGATTGGTTCCCCTACCCCGACAAAGCCGTAAGTCGAAACCTCGAAATTATTTATGGAGCTGACTTACGTCCAGATGTTCCTGACCGACGTACTCTTTAGTTCCCCATGCCTGCGATTTTCTCGTGCCCAACAAAAAGCAGTGTTGGCGTGGGGAAGGGATCTCGGGGCGCCCGTACCTACGTACATTACCTTTCGTAAAACACAGGGCGCGCTGCTAGCGGAAGTTGGAGACCCGACTGTACGGCAGGAATCCGGAAGAGGGACCGTTTTTTATATGAATGAGATTGGGGATTCCATTAAAAAGGTGTGCATGACATATTTAAATGGATCGCAGTTGATGTCGCAATAGGATATGGCCAATCCCTTTACACGTGAAGGGATGACTTTTTACCCTGAAGACGGTGGAGATAAGCTTGGTGAAGTCTGGCACGGCGACAAAATGCTGCGGGACATTCCTGACCATCTACTTTCACCAACGGTCAAGCACAATGGAGTCATCTATTATGTAGACGAGCTTGTCAAGCGGTCTGAAAACCGCTGGTTCCTTCCAAAGCGCTGGCTTACACGCGACTCGGGGAGCGTAATGCTTGCCTCTGGGTACCATGTCACAGATTCAGCTGTACGTTCTTGTTTGCAAAATGAGTGCCGTGCTCACACAGTCTGCAGGATGGTCTTATTGTCAACGCCGCAACACTTGACATTGTAGAGGTCTCCTCGTTTGAGGCGAACTTTGTTGAGATTCTGAACGCAAACTCGGGAATTTACCCGTTCTCCTGTATGTTATATTTTACATGTTCCCCACCGCCAACTGATTGTCTTTAAGTTCAAAGCAAAGCTTTCGCTGATGCAATGCCGCACCCCCTGCGCACAGTGGCTGGATCTCGGCCAGTATACTCAATCCCACTCGCCATTTTTATCGATGATGTCTCGGGTAATCAATCAAAGCAGTGGAACAAGCACTTCTCGTGCTACATGTCCAATGGTGCACTGCCCCGTACCAAGCTGGAAAACGAATTCCATGTCCGTTTTGTTGCGACATCACCCTTCGCAACCCCTTTAGAAATTATGCAGGGTGTGCGTTCCTCCATCGAGTGAGGATTCATTCCTATTTCACCGAAATATACTTACGAAATATACTTATATTGTTATAGAATATCATTCAAAGATCCTATTGTGGCATGGGATTGTGAGGCCAAGGAGGAAGTATTACTGAGACCGTATGGGCTTCTATTTGCTGGGGATAATCCAATGCAGGCAGAACTATGCAGCTGCTCGGGCCTGAATAGTAATTTTTTCTGCCGCACCTGTCATGCAGGAGGAACGCGTGAGTGGAAGCAGTCCAACGACGGTTTCGCAGAGACTTTGAAGGTGGCCGGTTTAATTTTGTTTCAATCCGAGTCCAACTCAATGTGATGTTTTTGTAGCCCGGGCCGTTTCGAAATCCGGTCGATACAGCGGAAGAGACTTTTCAGCAAATTCTCACCGCTCTAGAGCCAAATATTTCAACGACGTTGGCTGAAGCGGTTCGGCTTTCCGGAATCAAGGACACTTTGGCCCAACCTATCATAGACTCGCTTGTCAAGATGGGCCAAGATCTGCGCAAAGCCAATCCGGATGGTTCTTCATACAGTCCAGACGAAGTGCAGACGATCCTGACTGAGGAGCTAAAAAAACATCAGCAACGTGGCGAGGGCATTACCAATCCCCTCTTCGATATGGATGGTTATTTACCTTCATCCTTCTTCTATTTATCGCGCTCAAATGAAAGTTGCAGGCATTGATATGCACAAGGATACACCGACAGAAATATTGCACACAATCCTGCTCGGCGTGGTCAAATATTACTGGGGCCAGACAATATGGCTCCTCGAGAAGGGAAAGGACTTTCCCCTGTTTCAAACTCGTCTTAATTCAATACTGGAAGACGGTCTCAATGTTCCTAAAATACAGGCTGATTACATGTGCCAGTATAAGGGCGGCCTTATCGGGAAGCATTTCAAAACTCTGTCGCAAGTTATGGCATTCGCTGTCCACGGTTTAGTGCCTCCCGATGTGCTGGAAGCCTGGCTTATCCTTGGTCGCCTCACTGTTCTCCTCTGGCATACGGAGATTGAGGACATTTCATCCTATTCTGTACGGCTTTCCAATTGTCCCAAAATAGCCACCTCTAACTTTATATCCAGACCGAACTCGAGGCGTGTATCAACGACTTCATCAATATCACCTGTAAATGCAGCCCCAGCATTCTCATCTCCAAACCGAAATTTCACTTCCTCTTGCACCTTCCTTTTTTTATACGACGCTTTGGACCAGCTGTCCTTTTCTCCACCGAACGTTATGAAGCATACAACGCCGTCTTCCGAGCGTGTTCTATTTACAGCAACCGGCTGACTCCAAGTCGTGACATAGCTTGGAGCTTCGCGGGCATCGACCGTGTCAAGCATATTGTCACCGGCGGGTGGTGGAGAGACACCAAATCGGGAAAATGGACCTGTGCCAAATCCAGCATACTGCGTCACATCCTGGATCACCCTGAGTTCGCCGCCATGGTTGGACTACCAACAAAAGAGATACGTGAGCCTGGTCAGTTCTTCCTTCGCCATGCATGATCCACACTTACGAACTTGCCTTCAGGCTCCATTATCTATCATCCTGTGAGCCGTAAGCACCAGCAGAAGTCTTCCGAGCCGACAATAACCTGGAGCAATTCCCTTGCCGGTATTACAAGCTCATCTCGCTTTCCCCTCGCACCTGGTGTAGAACACAAAACTGCGCTCAGTGTGGTCACTTGTTCGGGTGACAAGGTTCTTGTGGGACAGAATGTCATTGTTCGGCAGGAAGGGGTACGTCTCCTTCTCAATTCTAGATCAGTACGACTGAGTCTTGATAACCAAGGGTAAATTCTCGCCCCTCACGTTTGCAACAGTACGGGAAATCCTTGTTCCGGTGCCATTTATGGCCACTGGAGTTCGGGTAACTGTACAGCTCTTCCAAGTGGAGCCTTCCTTGCATTCTGAACTCCACATGCCGGTCCTCACACGCTCAGAACAGCACACTGTTCTATGTACAGAGGTCAGTGCTTCTTACCACTCTCTCGAGCACTGCTGATTTTTTGGTAGGACCTTGAATCCGCGGTCAACTTACAGCACGATTGTCATCATGCGAACTGTGAGCCTGATGGTGTTGTATCCGTTGTCCAGGAGCGCGAGAACACCACCAAGACAAAATCAATTATGCGCCATACTGATGACCACCGCTTTATTGTCAACACATCCTCTCTACACAACTATCGCCAAATATCAGCAGCGATCCCGGCTAACCTCCGCTCACATTCATTTGCTGTCGAGAATCCGGAGGCACTGCACATTGCAGCCGCAGTACAAATCCGCAAGAAGAATAGTAGCCTGGAGGAAGCTTTGGATCTACTCGGAGTTGCCTCCACTGGTGAATCGGCTGAAGTAGAGACACCGGCGGTCCTTAATGACCCAGCATTTTCACGGGTAACGGCAGCACGCACCCGAAAAGTCCCCCAGGCGACCCCGGTTACTTTGTATGTGAAATTCTTGACATCGTTTGCAGGATCTCATATCAACTGTAGAGAAGCCTGTACAAATTCCGTCCTGAGCTATCTCTGTAAGCAAAATAACGAGCTGGTCTCGGGGAACAAACTGGATTTACTTACACGACTGCGGTGAGTTCTTTTAGCTATCAAATCAGCTTTGTATTGACAAATGGTGCAGGCCGCCTCGCCACAACCTTTCCGTTGCAGACATAAAAATGGCATTTGATGCAGTTCAGTCTAACTCAGCAACAAAGGAGAAGCGCAAGCGCATTTCGGACGAGACGGCAGACGGGCGACCCAAGAAGAGGAGGGGTGCAGTCGAGGACACCTCCCGTGTTGCCAATGCTGAACTTCTCAGGCCTTTATTTTTCAATCGGCGTGGCAGACAATAGTATCTGTATTAATTTAACACTAAATCCTTTCAATATGGCGACTCGCAAGCTCCACCAGACCCTGAGCGTCAGCTGCGGCCTTCCGCCATTCTTTTATCTCAATCAGCAAATTGTCACGCTCCACGGTTAGCGCATTGCACTCCACCATCGCGTCGTCACGCTCCCGAAGTGCCTCCCGCCATTGATCGTGTACCAGATCTCGCTCTTGGAAGGAGAAGTCGCGTTCTGTAATTAAGCGGGTACAATCTAAACACACTTCATTGCCGTCGTCCGACGGAATGGACAGATGCAAAGGGGAATTGACTGCGAGTTGTAAGTGGAGTGCACTGAGTAATACCTCAACTGAATTTAACACACCAATAGCTGCTTCTGGGAACACAGTGTCAACCCAAGTGTTTTCGCCGACCTGTGAATCCAAAAATAGACCATACTGACTGCAAGGCTCAGAAGGGATGCCGCAGATAACGATTAAATGACTTACTCATTCTCAGCAAATGCACGGGTTGCCTGAATTGCGGATGCCCTCGGTGTACGAGAAGGAGAGGGAGTTTCATGTTTAATTGGACGAGAATCTGTGTAAGGACCTGTTTTCCGCAGCGCCCGCAACTCCCTTCGTTCCTGCCGATGTTCCTCGCGTTCCCAATGGTGCGCCTGAGAGATGCCCAGGTCTGGAGGATCTGGAGAACTGGAGGGAAGATATGAGTCGTCCGACATGACGGCCACAGAAGTGGAAATACTGATCAAGTCACATGTCCCAGAAAAAAAACTTCTCCTCGACGACAATGTCTTTTCTGTCCGGCCTTGCGGACAAAGAAAGGGCTGTCTTCGCAGCAAGGTCAACACGGCAGGACCCCCAGGATGAGGATTTCGAGAACCAGCTCCCTCCCGGCTCCCAGCCAGGTTTTGGTACGCCGCTGCAAGGACTCAGAGGACGGCCGCCATTGGGGCTGCATAACGGGTATGTTGCTGCCTCTATGTCTCACAAGGTGTCAATGACAGAGCGTATTCCAGGCCTACGCCCTTTTCAACGGGCAATTTCGATTTTTCCGCCTTTAACGCGACGCCGACCGATACGCAAGAGAGTCTTCTAGGTCAATTCGGGCCCTTTACCTCGACACCTGTCGATGGACACGGCAGTGTCCTAGGCCGCCGTCGCCGCACATCGATCGAATGTGATATCGAGGAGTGGTCGCGCCCAAGCAAAGTTGCTCTAACCGAGTTCGCTACGACTGTGGCTGGGGAGTATGGAGTACCGGAAGAAAAGCTGGCAGATTTCATTGAGTCCAGTACGGTGTGTTTTCGAAATGCCCAGTCCCGGAAAGAGTCTAAGCCCATACCCAGTTGCCCACGCAGAAGCTCTTAATTGTGATACTCGCCGAAATTGTGGCCGGTAGAGACGAATCATCGGAGGATATCATGAAGACTTACCTGTCTTCCCCTGGGTTCAAGGTATGGTCGAGTACCTACTGTGGTATGGTCCGAAATAATATTGGTGTAGGAGAACGTTGTGGGCCAGATTCGTGCTGTGCTACTGGACCCGAAGCTGTCAAAGTACAAGGATGACTTCCTGGACCGTTTGCTGGTAAGCGATATGAAGGCCACTGCCACGACTCTGTTACTAATCCGTGTATTTAGCGTCATATCCGCCTCAATCCGGGCAAGTACCAAGTACCTCTGCCTGTCCGGCCGCTTCTGAGCACATCACGCCAGTTCTTCACTGCAATTAGCAATGAGAGTACAACGGCGCGCAGCGAAATGAAGCGCAAGGTAAGAGCCAATTTTAAACGGATACCCATCGCTGACATATGCCATCTTGCGGCCGGCAGCTGAGTGACGGGTTGCAGAAGAAACAGGACATCTCCGTCCTCGGTAAGGCTTTGGCATGGAACAATACACAGGAGATGACTGATGAATGCTGGGGGAGATTTGCGTGGTTAGTAAGTATGGGTGTTCATTTCCTACAGATGTCCTAACTCAACCCAACAGCAACTCTTCCTTCATGAATATCGCGAGGAAAAGAAAGGCGAGCGTCTTTTTTGGGACGCTGTTGATGCCCAGCTAACTGAGCGGCGGGAAACCGATTCCCAGTACCTGGTGGAGGAGCGGGCCGCCATGGCCAGTTTGTAAGAAAATTTCCAGCATAATAATTGTATATTTCTGATTTTTCTGCTAAGCATCTACGAAGCATCCTTGCGCGAACACATAAAGCGGTATCCGATCAAGAAAGGGGGGCGGAAAAAAGCTGGCAAGCAAATCCCTGCATGGCAAAAGGCGATATCGCGTACTGTCGAAGAAATGGACCAGTACAGTGCCGAGGAGCTCGCGGGTGAGGGCAACGGGAATGAAGGGAACGGCGGTGAAGGCGAAGACGGCGAAAACGGAGACGGCGACGGCCATCCGGGTGGGAACGGGGAGGACGACACTGTTAGTAGCTGATTCATTACTGAGTACTCTATATTGCAGCAATGTTTAACGGTACTGTACGGAGTCAATGAATTATTGTCGCAGTAATGAGAAGTGGCGGGACAAATTTACAGTATACGGAATGATGGGCACAATTATCCGGAATGGCAGTGGACACGAAAACAATATGGGGAACCCAGCATGGACCCCACGTTGGCGACCCAGTGTGGATCTGATGCCCGCCCGTTTTTGTTGGAATCATGTCTAAAACGGGTGCATCAGATGTCGACTGATCCCGGCCGGGACCCGTAAGGGAGAGAATCGGTGGTGTAAGTGTTGCTTATCTTGGCTTGCCGAGTCCTAAGATACACGGTGCGTCATGGTGTATAAGACCAAGCGAGGTTGCACATGTTTGGCTGGAGCCTCCACGATTTCTCGTGAATGCTGGCTGCAGCGAGTGAGAGCGTGCCGACTGCGCCTGACGCGCCCTCTTTCAACGGATGCTAACCCAAATGTCGGCCTGCGCACTCCGCTCGACGCCGCTCCTCCTGGCCCGTCCTGCCTGCCTCCCGCCCGCCTGCTGCCGCTGCCCGCACCCTTGCCCGCCGCCTGCGTGCCCTTGTCGCCGCCTCCCAAGCGCCCGCAACTACGTCGGCCCCCTTCGCCCTGTTCTGCACGCCACCGCCCACGCCCTCCTACGCACGCCCTCCACCGGGCCGGACTCTGCTGCCCTCCTCCTCGCCTATGCACACAAGCCATCGCGCATCCACTCTCTCACGCTGCGGACATAGTAGGCGCTCGGCTTTCCCCGTCCTGCCCCGCGCCCCACGCCCCTGTTCCTTAGCCCACATTTGCTGTCGCACCCCGACCTGCGCGCTGCGACCCCTCTATTCGTCGCGGCGCGCGCGCTGTTGGTGAGGCGGAGGCAGGAGACGGTGATAAGGCTGTGACAGGCGCTGCTGACCCAGCGCGAGTGGATCGTAGCCGCGCTCGTGGTGGATCTGTTGGTGTGCGTGCGACGCTGCTGAGCTGCTTGAGCGCACCACCAATGCCAAAGATGGAGATAGCAACAGCAACCCTATGACGCCCTCAGACTACGCGTACCTCCGCCGCCGCCTCGCCCTGCTGCGCCTCGAGCGCCTACGAGCCCCGCGCGACCCTTTCGACGACCTGTGCAACCGCCTGCGCGGCGTCATCCCGCACATGGCGCGCGCGGGGTTTCTGGGCGAGGAGCCGCAACGTCGGGAGAGCTCTGGCAAGCACGTCAAGGTAGAGACGTCCGCGAACACCAAGGACAGGCCCGTAGACACCGCAAATCTCAAAGCCCCGAAACTCTCCCCCTCCCGCGCACGCCAACGGATGCAAGATGTCTTGCAAGGTTCGTACTTCCCCTACCCACGCGTGGATCTGTTGCTGATGTTCGTTTTTTTCTTTCTTTCTTTCGTTTACTTGTACATTCCTTTATTTTGTGGCACCCAAAAAGCCCTCGTCGACGCGCGTCGCCTCCCCTGGGACGATGTGCACACCTGGGTGTGGTGCGTGGACGGCGTGCGTTTTTTTTTTTTTTGTTTCTCTTTTCTTTGTTGTCGTCTTTTTGTGGGGGATTTTTTTTTTGGATGCAGAGCTTTTTCTCCGATTCCTCTTCGCTTTTCCATGTAGGTCTTTGCATGTTCGTTCGGTTATGGTGTTCTCGGATTTTGGACATTGTTTCCCGGGCGCGTGCGTGTCTGGCCCGACGCCGTTGCTCCTTGGTCCTTCTTGCTCATGGATTACGATGCCATTCATCTTCATTTTTCTTGGCTTCATGGGATTCCTGTGAAAGGACTTTTCGATTGTATTGCATGGCAAGGCAGTGGATGGTCGGCGAGCGCGCGGAGGAGAGGCTCGTCTTCTTATCGTATTGATATTTCGGCCAGGGTGAACGGAGGGTCATCCTGAGCGGGAAGACTGGATGGTGGTATTTCTGCATCGCAGGCTGGGCGAGGAAAGAAGGATCCATATTGTTTTTCCTTGCTCGATCCTCTCCGGTGGGTCTTACGGAGTAGCATCCGGAGGGTTCCGGGATTTGCGTGTGGTGGCTTTCGAAACATGCCTGGAGACAGATGCCAGAGATGGGCATGGAGATGGATATGCGGGGGCTTGATACTCTCGCGGTCCTGCAGGTGTTGTCTCGTGGGAGGCGCAGCAGGAGGGGGATTATTCACATTTGTGCGAGGATGGAACTGTCTTCTTGCAAGGACGATGATGAGATGACGCTTTGTTATAATCTCCTGGCGCGTTTGTTCACGACCTTTGTCGTGCTGGCGCGGTGCATCTCGTGGCGCGGAACGATACGGTACGACGCCGTGCTTGTTCTCCTGTTTATATTTTTATATTTTTTATCCATCCTCGCGCGGCGCGCGCTGTTCCTTCTCGTGCTGCAGTTTGCCTAGGCACGGCCCTCATCGAATCGTGCTTCACGCGGAGGATATTTATTCTTCACTCGTTTCTTCCTTTTTATTCAATTTGGTTTCTGAATTGGATGCGTGCGGGGACGGACCGTGCGCGTCGACTGAGGTGGTGCCGGTCGTTGAGGCGCCTCACGACGTCTCCCGACTTCGAATCTCATCTCGTCTACCCAATCTCTTTTACGCTTTACCCCCCTCCCCTTCCTTCCTCTACCTTCACTCCATACTGACTCTTTATCATCCCACAGCTCCCGCCCTCGCTCTCCCAGTACCGCATATACGTCCCACGCCCGTGCTGCCGGAGATCGGTTACGCCAGCACGTCCGGGTCCAGCAGTGCGCAGTACCTCCGCCTCGTCTAGCACCTCTTCCACCACCGCCTCCCGCACCAGCAGTCCTTTACCTAACCAAACGGCGCTGGAGACTAATCCACCTGTGAACTCGGACCCACCACGCGAAAACACACCCGCCTACCTCCGCGCCGTGCGCGATGCGCTGTCGTCCCGAACCCAGCCCGGCGCGCTGCCGCGGTATTTGGTCAGCGGGAGAGGAACGAGAATGGGTAGTCGGGTTAGTGCGCGTGTCGACCGGTCGTTCGAGACGGAGCGAAGTTCCGTGAAGGCTCCGAGCGGGAGTGCAGACTCCGACTACTGCTGGCGTCCCCTTTTGCGTCGAACGCTGCGCTCACCGTCGCGCTAGGGGGTTATCGGGGTACTTGTGCCGCCTTACAGTATATGCCCTCTCGTGGCCCGTGCCTTTGTTCTTCCGCCTGTCTTTTTTTTTCTTCCTTTTTTCTGATGTGGTCATAGATATGGAGCTCTTTGTTTATCATGGATATTCCTATTCCTCTTCTTTTTTCGTTTCCGATATGGTGCATGTTGGCGTGCTACTCACTGGACTTCCTTGCGATACTATATTTTTACACCGTTGCATTTCCTCCTTTTTTTTTCTGCTCGTCCTTTCTCTTCTATCTTCGTTCCCTCATCGCATATTCCGTTCTTATTGTTGGGCGTGCTTCCCTTCCTGGCGCCAGATAGTTTTTCCATTTCATCTGGTTTTGGCGAGGCATTTATTTGCTTCCCGCATAGGGAATGTTTCCCTGGGTGATTGTGCTGTGGTAGCAGATCGTGTTTTCGTTTCCTTCCTTATTCCTTGCTTCGGCTTCGCTCGGCCCACTTTCTCTTTTCTTTTCAACTTTCCCGGGGGGATGAGATGAGCTTTTCTTCAGCCTCGGATGTTGAACTTGTTTCGGATTTAGGACAAGCATAGGCCGAGCGGGCCTTGGAGTCCGCCCATCTTCGTCACTTCGTTACTTCGCTTAGCGTTGCGGAGTTTGATCGGATTCTGTGAAAGTTCGTGACTTCAGCACTTCAGGTTACCCCTAAACTGACCTGGTTAGGATAGTTAGTACCAATTGAGAATCTATCCTACTAGGGGTCAAATGGGTGGTTGCAACCGGTTTTGTGGGTGCACCCACCTGCTAGGCCAAAATATTGAGGGTGGGTCTACCCAGGCCAAACATGGGTACACCCAGGCAAAATATGGGTACACCCAGACAGGGACTCCTGGCACCGCATGTCACATCACGGTTTTGGGTGCTCGTCATGAGGGGCAACCTGTTTACCATGTAAGCTAGATAGGAGTAGACGAATAAAACAAATACATACAGGGGTTTCTCGTCGAGGCGGTGTGGAATTGCGCGAGGCCGGCAGGAAGAGCGGTGTATTCCAGCTCTAAAAAGTGCGATACGTTAGCGGTTTCGGGTGATAAATCAAAAGATAACATACCTGGCGAGAAGGACCGGCGGGTTCACCAAACGAAAAGACGGGATTGTGGTCTTGGGGAGAGGGCGGCGGGAGCTGACGGGCGGAGAGGGTCTGCCAGTCCGGGGGAGCGTCGCGCTCATGGTCGGGGAAGAGCAAAAAGGGACGATTGCTGCGTTGGGAAGAGGGCGGCGGGAGTAGACGGGCGCAGAGGGTCTGCCAGTCCGGGGGGGCGTCACGCTCATGGTCGGGGAAGAGGAGCTGACTCTGCGGGGGCAGCCTTGTTAAAATCGATAGCCAGTCCTGCTCCTCCTTGCGGGGCGGGTGCTGCAGCTGGGGAGCCTCCTGGTGCGGCGGGTACTGCGGCTGGGGATCGGGGATGTACGGGGGGGCAAACGAGCGCCGACTCTGTAGATGGCGGTCCTGCATCCTTGAAATGGAGTCAACAGGGAAGTGTTGGAGATCGAATGCACGGGCCTGCGCTTCTGATGAATCGGGATCGTCCTCATACTCATCTTCGGGCTCATGCTCGTCGACGTCCATGGCCCGATCATCGACGTACGGGTTTGCCGCTGCACGCTCCTCATCGTCCCAATGGTCCTCCCAATCGAGCTCGTCGTCGAGGTGGTCGGTGGGCATGGACAGGTGAGTCGACATGGAGGGCGGCGGTGACATCTAGCGCGTCTAATGGGTGTCGTCAGCGTGCGGCACAACGGGCACGGTGCATCTGCCATTGTGTCGTGTATTTTTTTTTCAAGCGCCTTTGGTGCATTCTCACATAGCATAGGGGCTTTGCCCATCCAGTTGATTATACTACTACTGCTATCTACTGGCTACAGAGGGGGCAGGACAACTTACACAGCGCGACAGCGGACTTGTTGATGGTCGGAAGCAAGTGACGGAAGGCGGCCCGGTTGTGCGGCTGTACAGCATGACTCAGACCAGGGTGACCAAAGTCACTCGTCCTGGCTAGCACATGACGCGGGACAGCCGGACCGCCTTCTGCCACCTGCTTCCCACCACCAAGTCGGTGGGTAAGGTTGAGTGGCGGGTGGCAGGGGGCAGGCGGACAGGGCGGGTGTCGGTGAATACAACCTGTAGGGTAGTAAAGTCAATTAGTACAGTATGATAAAGTGCTGGGAACGCAAACAAAAGGACTTACGATGAACCGAAAAAAACGAGGGCGGATGTGCAGTGGGTGACGACGACAGCGGAATCAAGTGGCGCGAGCGGCACGTGAGTGTCTGCGTGTTCCTATAGAGACATGAAACTCACAGTGATGACAGTTGCACGGACTTGACGACTTGCGTGGGGAGGGCGGGATTTGAGCGGGATCGGCGCGCTGTGCGTCAAAGAACGGATGTAAGTAAGAGGGTTCGTCTCGATGCGTGGTACTCACCAAGACATAGTGGGGTGCACTCTGTCAAAGAACGGATGTAAGGAAAGGCCCCTGTGTATAAGAAGATCACTCACGATAAAGCAGGGCCGTGGTGTCGCAGCGGCACGTGAAGGGGTCGAGTGGACTTGCAGGGGAAGCCTATGAACAGGTGAGCTGGCCGTTGATGTCAATGCGCCGTACTCACCGAGAGATAGTAGACGCGGAGGTGCTGGTGTCAGAGGGCGAAGTCAGTGCGTGCTGGCAGTTGTACAGAGAGGCGCCTCACAAAGGGGCGAAGGTACTTGGGAGGACTGGTGAGGGTCGGGGGGAAAAAAGAGTGGAACGACCAACGTATGCTCAGGACGCTCGGCTTTTAATTCCTCAATCTCTTACCATTGTCCACAGGCCACCCGCGCTTTCGTCCGCTTTAGGCAAATGTAAACCTTGGCCCTTTCAATGGCATTGTCCTTCATGAACCATCAACGCGACTTGGCACCCCAATTAGGGAGCTTGAGAAAGCGCGATCCATAGCACAGGTTCGTGAGCCTAAATGTTGGTGTTCTCATTCTGACGGTTTTGAATTCTCAGCTTACCACCCCTCCTCGTTGTCGACCTCGGTTGAGCCCTGCCAGCTCCCTCATTTTCAGCGTTCTAATATGCCCATCTTTACCTGTTGGATGCCAATTTTGACTTTAAAATGTAGCTGTTTAAAAATCCACTTGAAAAAAAAAACTACTCTCAAAGATACAAAGCCCATATCGCCATGACCGACACCAACGCGCCTCTCCGACGCTCGTCACGCACTGCGAAGCTGCGAGTCCGCGCGGACCAGACGGCGCCAAAGCTCCCTTTGCCGACCACGGCCACGGCGGAAGGTTCCTCGACCGAGGCGGCAGCTGCCACTGATGGCAAGGCAGTAAGTTTTTGCGCGACGCTACCAGCGATGCAAGCTAATGAGGCTGACTGATTAGACCACCGCGAAAAAAATCACCAAGCGCAAACCAGCGAAGAATGCCATGAAGAATGCCACAGCAGTAAGTGGTTTCACGACATATCAAGCAGCACAACTGATGGCGCCGACGACAGAAGCCTAAAGGAAAGCAAAAATCCAAAGTCAAAGGCAAAGCGACTGGGAACAATGAAGTCCCTCAGCACAACGAACTTGAGGTCGTTGACGAGCTTCAGGTCATCAAGGCGGACGATGGGGAGCCGGCACTACCCCAGCTCCGGCCAGATGTCACCGACGAGGAGGTGCGCCGCTTGTTGGTGGAATATGGGCGAGCAGTGTATGGTATGAAGACTTGTGACCCATTTAATTGGCGGTGGACTTACAACTTGCAGATTGGTTTGAATGGAATGCGCCGGAGGACAGCAACAACGTCCGGATCCGCTTTCGCGTCGTAAATGACGAGTACCCGCTCCCTTGGGATAAACGACATCCCTGGGACGAATACTGCCCCGCCACGATGCCTGCCGAGGACCTGCGTGTATTGTACAAGCGCTTGCATGAGGACCAGTCCGACAAGATGGAGGAGAGTTACCAGTTTTTGGTGCTTGACCCCAAGGAAATGCGGCTGACTATGAAGGCCGCAACGTCGGACTCGCTGCAGGACATTTACAAGTCACTCATTGCATTTGCAAACGACGTCTATGGTGCATACTCATTGCGGCTGAGTTATTTCATGACTGCTAATATATGGTATACAGTGTGGCTCAAGGACGACCGCTCCGTCAAGATGGTGCATGCGCTGCTCCGACTTCGCGCTCGGGGCCAGGACGTAAACTACGAGGACTTCAATTGTGGTAGCATGAGCGAGG
This sequence comes from Mycena rebaudengoi, assembly GCA_029282285.1. Classification (NCBI taxonomy): domain Eukaryota; kingdom Fungi; phylum Basidiomycota; class Agaricomycetes; order Agaricales; family Mycenaceae; genus Mycena; species Mycena rebaudengoi. The sequence continues at coordinate 2,526,080 of JARJCX010000002.1, read as the reverse complement.
AGCAGCTCCGCACGCTGTACGCCCGTCTACTTGAAGACCACAAAGCCCTGGAATACACACTCCCCGTCGAGAAGGCCACAATACCACGTCCACCTCTGCCTGCTGCGGTGAAAGGCCCTGCTCCGCGCGCCACGCTGTGAGGGAGACTGCGGCGTCTGTTTGGAAAACGGTGTTCCAAATTTGACTTGTTCTTCCTCTGGGGGTTTTCTCGTTGACGTGTGGGTCGAAAGTTAGTGAGAAGAGGTGGTCAAACAGAGTTTGCCCGTGGGGTCCTGTGGGAGGTCAAAAATGGGGGATAGTGTGAAAAATACCTTGTTCAGATGGCACCCTGCTGGTGTGCTTCGATCCGAGACAATATTCAAGTCTCTGCTTTGTCTTTCTTCTATCGCCTTTCCCCTTTGATCCTGGTGATAGTTGATACAACTGGCTTTCCCAAAGGTGGGATAACCGCGACGGCTTGACAAGGGCCTATAGGCTCAACGTGGGTCGGACTCGTGTGGCGGGCGTGGCGACTCGGCATTGGTCTAGGTGGTCCGCGATTTGTGCGAGATGCCTTGGTTGTTCCTCTCTGCGTCAGCAGTGGTTTTCGATGACAAGGGAGCGGTTAGTGTGGGTCAGACGTTCGGTATGAACCGTCTAGAGGATGAGTGGTGAAGTGTCTTGCGACAAGTTAGATGGTTAGTGTGTGTGTGTGTCAATGATGTATTGGGGGATTGGTTTACACTAGAGAACTAGTGGGGGAAAAACCGTTCCAAGATTGACTGTCTACTGCCTAGAAACCCAGGTCCTTTTATACCTTCGTGAATATCCCCTTTGGAGCATCTCTACATGTCCCCAGTCCGCTTCCTCGGTGTTCCAGCCCATTCCATCATGTTTCAGTCGGTCCCGAGCTGACTCGAACACTGGCGGCTGGCGAACCTCTACCTTCCTAATCCATCCAAAGTTTGTTCAGGCGCGACGGTTGGCGGCCGAATTTGGGTGAAACGCGTGCGATGTGTCGGGTCCGATGTTTCGGAGCATGTGGTACCTCGCGGTTGTCAACCTCGTTATGGCCAAGGTAGTTCCCATGTGCCAATGGCGAAACTGGGCGCGATGCTTGGTGTGATGAAATCCGAGTCACGGTGGCCTGGTGTGTGTTTGTTGGACGTGTGAGGGGTATATGGAGTGTAGAGGCATCGCGTCTGGTCCGTCGTATCCGCTGGGGCGTACACAGCGCATGTGGGAGCCCCACAACGCCTGCTGCTCCAGGAATGACAAAGGCCCCGCCTCCACCTCCACCTGCAGCTGCCACGAAAGCCGCTGGGCTGCGCGCCGCACCTGCTGCTGCGCCTCCACCTCCGCTTGCAGCTGCCACGAAAGTGCCTGTTCCACGCACCGCGCCGAAGGGCCCTATCAGAGCCAGTTTTGCTCCTGCTGCCACCAATGACAATGATTCGAGTGATGAGTCCACATACGACAACAACGCGAATCCGTCCGACTCTGAATCGGAACCAGAGGCCGTGAAACCGACCAAACAACATACCAGCGGAAAGCCGAAAAATCCCACCGCAGCGTGAGCATCTACCAAGGCACCGTCAAAGACGAAGGGCAAGAAGAAGCAGCGCATGGGCAGCGACGACGACGCTGAGACAGCACCAGTACTACCGAAAGGGAGGTCGAAGGGGAAGGGCAAAGCGACAGAGGACCACGATGATAGTGACGACGACGACCACCACAAGTCGGGTCCTCTAACGAACGAAGTGCGAGAAGGGGCAATGGCCTGCAAAGCCACGTATGAGGCTCAGCTCGCTGACCTCGCGAAGAGATCGGGCAAGAGTGTCGAAAGCTTGCACCGTGTCGTCAGCGATGATGTGAAGATAACGTGCAACACCAATATGTGGAACGCTTTCCAAGCATATTTCCGTGCGCATTTTCCGAAAGAGGAGGATGGTAAGTGGCATCGTCCTAGTTGGAGGATTCGTAGACTAAATGCAAGTACAGAATCCACCGAGGACTACCAAGCTCGAACCAAAGAGAATTACGAAGCAATGTTCGCCGGTATGTCAGAAGAAGACAAGGACGACCCGACGCAGCGCTGGGAGGTGATGAAGATGAAGGAGGTGTTAGATTGGTACGCGACGCAAACGATGCTCACCTTAAATGACAACAAGAAGAAAGAGAGGGGATGTGTGCAAATGGGCAAAGAGCTGACGCCATTCATTCAGATGGTCAGTAGCGGTTGTTTGTTACAAAGAAAGTACGCTGATGCCGTGAAATAGAGCACCACCGTTCGCAACAAGAGTGGATACCAGGTCTGTGGGTTTGCGGTCGATGCTGATCACGACAACGCCACTCTTTGGGGCGGCACCCCCGAATGGTTTGCTTTGGTTGCCAAGTTTCCAAGCAACGTGAACACCATCTTGAAGAACCTCAGCGCCATGTTGCGGTGAGTAAAACCCATGACGAGCCAAGCCGCAATATAAGTTCCGCTGGTCAGGGTATCGGGACTGTCGCAGTCCGATGGATCCACGGGTGCTGTAGCGCCCGTTATATACGACAAAATCGGGAAGGAGAAGGTACAACGCGACGTTTGGCGACGCACAGCAGGCAAAGGCCTTCGGAATCGAATCAGTAAGTGGTGTTTGGTCGACGAGGCAGCCAGAATTGACAGGTACTCAGACGTCGTCCTTGGCGCGGCAGGCGCACCTCTCTGGAAGGAGATGAAGTGGTCGCAGTGGGCCAAGATTGCCTGCGCACACCACCTCCACATTGAGTACTGGCCAAACAAGCTGAAGACTCATGTCCCCGGCAAAGGATTCAAGATAGGTGCGATCAAGGGCGACGCCATGGTGGGGTTAAAGATCCTATCAGAGGGTTTCGAAAAACAAGATAAAGGGGAGGAAGTTGAGGATGCTGTTGAAATTGTCACCTGGACAGAGGGTCTGCACCACTTTCTTGTATTTCAAGCTCAATCTAATTTTGACCTGCAGACGAGGAAGAGATGGAGGATGCCAGCGAGGTTCCGATCGTCGTGGCTGCCGACGACATGCCACTCGCATGGGCGCGCGATGCTCCTGAGTTTCTTTGGGCAGTCAGCAAAAAGAAGTCCAAGAGTGCCCGCCAGCTGAAGACGAAGCCACACGTGGAGGGATCAAGGCGAACGGACAACAAGAGGAAGAAGGCCAACAACAACAACAACAACAACAACAACAACAACAACAACAACAACAACATCGACGTCAACAACGACGATAACGACGTCGACAGCGCCGACGACGACCAGCACGACCAGCTGTCAGCTGAGATGGACGCTACTGCCGTTCCGAGCCACCAGGGCACTGAGGGCCGTGCGAGAATGCCTTTCAAGAGTGTTCTGGTGCGGCGGCTGAGTGCAGAGCTGCGCGGCGTTGAAACGGTGCACCCAAGTATAGTCGTGAAAAGTATAATCTCAAGATATGTGCAAGACGCACACAAAATGAACTACACCTAACACACACACACACTACTACTACTTGACTATATTGGTGCTTCTATAACTAGGGTCCTCTCAATCAGAATTGAGTAAGATGAACCGTAGACAGTTGCAATAAATGACTATAGATCTAACTGTGCCCTTTGGAATAATCACGAGTATCACTCGAGAATCTTGACTATAGTCTCTCACAAGAGAAACACTATCTTTGGGGTGTTTGGATGGGATGAAACACAGTCGCGAGTGTACTTGAACAACTCCGACAACTTAAGCCACACTTGGACTGAACTTTAGGTCACTTGAGACCGTCTTAGACTTTACTTCTTGGTACTTAGACTGCAACCGAACTCAAAGGAACGATATCAACAGCTATCCTCCGTCTTGACACTTAGTCGCGACTCTTAAAGGACCACTTCGGTACAGACTTGACTGTTTCTTATGACTTTCTTATTCAGCTTACTTTGCTGGGACTTTGGTTATCAAACAACTATGTTCTGGTTCTATATATATCTTTGCTAAAAGTAGTACAACTTCGAAATGTGTTTAAACAAATCTCCGCGTAAAACCCAGACGTGCACTGACCCCGTGACCCACAACCAATGACGACAATAGTCACGGCTATAGTAGCTGGGAGGAAAATACAGTCCAGAATCGCGTTATTCTACTGAGACTTTATACTAATTTACAATCTATTTTAGTACATGCCAGATAAGGAAAATGAGTAATAGAAATGAGGTATATGGTCCTTTTATCCGTCTATCAACCGCGTTTGATCGGAGATCTGCAGCCTGTGGCCTATAGGATTCAATTCCGACAGTCTAGACTAGTTCCGAAAGTTCCGGAGAGCCTTCAGGGTCATCTATCTTTAGTCAAGGCAAGATCCGGAGCGATCTAGACCGTCTTGACGCCATATTGCGTGCTTTCGACCTAATCATGACAACCATATCTTTCATGTGAATGTCTGATCAGATCGTCGGATCTTCTCGGACTTCATCGGGAATCCTCGGATTGACTCGCTTAGTCAACTGGTTCACCATCTGACATGTGATCACACTCTCGGAGCTCGCCCGAAGGTCTGTTTTGGTAGTCGCGACTCTTCCATTATTCACGACTGTTTATCTGTGCCTGAGAATTACTATTTCTCATACGACTCGGAGTCATGACTATTATCTTTAGTCACAACAAGACTATATTGGCCCAAAATCCCCGCTAGAGGTCTATGATCTTTGTGTAGCAGTGTTTAAATAAATATGGATATTCATACAATCTCCTTGGTATGGTTTCTAGTGATCCTGCGTGATACCGCCCTCACATATGAGTTATGGCCACTATCAGACGACTACTCATGACTAACTCGCTGAACACTGTACTGACCCCACATTGTTTAGAGTATCGTATACAGTCGCAGTATGGTCAATCATTTGTATTTCATCACATCTTTGAGACTCAATCAGCAGCTCGGAGCTCACTCTGACTCTAATTGTGTACCACCGAGCGGTAAGATGATCGGTTTAGACTGAGTTTCGCCAAATTGTAAGCGTGTTTTCATTTCAGCCGTCTCAGCGTGTCGCCCGATAGTTCTCCAGTACCAAAGCCGCCAAAGAGGAGCAGCGGCTCTGAGCTCCCGTGAAACGCCAAGCACGTGCGTTTCGAAGTGCCTGAACCCGCCGAAATACCACGTTGTGGTGGGGGTTCTACTGCTGGACCTTCGCAACCTCCCAGTGGCGTTAATTTGGCCCCCAAGAATTGACCTCTACATGAGGTGATGGGCATAACAGTGTCGGGGAGGTACAAGGACATCATCGCCAAGGACGGTGGCAGCTGTTGGGTGGCTTTCAGCAATGGCCGCGGTGATAGCTCCAAGACATTCGGCGCTGCAGGAATTCGTAACTATTTTGAAGCTCCTCTGAATAACGGGATTGTGGCAAATCAGTTGATTTACATGGGAGACGCTTGGCGGCCCATGCCGGCGAATCATGCAGCCCTGATTGCACCGGGAGAGGAAGGGCGTTGTTTGAGGCGACTTAGGGAAGTAGAACTTGTGGATTGATTTTTTTTCTTCTTTTTGCGCAGCTTGTTTCCTGGAGGACTTACGAGGGCGAATATGACGATAATTACGAATACATTATGAATATGAAATATGATTATAACTATATTTGCTTTGCATCTCAGCATGCGATGAATGTACTCACGAATGGCAATAATTTCCATTTTGAGATGCGATGGGTTGTTTGGGTGCGTTTGTTTGATGATGCGAGGACTTGGAGAAAAAAGTTTGAGCGACAAGCAACCTGGAAAGAAAATGAGCTGAGTTTGGTGGGTGTGGGCCTGAATAGAAGAGATGGTAATTGAATTCAAAAGAAGATAATTATAATTAAATAGTGCAACGGACTTTGCACAAAAAAAAATTGTAATAGAATAAAGGACATTGGATTGTAAAAACCTGTATATCAATATTAAATAAGATGGTTGTGGAATAATATATGAAGTGGGGACTTGTGAAACAGTGGGCAAAGAAAATTCCCATTTTGGGCAGTGAGCGGTAGTGCTGTCAAAAGATAAGGATAAGATAAAGGATAAGATAAGATAAGATGAGGTGGGTGCACCCACCTATGTTCAAAATAACTGGTGGGTGCACCCATGTGGGTTTGAATACCAAGTGGGTGCACCTGCATGGGTTCAAATACGAGGTGGGTGCACCCACATGGGTTCAAAATAACCGGTGGGTGCACCCATGTGGGTTTGAATACCAAGTGGGTGCACCCACATGGGTTCAAATACCAGGTGGGTGCACCCACTTGGGTTCAAAATAATATGTGGGTGCACCCACATGGGTTTGAAATAATGTGTGGGTGCACCCATGTGGGTTCAAATACCAGGTGGGTGCACCCGCATGGGTTCAAATACCAAGTGGGTGCACCCATACTAGAGTAAGGGGGTTTGCAGTTTGCCGGCACTGGCTTTGTGGAGAGATGGTGGATTTCATGTCTCAAGCATTGTAATTACTCTTAATAGAAAGCTGCACTGTATGGATGGTACAATGGTACCCACAATACCAATAGCCTACTGCCACCGCAAGCAACCCAACCACCAAAAGGGCCCTGCCCAAGCATGGAAAATCCAAAATTGAGCTGGGTGGGTGCACCCACGGCATCCCCAAACCAAACTGTACGCGCACCAGCTGCACCGAGGGAGGTGGTGGATGGTCCACCAGTACCCCACCACCACCGCAACCCAACCGAGCCACCAAAAGGGCCCTGTGCAGGCGTGGAAAATCCAAAATTGAGCTGGGTGGGTGCACCCACGACATCCCCAAACCAAACCGTACGCGCACCAGCTGCACCGAGGGAGGTGGTGGATGGTCCACCAGTACCCCACCACCACCACAACCCAACCGAGCCACCAAAAGGGCCCTGCGCAGGTGTGGAAAATCCAAAATTGAGCTGGGTGGGTGCACCCAAAACCGTGATGTGACATGCGGTGAAACGGTGCACCCAAGTATAGTCGTGAAAAGTATAATCTCAAGAAATGTGCAAGACGCACACAAAATGAACTACACCTAACACACACACACACTACTACTACTTGACTATATTGGTGCTTCTATAGCTAGGGTCCTCTCAATCAGAATTGAGTAAGATGAACCGTAGACAGTTGCAATAAATGACTATAAATCTAACTGTGCCCTTTGGAATGATCGCGAGTATTACTCGAGAACCTTGACTAAAGTCTCTCACAAGAGAAACACTATCTTTGGGGTGTTTGGATGGAATGAAACACAGTCGCGAGTGTACTTGAACAACTCCGACAACTTAAGCCACACTTGGACTGAACTTTAGGTCACTTGAGACCGTCTTAGACTTTACTTCTTTGGTACTTAGACTGCAAACGAACTCAAAGGAATGATATCAACAGCTATCCTCCGTCTTGACACTTAGTCGCGACTCTTAAAGGACCACTTCCGTACAGACTTGACTGTTTCTTATGACTTTCTTATTCAGCTTACTTTGCTGGGACTTTGGTTATCAAACAACTATGTTCTGGTTCTATATATATTCTTTGCTAAAAGTAGTACAACTTCGAAATGTGTTTAAACAAATCTCCGCGTAAAACCCAGACGTGCACTGACCCCGTGACCCACAACCAATGACGACAATAGTCACGGCTATAGTAGCTGGGAGGAAAATACAGTCCAGAATCGCGTTATTCTACTGAGACTTTATACTAATTTACAATCTATTTTAGTACATGCCAGATAAGGAAAATGAGTAATAGAAATGAGGTATATGGTCCTTTTATCCGTCTATCAACCGCGTTTGATCGGAGATCTGCGGCCTGTGGCCTATAGGATTCAATTCCGACAGTCTAGACTAGTTCCGAAAGTTCCGGAGAGCCTTCAGGGTCATCTATCTTTAGTCAAGGCAAGATCCGGAGCGATCTAGACCACCTTGACGCCATATTACGTGCTTTCGACCTAATCATGACAACCATATCTTTCATGTGGATGTCTGATCAGATCGTCAGATCTTCTCGGACTTCATCGGGAATCCTCGGATTGACTCGCTTAGTCAACTGGTTCACCATCTGACATGTGATCACACTCTCGGAGCTCGCCCGAAGGTCTGTTTTGGTAGTCGTGACTCTTCCATTATTCACGACTGTTTATCTGTGCCTGAGAATTACTATTTCTCATACGACTCGGAGTCATGACTATTATCTTTAGTCACGACAAGACTATATTGGCCCAAAATCCCCGCTAGAGGTCTATGATCTTTGTGTAGCAGTGTTTAAATAAATATGGATATTCATACAATCTCCTTGGTATGGTTTCTAGTGATCCTGCGTGATACCGCCCTCACATATGAGTTATGGCCACTATCAGACGACTACTCACGACTAACTCGCTGAACACTGTACTGACCCCACATTGTTTAGAGTATCGTATACAGTCGCAGTATGGTCAATCCTTTGTATTCCATCACATCTTTGAGACTCAATCAGCAGCTCGGAGCTCACTCTGACTCTAATTGTGTACCACCGAGTGGTAAGATGATCGGTTTAGACTGAGTTTCGCCAAATTGTAAGCGTGTTTTCATTTCAGCTGTCTCATCTCCCCCTTACTTTAATATTGACTGTCCTCAGTCAGGTATGTTAAGTCAAACATATATTAAAGTAACTCCCCCAGATGGCATCTCTGAGAAAGGCTCTTTCAAATCTTTGTTTTTGGTCTGCTACAACCCGATTTTTCAACTTAGCGCGCTTTGGCTCTTAGTTCCGTCGCTAAACACTTTGTTGCGTCTGTGTCTTCTAGTCGCGACTGATTGCCGTGTCCATCATGGCGATGTCATAAGACCTTCTCGTGATTTTTGATCGTCGATCCCTTTACGAAATGTGGATCCCTATGTGTCACTTACTTCCCAATTAGGTAGTTAGGGGTTCCTATACACGAAACTCCTAAAACTCGCTGGGGTATTTCAGCATTCTTCACTCACGACTTTGTGAGTCTATTTCTTTTAGTCGTGAGTCCACTTTCATGACTGTCGGCTGCGCAATCGCCTATCACACATGTTGTTGCGACTTGGTGAGTCATGAACTCTAAATATGATAGAACTTAATTGAGTCTTTCTTTAGATTTGGAGAGCTTCCATTGTCTGCGGCGGTTTCTAGATGGCCGGCACACCGGCATCTGGTCAGGACTTTGCCCATTTGGCAAACTCTCGTGACTTTTCTTTTCTTGACTCTCAACTGCTACCACCTCCACCTTCTCTCCTTGCCACTCAACCCGTCGCTCTCCAAATGGTTGAAGGCACTGTTCGCCCACGTCCTCGCGGTCGCGGCGCCGCTTCTTCTTCAGTTCTATCGACACCAACGCCCGCCTCTTCGAGCAAGGGCAAACAAAAGGCCGGCCTGCCTTCGTTCATTACACTGACTGCGCCTGGGCCCCCTGACGACCCTTGGATGTATTTGCGCAACCCGGCGTGTCAGACCCTCGTCCGCGCTTTCGACAATTCGTTCTGCACGGAGGCGAACTTCGACGCGATTTCCTCGATGTTGAACGCCGCTGCCCCGCCTTTGGTGCGTTGGCCTTCTATTTTTCTGCTTTTTCTTTACTAACAGTCGCTCTTTTTCTCTCTAGTTACGCCACCTCGACACTTGGGAGGAATTGCCACTCGAGACTGTGCAGTTTCTGGCGCAAGTCCGCGGTATTACGCGATTCCTTCAGCAATTCGCCAACAAGTCTATCTCTGCGAATGTCAGCCGTTTGGCGAGCCAGCTCCCAAAGTCTCGAAAGGTACGTCCTTTTTGTTTTCTTTCTCTATTTTTCTCTAACTAGTTTCCTAGCCTATTGTCCTTTTGTCGCCCGAGTTTCAAATACCAGCTGCGCCCGTCAAGATCAAATCGATGGCGGAGCTCATGGCCGATAGTTCAGACGAGGAGGACGCTGCAGTCCCCGACCACAACGATGACGATGATGCCCAGGCCGAGAGCGACGAGGCAGAACAGCCACCTCCGCCGCGCAAGCGCGCCAAGCTCACGTCTCGTGTCGACGACGACTTCGAGGAGGGGGAGACCGAGCAGGAAGCTCCCGACCCTCCTCCTAAGGTAAGTCTTTCATCTTTATTCTTTTTATCTCAGTTTTTCACTTTCTTTCATTTAGACTCGAAAAACTCGTTTGGCAACTCGAGGCGCATCAGTCGTGCAGGCGGGACCTCCCAAACCCAAGGTCTCGCCTCACATCCCTCCTCATCGGATGTTTGTTCTTATTCCCCCTCAGCCCGCGGTGAAAACTCCCTCTAAACCTATCGGTGGCACCATCAAAGTGCCCAAGTCTTCGCCCACACCCAGGAGAGGTCCAGCGGTTCTGCCATTCCCCACGGAGCTTATCCAACGCGACGACGACCCTGACGACTTGTCTAAAGCCCCGTGCGACACTCGTGAGTTATATTTTTCGTCATTTATTTCATTCATGACTAAGTTCTTTTCAGGTGTTCGAGCCCGTAGCAAGAACGAGTCCCCGAAACCTGGCACATTCCCTACCCCTACCATGAAAATCCCCAGCGCTCAAGTCAACGACGCACTGATCGATCCCATCAGCCTGGAGGTAAGTCTCGTTCTTTTATCATTTGAGTTTCTATTCTAACTCTCATGTCTATCTAGCATCCCTTCGTTTGTACGAACTGCGCTAGCTACGGCGACAGCGACGTCTGCGTGTTTCGGGGGTGGCGGGTCTCGTGCTTGGCTTGCAAGTCCTTCAACCGCAAGTCTTGCAGTTTCACCTCCAACGACCTCGCGATGAACATCGTCCGCAAGCGCCTGACTCCCTTCTTGGAGTTAGGCAACCCTCGTGAGTTTCTACTCACGACCCTTTTCTATTGCTGACATCTTTTAGACTTGTTGTATCTCCTTGGCAATATGATTACTCTGCGCCGACAGGCGGAGTTCCACATTGCGCTTTCCCAGCTGTATCTGGACGACTATCTCCGCGCCGCGGAGGACTTAGCTTTTGCAATGTGTCGGATTTCTCACTCGCTCACTCGCGAGGCATTCAAAGCCCGGTTTTCGGATGCTACTATCATCGACACCCTGGACGTCTTCTTTAAACGACTCGGGTACATGCCGCAAAATCTCGTGGAGCAGCATCGAGACAGCCACCCCCCTCCACCGATTCACCAAGTCCCTGGGACCTCTGGTTTCGTGGAGGCCGATCGCTCGTGGTATCTGCCGGAACTCTCCTCGCAGGTTTCGTTGTCCGACTGCTTGTACGACACGCTGAAGACGTCCCCTGAGGCCTTCAACTCAGGCCGTCCCCGGATGATTCGTCTAGCCGCCAGCGAGACCGCCCCAGAGCCGACTATCCAGCCCTTCACCTTTGAACGGGTGTCTCCGGAAGTGCGCGCTACCTTCACGCCTTTGCAACGTCCACCGTCCGATAATTCTGGCAACAACTCCCAGCACGCCGGTCCCTCTACTCATTGTCCGACACCTGCGCCTGCCACTTCGGCTGGTGCTTACGAGGAAGCGCCCCAACGAATATATTCTACGGCGGACCTTGGCACGTATTTTCCTGACGAAAATTCCTACACAATCCTGAACATTCCGCCAGCTTCTGCTTCGAAGCCCTTCTCTGCTTTGTCTCCTGATTCGGACGATGACCTCCTCCGTCGCGCTCGGGTAGCTGCCGCTTCGTCTCGTACTGCGGTTTCTCCACCCTTGGAGCGTTCGCGGCGTCGCGCCCTCCCATCGCCACCACTGGCGACCAGGATATGGATGTCGACGGCACTTTGGAAGGGGTTGCAGAAGGCGAGGCCCCCAGCTCCCAATAGTTTATTTCTACGGACCACTTTCACTCACATACGTACTTGTGAATATGGACATTTGTAGATAGTCTCGACTATTTCTTGGATATCTGGGAGCATTGGCGACGAGCAGGTCGGGCCAAATCGTTTTCTTTTATTTACTTTACTCGTGTAGGAGCGCTGCACTCCTTAATTTGCAGCTAATTTGACGACTTTTCTGACTTGTGTCAAAATCTTAAGTTTTTCAACTCAAAAATTTGTCCTGAGTAAAGCCTTTGCTCAGTCGTGACTATAAAATTGTCTCGACTGGTCTTTTTCGGAACAGAACTTGGAGTCTGGCTCAATCTCTTGGCTCAACTCGTGTTCCTGTCTTTGTTCCGACTATCCGACATCAAACTAGACTGGTATGCCTTGTTACTTATTCGGACCTTGTGTTGATACTCCATTTAGGACTTTATCATGACAAAATATCGTTTTCGTGACTGATGAAATTCTATTCATGAGAGGTTCCATGCTTCTCATGAGATGGCCGTGAAGCCCTGTTAGCTCGGCATGTGCACTACTGAGCTCTAAATAGATTTCCCAACGAATAGCGAGCTCTTTTTGCTAAGTTACCATCTTTATTCCTGACTTTATCCAAAGTTAGGGGTTCTTTTGATGGACCGCGTGTGTTCGCGATTGTCGATCTTTCCCTTTTTAAGGTAACCGAACTGCTTAACTCGAAGCGAACCAGTTCCGATCACTTATGTTACTTCGACAGGAACGGGATCTTTGATTTCCCAATGCAGAATTGCGTTACTCAATAGTCACGACAAGTCTGTTTCGGCGTGAAAAGTCAAATTTTGGTCTTGGACCATACTCTCCCCCTACTAAAAACTATAGTAACCGATAGGCTTGGTATATTTTTAGTCACAGAGCCTTATGGACGTCTCGCGTGATTTTTAGAACAGAGCCCGTAATCATGATTATTCACGAAAAGTCCTTTGTATAAAAGGTGGTATGTTTTTACTGTATACTTCAGTTTAACCAATTCCCATTCTATCCTATTTCGTGATATCTACTCGAAAACTCACATCTTTCTTCATATTCCTGCTACTATGCCTGCCTCACCTGATGATCAGGCCTTTGACACACGTCGTGCTGCTCTAATCTCTCTCATGGCTACCTACGAAAAAATCGGCGTCTTCTCTTCCCTGAGACTGCTGACCTTCGTATCAAGATTGCTGGCCAAATTGGAGACCGCGCTGTGAGTCTAAATTATTCGCGACTGTCTTCATTGTCACGACTAACTCGTTTTCTATTATAGGCGGGACTTATACAGTTCCAGGACCGCATGCAGACTGATCTCCCTTTCAAGGAGCATATCTACAACGCGCGGGCCCTTCTTCAGGCTATTGCCAAAGAATATCCGCAGTTCAAACTCCCCACTCAGCTTAGTCGCGATCTCAACGGCATGATCAATCATTTCACCACCGTTCGTCGGGACAAGGCCAAGAAGGCTGCCGAAGCCGCCAGCAAGAGCAAGAAAACCCGTCAGGTCTTTGTTATATTCTGTCATGATTTTACTTTGTCATGACTGATCCGTTTTCAGGCTAAATCCGTTGAAGTCATTGAATCGGAGGAGGAGGACGACGATGATGCGAAAAGTTTGTCAGAGATCACCAGACCGCACACTCCCCCTGTTGACAAGGTATTCTAGAATGGCAAGGTCTTGTGAAATATATGTCTGACCTAGATCTTTCCAAGATGGAGGTCGACCCTCTCGGAGCCCCTTTTGTTATGACCAAACCAGTTCCTGCTGGCCTCAAGATGACCAAGAACAAGCTCGTTTCGAAGTATACCGCCAAGGAAGTCAAAGCTGCTGCCAAAGTTCGTCTTGTCATGACTATTATTCTATCCATGACTGACTCGTTCTGGCCTTGTTTTCGCTTGATTCTTTCCAGGATGTGTCCAAACGCCCTGAATCGGTATGCATTCCTTACGAGGCCCTTCACCGTCTCAATGTCTTCACTCCTTCCTATCTCAAGGCTGTTTCTGTCCTCAAGAAAGTTGCCAATTCCTCTGATGCGCGCAAGCGCACCAGGACTGGTCTTTCTTATGACTCAGACCAAGAAGACAAGAAGCCCAGTGCGTTACTTTTAATTTTCTCGCACTGTCTCTATATTCATGACTATCTTTATCTCTTAGACGATCCTTTTACCGCTACTGGGGCTGACCAGTCTTCGGAAAAAATCGTCATCGATGGTCGTGCCATTGTCCGTGGGGGTTCTTTCGTCGGTGTGGACGCTTCGACGTTCGCTGGCCGCAAGAAAGAGCTCCAGAAGGAGATTTCTATTGTCATTGGTCGCATTGAACATTTCACCAAGCTCCACGACTACTATCAGGACGAAATGAGAGACCTCAGGGATGCCTATGCTGAAGGAGACCCTGAGCAGATCGATGCTGTGAGTTCCTTTCTATTTAGTCGCGATTTTATTGGCTTACTCACGACTAAGCACTGCGGGTGCAGCTCTCACGCCTTAGTCCAGTGCTGTGAGTGCCCCGAGAACCGCGATCCTCACGGCAATGTCCCCTATGGATACCAGGTCTCCGCTTCTACGTCTCGTCCCCATTCTGTGTAATTCACAAAGAATCTTAAATAGTTCGCACTTATAGGCCATTTTTCGAAGTTACTGATCGTTATTTACTGGAATGACTCTTATTCCTACATTGTGTGTATTACAAGAGCTCTGTCAATAATTTTTGTTCACCTCAAAGCCTGTCCCTCCTTCTTGAAGGACACTTTTCTGGATTATCCTTAGTTGCGACTATTTCGATCTGCCTTTTCGAACGTCTAAGTACATCTTCCTCTTCTTCAGGAGTGTCCCAGTTATGTTCTACTTCAGTCTCGACGAAATCAGTCTCCGAGGTTTCGGATAATTCAAAGTCTTCAGGTGTTACACGAAGTGCAACCTTTTCAAACTGAAGGTCTTTGCCTTTATATTTATCGACTTTGGCAGTGTCATTTATCATGTCTTCCAGAGTCTCTGGTGAAATATCTATTAAGTCATGAATCTTTGCAGGAAGCGGGATTTCTCTTCGCGCTTCATAGGGAATTACTCGGAACGCTGCAATGCGCCCTTGGAACATAGCACCAGTTAATTCTGCTACTAAGTACGCTCCCCCCTTAGTTCTACGGATTACTACCATAGGCCCAAGGTACCGTGGATCCATTTTCGAGTTCAACGATTTTTCTACACCAGTATTTCTGATTAACACTAGCCTGCCTGGTTGGAAGTTATAATTTATGATGGTATGCATATGATACCTCTCATACTTTCTAATCGCTGCACGTTTTTCTGCGCTAACTCTTTCCATCATGGCTTCCACATGTTGGCGATGTTTCGCAAGCGACTGTGCGCGATAGCCTATTAATTCTGCTTCGGTCAGGACTCTGCCTGGCAGGTCTACTAACCATGTAGCTTCTTCAATATCCAAAGGTATGATAGGATGAGCTCCTGTTGCCATGAAAAATGGCGAGCAGCCTAAACCTTTCCTTATAGTGATGCGGTCTGCCCAGAGTACTTGGTGAAAGAAGTAGAACCATTTTGCAGGGCTTCCTCCAGTTGCCTTGTACAATGATTGACGCAATCCCCAGTGGCTATTTTCTACCGAACCGTTGGCCTGTGAATTATACGGCGATATTTGAATGTTCTGTATCCCATATTTATCCCGTAGCCATTCAACGGCCTTTTTGAATTGAGGTGCATTGTCCGTAATAAATTCTCTAGGACATCCCCATCTACAAATTACATCTTCTAACAAGAACAGTCCCAGACTTTGAGCTGAATCATGCTTTAAAGGTCTTCCTTCAGGATAACGTGAAAGCGAGTCCCTTGCTGCTACAACTAGTCTATGTCCATTCGAGACTTGTCCCATAATCATCACATCTGTGTGAATGACTTGAAAAATGCTTGGAGTATGAGTCTCTACTGGCGGAATTCTAACCAAAATCTTCTGCCTTTCCTGGCACAAGTGGCAAGTCTTCACATACCAGCTTACATCTCTTTCATATTCTGGCCACCAGAAACGCAGACCTATCAATTCTTTAGTCGCATAAAATCCGCGGTGCCCCAGATTGTCATGACTAGCTTTCATCATGTACATTCTGTGCTCTTTGTCAACTACAAGTTGATGCGCAGATCCTAAGCTCTTCCTATACAACCTCCCCTCCCTCAAAAAGAAGTGTGAGGCGTAGCGTGCGAAGTCTTTATACTTCTTTTTGGAAATGCCGTCGGGTCTAATCAAAGGATCTTCTAACCAGACTTTGACTTTCTCCAACTTTTCATCCTGTGCAAGAGCAGTTGCCGTCCTATGACTTTCATCATAGGGTTCTCTCTTGGTAGGATCCCATTTCAATTCTAAGTCCGGGATTAATTTTTCTGTAGCTTGCATGTAGATAGATATAACTTTACCCTCTTCTCTATAAGCTTCATCCCGAGCTTCTAACAATTGTCTTTCAAGGTTATTCTCTCGACTAGTGTCGAAATAGAAGTCCTCTACTGACTCTGCCAAATTATCTGTTTGCAAATAACCACCACAGGTGTCAATCTGATGTTTAAATTCTTCGAAGTCAAGCGGCTGCTGGCCTGTCGTAGCAGTTTCTTCATGGTCCTCAGGAGGTGGATTAATATCCAAACCCTCTTCTGAGTTAGCAAAAACCTCATCGCCTGGATGAGGGTCTCTTCGCGACAAACCATCCGCTATCATTTGAGTTCCCGGAATATGCTTCAGTTTGAAGTGAAACATCAAGATCTTTTCTATCCACCGGTTTATGGTTGCATTTGGGCCCATTCCTGGGTTCTTTAGCATGCCTTTGATGTACAAGGCATCAGTCTCGACTACTAGTCTGCGAACACCGAAAAGCCAGTAAGACATGGCCTCCAATGCTCGGAGTAATCCAAGCAATTCCCTCTTAGGCTGAGAATAATTACTTTCTCTGGCATTAAGAGTAATCGAAGCAAAACGAGCAAAGTGTTTCTTCTTTGGGTCTAATGGATCTATCTGATAGACCACAATACCAACTGCTCTGTATGAAGTGTCGACGACGAGATATATTTCAGTATCCCACTCGTAATTTAATGGCTTCAATGGTTTTGCTACCAATAAAGCTTCGCGAACAAGTCGCTGAGCTTCATCATGTTCCTTTGTCCATATAAATGAGACATCTTTCTTTGTCAAATCATTTATAGGACCTGTTATGTCCGCAAATTTCTCAATGAACTTGCGCAATATACCAACGGTGCCAAGGTAAGATTTTACCTGAGTAAAGTTCTCAAGTTCGCCCCAGTTCATGATAACCTCAATGCGACTGGCATCTGGTATCTGACCTGCATAAGAGCACAAGTGTCCTACTACAAAGAATTTATCTTTGCACAAAACAGCCTTTTTGCCTGAGAAGGTTACACCGACGTATATCATTCTTTGAACTATGCGATTCAAATTTTGAAAGTGTTCCCAAATGAACCGTCTTATTCCATGATTTTCTGGTATTCTCTCATAGTCTCCATCCGGAGTCTCATATCGAGTTGCAGGTCCCCTTACACTAACATCGTCAATATAAGGTATGGTGGTATGTGGGATTTCATCTTGCAAAACATAAGTCACATCGTCATGAAAGATAGGGACCGAGTTTGTCCACCCCATAGGCAACTTCACTAATCTAAGTGGGCCAAACGGAGTTTGAAACGTTGTATAGTCTCCAGATCCTTCATCTAAGTCTCTGTTGTCGTACCCTACAAGAACATCCAGAGTTGCTCCACAAGCTCTTCCGGCAAAGTGCTCTGCTAGCACCTCTGTTCCAGGGGTAACTCCTGAATGTTGAATCGTGACTTCGTTCAACCTTTCCAGTGAGTGGACCAATCTCAGAGTTTTTCCATCCTTCTTAATCACTGCGAAAATCGGCGAGTGATAAGAAGCATTGGATCTTTCATAGACGCCAGTGTCCATTTTCTTCTTTATTTCAGCACAGAATTCATCGAAATGACCCGGAGGTATAGGAATCTGTGAACACACCCAAGGGGTATGCTTTACAACTGGCATCTTAACTGGAGGGAAAAATTCGTGCTTGAACTGTCCCCTTCTTGGTTCCATGCAAAACTTTTCTCATGTTTATTCATGAAGTCATGCATGAGCTTCTGTTCCTCTGGAAAATCGTCCATAAGTCCATCATCATGAATTGCATCAATAATGTCCTTCCTTTCTTGAGAGTACCTTCCTGTAGGCACCCATTCTGGAGGATTAGGATTTAATACTGGCATTTACAGCTAATAACAGTACCGAGGGCGCGGATGAAAAAATTCCCGTTTTGGGATATTTTTGATCCCCGCGACCGATTTGCCCATAACTCAGCGGGTTTTGTGTCAATCAACATAAAAACTATATAGAAATGACCGCCTAATTCATACGCAATTAGTGATAGACACAGATTCAAAAAAATATTGTTTTTTACATTATCAGACCAGCAGGGCACCTTTTGGCTGGAATCTGGGCTGGCATGCCCAGATCATGTTCAATCACTCTGAGAATTTAGGAAGGAGGATTTATAGGCTTTAGTAAAACCGTCATAGAGCCAGAACAGTGAATATACTTTTTCTGTGGCAAATACATTATTGATGATATAAAATCTCTCACATTGGACTACCAAGCCCAAGAAAAAGAATATTCCATGTTCTGGCTCTATGACGGTTTTACTAAAAGCCTATAAATCCTCCTTCCTAAATTCTCAGAGTGATTGAACATGATCTGGGCATGCCAGCCCAGATTCCAGCCAAAAGGTGCCCTGCTGGTCTGACAATGTAAAAAACGATATTCTTTTGAATCTGTCTCTATGACTAATTGCGCACGAATTAGGCGGTCATTTCCATATAGTTTTTATGTTGATTGACACAAAACTCGCTGAGTTATGGGCAAATCGGTCGCGGGGATCAAAAATATCCCAAAATGGGAATTTTTTCATCCGCGCCCTCGGTACTGTTATTAGCTGTAATACTGGCATATCTGTCAGAGGATCTCCTGTAATATTCCGTATAATACGAAATTCCTTTGGAGTGTCACCCAAGATCGGCTTGATCTTATCAGCAACTGGTTTGTACTTTTTACCCAGAAGTACCGATGTTGGTGGTGCCGAACTTCTTGAGTAAATCCTACTTTTATGGCTTATAGACTTTAGTCGCGACTGTTTCTTTGCAGCCCCTGTCCTTACTGACCGAAGGCTCTGAAAGCAAGACTTCAAAACTTGATCATGTCTTGGTTTCTTAGCAGAGTTCCCTTCTTTAGCTTGGTGTTGGGCATCTGCGAGCTCATCTGTTTCCATGAAGGTAAATACATCCATTCCTTCTTTGACCACAGATGTTCCCAAATATTCTTGGAACAGCATAGATGCTGGCTCGTCTTTTTCTATAACTGACTGCGAGGCGCACAAATAGGCATCTCGTATGTCATCCTGCGACAAAGTCTTTCCTTCTTTTGGTAAACTATAATCAATGCAAACTAAATTTCCATCTTCATCGTAATCCATAGCCGTGACTAATTCTCCCCCTTCCTCGAGATCATTGAATAGCGCTAAAAATCCCTCTCTCCCCTTGGCAAAATTTTCGGTGGCTTTCCAGCTGTGAGCGGTTCTCTGTTAGATTCCGCCCTTGAAAAACCATCAAGTTTCCTTTGCCAATTTTTGCGAGAATGGGTCTCAAAAGTGGCTGTCTTTTCCGAGTTAGGATCGGTAATAGTCATAGTCTGTGTTCCATCTTTCTTATTTTTGACTACGGACTGCGTTAAAATTTCAAATGGCCTCCCCAATAAAATGTCATAGGGAGCGTCTTTTAATACATGGAACTGCAAATATACCCTGATATCACCGAAATCTAAGGGCACATTCCTTGCAAGGCCTAGTGTCGATTGTGTCTCTCCATTTGCTGCTTCCATGATAATTTTGACCTTAGGATCGAACTTGATCCCTAAATCCTTCATGGTATCGCTATTTCCTGACACAATTTGCGAGCCTCCATCTAGGATGCTCTCCACTGGCGATTTGCCATTCACTACTGGATAAAGACAACGAAGGGCAGCCGAAGTCATTCCTGTAAAGATCTGTTTCGGTCTTTCCCCCGGAGCCAGACTTTCCAAGTACTGAACTACTGGGTCTTCAATAATAATAGCACCTTTCGGCATATCACCAACAGCCTCCTCTAGTATTGTAATATACTGTCTAAAGGGAAGATCTTGAATGTTGATTGCGTCAGGCCTTTTAATATCACAGTCACTATCATCTTCTGTGTCAGTCGCGAAAGGCAGTTCGTCTGTCATGACTGATTGTTCTTGTGCCAGTAAAACTCCTTCCATCTCCTGATTAGAATGAGGCTTTCTGGACTTGCTGGTTTTCGCCTTCAAGTCCCTTTGCAGGGCAGGAGAACCGCCTAAGAGGTGTTTAATTTTTACTGGAACTTCGGTCTCCATGATTTTCTTCATCGTTTCGACTGTAGCTCTGGGGTCATCCAAAGGTGTCTTAACTGTGTAGGATTTCTCCTTGTCAAGCACAGGAATAGGCTCTTTGCAACCAACCTCAAAAGGCTTTTGAGGGAGTGCAGGTGTCCGTGGGACATGTTCAACCGGCAGTACATTTCTATACGGCATTTCTGCTGTTGGAGCTGCACCTACATTCTCCGGGTACTTGTCATCCTCAGAATCTGTTACTTCCTCAAAGGTTACTCGTCGGCTTTTCTTTGGTGGTAAAATATCTTTCCCCTTTTCCGGTCTTACCTTCCCGGGGGTCTTTATAATATTTTCAATAGACTGATCATCAGATTTCTCAACTTCCTCCGGGGGCTTAGATTTTTGAGGTTTCTTTCCCCTAGCCCCCTTCCTTGGAGCTTTCAAAAATCCTCACCTTCCTGAGCCTCGGCCGTAGCCTTCTTAGCTCTGGTAGCTGCGACAAACTGTTGATCTGTCTTCTCCATGCAGTTGTTAACAAAAGACTCTAACTTGGCAAAATGATTCTGCCAAGCTGCATCATCTGGTGATTGAACACCAGATGGCTTTGAATTCTGAGCCTGAAGCAATTGCTTCTGCAAAGCCACATTCTCAAATTTCAGAGTTCTAATCTCGTCAGGCCTCGGATCATACTCAGGTTCGGAGTCATCCTGAGCATACTGCCCAGACAGAGGCACTATTATCAGTCTGCAAGTTGGCATTCAGGGACCGGCGACCCCAATACTCCTCAACTTTTACAGCTTGAGTTTTATTCTTGGGTTCGTGCGGGATGCTCTTTCCATCGAACATCATAGTTTTCCCGTCAACTACCTTTACTTTGCCAGCATCAATATGCACATGTCTTTCAGCACAATCTCCCATGAAATGACCAAGTCCACTGCAATAGTAACAGTCGCAAGAGATGGTATTCCCCCCCAAGTTGCCACCCCGCCCTCCATAAGGATGATTCAAGTCGAAATTTCTCTGAGGTCTATTCTCAGACCCTTGAGTTGCAGTGGTTGACATTGTCTTCAGCAATGCGGCTACTTCAGCCCACTTTGCCTTGTCGACTGCCTGTTGTTTATCGAGATTCATTGCCATAGAGCTCTCCAACGAACTCAGCTTATCATCAACATGCTTCATGAATCGAGCTTGTTCAGAAGGTGAGTCTTCCGCGTACTCATTAAGCATTTGTGCATGTCTAGGTCTTTCAGGTCTATCTGTTCTATCAGATCTTGATTGCCTTGTTGTCACTGTGATAAAAGAAACCTCGTCCTCTACAAGTTCTTCTGCTGCAGAAACAAGTGTTTTCCACTCGTATTTATCTCCTGCGCGACGAGCCTTGAGAACCATAGGAATCTTAGTCATGACTGTTGTATTTCCACTAGATGGACCTGCTACAGCGGGTGGTTGAACACCCCCTGCTGCTGTTGTTGGTTGAACAACCGATGCCCCTACAGAAGCCATGAGTTTAAATTTCAAGGACTCCATAAAGGATCTATCCAAGCAGTTTTGAAATAACGCACAGAGTTCTCTGTTCGAAATCCCAGCCCCAACAATTGGACTTAAAAAGTTTCTCTGCTTCCGCGCGAAACTTCCTTGCAAACGCCATGAAACACGTAGTTTCATCAGTACGAATTGGATGATGTTCATATCTTTTGCAAAGAGTCGTGATTAGGCCTATTGAGCCTTCCTCTGCCTCCCGGACTTCAGGATAATTATTACGAAGTTCTACTTTGAATTCGTCGAAGTCATAGTTTGACCCCATTGTCATCAGAGCTTTCCACTCTCTCTGCATTGGCATAGTGCAATACTTGAGAGCGATCTTCTTTTTCTCTTGTTCGTCCATACATTTAGAGGTTTCTATTAACTCTTCTATAATCTCGAGATACCACTCCAAATTCTCAGGGTCATCCCCATCGAACTTAGGAGCTTTACTCCCGAAACTGGTGGGTAGCTTGGACTTATCGAAGACCATGGCTGGAAGTTGGGTTTGCGGATTCAAAGGTATTGGTCTTTGTAAAGGTTGGGGGTACTCGAAGGAGCACGGGATTGTACAACGGGAGTTGCAGGAGTCGTGACTGTTTGGTCTAACTCTGGAACACTCGTGAGTGCTGAGCTGGATGCGAAACTCTGAGCAGAACTGGATATATTTCGAACTACCGAGGTAATTTGACTTCTACCCGTATTGGAACTGGACTGAGCTTGGCTTCCCGAGGAAGATGCAGAGATAAAGTCCGAACTCTGCGAATTTCTTGTTTTTCTCGGCTTTTGTGAATCAGGAAATGTAACTGGCTCAGGAACTAGAGACCGATGTTTTCCCTTTTTATCTTTCTGTGAATCAGGTGGAGGCCCGAAAGACAGATTGAAAGTATTTTGGGTTTAAAGTATTTTTCGAGAGAAAAACTCTTTGTCACAATTATTCTTGCAAACAAGCAGAAATTCTTTCTGAGAACAATAAGTCCTATAAATCAAAATCCACGTGATCAGATTTTAATCTGAAGGCGAGGACTTCACAACTGTGAACGATGCAAATGGACACCAAAGCGGTGGGCTCCAGATGAAACGGTGCACCCAAGTATAGTCGTGAAAAGTATAATCTCAGGATATGTGCAAGACGCACACAAAATGAACTACACCTAACACACACACACTACTACTACTTGACTATATTGGTGCTTCTATAACTAGGGTCCTCTCAATCAGAATTGAGTAAGATGAACCGTAGACAGTTGCAATAAATGACTATAAATCTAACTGTGCCCTTGGGAATGATCGCGAGTATTACTCGAGAACCTTGACTAAAGTCTCTCACAAGAGAAACACTATCTTTGGGGTGTTTGGATGGAATGAAACACAGTCGCGAGTGTACTTGAACAACTCCGACAACTTAAGCCACACTTGGACTGAACTTTAGGTCACTTGAGACCGTCTTAGACTTTACTTCTTTGGTACTTAGACTGCAAACGAACTCAAAGGAACGATATCAACAGCTATCCTCCGTCTTGACACTTAGTCGCGACTCTTAAAGGACCACTTCCGTACAGACTTGACTGTTTCTTATGACTTTCTTATTCAGCTTACTTTGCTGGGACTTTGGTTATCAAACAACTATGTTCTGGTTCTATATATATTCTTTGCTAAAAGTAGTACAACTTCGAAATGTGTTTAAACAAATCTCCGCGTAAAACCCAGACGTGCACTGACCCCGTGACCCACAACCAATGACGACAATAGTCACGGCTATAGTAGCTGGGAGGAAAATACAGTCCAGAATCGCGTTATTCTACTGTGACTTTATACTAATTTACAATCTATTTTAGTACATGCCAGATAAGGAAAATGAGTAATAGAAATGAGGTATATGGTCCTTTTATCCATCTATCAACCACGTTTGATCGGAGATCTGCGGCCTGTGGCCTATAGGATTCAATTCCGACAGTCTAGACTAGTTCCGAAAGTTCCAGAGAGCCTTCAGGGTCATCTATCTTTAGTCAAGGCAAGATCCGGAGCGATCTAGACCGCCTTGACGCCATATTACGTGCTTTCGACCTAATCATGACAACCATTTCTTTCATGTGAATGTCTGATCAGATCGTCGGATCTTCTCGGACTTCATCGGGAATCCTCGGATTGACTCGCTTAGTCAACTGGTTCACCATCTGACATGTGATCACACTCTCGGAGCTCGCCCGAAGGTCTGTTTTGGTAGTCGCGACTCTTCCATTATTCATGACTGTTTATCTGTGCCTGAGAATTACTATTTCTCATACGACTCGGAGTCATGACTATTATCTTTAGTCACGACAAGACTATATTGGCCCAAAATCCCCGCTAGAGGTCTATGATCTTTGTGTAGCAGTGTTTAAATCAATATGGATATTCATACAATCTCCTTGGTATGGTTTCTAGTGATCCTGCGTGATACCGCCCTCACATATGAGTTATGGCCACTATCAGATGACTACTCACGACTAACTCGCTGAACACTGTACTGACCCCACATTGTTTAGAGTATCGTATACAGTCGCAGTATGGTCAATCCTTTGTATTCCATCACATCTTTGAGACTCAATCAGCAGCTCGGAGCTCACTCTGACTCTAATTGTGTACCACCGAGTGGTAAGATGATCGGTTTAGACTGAGTTTCGCCAAATTGTAAGCGTGTTTTCATTTCAGCCGTCTCACCGGCACAGGCGTGCTGATAAGCCGGATTTCAGGCCATGCCTGTAAACACGCATTTTGCGAAATCCTACATCTAGCACAATCATCCATGACTAGACGGCTAGCGCTAGGATCGAGCGCATAGACGGTGTTAGTGCCTAGATGAGGGCTACGAGGCGATACTCTGCTAGCGATGCTTCATATGAGGTTGCTAGCTCAGTTTTGACCGGTTAAAGCTAAGTCTATGGGAGGAGCCTAGCCTAGGTGACTTTACACTATGATACATAACAAGATCTAGGAGGAAACCGATGCAGTAGCCAATGAGTACAAAGCTAGCGACTTTGTTAGGCGTTGATATGAACTAGCCAAGCGACGCGACGAGACATGTGATGTTTCAGTAGTGCAATATGACGGAATCAGGACCCACCGGAGTAGGCGGGGCCGTCGGGTACTACGGGCTGGGAGTTATGACTCGGCAATTGCAGCCGTGATCGGCAATTGCAGCCGCAGATCTAGCATCGGTGATATCCGGACTTTGACAGTAGGAATACGAATCGGACCTAGTAAACGCTGGTGGATGTGCAACATTGCTAGGGCACTGTATCTCAAAGCTTATAGCTAGGGGACGAATACTCCTTGAGCTAGCTAAGGGATATAGGTCTCGGAAATGGCAGAAGCACTTTCTTATTGCGGAAGAACAGATTTCTCGGTGGCTGCTGATGGAGCAACCATATGGGTCGGGCTGGGGGGTTTCGTGGATTGGACCAATTATATTCATTTTATTTATATTCTGTTTTGCTTGGCATGTATACCCAAGGCCTAGGCCGCCGTACTTTCATGTGATTATATATGTAGTTAGTAGTATAAAAGCAAGGAGAGAAGTGGGAGGAGGGCAGCGGATCGTACCCCGGTTAGTGGAGGCAGTAGCTATTCATATAGTGACCCCCTACATTCTAAAGGCGCGCATCTAGCCCACCGTCCATTTGTCCTTCAATAGAAGTTCATTTGCACAACAACATGCACAGAGTGCCCTGAGGGATTGAGGGATTGAGGGTTTCAAGGTTTCATACTCATTGAGAGTGGCTGATACTCGTTGAGAGTTGGTTTCTACCCATTGAGGGGCGCGTTGAGCATTTGGATTCATACTCGTTGAGAGTCGGTTTCATACTCGTTGAGAGTCCGCGTGCAGCGTCACAGAACGCATACGCGACACAGAGCAGAGCGGTTAAAAGGACAAGGAGTTGAGGTTGGACTTGGTTGGAAGGATACAAGTGCGAGCTAGCACAATAAACACGCCGGTTAACAGCTGTAAAACACACATACACGTTGGTTTCGAGAACATTGGTTAAGAACCTTGTGAAGGTCCATCTGTTCACGGACAGGAATTCTATAGGAGGTCACATCGCAGAGAGCTATTAGCACAACTAGCTAGGCTAGCGCGTTTCTAGTGTACCACGATCCGAAGTCAAGAGAGGATTGGAGCAGAGAAGAGATTACATTACGGAAGGACTATCATAAAAGCGGCCTAATACTTGGTCCCTACCCCGAACTTTCGATCATACGGTGTACAAGCCGTTCATCAGGGAGATAGCCAGGAAGTTTAAGTGTTGGACGCTTCTCCTAGCCGAGCTAGCTATATTTGGTTGTTGGTTTTGTGGAGTGATAGTGGTTTGACGGTCATACCCGACATAGTCGCCTCATACGCTCCGGTTGCAGACAGTGTTCCGCTAGGGCACCAGTAGAGCACACCTTCCATCTTATACATTACACTCGGCCCCCGCGGCACGCGTATCAGCGCATCCACCGCATCAAGCCTGGGACTGATGAGCAGAAGGCCCAGCTGCTGTCGACACTCCGCGAAGCCTTGCAGCGCCGACACCCCGCGATGGCAGACGGCCTTGCTCACTTCCGCCAGGAAGTCGCCGGGTGGGAGAGCCGGTATGGGAGCCTCTCAGACGACGAGCTCCAACTGTGGGTACGCGGCCACCCTCTCATGCCCGGCATCTCCGCGCCTTACAGCAGCGAGTGCTGGTGCTGCGGCGTCGGCTCCCGCCCCCTGCACCAGAAGACGCCCGATGGGTGTGGGCGCCCCGCGCTTCCCGAAGGCGAGTGTGCGCTGCGCATGCTGGCGGGTCGGTGGTTGGGTACGAGGGAGCTGGGGGCGCAGCAGGTGAACGCGGTGGCGGTGGAGGAGGTGTGTCTGTGGTGGGAGGGAGATAACACGGGTGTTGGTGACGGGCTGCAGCCATAGGCCACACAGTAGTCCGAACCCCCGGCCGACTTGGCGGCGCAGGCGTTCCATCTTGTACTCTCAATATTGCTCATGACGGGGGCTGTTTCGTGCGCAAACGCCCCTGCGAGGTGAGTCCTGCTTGATACACTCCCACATTGGTTCACTGTTAACACGGTTTCTGAGGAACATTCCCGAACGTCGATATTCACGCAAGATACAGACCCCTTCAACCCACGGCGCGTGGAGGAGATACTCAGGCTGGTGCGAATAGGGCCTGACCTGACCGATGCGCAGCGCGAGGAGGTCCGGCGGTTCATCGCCGAGCACGCGGACATATTTATGCTTGCCATGAGTGAGGTACGGGTGGCGAAGGGGGTGGTTTACGAGCCGAAGATCCCAAAGGATGCGGAGTTCTCGTTAAAGGTCAACCAACGCCCGTTCTCCACTCCACAGGCCGCGTTCGTCCATAACCATGTCGATGAGCTCATTGCCGCTGGTACGCTGCGCCCCATCGCCGCCCAGGATGTCAAATGCATCAATCCGATTCACCTCGCCGAGAAGGACCAGAGCATCAGACTCAGCTACAACGAGCTGTTGCACCTGGTGAATGACCAGTGTGTTGCGGCGGGCCTCCCATCGGCAGACGACCTGCCCCCGAGAGATCCGGTAGGGCCGTCGCCTGAGCCTCAACCGCAGAAATGGCGCATTTGCGGCTCGTTCCCAGAACTCAACAAGCTCCTGAAGATCGTGCCCATGCCGCAGGGCGACATCCGCGACAAGCAGCGTCGGCTGTCGGGACACAGATACGTCTCCATTTTTGTTTCACATCCGGGTTCTTTGCGCTCGCGATCCACAACGACGTGCAGCCGTACATCATGATATACATACCTGGTCGAGGCTTTTTCGCATATACGCGCATGCCGTTTGGGCTCACGGACGCCCTGACGTGGTACACGTGCATGGTGGCGGGGAAGATGTACAGGCTCATGGCCGCCAAGGTGATGGAGCTCTTTGTTGATGACGGGGGGGGCCGCGGCAGACTCGTTCAAAGAGATGATGGGGAAGTTGAAGACCATCTTCGCTCGCATGCGCGAGGAGGATCTGTCGATCTCGCCCTCCAAGACCCAGCTTTTCATGATGGAAGCCACGTTCGCCAGGAGCGTTGTGGGGCCGAAGGGTGTCTTGCTCGACCTGCAGAAGCTGACCACTGTCGTGCAATGACTGATACCACGCACTGCCGCCAGCTTGCGCTCTTTCTTGGGGCTGACATTGTATTTCAGGGACCTCATCCATGGCTACTTGAAGGAGGAGGACGTGCTACGGATGCTGCTGCGCGAAGTACCAATACCCGCCAGCGCGTCGAAGCGGGTCCGGTCGCACATCATGCGACACTTCCAGTTCCAACTGCTCTGGACGCCGGGGCACACCAAATGCTTCCTGCGCCTCAAGCAGCTTCTGATGTCGGACCCCGTGTTGCGCGTCCCACGCTACGACCTGTTCGCTAAGTATCCGTTTAACGTCACCACGGATGGCTGCAGAAAGGGGTTTGGCGCAACACTATCGCAGATGGTGGACACGACCCTGCCGGGTGGGAAGGTCGTTGTCCGTCAGCACCCCATCGCGTAGGCGTCGAAGCGCACATCAACAACGGAAGAGCGATACCCCCCCCCATCTCCTCGAGTTCACCGCACTGAAATTTTCACTAGACAAATTCCCGAATGTCGTTTGGGGCCAGCCCATCAAACTCCGGACCGATTGCAGCGCACTCTGCGACGTCCTCATGAACAACAGGGGGACCGTGGCCCACGAGCGATGGTGCAACGGCGTCCTCGGCTACAACATCGTGTGGCCGAGCACATCAAAGGCACGGACAATGCCGCCGCGGACGTCATTAGTCGCAAGTTCGAGGACGAAGAGCTGGTGGATGGGGATGGCCATGAGTGGACGGTGTCGCTGGATTGGGAGGCGAACGAGGGGATCGTGAACGACATGTTCGCAGTAGCCGTTGTGGAGGTCGGGGAGGGCGACTCGGTGCTCGTCGCGGCGCTGCGCGAGTGTTTCCACAACGAGCCGCTGTACCTGGAGGTGCTCGACACGATCTTCGAGTTGGACGTTGGCGCGTCGATGCGCGATCGGCGATGTGCGAGGCACAGGGCGCAGGGGTATTTCGTAGAGGACGGGCGCTTGTGGAGCCTGGGAGGGGGAAGCCTGGCACGCGGGAGAGCGCGGCGTGAGGTGGTGACACGGGGAGAAGCGGTGAAAATGGCAGCCGCTGTCCACGCTGAGCACGGGCATTTCAACCGCGATGCCGTGAAACTCACGTTGTTGGACAGGATCGAGAGCTCGCACCTCAACATGTCAATCATGACGGCTATCCGCGACTGCGGGCAATGCAAGGTGTTCGGCCCCAAGCACCTGCACACCCACCTCGACCCCATCGTACGCCGACATCCCTTTGAGCTGCTAGTCGGTGATTACCTCTCCATGCCCGACGGTAAGGGTGGATTCCACACCATCCTGCTCTACCTCGACACCTGCAGCCAAGGGACATGGGGCTTCAAGTTCAAGACAGCGGGGACCGCGAAGACAACGATGCAGGCACTGGAGACGATATTCTCGAAATGGCAGCCGGCGGAGGTGCATATGTCGGATGGGGGTTCGCATTTCAACAACAAGGAAGTGGCGGCGTGCTGCGAGCGTTGGGAGGTGGAGCAGAGGGTAGTCGCGGCGTACTCCCCAGGGTGAATGGTCTCCTTGAAGGTACGAACCGGATTTTACTTTACATCCTGGCTCGTCTCTGTGCTCCGGATGTAGGGGAGGACGAGTGGGCAGCCGCTACCTGGGACACGCTACCACGACAGTGGCCAGACAAGCTCGACGAGGCGATCATTATCCTCAACAACCGCATTCTTCCATCGGTCAAGTTCTCGCCCAAGGAAATCATGCTCGGCCACGTCGTCAATACGCCGAAGATGCCGGTACCTGTGAGCATCGAGGCATTTGCCGGGACCGACGCCGAGGTGCATTTGGCCTACGTGGTGCAGCAGCGCTTGGACGTGTACGCGGCGCGCGTATCCTACAACCTCGCATGCAGAGCGGTGTTCGGCCGCAACATGGTGAAGAAAGGCAGGGAGATCACCTTCAAACGGGGAGACCTCATCCAGGTCTACAGCAGCGGATGGGACTACACCTTCAGCAACACGTGCAAGCTGATATACCGCTGGTCTATGCAGCATCGCGTCACAGAACATTTATTCCACTCTTACAGACTAGAGACAGTGGGAGGTGTGGCTATGGAGGGGCTCTACAATGTTCAGCGCTTACGTGCCTTCATCCCGAAGCGCGGCGGGGTCTTGGAGCGCGTGCAGCGCGAGTTTGTTGCGCATTTGGTGCCTATCTTAGAGGAGGAGGAGAGCGGGGAGCGAGAAGCGGTGGAGTTGGAGTGTGCGGAGGCGATCGGGGAGGGATTGGAGTAGGTGCCACGGTGGCGGCG
This sequence comes from Mycena rebaudengoi, assembly GCA_029282285.1. NCBI lineage: Eukaryota > Fungi > Basidiomycota > Agaricomycetes > Agaricales > Mycenaceae > Mycena > Mycena rebaudengoi. The sequence goes on along the minus strand of JARJCX010000002.1, from coordinate 2,495,937 downwards.
TGGACACCGGCATCGTGGAGGGGAGCGCATGTGGTGGTGTCGGCTGCCGGCGGCGGGTGGCGGTGTAATCACGTGATTGTAGCTAGCCTTGTTTGTACACGTAGGTAGGCTTAGTCATTTTGTTGGTTGGCTCCGTCCGTGAGAGACTCTCTGCCGACGCCACCATCCCGCCCAATCAGTGGTGATCCGCACAGTCTAGCCAGGCCCACTCCACCGTTCATCTGAATAAACATTCGCTCATCCTTGTTTCGCAGCCCTACCAGCTGCTTTCGATGCCAAAAAAAGATGAAACAATGTCAGAACAATGCGAAACTTTTCTCAGAGTGCCTACTTTCTTTTCTCTTGCAACGCCTGAATTCCAAGCCATTCCAACTGCTCGCCTCGGATGTGGGAAAGTTCTGTCTGATGCGAGACTACAAATAGGCCACTGATGCCGCATCATGCCGCATATGACGCCTAACGTCAACTACCGAATTTCAACACCTCTCTTGGGCCGGAGAACTTAGAAGTAGTTCTCAAACCTCCTGTGCAACTACGTCGGCCCGCCCCTGCATAGTGATGTTCCGGCTTGGCTTGGCCTGAAGGCCGTGGCTTTGGCCTTGCTTTGACTGGCTTTGGCCCGGGGAAATTGCAGTCCAGGCCTAAGCCAAAGCCAATCCAAGCACCGGCTTTGTGCTGAAAGCCAAAAGCCACGGATTTTTGACAGGCGGAAGTTGGCTTTGGCTTGGTAAAATCGCAGGCCAAGCCAAAGCCGACTCGAAGCCAAAATTTTGGTCTGGCTTTGGCCCTGGTACCAAAACCAAAAAGACAATACTCCTAGTACGAGTACGGTGTTGTGACTCTGGTGAGTATCCACATATGCGTCGCAGCTACCCTGGTGAAACCAATTCGGAGAAAAAACCAAGATACATTGCTCAAGATGTGTTATTGATACAATGGTGCGGACAAAGATAGGAAGACTAGAAATACAGCAGCGAGAAGGTACACTCGGCGGGAGCCAGCGAGTCCTTCTACTCAGCCACGGTCCGTTCAGAATCCCAGGATGCCTTGCGGATGGTAATGATAGGCCATGTCCATTTTCGTTTGGGGGGCTTGGATGACCGTGTTTCGGACTTGGCCTTCTCCGACACGTCGTCATCGTCGTCGGCGGTATCCCCCGCAGATGCGGTGCACGTAAAGTGTCGCAACCAGCCCCATTCGCGGCTCTGGCCGTTCTCCCATGCGGCAACGATGCACCAGAGGATGAGGGCGGCGACTGCGGCCCAAACGATGCCTACGAGCAGGCGGGTAATGATGCTGGAGTCGTCAAAGCACATGAACGAGAACGCCGCAAGGAAGGACACCATCCTGTAACAAACACATGATCAGGTACGCTCTCGAGCAACAGACAACTAGTGTACTGACGACCAAATGAGCATCGCGTAAGGCAAAGAATACAGAACGGCGAGTGCTTCGAGACCCAGTGTAGGATGTGTCCGATTGAAAAGAAATCTCACCTACGGACCCCCCCAGTCAGTTTTCGCAAGGCAAATAAGAGTAATGGGGACTCGCCGCATCAGGAGCCGTCTCGCGATCCTGATCACGGTTCTGCTTCAGGAGCAGGAGGCCAATAATAATGCTGCCAATACTCGTTAATATCGACAAATAACTTGCGACTTGAGACGGCGAGCGGTCGACAACAGATCTTCCGCCGCCGTCGACGCTCTGTATCGCAAGAAACGCGACGTTGGCGTTGAGAACCACGGTGGCCTATGTGCAATATGGTGTGATTGGAAGTACCACAACCTAGAGTTGGAACCTACATAAAGTGTAAACTCTTGCCACTCGCCATTGAGGCGTTTTATGAAGTCCGACCAGCCACGATGTCGGATCAAGCCGTCAGTGTGCATTGTTTGTAGACCGACAAGGTGGAAGTCGGGCGCGTAGAAAAGTAACGGCGTCAATAAAGTGATGAGCAGCGTGCGCTTCCGGATAGTGTCGTAGACTGATTGGTCGACATTGAGACGCGCTCCCGGTTCGCCGTGGAAGTTGTAAACGCGATCTCGGACTACGAGGGATCGTCAATCATGACTTTAGATATACGATAAGGAGCACTCGTACCGAAATGATGCATGAGGCGGCCTGAAGAGCTGAAGATTCAGTAAACTCTTTGAATACTGGACGCGGTACGCACCCAATAAACAACTGGAGCCACTGAACTTCCTCCCGACATTTTCTGTATCCCGTCAATGCAAGTTGCCCGAACTGTGTGTACTACTCACTTGCGAACCCATCTGTGATTCTGAGCATGCGTTCAAGGTCTTCGACTTTCCAGCTGACGGTAGAGGTCGCCGAGGTGATGGAATCTAAATATATCGATGAGAAGCGTCCAGATTTGCAGGTAACATACAGACCTCCAAGCGCGTGAAGGATAACGTCTCGAAGCTCATCCACTATTTCATGAGTAACCTCCAACATCCTGGGGAACATTTCGCAGTGGTACCTAGCGAGAGATCAGAAATTCTGCAAGCGGGAGAAGCATGTGGCTTACCAATACTGCGCCTCAAGCTCATGCCCTGTGCCCGAATAAGCGCTCGCTCCCAGTGAGACATTTCAAAATGACCCACGGAGATGCGACGGAGATTGGATCCCATTTAACTCCTCTGTGATGGAGAACATATCCGATTCCGCCTTGTCTACCCAGAACACCGCGCGCCCATCGTGGTTCACGAAATAATACTGGCAACCCCTGCTGTCGTCCGTATACACATACTCGTCGAGGACAAGATCGACGCCAGGCTCCAGGAGGATGCCTTGAACCCGTAGAAAGTCCTGGATCTTGTGCGCGTTATCCTCTATGAACCCGAGTAGCACGGGGTCGAAGAGGTTAGCGTCGGTGAAAATTCGCTGGCAGTGTAGCTCAGCTTAGTGTCCCGATTCACAGGGGAAGGGCGAACCTTTTTTTCGTGATGAAAATAGCGGGCGCCTTCTGGATGAAGACAGGGTGTCCAACCTTCTGGGGGTTCGGTACTAAGCACAACGAGTTTGAGTATCAGAAGTAAAAGGAAGACCAGGAATGCTCACGGATCGAGAGAGACCGTGAGGGGCGGGATCGGGAAGGGGATCGTTTTGTCCGGAACAATGAGCTTTCGGTCGTATCTTCTCGAGTTGAGGGGTGTCACAGGGAAAATGCGGGAATGTTGGTCATTCAACAGCTGCGCGGAAGACAGCGCGACGTCTGTCAGGGCGCCACGCAAAGATGGGCTGGCGATTGGGTTGGAGTGAGGTGAAAATCTATGACACTGGTGTTCGTCGATGGCATGTATCCGCCGCCGAGGCCGAGGTTCGGTGAGGGAGGTAGTGCGGGGAGATGCTGAACGGACAAGCCAGGGGGAAGGTGTTGGACAGACAAGCTACTGCCACCTGGAAGCTCATGGACTGACAAGTCATCCGGAAGATGCTGCACCGACGAGCTGGCGGGGAGGTGCTGGACCGACAAGTTGCGCGTGGAGTAGGAATCATGAGAGTCATAAGGAATTGGGAGTGTAGTGATATCCAGCGAGGATCGAGAGGCAGTTGGGCCCGAATATCGGTCTGGATGTAGAGACGTTGGAATGAAGCTGGCCGAGGTATAGACCGAATGGGACTGGGTATCACGGTGTAAATCGGTCCTGCCAGTAGCTCTAGGCGTACAGTCGGATGCTTTGGGGTATACGATGCGGATAGTTTTGGAACTGTCGTCGGATTCAGTGGCATCCGGGGCGCTTTTTCTCGTTACCCCGAGTCGAGAAACGGCTGACAGCAGGAATAGCAGCCAGGGGGCGGTGCAAACATTTGGTCGTGCTAGTCTCCGGCTCCTTTCGGCCCGACTCAGCTCAACCTCAAACCTTCAGGTTCAAAAGCTGCAATGATCGCAAGCGGAACCTAAAGACTTGAAAATATGCTCAAATGGACATCAAGTTTTAATTTGTTGACACCCACCTTGCCTCCTCCTGAAAATTGAAACAAGTTCAACATTGAACTCAAGTTTTGTCAGCCGGTCTCCCGCCAACCAGACGTACTTTCAGTCATCTTAATGTTTAAAATCCAGGCCCACCTGAGCCCCCCAAAAAAAACCAAAAAGGAATTATGACAATTATAAGATAACCTAACCCCAGATTGAACGGGGACCTCCCACAGTGTATTTCTCGGAGGCGTGCAGCATACACCACCGGGCCGTTACCCCGTCTTTCCTATTAAGATTTATACGAAAGCTTAAATTTAAAGTCAGCAAGGACAATCCAAGCCATCAAGATTTAGTTCAGATTCAGATAAGTACACAAGGTGGATGCAGCCCGCGCGGTTTGTACGAAAACGAAAGAGCGCTCTCTGGAAGAATGCAGGCCCATTCAATATCATGGCCAGCATCACCTGAAAGTTGAGCAAAAAACAACAGAACAAGAAAAGAAAAGGTAATAGCAGGACCGATTATGACCCAACCCCGACTTGAACGGGGTCCTCCCACAGAGTTCAAAATGTCACTGTTATTTCTAGTAGGCGTGCGATGTACACCACAGGGTGTCTAACCAATCTTTCGCATCAAGATTTTATACGAAGGTTTCAATTTAAATTCCGTAAGGACGATCCGAGCTGCCCCAATTCAGACTCGGGTGGATGAAGTGCGCTGTCTGTACGAACGCGAAGACGCACTCTCCTGATAAAAAGAAGAAAAAAATGATAAGAGTAAAAGCTCATGTCCCTCGAATGATGATCCAACCCCGAATCGAATGGGGACCTCCCATGGAGTTTTATTCTTTTCTTGTGTTTGTTGTGGGTGTGCGACACAATATTTTGTACGCGTGGTTTATGCTCAGTTCAAAATCAGCACGCACGATCCAAGTTGTCGACCTTCCATTCTGATTCGCACCAACAGGAGTGGAATCTGGATGAGGTGTGCGCCGGATTAATGTACATTTATGTTTATTCAATATCATGCTCAATGTTATTTGCCGGTAATTCTGAGAAAAACAAAAGAAAATGGCATCTTTGATTGATGATTACCTGACCCCAACTCGAACGAAAGCCTCCTACAAGGAAGACACTGAGACATTTTTTTTATTTGCTGTAGGTGTGTGACGTACACCACCAGGTCATTACCCCCTCATTTGTATGCGTGATTTAGTCTTGGTTCAAAAATCAACGAACACATTAAGATGGCAGACACAAAGTGAAGGCATGCTCTTCTGATCATTAAAGTTTCCAGGTACTATCAATGTATGGGAGAAATGGATTGTCCCCCTTTTCATACAGTGTTACATATCTTTTATGCCCTTCATGCCATTTTATCCACCTCTTGTCCTGGGTATCCTGAATGTGATCATCGGAAATATATTCCGGGGCCAAATGGGATTCAAATCGAGAGATCACTTCCATTGGGGGGCTGAGGGAATGCCTAGATCGGTTGAGTATTTTTTCAGATGTATGAGAACAAAACTGGTTTCGGGCTCAATCCCAGTTATGAAGCTGAACTGTATGTGACCTGTAATTGTGTGCTGTACTCAGGTTGTGTCACCCTCACTAAACACGTTCCATCACTGCTGCTGTCCAGGGAGGTTGCTTCATATCAATTGTATATTGACATAATGAACTGTTTGAGTAATATGAACACATTCCTCATTCACACATCAATCAAAAAATCCACAATTTCTGGTAGATCCTACTTTTGTCAAGGGGAGCCAATGTGACTTTGTGAATATTCAACTCTACTTGTGGCCATATTTTTAGTCCTGGCCATGTTCAGTTCAAGTTTCAATTTGGTTTCATCCTACATGTGAGGAGAAAAGATATTGAATCATAGAGCTTCACTCAGCTGATTTGACAAGATCAGATCAACTCTATCCTTAGCATAGTTGAGTCCTGTTTCAATTTGGAGGAGCAAATATGTTGGTAAATTGAAAAGATACTTTGAGTTGGAAGCTTCATTTCTGGGACTTCTACACCTCGCTCCAGCCCATGAAATTGAAAAATTCAGATTGGGTTCAAGCACAAATGGAGGATGTAATGGTACATGTCTTATGATTGATGTGTTGGGTATTAGATTGACGGAAATATGCACTTGGTGGGTACAAAGAACTTGTGTTCATCTGTGGCAGAAAATCAGATTCAATGCTGAAATTCCTGGAGTCTGAGATCCAACATACCAAATTTGCACTGTTTCAAACATGGTGGTTGGAATTCTGCATCATGTTCCGTATGGTTTCCAGATCCTCTCGGGCTGAAACTGTATCTGGATGGTCTACACCAAAAAGTTGAATCCTCTGTTCCAGCACAACTACTTCAAGCTCCTCTGCCTCTGTCATTTTCCCAAGATTTGAATATGTGGCGGCCAGATTTCCCATGGCCCTCAGTGTGTCAGGATGCTCTGTGCCCAGGATCTGCTGGCGCTTTTCCAGGACAGTCACCTCAAGCTCCTCTGCTTCTGTCATTTTCCCAAGATTACAGTATGTGACAGCCAGATTTGCCATGGCTGTCAGTGTATCAAGATGCTCTGTGCCCAGGATCTGCTGGCACTTTTCTAGGACAGTCATTTGAAGCTCCTCTGCCTCTGTCATTTTCCCAAGATACTGGTATGTGACAGCCAGGTTTGCCATGGCCATCAGTGTGTCAGGATGCTCTTTGCCCAGGATCTGCTGGCGCTTTTCCAGGACAGTCACATGAAGCTCCTCTGCCTCTGTTATTTTCCCAAGCTTCCAGTATGTGCTGGCCAGATTTGCCATGGCCATCAGTGTGTCAGGATGCTCTGTGCCCAGGATCTGCTTGCACTTTTCCAGTGCAATCACCTCAAGCTCCTCTGCCTCTGTGATTTTCCCAAGATTTGAGTATGTGGCAGCCAGATTTGCTATGGCCATCAGTGTGTCAGGATGCTCTGTGCCCAGGATCTGCTTGCACTTTTCTAGCACAATCACTTGAAGCTCCTCTGCCTCTGTCATTTTCCCAAGCTTCCGGTATGTGCCAGCCAGATTTCCCATGGCCCTCAGTGTGTCAGGATGCTCTGTGCCCAGGATCTGCTTACACTTTTCCAGGACAGTCATTCGAAGCTCCTCTGCCTCTGTCATTTGACCAAGATTGTGATATGTGACAGCCAGACGTCCCATGGCCGTCAGTGTGTCAGGATGCTCTGTGCCCAGGAACTGCTTGCGCTTTTCCAGCACAATCACCTCAAGCTCCTCTGCCTCTATCATTTTCCCAAGATTCTGGTATGTGACAGCCAGATTTTCCATGGCCATCAGTGTGTCAGGATGCTCTGTGCCCAGGATCTGCTTGTGCTTTTCCAGCACAATCACATCAAACTCCTCTGCCTCTGTCATTTTCCCAAGCTTCCGGTATGTGGCAGCCAGATTTCCCATGGCCTTCAGTGTGTCAGGATGCTCTGTGCCCAGGATCTGCTTGCGCTTTCCCAGCACAGTCACCTCAAGCTCTTTTGCCTCTGTCATTTTCCGAAGATTCCTGTATGTGGCAGCCAGATTTGCCATGGCCATCAGTGTGTGAGGATGCTCTGTGCCCAGGATCTGCTTGCGCTTTTCCAGGACAGTCACCCCAAGCTCCTCTGCCTCTGTCATTTTCCCAAGATTCTGGTATGTGGCAGCCAGGGTTGCCATGGCCATCAGTGTGCTGGGATGCTCTGTGCCCAGGATCTGCTTGCGCTTTTCCAGGACAGTCACCCCAAGCTCCTCTGCCTCTGTCATTTTCCCAAGATACCAGTATGTGGCAGCCAGGTTTCCCATGGCCATCAGTGTGTGGGGATGCTCTGTGCCCAGGATCTGCTTGCACTTTTCCAGCACAGTCACATGAAGCTCCTCTGCCTCTGTCATTTTCCCAAGATTCCGGTATGTCCCAGCCAGATTTGCCATGGCCATCAGTGTGTCAGGATGCTCTGTGCCCAGGATCTGCCTGCGCTTTTCCAGCACAATCACCTCAAGCTCCTCCGCCTCTGTGATTTTCCCAAGATCTGAGTATGTGACAGCAAGCTTTGCCATGGCCATCAGTGTGCCACGATGCTCTGTACCCAGGTTCTGCTTGCACTTTTCCAGTACAATCACTCGAAGCTTCTCTGCTTTCCTGAATTGGCCTGACTCATGGTAGATCACCCCATATTCATCAGAAAATTTGTAACCTGCTCGGCTGTCTCCCTTCAGGATACCACTGAGGTGGGGCAGAAGTCTAATTCTGAATACCTCATCACCCACAAACACAGACATGGCAACTATAGCTGCAATGCAGTCTCGAGTTGAATTGGAAACAGTGTTTTGGCTCCATTCATGAACAAGAGGGTGAATAGAGAAGAGACCTGTGTGTGGATCTTGATTTATCAATGAATATCCCCGTATTTCAGAAGTCATGTCTGTGAAGTGAAGAGAGTCCCATTTTCCAGAATCTGTCAGAAAATTGGCAAGAAATGCTTTAGGTTCCTTTATCTATTCCTCTGAGGGGCCAAAATCATATGGCTCAAAGAATGCTGCATTTGAAAAAATGGCCTCGGATATTCCATCATGGTGAAGAAAGGAGCACAACCGCAGGAACTGAGCAGATGTGGGGCTCAAGCGCTGGAAGCTGATGTTCCATGTTGTGTATACAGACCAAGCATATTCATCATGGGACTGGGTGGAGTGCTCAGTGAGAAGACGAGTCCGGTTTGACTCATATATGCTGAGATATTTCCGGAGTGATCCTGTCTTAGAGATGAATGCCCCTGCCTGGACGACCGCAAGTGTATGATAATGTAGGGCCTTGCAAAAGACTTGTTAAAAGGGTTTGAGCAGATAAACCCAATATTACCTTGACAATCTCAGATGCAAAATTTTGGTTCTCATCTGTGAGATCATGAGCTGAACTTCTCAAAAGGAGCTGTATGGCATCCTCTTCTTCCATGTCTGACACATGGTGATGAGCACCTGGGGCATGGATGCAAAGTTGAGGGTTCCGTGACGTGATGAGAATGTTGCCACAAGTGCTTGGTGGGAAGAATGGGTGCAGATCAATGTTGAGGTCATCAGCATTGTCAAGCACCAGAATCCATTCTTCCTTGTGTGCAGCCAGCCATTGAAGTGCCTCAGTGTGGTCTGACCCAATGGATCTGGTGAGGGCAATGTTTTGAAAGTCAGCCTTGAGTGTCTCCAGACTACTGGCATCAATGAAGAAAATATCAGTGAAACTAGTTTTTATCAGCAACCACAAACATGAAACAAGGAGGGACTTCACCGAGCATCAGGGGACTCATCCAGAAATTTGAGGGCTATCTGGGTTTTTCCAGAACCCCCAAGGCCATACAGAAGACAAATGTGACGCTTTCCTATATCCTTTGAGAAATATTGATGCATCTTATCAAGGATATCTCTGCGGCCCTGGAAAATCTGAGAAGGAGGAGGACAAAGGGTTGTTGCCAGAGGAGGTTTAGCTGGTGCAGGAGAGCCAATGCCTGGCAGAGGATTTGTTTTCAGGGTGATAAATATTAATATTGATAGCATACCACCAATGGTCAGTTTAGAGGTCAATTCAGTGATATTATGATCAGCATTCATAGCTGCAATGAGCTAAATTGACCCATAAGTGATGTAAATAGGAAGCCGGAAGTAACTCACTGTGAAGTTTGCACGCAGATTGTCAAGACGGGCTTTGTATCCAGCCAAGTTGTCTTTGATGCTGGTGGACCTAGTGAATTTTTCGAGGCGAACCCGAAAGCCCGTGCTCTTCTTGTGTAATTTGCCAAGCTCCTGCTGTATTTCATGTAACAAGCTGAAAGGTACATATAGTCAAATGCATCAGCAACACCAGTGTTAGTGATACATACCTTTCAAGCTCCCCACACAGTGATTTGAACATGCCTGCTGCTCCATGCTGCACAATCTCAGCCTCCAGCATCTTTGTGATTGCTATGATGCTACCACATAGATCCTTGAAATCTTCTTGGTTTTTACCTACTTGCTGCAGGGATGGGTGATGAATCAGAAATTTAAATACCTTCTGTGCAGCCGAGACACCACGCACCTGCACTGCCTCCAGGATTGGGATGACAGGCCCCAAAGCTGCTTTTACGTAGGGAAACGGTAGGGCTTCGGCTGTGGCAGTGATTGCCTTGGCTGCTAGAAGGCAGTTTGCAAGCCAGTCCTTCCTACTGCTTGCAGCAGACGGGCCTGGTGGTACTACGGAGGGGCTGGGGGCTGCGGTCGACATGAGGGCTGCAGACAAAGAGCTGTCGGCACGCTGTCAGCACTGCCTCAATAGCGCCCGTCAGCTAGTTATATTTAGCGTCAGTTTGCGCTGAACCCGGACCCTCGGCGAGGACATGCTATATAATGTGCCAAGTGACGGGTACCAGGTCCGGGAGTACCAAAGACCTTGCAGATTCGATAGGAAAAAATGCTTGCGAAGGCGAGCGCCGAGTTGAAGTTAAGAGAGCGTGAGAGAGGTTGATCGCGTCAATCGCCTGCGAACCTAACACAGCCAAACTCTTTTCCTCCGTCTTTTCCCTCATCGAAGGCTCTGGTTCCGAGCTCACCATGAGATTGCTTGTTTCCATAGTGGAAATTGGAATCCTCCCGGAGGAATGCTCCCTACGGTCCGAGTCGTCTGCAAGCCGTGTCAAATAGCGCGACGCTCATTTCGCCGTTTCTCCGCCGCCATTTCCTGCCAGTCATCCGCGTTTCTGGACGGGCTGTTCCATGTAATCTGTATTCGTGTACGCTGCCCATACCGCCCTCACGGATACACCGCCAAAGTGCCGACAGGTTTCCATCAGCTGGCAAAGTCAGCTTGGTGCCATGTTTGGTCAAACCTGGGTCCACAGGACCGATGTGGCTACCACCTGGTGCATTCACAGCTCGTCTCCACCTGTCTACTCATATATCAACCAGCTTTTCCACAAAGCTGTCTTCCACACGACTTAAAAAATGCCCAATTTAAATAAAACAGTCTAGATAGTTAAATTTAATGACTCCACCCACTTTGCTGCATGTATTCTTTTGCGGGACGCCGTTGAAGTGTGTTTTTGCACGCACGACCGAATACATGGATCAATATTCTTGTTGCGCACGATTTAATAATAATACTTGGGACAGTGGAGAACACGTTGAGAACGCGAGAAGGGCCTTCATGCTTCATAGCTTCGTGAACGACGAACATTCCGCACGGACGAAGTTATGAATGGGATCGCCATTGGATCGCTATCAAAATATCGGTCCGTGCGCAAATGTTTGTGCTTGTGTCACGACCACGTGCATGCACAGCCATGTTGGTCGCTCCTTGTCTCCCCCCCCCATCGTCCTCAGTGTCGCACCCTCCTTCCCTACTCCTCTGGCCCATCTATTCGTCTTCCGCTCTTACCAACCATGAATTCCTCAACCAGATCAAGTCTCCCTCTGGATCAAGTCTCCCTCTGGCTCAATATCTGTGTCTGACCTTCTTCAACTGCTGAAGCTGCCTCAACTCCTCCGTTCTCTCAATATCTCCTCAAGCTCTCCTCAAGCCCTCCCTCAAGACGTTCTCAAGATACCCCTCAAGTTTCTGAAGTTCCGGGAGCTCTGTTATCTCGTCGCCCATCAAACGCAAGCTTGCAAGTTTTCACACATTTAAGTCCACCAGGCTCTGTCAAATCTTCAAGCCCTCACGCTGCTCTTACTCCGGTCGCGCGGCCTCCCGTGATGATTTTGCCTCCCTGGCGTCACCATTCCCACGTGCCAATAGCCAGCCTGACGACAGCACACGCAAGATGGAACGCTGATTTCTGTGACCGATATAGTGTCATGAGATTGTTACAATGTTAGTTCTCCGCTACCTTTCGAGCTCATACTGACTGTTGTGTCTTCCAGAGACCCGTGTTTTTCTATTCCCAAGTATGTACTTGGTGCGGACCGCATCCATTCTGTCCCGAATACACATTCTATTCAATGCCGGTACTCATATGTGGTAGCTGTGAATATATATCGTTCATTGGTTTCATTGGTAATACCTGTTTCCTGGCGTGAAGAAAATTAAAATTTTCTCTTGCAGCTGCTTCCAGGTTTGTTGGCCACCTGGCGGCCACATCAGCCTGGCCCCAGTCTGGAGCCATAGGAAAAATGGACAAGATTCCAGCTGAACAAGACCTGGCTACCAGTCTTCGACGACATGTAGTATATATCTCGCGTCCAGGTGCTGGCCACGTGTTGGGCAAATGGCGGTGTAGTACCGACCTGCACCCGTAGCGCGACGCAGTCGTTTTCACCCCCTACCGCAGCGTCGAAGCGTCAAAGCGCCGACGTAGACGCAATGTAGTGCGTCCCCGAGGTGCGTCCTTCCTGATCCTATTCTAGCTCACGCGTTGTAGTAGTGAGGATGTCTTGGGACGGTCGTGGTCTAGCCGTAGTTGACACTGCTTGTACCTTGCTTATATCATCATCTTGGCTTGCCTCAGGCATTCACGCGTCTTAGCGAGCGCACAGCGAGCCTCGTCCCAGATCCGCTAGGGGGTTGGTCAGGGTGGACCACTCCATTCTGGTGACAAGAGTGCGACACATCCTAGTGGACCACTCCAGCGTGTCTCTCCAATCACGCCCACTACACACCTACAGCACAGAGGAGCGGAGATGCCTGCTCTGTACCCGCTCTACCCGCGCTCGCACTATCCCCGCACCGTTCCGCGTATGGACCCTTGCGACGTTTCCTCGTGCCCTCGCCGCCTCCCCTACGTGTCATCTCGCGTCCGAATCCCACAGCGCGCGCTCGACGACCTGCTCTCGCCGCACTCCGCGCACACCCGCGCGCTCTTTGTCCTCGCGCGTTCTGGTTTCCACTGTGCGCGAGTCTACGCCGTCTGCGCGTGAATGTCCGCGTCTGCACGGCGTGGGATGGCACTGGGCAGCAGAGAGGGAGCAGGAAACGATGAAGAGGAGCGCGTCAGCCGGAAGGGGGGCGGGGAAGCGAAATAGGGACCGCATGTACGTCTGCATCTGAGAACCACCGGCGACCGCCGCCTACATACCCAACTCGTATGCCGACCTCCACCGCGCTCACGCGCGCGCCGGCCTCGCTGCCGTCATCAGGGAAAACCTCCCTCACTATTTTACGATATTTTATTGAAAAATATTTTCCTGCCATATATTTCGGCATATTTTTGGAGAAATAGCAAAAAATAGCAAAAAAATAGTGAAGAAATAGTGAAACCTGCGCACATTCCTAAATATTTTCAAAAGTGCGAATATATTCTGAGCCAAATTGCGCAATAAATGTATTGCAAACTAGTCTGGCTAGCATTTTCACCGAAGTTCTCGCTTTACGGTTTGGCCCATTATTTTTATAATGAGTCACTTAGATGAGGCGGGCTTCTTAATAATAGCTTCTGACACTGACTGAAGTCGCCGCAACTTTAAAAAACATTAGTCGAAAAATCATTTCTTTCCAAGTCAATTTCAAGCCGACCCTAACGTCCACGTGTCAGACAAGTGTTTGACACTGACAGGACAGTGACAGATGTCAAAAAAAGTGGTTTGTTTTGATTGAAGCACAACAAATGACAACGCCTTTCTTCCTTTCCCCCCATGTGCTTGCCTCTCACATTGCTCTCACAGCTTTCTTTCCTGTCTGCCCAGCGCCCTCTGGTGAGCCATTTACTTTTCGTGTCAACTATACTGACATCTGTGAGCAGGAAGTAGCTACATCGGTGCCCTCATGGCAGGGGGGCGGCATGACCATTGTGTAGACGAGCTTGTCTGCTGACCGCCGCCACTACATGTGTGTCATCCCTTACCTCTGTATACCTACACTTACCCAGTACCCAGTCTACCCGACACCTTCTGGCGCCCGGTCCACCCACCGCCGTCGCCGCCGCCTCGGAATCATCCGTTTCACACATCATCCCACTGCACGTACTTGGCATGGCTGCCAACAACGCCAGCGTGCGGCAAGCTGAGATCCCCACATTCGGTAAGCTCATCTAATCACCCGCGCCACATTTATGCTGTTTTTCATGCAGGCCGAGTTTCCCGCCGAGGCCGTGGCCCAATTCCGTGAGTCTTTTCCCCAGTTGCTCATTTTTATTCTGACCAATTATTACTTCATTTCGCTGGCAGCTGCATGTGTGTTCCTGCGTAGACTGGGTCTCCTTATCCACCCTGCTGTCGACACTACCATGTTATCGGTGCGTTCGGTTGCCCCTACTCGCCTGTCCTAACTAATTTTGAGAGTAAATGAGACCAAGATGGAGAGACACCATGTGCTCTGCGGAACAGACATGAGGAGGGGCTTCTGTTCGTGCTGAGAACCCTCCCTTTATATCACGCATACTCTCGTACATACTTTTGTTGTAGTAGCCTGATTAATTCATGCTATTGATCTGTTTTCTACATGCTTCAAACTTGAGCTGCTCTGTACTGGCAATATTTGAGAAATGCGACAAATATTCGAATGTAGCTGTGAGATATCCCTGGATATTTTTATGATATTTTAGACCCAAAATAGCGAAGACCTTTGCTATTTTTTTTGGGGGGAAGATATTCTAGATATTTTTGACAAAACGGCAATACTTGACTTTTCAGCGCTATTTTGGCATAAAGTAGTCTAAAATATCTGAGGAGGTTTTCCCTGATGGTCCTACCTCGACCTGTGCGAGCCGTCTCACCTGCGCCCTGCCGTTACCCTGCACTCACTCGCGCTGTGCTCGTGTTGCGCGCTCGTCCTGCGCGCTCTCCGCCGCCGCGATCTGGGCCGTGGATCCTAGCTTGTTGGCGCTACAGCCGCCAGCACAATTCCGCACCAACGCCCCTCGACTCCCCGCCCATTCCTCCGCATCGCCAGCGCGGAGACCTCCCCCGTGAGCAGCCTACACACCGTGGCATTCGCTCGCCGCCGTTCGTGGAGCTGTCAGTTGTGCGTGGCGTGGGCGGGGTGGCTGCGAGTGATGGCGGTACGTGACGCTGCGAGCGTCATGGACATGTAACGCGGCGGTCCCTTTTCGCACCTAGCGGCTTGTGTGCACCCATTTGCTCGTGGAGACTAGCATGGGCGTCTGCGGGACGCAGGGCTACCATCGTGCTGCTGCGCGTGCTGGTTTTCGGCTCGGTCAACGCTGAGTACAGTGGATCGGCCGTAAGCTGTGACAGTCATTTTATTCCTCATTTCGCAACAGATGGCGGTACACAAAATTTATTTCCCGGACCGACGTTTTTACTGACCGTGTTTCTCCATCATTGCCCCCTTTGGGGAGCCCGGAGGATCAATCCAGTCTTGGTGCAGGCGTCGTCAGTAGACTTCAGCGTACATACAGTACTGGATATTTATTTTTACATCTTACCTGCATGTTGTATTTGTATGTTCGTATGACGCACGCACCGTGCCGCGGACAATGCATGATCTATTGTAGTATCTGCTCCCACCTCCATGCCCCACATCCCCTTCGCACCAGCACACCGTACGCAAACGCAGCCGCGCAGAAACGTCCTTGGTCACCCCGCACCGCCCTGGCTCACGAATACGAGTCTGCCGCGCGAACGATGCCCGAGCTCTCTACAGATTGACTCCGCCTCCCACCACCATGTCCCACATCCCCATCACACCAGCGCACCATCCGGAGATGCGGCCGGACAGAGAAAAAACACCTTCGGCAGCACGGAGAGAACGTCCTCAGGCGCAGCGCACCGATACGACGAGAATCGCGGGCTCGTGTACCACCGACGCGTCACGCGCGCTCTGAGTCTTGGAATACGACGCGCGCGTCGAGGGGGGTGTGCGCGCTGATACCGTACGCTCGAAGCACCCAGGGTTTTCGTGCATGGTCGAGTTCCACTTGCAGCACGCTATATATATTGTACAGTAGATAGCTTGGCTCTTAAAAAAGAGCTTATTGAATGATGGGGCTCCTGCCTTCGGAGGAAATCTACGGGTCTCCTACGCTACGGACTGAAGACTACCTCCTTGGTCCACGAAGACGTATTTCCACTCCATTCAACCTCAGCGTATCCTCCTCTTTTTTCTATCTCGCCGAGACAAGAATTGATGTACAGCTCAACTACACAAAGAGTACAGTATTTCTACGCCTTCAGAAGGAATCGAACCCCCACCTTCCTGTGTGCTAACTTTATACATCAGCACGCTATATATATTGCACAGTATGTAGCTTGGGTTAAAAGAAAGAGCTTATTGAATGATGATCACCACGAAGGTTCGAGTTCCGTTTTTCGAACCGGTATTTATTCGCTTCCTATGAATCTATATTTATGATCGAATTTAGTCCAGCAGCACAAGGAAAAAAAGGTGGCTGTTGTAGGACGACCATCCTGAAGGTCCTTATGACTGGCTTTTTTCAGTATTTAACTCCTGCTCCTAGTTTGAGTGGGGGAAAAAAAATCCAATTGCCACTATATGCCTTCGGAGGGATTTGAACGCCCACCTGATAGTGTCTTGCACTAAAGACTGAGGACGGCCACCGTGGCCACGAAAGGCTGATTAGGCTCTTATGAAGCTGTAATTATCCTCCTTTCCTTTTTTAGCATGGGGAAAAAAGGACATGAAACACAGACAGATGTCATGCCGTTCGAGGGGAATCGAAAACCCCCACCTTCGTTTGATATGGAACTTCTTTCCCTATGGACTGAGGGCGATCACCACGGCACACGAAGGGTTGCTTATTCCTCTCTTACACCTATATTTCTGGCATGATCTTTTGGGTTTCGGGCAAAAAAAGATGACACTGATTTCATTTATTCCTTGCGAGGGAATCGAACCCCCGGCTTCCTGTTACCTACACCCTCTTACGGGACGACCGCCATGGTCCACGGAGGCTTGCTTCTACTTGTTTCAACCTGTATTTCTACTCATCATCTCATGCCTCAGGGGAAATCAAACCCCATCCTTCCTGTGTTTATGCTGAATTTATGCTAGTGGTTTAGAAAAAATGCAGAGTTCATAGTGGATACCCTCGGAGGCCCCCGTCTCACGGCGAAACATTCTCTCACACGGCGCGAGAATATCCGCCACGGTCACAAAGCCTTCATATTAGGCTGGATAGCGGGGGACCGCACACCTGCACCCGGTGTTATGGTAGCTTCCATGCTCTAATGCTGCAGAAATGCCCGTTATACTCGGACATCGTTGTTGCGATTTCGTTTGATTTTTTTCTCTCGCTTTGTTTTATTATATAATGATACAATAGAACAGTCTTGTAAAATTAGACGCGTCTCGGGAACTAATCGGTGACAAAAATTACAGTTAGAAAAAAACCAACGAACGCTAGAATCAAATCACTCGGACAGTCCTGCGTACAACCCGAGATTCCTCCCACCCAAAATAGCTACTCACGAAGTGCTGGAACAAGCATATGTCACACAGATTCTGCATCCGTTGCCAAAAAATACACCACCCTCATGCCCTCGCGGGGGATCGAACCCCTCCTCCCTGCAGACCGTCGTCCAACGCCCATCTAGGCAGGCGACCGCCATAGTCCACGAAGGCTGAAACATATTATTGGGGAGTTAGATATACACCGCTCATTGAGTGTGATTTACATGGTGGAGGATGAATGTGGGATACACTGCGTTCCGAGGCAATGTCGGCAGCGCTGCCGACATAGCCTCGGAACGCAGTGATACTAAGGTCCCGAGTGTTCGCGACGGCATTCCCGCGCAGCGAGGGTATAAATAGAACGAAGGATGGTAGGCCAGGGCTCAGACGACTGAGGAGGGGGACGCATGATTGATTTAGAGCGCAGAAGGCATGGACGGAATTATATATATTGAACTGAGGATCGATCATTCAGTTATGTAGGCCTCAAAAAAAAAAAAGCAACACCGCGCCTCAGAAAACATGCGAGCGCAAGGAGTCGAACCTGGATTGTTAGTATCCACATCGAAAATGACAGGCCCCCTGTGCACTGTGCACTACGGTTCACGGACGAGGTGACCAGCGGCGTGTGCTCATGAAGATACACAGTCGACCGATTGCGTATATTTTGACCCTTTTTTTAATCCAAGGACGTACGCGGGTTAGGCTGTCTGCTGTCTGTTCTACTCAATTTGACCTTGGACTCGCATGTGGAATATTGTACGATCAATTCACAGACGAACTTATAATTTCCTCCATTTATGTCAGTGGTGGGTGCCCTGGGCGCCACATGCTTGCTTTCCTGTAGCTTCTCCCGCACTTAGCATACTGATTGTCCACTCATGTACCGCAAGGATTGCCAATTGTGGTATTTTTTTCATCAATGTAAAGTTAGATCCCGCATTTATGAGCGACACATTTGTGCCCCTGCGGTAAGCCACTGTGCGCGCATCTCAATATGCTACGCTGAAATTTCTGCTCTCGATTGGATATTAATACTCTGCTTAATTGCAAGGTTGTGCATGTCCCCAGGAGAGTTCTTGAATAATACTGACATCCTATTGAGATGCAACTGTGCACCAGCTTGGATGCACTGCGTTTCAAGGGCGGATCGGCAGAGTGGGTTGACTTGGGCTGACGTCAGTGGGTTTCTGCCGACCCGGCGCGGCAAACCCTGCCGAGTCTTGATCGGCAGATCTGTGCCGACCTGGGTTGATGCCCCTGCCTACCCTCTGCCAACTAGCTCCACACAAAATATTTTCTGCCACTCTCAACCTCCAGATTTCCACCAAAATTGGTCCCAAGACCAAATTGAGCCCTCCGAATGCATTGAGAGGGGTTGCGAGACGTAATTTCTTACGGCAGAGGCTTCCCGGTGTGCCGTAAATCAGGGTCGGCCGAGCTCTGCCGACGGGGCTCTGCCGACGAGGCCCTGAAACGCAGTGATGGTCATGGAACTCAATGAATGAAAGATGCGGATGCTGGCACGGCTGTCAAATATTATAGGTGTATGTTATCTTACTACCCCGTGGCTTTGATGTTTAAGACTCTCCAAAAGTTTGCCACTCTCGCATTCGGCGGAGGAAATTCTCTGCTCGCAGATTTATTAGGGACAGTCAGAGTAAGGGTTTCAGAAGGGTTTCACGTAAGCGCTTCAGAAAGGTTTCTCGATGAATAATTTATTTCTGAAGCGTGGGAGAAGCACATAAATCTCAAACACATCTGAAACGTCGAAACGCCTCCAGAGGCGCTTCAGAAATGATTTGGGAAACGCTTCACAAAAAATTCGTTGAGAAACCCTTCTGAAGCGCTTTCGTGAAACCCTTCTGAAACCCCTACTCTGACTGTCCCTATTGCTTTATTTGGGCCCAATATATCTGTATTGTATTCCAGCGGCTGTTCGCGAATCGCTGAAATTTATCCTTTCAAATCCATTGTTGCACAAAATTGTCCTGAGCATTCACGTGACCATATTCTCAATCCCAAAAACTCAACAAAAACTGCTACTGTCTTGTGATCCAGTTCAAGACGAAAATGATGCAACTTCTAGGATGACCCTTTCTCATCCGACAACTTCAAAGCCTCCATTTCCCAGTCTGTGGACAATATTTGTCCCACCCGCTGTTCAACCGACTGCATTCTCATGCGATCCAATTGAAGCTGGCACCCCCAGTCAACACCTCTGAAAAATCAAGTACGCAGCCGCAATCGCACCTTTCGATGGGATGTGTCACCGCGTCCTTTACGGCATTTACAAAGCCATCATGGTCTCCTTTAAACACATGGTATATATACGGCGGGTTGAGATACTTGAGCATGCCGTGCTGCACGTCCCATTTATCCCGGTTCGTCGGGTCGCGTTTGTCCCACTGACAAAATCAAGAGGAACTCGTCAGTGAGGGCTATTCTATTGCGGGCGAAGCGCTAACATTGCGGATGGGGTTTATGAAGGGGACGCCGAAACATAGAGCATCGTATGGGGTCGGGGAACTGCATGACAACATCAGCCCTCACTGTATTTCCCATGAAAAGAAGGCTGACGTGGCAGGACCCGACGGGCCGACGCCAACCAAGACCAAAGACCTCGAGAGCTGATGGTAGAAATCGGTCTGTGACAAGTACCCGAGGTTGCTATGGCTGGAAGGGAACTCCGACGACTCGGGCCCACGCACGCCTGCTACGAAGTCAATCTCCGCTGCCTCATGCGCAAGTTGATAAGACTCGGGGTCCCATGCGCGGACGTCGGGCCCGAAATACTTCATCTCCTTCGCCATTACGTACCCCTGGCGTTTGCGCTCAGAATGCGGGATGAAAGGCCTCATAGAGCAACCAGGCTCCACGCTATACCCAAGATATGTGTTGGGCGTGTATCCCTTCCCTTCGAGCTGATACTACACAGTCCGTTGCGACGAATCAGCCTCGCAGACATCGGTGTCAGGAATCGGTCCTCACGTCCTCGGGGTTCAAAGTCCACTTGTGCCCTAAGGGGCCCTCGGCCCCGGTCCACCAGTTGAATGAGAACATCTTCCACACGGGTATTCCGGACGGGTTCTGAGGGGAGAGGATGCATTTCGCATCTTTGAAACACGCGTTGGTATCTCCGCCGTCCAGAAATATAGCCTTGACTAGTCCACGAAAGATGTGGTAGAGCTGGAGCGTTCGCTCGTTGTTGGGAGAATATATGTAGGTGTATCCCAGGCTCCGAAGCGCTATTCTCTTGTGCCCAGGGTCAGAAACATTGTAAAGCAGCCCCATAAATTACGCACCGTGGACCGCGCCCAAATAGCTTCGCCGCCCAAGTAGGATTCCTCGATTTCGCCCATAAATGGTCCATATCTAAGCAGCACAACTTGTTCGACGAATCAGCGGTTATCTCGTTCAATAATGGACGTGGAGAAAGCACCCTTGGTCTGATTTTGGCCGCACTCGGAAACCTCCAGACACCGAAATAGTGCTTGGATCATAATTTCGTTTTGACTAATCCAGTTCTTGGGTAATATCTCGACCGGCATGTGCAAGTCAGTAATCTTCTGCTCCTGATGAAGCGGGCTGTGGACGACGGAGGTGCATGGTTGGGACTGAACAGTAAGATTCTGTTCCTTCCACTGCAGAGCGGACACCAGCTCGTTTTGGTGGGCGGCCTTTGGGAGGGCGAGGAAGATTATCACGGCAGTTAAGGTACTCACCACCCTCGACAAATGTCACGTGAATTTCCTATTTCGGCACTGCAGAGAATAAATGTGTAGAATAATGCACAGTCCTAATTGGATCAAATCCCCCGACTAGTTTTTAGGCAGGAGGTATAGCTAATGCATAGCACCAAAAGTAGTGAGCCAGGGTCGCAATATGTGTCGGATTTACCGATCCATCAAAGACATTGGCCCAGATCACAAAATGATGGCTGTTGACAGGTCCCAGCATGGCTCACTGCTATCGAAATTATTAGATCCATAGATTCTGGGGAGCTTCAATTTTCATTCTGTAGCTTCTTTGTATGTATATGCAGAATCTGGTGGAAAGAATTTGGCCCAGCTTCATTTTCTATCCCAATATCCGTTGACTTTCCTCGGTGTTGCCCAATATGGGAATTCACGTGACGTTCGTCGAGGGTGGATGGGGAGTACCTTAAAACGGTGAAAACCACTATAGATAAATCGGATGGGTGTAGGAGTGTCGAGATCTATTTACTGATGAGCAGGGAAGTGTTTGAAATTGCCCGGTCTAAACTCACGTCGACACCATCTGAACGAGACTGCAGGTGAGGAAGGAGCACGCAAGGAGGAACCATTACCTCTTTCAAAGGCTCAGGCTGTTGCCGCGGCTGATCCAGGCGATTGAGCGGCGCCAAAATTACTCAATGGCTTAACTCCGACTCAAGCGCTCAGTCGTGGCTTCGAATAAGCCAGTGGTTCCTTTCGTTTCAGCGCTGTACTGGGTCTCCAACATGTTCTCTATATCGTCATAAAGCCGTCAGCGAGCTCTACACTGTCGACTGACCATTAGTCCCATGGAATTCACTCCAACTTCAGACTTTTTTAAACTGCCAGCATCGTATAGTTCATCTGGCCCAAAATACCGTGCTCTTGGCGGATGACCATCAGAAAACCAGGCACATCCTGACAATTCCCAACCAATCCCCCTTCCACGAATCACCTGGTCTGATCTTGGCTTGTCAGTGCTGGGAGTGACAGGCCTTCTGTGTACGTTATAAGGCGCTTGAGAGCTCGGCAAAGAGTAGATAAAGGCTCCCATCGGCCGTTATAAAGGTATGTAAATGGAATATGTGGCTACTAATCAGCCTTATCAAAAATAAATGCTCGAGCCTGTCTGGTTTATGAGTCCTAATATCTTTTAGAATTCGTTCTTGTCAGCTCTCCACCTGCCAAAATTTCATCAAATTCAGTGCTCATTTTTGATTGAGGTTAGAACTCCGATAAGCCTTGTGCGCCTCTTCTTTTCCAAAGCAGGAACAGAAATCCCATGCCATGTCCGAGAATTATGCGTCGCCGTCGCCGGACCGAGACACGGAAAATGCCGTAGGCGCTACATTCAAAGTTGAACTTTGAGAAATGACGGCTTCAGAAAAGCATAGTTTTTTCTTATTGTGCGGTCTCCAAGACCTCCCAGTAGTCTAATTTTTGAGTTCGTGGGAACATTATCTGGTGGTTCTTTTGGGCATCTTTAGTTGCTCTTTATTGGATTTGTTCTACGCTGTTTGTCGAGGAGCATTAATTTCTTCAAGATTTTGACACATGGAGCGGGTGGTTTTTTCATATCCGATCGAAAATTGCAGCTAGCTCCGGTCTGTCATACCGTTCTTTTCGACAGAACCCTGCTCCATCCTGATGAAACCCACTTTAGCTTCAATTTTGTCCTTGCGATTTGATCTAAAAATGACCTGAAGTGCTCAGCAGTTGTTAGTATTTGGGGATTTGATTCCCGCTACTGTCTTGCCTCATTATGCATGTTCCAGCTATTCATATTCGTTGTAGTAATCCGGAAAGAACTGGAATTATGTGAAAGGTGTGTCACAGTCAAGACTCAATCTCGTCCACTCTCGGTAAGATGAGAGGGATTGGGTAGTGAGATGTGTAGAGCTCGAAAGATGATGGAATAAAAGGTTAACTACTACAAGCGAAACACTACTCTACTTATACTAAACAGTCGTAACCGTGTGAACTATGTACATATGGAAGCCTGTATGTAAACATCCCGTAGCCTCATGTCCAAATGTTCTTCAATGTTCCACAACGTTCTACGAGGATAAATATATCCGTGATGTCATACCTCGCCTTAACCGGCCATCTCCCAGTCCTCTCGGCTAATCCCGACATTGTTGTCGTCATCGATATATATAGTCTGGGCGCTTATGATCTTGGGCGTTAAGATAGGGGATGTCGGCGTTGTCTCGATTAGATTAGATTTGGCATCGAATCGTGACATTACCCCCCTCTTAGGGTCGACGTCCTCGGCGACCATGGTGAAAGCTCCCGTGTTTGGATTAAATAATTTCCGGTCCGGGTATGGTAATTTCTCCGTCTTTGTGATGTATCGGCGAATGGTTTTGTCCCAAAATCCCTTTGGCAGGATCGGCACCGCGCGTATCTGCAGATTGTGCTCGACATTATAACTGTCTAAAAGCTCCTGCACGTACGTCAAATGCCTTCGTGGTTCCCACGTCCGTTCTCCCTTTGGGTAATTCTTCCATTTAATGAGGTATTGATAACCTCTGCCGCGTTTTCGGTGTTTTAGTATCTCCTCCACCTCGTACTCCTCGAATCCGCTGACTATCTCTGGTCCAGGCCGTTCTTCCCTTCGATGTGCCGGTGGTTCCACATACGGTGTCAGCTTTGCCTCGTTGAAGACCGGATGTGACAGGTCCGTCTCCGGCAGCTTTAGCTTGTACGCCGATGCGCCGACTTTCTCCAGGATTTCGTAAGGCCCTAGCCTTCGGTCATCCAGCTTCTTCGTCGGCCGATCTGTGGTGATGTCTCGACCATCCAACCACACTTTATCGCCGACCTTGAACTCCGGCGCATCACGCCTCTTCCCGTCATACTGTTTTTTCATTGTTTTCTGCATTTTCTCCAGCGCAGCTGCCGCTTCGTCGCGGATCTTTTTCATTTTCTCGGCAAAGTCGTTCGCGGCCTCGTTGCACGACTCGACTGCGTTTTCGATCCCCTTCCAGGGGTGGTATCCCGTGTTCGTATAGAACGGCGACATGCTCGTCGAGGAGCTGGCTTTGTCGTTGTGTGTGAACTCGGCTAGCGCGAGCCACTCCGCCCAGTCCGATTGTCTATAATTAACAAATATGCGGAGATATTTCTCGATCTCCTGATTCATCCGTTCGGTCTGGCCATCCGTGATCGGGTGGAACACCGTCGAGGGGTTCATTTCGGTCCCGAGAGGGCGATTTAACTCCTTCATGAATCCTGAGACATATCTCGTGTCTCAGTCCGAGATAATCTTCCGCGGTATTCCGTGATATCTAATCACCCGATCCCGGGTCAACCGGGCCACTCCCTCGCTCGTCATCTCCATTGTAGTTGGTTCGGTGTGGATCATCTTCGAGAATGTATCCACCCAAACTTGAATAGCGTTAAATCCGTTGCTGTCCGGCAACGGTCCGATCATATCCATAGATATTATCTGCCAAGGCCCCTCGGCGATCTTGTGAGGGTTCAGCTTTCCCTGCTGATACCGCTGCACTCGCGTTCTCTGGCATGCCTCGCAAGATTTTACATATTTAGAAACCTGGTTGCCTATCCTAGGCCACCAATAATTACACTCGATCATCTCCTGCGTTCGGTTCTCTCCAGGATGACCAAGCAGCGACGGGTCGTGATGTAACCCGATAATTTTATCGCGAAGTTCCTCGTTCTGGGGAACATATATTAAGCCGTTATAGTAAATAATCCCATCCTTCTTTTCCCATGCTTGTAATTTTTTCTCGAGCGCAAGCTTGATGCTCTTGTCTATCTTTTTCTCCTTTATGATCTCTTCCAGTATCTCTGCCTCTGGCCCTTCGAGCGTTATGTCTTGTGCTCGGAAGTGGTCAGGTTTTAGCATCACGACGTTTTCGTTGTCGCTTTTCCCCTGGTCGTGATCTGATCTCCGAGATAAGAGATCCGCCTTCTTGTTCAACGCTCCTGCCCGATGCCGTAGAGTGAAATTGTACTCTGTGAGCTCCGTGATCCATCGGGCTTGTCTCCGATTCAGCTTCTGCGGCTTCCGGAAGTACTCAAGGTTCTGGTGATCCGTCAGAACCTCGAATGTTTGCCGCGCTCCCATCAACATCTGCCGCCACTCGTCCAGGGCGAGCATGATTGCGAGCATCTCTTTGTCATAGATCTCGTAATTCCGCTCGGTCTCGTTCAGTCCATGTGACTGGAACGCTACAGGGCGCCATTCGCCCTCCTGCTCCTGTTCCAATATCGCTCCCGTTGCTCCATCTGATGCGTCCGCTTCTAGTCGGAATTTCCCGTGATCCGTCGGGAGCGCCAATACTACGTCATCGGCTATCCGGTCCTTCAGCTTCTGAAACGCATCTTTCTGCTCCTGTCCCCACGAGAACCCCTCCTTCCCGGTCAGCCGTGTGAGCGGCTTCGCGACTTCGCTGTATCCCCGGACGAACCTCCGGTAGAAGTTGGTGAACCCCAAGAATGCTTGTGTCTGCTTAAGGTTCTTGGGTTCGGGCCATTCCATCACGCCTTTGATCTTGGCGGGATCCATTCTCATCGAGTTGTAGGAGATAATGACTCCCAGATACTCAATCTCGGTGCATTCGAACTCGCACTTTTCTGGCTTGAGAAAGAGTTTGTGTTTCTGGAGTGTCTCCAACACTCGCTTGTTGATTGCCCGGTGTTCCTCCAAATCCTTGGTGAAGATAAGGATATCGTCCAAGTAAACGATGACTTTTCCCTCGTTGATTAGATCTCTGAGGATGTCGTTCATCATCGTTTGGAATGTCGCCGGTGAGTTCGTCAGGCCAAAGAACATCACCAAGGGCTCGAATAGGCCCCAATTGGTCCGGAAGGCCGCCTTCCACTCGTCTCCCTCCTTGATCCGTACATTGTTGTACCCCCAGCATATGTCCAGCTTCGTGAAGTACTTTGCGCCGCGAAGCTTATTGACTAGCTCCGAGATGAGCGGAAGCGGATAACGGTTTTTAATCGTCATCTCGTTGAGCTTCCAATAATCTTGTACGGGCCGCAAGCTGCCGTCTTTCTTCTTGATAAAGAAGAATGCCGAGGCCATCGGTGACTTTGATGGCCGGATCCGTCCGCTCTTCAAGTTCTCTTCCAAGAACTCGTTGAGTTTTTCCTGCTCGACTACTGAGAGTGGGTATATCTTGCAATCTACAGCCTTTGACTCTGGCTTGAGTTCGATCGCGTGATCCCATGGTCTTTTCTCCGGTAGCGAGTCGAACGATTCCTTTGCGAAGACTTTGACATAGTCGCGGTACTGCTCCGGGATCTTCTCCTCCGTCATCCGCTCCTTCTCACGGTCTCCCTCCTGCGCCATGCGTTGCGCCTGCGTCTCTTTGACCTGAAGGTCGATTGCTTCCGCAAAGTCTACTAGGAGTAAAGACTCTCCTTCCTCCAGCTCATTCGCTCGTCCTTCCCCGGCTCCGGATTCCGTCCCCTTCATGTTGCATTCGGGGGGGCATCGGCTGAAGAGTATTTTCTGCGCTCTCCAGTCGATCACGGGGTTGTGTTTGAACAACCAATCATATCCGATGAACATCCGGGCTTTTCCTAGCCCGGTCACCAGGAAGTGATGCTTCTCCCGGTGTGGTCCTACCGCCATGATCAACTCAACATAGTGAGTGATCTTGCCTCTGGCGTTGTCCGTCCCGTCCGTGTTGCGGGCGACGATGTGTGCTTCAAGCTCGTGGAGCTCGAAGTCTTCAGCCTTGGCATAATCTCGATCGATGCATGATGCTGTGCTTCCGTTATCGAGAAGTGCCTTGACTGCGCGCATCTTCCCGGTGTCCAACGTGGTTATCTGGACGTTGACCAACATTTCATGATGCTTCTGTTGCCTCTGGTATTCCCTTAGCTCCTTCGCGAGCTTGTCCTCCGGTATGCCCATAGCCTTATGGGACAACCACTTCGCTGCCTTTAGCCCGGTCAAGCCGGCCGGTACCGTGGGCGCCTTCCCTTCCTTCTTCGGCACTTCCTCCTTCGATAAGGATTGAGCCGTCGTGACATCGTCACCCTTTTTCGTCTCCGTATTTTTATCACTGGTTTGGATTCCAGGGGCCTTTTTGAAAGCGCTCCAGCGCTTGTTCGCTTCATCCATTCTTTTGTTCTTTAAGTTATTTTTCCAATTCTGATTCTCCAATATACGTATTTTTTTGTTGTTTTCTACACTAGCTACTAAGAAATCGTTTATGTTCTTTCGTAAACTACTGTTTTCCTCTGTATACATGTCATTGTTCGTAACTACTTTGTCCGTGGTATTGTATGTATCAATATTTATGTCCGAGAAGCGAACTGTTTTCGTAACCGGGGGAGGGGGCGCCGCTTTGGCCGCAAGCGGGGGCCCCTTTAAAAACCCTTCTCGTGGAGGGTGGCCGCCAGGGCTTGCAGGTCCTCCTGCGAGTAGTCGTCGGTCTTGATCGACCGGATATTAAATTTATTCTTGCGAGGCTCCGGGCACTCGCGTTTCATGTGGCCCTCCTTGCCACAGTTATAGCATAAGAAGGGCTTGGCCGCCGCCTTCGCCCTGTCGATGTCCATGGCGTCGCCGCCTTTCGAGACCGGGATCTTTGTCCGGTCTGGTCCCTCGTTTTGTTGACGGGGTTGGGACGCCCCGGTGTTCTGTCTGGGCCCTGCCGGGGTCCAGAACATGTTTCCTTTTAGGAGCCTGCTGCGCTCCATGATGCCGTTGATAACAAGCATCCGTTTCTTCAGTTCCCGGTACTCTCCGGGAATCTCGATTCCTCCGGCATATAGATTACGTCGGACTTCCTCATTGACGAGGGTCTCCAACAATTGACACAGGAAAGTGTCAAAAGTTTTATCTCCAGGTGTGTACCCGGCTTCCTCTGCAGTAAGCTCGAACTTCTGCAGAAAGTCGGCAAGGGAGTCTTTTCCCTGCCGAGTGTTGATCAGGCGCAGGTGCGCCGTTTCCCTGACGTTCGTGTCCCTGAACGTCTTCTCGAGCTCAGCGATGAGCCCTTCGAATGTTGCTGCGGGGTGCAGCGTTCCGAAAGCGACATACTGTCGCTTCCAATTCTGTACCCAGTTTGAGGCCGGGCAAGCCTTTCCATCTTCATCCCTCAATAACGAGAGGGTGAAGAAGATCTTCGTGGACTCGAGCGTGAACTCGGATCCGTATGCCGCCACATAGGTTGTGAGGGCGTCGTACCAGGTATCCCACCTGGCCTTGTCGTTGCTGTCGAACAACGGCGGGGTCTTTGCTAAGACTATTTTTGACGCCTGTCTCGTCTGGGCGTTTTGGAACATTCCTGTGAAGAACGTCCTTGGGGATGGGGGTGGCAGTGGTGAAGGCGGTGTGGGTACTCGGGGGAGGGGTCGTGGTGGTGACCTGGGAATGTAAGGGGTCGCGGTGGGTACGAAGCTCCCGTCTGGTAATTGGACGTAGAGCTGTTGGTAGGGCTGAGGTGCGGGCCCCTGGTGCATAGGGGATCCCTGTCGGGACATGTTGGGTGCGGGCAGAGGGGTCAAGGCGTAGGTGATTTGTGTGAAGGTTGGGAAGGAAAGAAAGGTCTCTCCTGGTGGTGAGGCGGATCGGGCTCGGTCGGCTATCCACTCATGGACAGAGTCGGGGGTCGAAGACCCGTTCGAGGGTGGTGCGCGATAAGTCACGGCTTTTCGGTACGAGTCCGCACGAGGCGGATTGTGGGGTCGATGTGGTTTGTTGCTAACAGAACTACCCCAGGTCTTCTACGACACCCCCAGCGATAGCGAGGTAGCCTTCCCCGAAGGTTAAGCTAGCACTCCTGCAACTGCTATAGGGCTGGGGACGGTCTCAACGTTTCCCGTGGCCTAGCGTCTGTCTGTTCGAGTGAACCACGAACGATTGGCGCTGCAATTGTTTAACGTCGGTGTGGACGACGTGATTGTTGGTATGGGGGAATGGATCTTCAGGTAAGAGGCTGCCACAACGGCAGAAAGGGATAACTAGAAAGTGGGGGGATGGCGAGGAAAGGAGGTCGGTAGGGGCGGTACGAGGGTATGATGGGTAACCTTTTATTATGTCACAGTCAAGACTCAATCTCGTCCACTCTCGGTAAGATGAGAGGGATTGGGTAGTGAGATGTGTAGAGCTCGAAAGATGATGGAATAAAAGGTTAACTACTACAAGCGAAACACTACTCTACTTATACTAAACAGTCGTAACCGTGTGAACTATGTACATATGGAAGCCTGTATGTAAACATCCCGTAGCCTCATGTCCAAATGTTCTTCAATGTTCCACAACGTTCTACGAGGATAAATATATCCGTGATGTCATACCTCGCCTTAACCGGCCATCTCCCAGTCCTCTCGGCTAATCCCGACATCGTTGTCGTCATCGATATATATAGTCTGGGCGCTTATGATCTTGGGCATTAAGATAGGGGATGTCGGTGTTGTCTCGATTAGATTAGATTTGGCATTGAATCGTGACAAGGTGTCACTTTAAAATGGCGGACTCATACTGCCATGCGAAGCATTGGCCACAAGCCAAGTCAAATGTGATGGTACAACTTGTGGGCCCTCATCCTTTGAAGGAACTGGAACTGTCGACAGCCAGGGGTGTTTGTTCATCAACTGATGAAGATTGATATTAAACAGTATCTTAGAAGTTCTGGCTGAAAATATATTCGATGTTGAGTATGGAAAGCGAGAGCACCGCGCTCATTTGATTGACATCGTTTAGTGTATCGGGCAGTTGGACTGATGGAACCCTTTGAAGTTCGTGCGGACCGCTCGACCTGCTTCGGCCACACCAGAAGGAGATAAACACTTGCGACGGCCTCGGAGTCCTGGATACTAAATGCTGTTGTTGATGCAACTATTGTGATAAAGTGAGGTTGTTTCAGGCAATTGTTGAAATTACTGCAGTTTCCGGATGTTGAAATTGCTTTTTCGGACAACATGCAGCCAACTTCATAATTGAATTCAACATTCACTACCCAACTATTCTACTATCATGGAAATACATTCCATTAACCCAATAAAAAAAGTTCATCGGACCTGTCAGAGGATGCTTCGATCCTTAGTGATCAAATAAATTTTACGAGCCACAGCCGTGAAATTGAAAAGGTCCATCTGACCAGTTCGATTGAGCGGTGAGCTGAAGAGGGAGTTCGAGAAACAGGGTGTGTATACACTTCTATATGCGCTCATGTCTCCTGTTATGACTGCGCTTGCCAGGGACCCTGAGACCCAGAGCAGAAGAAATGGCAAGTGTGAGTGAAACCGGTATCATGCAGGATACGGGTGTAAGTATCACGCGCAGTTGTAGCATGTGTGAGAAGAGAGCAGTGTTGGTGTTACACAAATGCAACACAAAATATCAAGCAAGTGAAAGTATTAGGTCAAGAACCCTTATACAATCAGTCAACACGGGGGACCTTTAAACGGGATTCATATCCTGGTTTAATATGCACTTGGGATAATTCACCAAGTATTTAGGACCGCTATTCCGGTGGTAATGTAAGCTCTAGTAGTCGTTACACTAGCGCGAGACAGTAGAAGTAGTAGATAGTTTAGTGAGCACTTGGCTTCACTGAAGATCACACAGAGTAATGAGTTCACTTGAGCGCAGGGTCGGAAAAATTCTACCTTTGATAATGCAAAATGTGGACCCGGAGAGTCGAACCCGGTTGCTGTGTGGAGAGAATGTCAACCTTCAATATTGACGGCAGTGCACCGCGTACCATATCCACTTTATTCCCTTATTCAGTTGAACGAAATGTTGCGTTTTATTCAATTTTGTGATCACCGCTGTGAATAGGAATATCATTCAGGCACCGAAGATGTAAAAAACACACCTACCTGCAAAAGCGAAACAGCTACTATATCCCGCTAGGAGGGGGCCACTTAGGAGCAATCAGTGAATAGTAACATTCACATACTTTAAATATGGGGTTTTCTGCGCCTGGGATCGAAGACAGGCCTGTTATGGACCTGTGAAGCATATTTGGCCGATTTGCGGTGGGTTGGGGTGGGCCGCAGAAATTTATCTTCGGCGGCAGTCCAAAAGGAGTAAATATCAGGAAGCGGACCTGGTGGCCAAATTATGTGCTTCTGCATTGATAATTGCGACGAAACTGCTTGGAGATTTCAAAGGGAAACCAATACGCTGTCTAATATATTCAAATAGCTGGTAGCATGATAGTATTGGCAACAATATTTACTTCTCCAACGTACATGTTGTCGAAAATCACGCCGATTGATGAATTGCGGCTAGTACATCCCTGAGGCGCAGTGGGGGCGCCAAAATATGCTTTGGGAAGTTTCATATGATATATATAAACATTCTTGAAGAGGAATATCCATACCTATACGAATATATGGTCCACAAAAAATCTGCAGATTCCTATGTCAGACAATATCTGGTTTGCAACAATCAGAACTGCACACCACTAAATCAGCCAAAAGAAATATTGGCGAATGCCCACAGTCCATTAAATCTGTCTCCTTAATCTCTGTGTACCGGGGGTAAACATGTATCATGCAGGGTATACCCACTGCAGAGCGGCCAACGTGAAGCATGCTGAACCTCCAAGCCTATTTTGGGGGGGGTAAAGTGAATTAAAATGAATGGTGGGTCACAAAATGGAGTGCTTCACAATGAAAGACAGTCTAAGACGAACATAATGAGCCCCAGAAATCCCAACAGTTGGTTGCTCAGGATATTGATTCTAGAAGCAAAGCCTTCACTGTCAAAATTGAATGTAGTGACAGCCTGAGGTGTCCAAAAACAGAAGCATGAAAAGAAGAAGAAATTTGCATTCACCTGTTAACATTGAATATGGTGCAATGCCAAGCTCACACTGGAAAAATCAGGTGGGATCCACTGAGAGGAAAAGGAGTGCGAAATGGTAAGTTCAGACCCAGGTATCAGCGAGGCTGAAACCATTAGTTTCAAGAGCTCTGAAACTAAATGTTCGGGCCGAAAGCATACATTTCGGCCACCGTTTCAGCCGGGTGTCCCTGAAACAATGGGATTGAGGTTACTTGAAATGGTAACCAATTGGTTTCAGCGCTGCCTAAGCTGCTTCTCAAACCAATGCTTTCAATGTTGTTTTCTTGAGCACCAAAACTAACCATTTAGCACTCTTTTTCGGCTCAAATGATTCCATCAGATTCACAGTGTGACTGAAGCCCTTGGTTTTTGTCTATAATTCCAAAGGTATTAGGATGTGTTTACACACCTGCGTTATAAACACACTGTCACTCACGACATTGTGGAGCACAGCACTGGCTACTTCTTCCAGTTTTTGGCTGGGACATGTTGAATATCTGACTTCCAGTTGGACCACATTATTCTATAAACACAG
Organism: Mycena rebaudengoi; assembly: GCA_029282285.1. Lineage (NCBI taxonomy): Eukaryota > Fungi > Basidiomycota > Agaricomycetes > Agaricales > Mycenaceae > Mycena > Mycena rebaudengoi. Next base: position 2,463,611 of record JARJCX010000002.1, on the reverse strand, counting down.
CTAGCATAAGTACTAAGAAAGAAGGAGCAGATAGGCGGAATTTCAACAAATGCCGCACATCCCGGAAGTTGCCGTGGGTACCCGGATATGCCCGAAGATAAGATAAAATACACTGATTCCTGTCAGATGATTCCTGTCAGATGAAGCCTTGTCGGCGGCAGCCGTGCACCGTGCACCACGTCCGCATTACTCTGCGAGCTCGGCTTGGAAGGGATATTGAAGTCAGGGACCAAGGTGTACATAGAACCTGTAACTAGTACACCGGGATACTTCCTGGCCGCAGTAAGCGGGACCGTGCCGTGTAATGCTACCTACCTGCCTACCTCTGTTAAGTTACATACTAAGCGGGATTGGATTTAGCGCATCTGAGTGGCATTTTTTCCGCCCACCAAAAGTGGCTAAGGCGAAGCTGAACTCGGAGTGGGTGCTAATTATAAGATATTCGGCGGAGAGGAGAAACAGATTGGACATTAATATTTTGGCTGCGAGAAAAGTGCGGTCAAGTTGTAACACAGCCAAGGACAAAGCTGCACGGCCTTCGGGGTATGCGGACGTGGGGAGTCGAACCCCAATTGCTCCGTTCAGGTGGCGGTTTTTATATAACTCAGGAACCACAGCCTTATTCATATCTTGAGTTCCAAGATAGGCACGCGCGCATCTGACGCACTGGGCCTCGACGTTTAATTCGGTGTTGAATATCTTGCCACAGAGGACCGAGGAAGAGACGCACTGAAACCATATTTGAATACCGAACGTCCCGATTGATTTGGGACTCCAGGGTAGACGAGTAAATGAATGGATGATTGGGAAGAAAAAAAAACGATGAGAAAAACGGAATATGCGGACGCGGGGAGTCGAATCCCGACGGTTACTGCCTACTGCGCGCAGGAAGTCGCACTTTTGACAGTCGTGCACCGTGCACTACGCCTGCATATCTGGCTTGCAGAGTCCTAGGATACACGAGTGAGTTCGCAGTGTGTGCGACATGGTGGTTTGAGACCAAGCGAGATTGCACATGTTTGGCTGGAGCCTCCACGATTTTCTCGCTGTGATGCAGACTGACTCAGTATTATGCGCGGACCGGCAAAGCCGGTCCAGTTCGCCGGCTTCCACCGAACGTACGGTGAACTCCAGGGGACGTGTCAGCCCATCCACTCATGTCCAGGTTGCGCCTATTTAAAAAAATATAAGTGAGCTGACTATTTGGACACGAAACACAGGGAAGGAAACGAGAGGAGGGAGGTGGTGAAAAGAGGAGAAGGGGTGAAAGGGAGAAGCAAGATGGGGGGGGGGGGGGGGAAGTTGAGGAGCGAGTGGGGAGCGGCGGAGGAAAAGGTAAATTAAGTTGCGGTTGGAGATGGAGGGGAGGGAATTTGTATCGACACGCCGCGCGCGTGCGGTCATAATATGGAGGAGTAGCGGATATCGAGGAAATGAAAAGGCGGAATGAAAACGAAACAGGCGCACCATGACGGCGGGGTCGAGCGTAAATCAGTACGGTGAGAGGGAGGGATGACGATGCGCGTCGGGCGCCCCACCGTGGCGACCACGATCCCGCGCGCGCCGTGTCGCGACACGAACGCACGCAGGCCGCAATTTGAAAGCGAAACGCGACGCCCCTGCGTTGCGCGATGGGTGGCCTGCCTATTTTTAATGATAAGGAGTGGGTTGGGCGGATGTGGGGAGGGAAGGGGATAGAAAGAAGGGTACAGAATGGCGATGAAGGGGTGCGTGGGCGGGAGAAGCCCGATGGCGGGAGGGGGGGGGGAGGTGTGAGCGTGCGGAAAAGCGGAGGGCGCCATATCGCAGGACGCGTGCGCCGAGTTGTAGCGCGAGCGCTCGCCAGTCGTAGCATGCGCATACCTCGCCGTATGATAGCACGCGTGTTCAGGGGAGCTATATATTCGGTCACGAAAAGGAGCCCCGCACGAAAGGACTTGCATACCAAGCACATGGACGATGTGCGTCGAGCGCCCCGCTTGTCACAGCATGCGCGCACGTCGCGTCGTAGTACGGAGGCCGCAATCGAAGGCGACATGGGCCGCCCAGGGGCGGGAATGCCCCTCCTGCATTGCGCGAGGGCTGAAGGAGATATTCGACGCGATGACTGTGCCTACTTTCAACGATAAGAACTGGGCTGGCTGTATGGGATGCGGGAAGGACAACGGAGGGGGTAGAAGGGTAGGAAGGCAGAAGCGGGGAGATGATGGGCGTGCGGAAGAAGGGAGGCACAGATGGGTTAGAGATGGAGGGGACGGCATTTGGGCGCGCGGGCAGAGGTACCGAGGAAACGGGAATGAAAAATGACCAGAAAGAGCGCACCATGCGTCCTATCATAAGTCGCTGGTCCAAACGACTCTCCCTCCCCTCCACCTTCGACACGCACAGCGTGCGCGTCCGGCACACGCGCGCAGAGCATGCGATCCGCATTGTACGCCATGCACGCGTGGCGCGCAGTACACGTGCAGCACGCCTCACCGAGGCCCGCGGGCGCGTAGACGATGGGGTGCCAAGTGCGGCGGGGTGCAGAGCGCGCGACGAGATACGGGCTCGCGAGGCGGAGAGCGCAGCGGGAGTGGGCCTAAATGTTCCAGAGACGGAGAGCTGCGTGACGAGGGTGGAGGCGAGGAGGTTACGGAGGAGCGCCGCTGCCAGCCGTCCGTGAGTGGCAAGTCGTGGCGGCGAGCATGCGGGTGAAGCGGGCACGGGAGCACGCAGGCGCTGATGCGTTGAATCCAGTCCGCGGTCCGGCGGACGCTGACAGTATGGAAGCGAAACAGCGTCGTACTGGCTGATTCAAGAGACGCAGAAGCGCATGTCCCTGGTATCGGTCAAGTGTAGGAGTGCCTCGGTTATGAGTCATTCGATGTCTTCTGCCATGGCGTACGATTTTGTGGTGTGTGCGTGGAGGTAGCCAAGAATTTGACGACTCGGACATGAAGGGAGTCAAGTGCACCGCCACGCGGAGTGATCCGCGCATTCACTTTGCCGGGCCGAATTCCGTCTTAGAGCGCCTCCGTTCGGTTTTAAAACGCACGAGGTTGACACGACGTCAACAGCTGTTAAGACTCGAGCCTCACCTTGGCCTCACCTTCAACTCCTGTCGGCATCCACCATGATTTCGCTACTTTTGCTGGTTCACACACTCTCTGGGCGTAGCCTCGACCCGCGAGCGACAGCATTTACAGACTCCTGCAATGATATAAACAACTGCAGGAAGCTATTCGACATCATCTGGGGTTGCCTTGTCACCATATTTGCATGTACTTGGGTGTCAGTACACCCAAATGTGCCTCCTCCTAACCAGGGCCCCCTCACCCTCCTGTGGCGCCGACTGAAGATGATGCTTGTTGCCATTATCGCTCCAGAAGTGATGGTGGGGTTCGCGGCCAGGCAGTTTTTTACTTCTAGGTGGTATGCAAATGGTGCGCACTGCTGCATGGCTGGTGCCATCCAACTCACTCATTTAGTGCAGAGCATAAGATCTCCAAAACCCATGGCTTTTTCATATCCATGGGTGGATTTGTGTCGCACATCGGCCACCATCCCGTCACAACCCTCGACGATGTCCACGAGTATCTCGCCGCAATACGTGCAGTGGACGTGGAGGATATAAAGGACAAGAGCAAAGGCGATGCACTGTCCAAAGGCATAGCATTTGCCCAGGGTGCTTGGTTCATGACACAGTGTTTTGCACGTGTTGCCCAAAATCTTCCAGTCTCTGAGCTCGAGATCGCCACCCTTGCCTTTGCTGTCGTAAATGTCTTCATCTGGCTCTTGTGGTGGAACAAACCTCTGGATGTACAACGACCTATCAGGGTCATACCTCTTTATGACCAACACACAATGAGTCCCCTTCAGGCCAGATCACCAGACTCAGAGGAAGATGGGATGCCCAACATTATGCACAGGTTCCGTGGCGTAATTAGTGGCGGTTACAAATACAGCCCCGCAGTACACACCTCCGTGCCTTCTTTCTGGTCTTCTTCCTCAGGTGAACAAGACAAAGGCGATCTCGCTTTCTATGTCGAATGCCTCATTGGCACCATCTTCGGTGCCATCCACTGCGCGGCGTGGAATGCGGACTTTGCCTCCACTGCTGAAATGTGGATGTGGAGATCCTGTGCACTATGTGTCACTGCGGTTCCGCTGATGATAGCTTTGTGCCTTGCAGCTTGGGAAACGGACCTATTTGAAGATGATTGGGCTCAGAAGGTATTCCTGGGGGTGATTATGGTACTTTCCTTTCTAATCTACCCAATTGCCCGGTTCTTCCTCATCATACTCCCACTCATCGCCTTGCGAGCCCCAGCGGAAGGGTTGCTCAAGGATATGAACTGGGGTGGCTACATCCCGCACCTCTAACCTCCGAGCCCCAAATCGACTCAGACCTAGATCCATTTCATATCCAATTTAGGCTTCAACTCTCTGTAGAATTTCAAAATGATTGTGTCCGTAATACTCTGAATCATATATATGTTCACATCTTGGGTAGCTATTTCTCCCCAGTGGAAACCCGGTCGGTCAAAGTTGTCAAAAAAGCGTCGAAAATCTGCCAAAATCGGGAGAAGTCGACCATTGTTCGCACTCCCGATTTTGACCGATTTTGACCATTATTTGAGACTGGCCCGATTTTTTCAGGGCAAAAACGGGTAAATTCGGTTTTTTTTTTGGTAGCTTCTACTATTGTACTATATTTACCTGGCTGGCTACGCTGCTACGCGCTTCCTGTGCTCGCTGCTTCCCGCACCGCCCCATTTCGCTCCCTGTGCTCACATTCACCCGACCATCCGCTTCCCTCCCCCACTTCCGCCCCCATGAGCCGCCCACTAACCGCCCGCAGTACAGAAGTGAGTAAAGGAAGAGACTGGGCAAGGTAAACACACTGGACGTCTCGGACACGATGCACTCGAAGATGTTGTTGACGAACGAGTTGAGGATGGCCATCGCCTTGCTGGAGATACCCGTGTCGGAGTCATCCTAGGATCAAAGACTGGTAAAGGAATATATATATAGATAGACGAAAGGAACGTACCAGCTCGCGCGGAGCCAGAATAGATATAATGTTCGTGTGCGGCGTGGCTGGCGGGAGGTCCGTAGATTGAACTGGAGAAAATAGTCAAGTGACGGAGATGGAAAGGACATATACGGCTCACGGGATGTCCAGAATTAGACCAGAATTCGGAGAGTGGTGCTGCGCGCTGCAGACAAATCGGAAATGCCTGACGAGAGGCCGCTTAGGGGGAGAGAACGTGAAATGCAAGGGCATAGAACGACTACACACCTCAACCAACTCCGTATAGATCAACACTCGCAGGTGCAGCGAGTCCAGCACGCCGCTCAAGAAGAGTCCCGTCGTGCCCGCGGGGGCGTACGCATTCGGCAGGCCGAGTCTGCGGGGAGGGGGCGTTAGCAGGAGCAGAGCTGTACATACGAAGAGGGAGAGAAAAATCTGTGAAGGGGAGAGACGACACCGCAAGTTGCATATCATCGATGCATCATCACGCACCACGACACTGCAAGCCGCGCGATACGGACGCGCTCGTCGCAAGTAGGCGAGGCAGCTGTGACGATGCCCCTCCGCGCCAACACGTCCCGGAGCGCTGTGGCACAGGACATTCGCACTGCTTGTACTGCTGCTCTGAATCCAGAAGAAAACGAGGTATATGTACGTGTGCGTTGTGCCACCTTCGCGTCAGGATACACTGTCGGCAGAGGAAGCAGTCCAGATCAAGCGAGCGAAGATATTGCGGCACCTGAGACGAAACGTAGTCCAGAGCGGGACGCGAGGAGTGTCTTGGGGGACCACGGAGGATGGTGGCACGAAAGATAAAGGCAATTTCAAACTCCGCTCCGAAGCCGGATAAATGACGTGGGCGAAGGTGTCTTGTTCGGACCAGTCAAACGTCGGCGAGTTCTATGGAAAGGGAGCAGAATGAAGATGAGTCCGTAGTGAACCAGTATATCTCCGACGATCTCGGACTTCCCAATGAGGAACCGAAGGTGGACCATTTGAATGGTACCACCGAGAAGTGTGCAGCGGGTGCCGAGTGAATCCGTTCCACACGACATAGATTTTTTTTTGAGACTCAGAGTATCCACCAACAGACATGTTTTCCATAAACCTAAAAAGCTGAAAAATAAAACAAAAGGTTTAATGGCAGCAAGGCCAAATGCAAATGACGTGTCAAATAATACCTTGAAATTCCATGGCAAACAATTTCCAGGCGTAAAAATGTATCACTATGATAATAATTGATTTTAATCGCAAAATCTATCTGTTGAACTGTCTAAATGGTCCTGAAAATGTGTACCTGTGTGCGTCTGCGGTGTAAAGTTTTTGAACAATCTAAATTTCATTTTACCTCTACCTCGCTAAGAATACACATAAAGCGCTGCGTGGGGGAGGTGTTTGTTCTTGACTAGACATAAACACTGAATTTCTTGCATACACGAATAAAATGTATAATAATAGATTTGACGTGATGAAACACTGACAAGTTTCCATCTGAGGGACTTCTGAAGATGCAATCCCAAGGGAAGTTGACGCGTCAAACGCGTCCCGATTTCAGATTATGCTGGACCGAATAAAGTCATAGAATTCCAGAAAAAGAAGCTGATGTTGAGCCGAGCTATACTGATCGACTCAACCCTGAGAATGAAGCAGAGCAAATGACATCATGGTGTAATAAACGTAGCAAATGGTCAACTTCTGCAGATTTTCTTGTCTTTGCCCGTTTTTGGTTGATTTCGACCGACCGTGTTTCCACTGGGATTTCTCCACCATCGAGGGATAAAATTTACAGTATTTGAATTTAGTTTCTGTGAGTCATGGTAAGATCTCCCTTTGCTTTTTGCTTCAGACGCTGAGAGGCGCTTCACATGGTGTCATTGATGGATACCATTGAGGTCCTCCGGCGGTGCTCAGCCAGCCAGATGCTGAACTAGAATATCACAAGGACATGACCTTGATGTATATGTGTGAGGAAGACAAAGTAAGGCACGACTCATTTCGTCGTACATTCTGTATGCTAGGATGTCAGCTACAGATGGATGGATATACAATTATGAAGGATTCAGCGCAGTTGCGCTGGAGAACAAGCCCAAATTCAATTTGATTCACTAAATGAAATTGATGTCACGAATCGAACCGATATTGCGAGCTAGGGTCGTTCGTTCATGTCCGAAGTATACCACACCGCGCAAAATCCCCGTACTACAGAATATTCAATAAAAATAACATACCCCTTGAAAACAGGGCAGAAAACCTCAAGGATCAAGATCACTCTGTCGAAGGTTCAGGCAGGTCCAGAATTTCTATGTACCAATTCTGTGGCCCTCGACCTTGATCACTGCCAGTTCAAAATTGAACCTCGCAGCCCCCGAACCTGGTCCGTGTTCAGGTTCAGAACCTGACAGCCAACTGCGAGCAGGATGCTGGGATCTTCTGAGCCGGAGACTGTCCCCCTTTAGAGGTGGGACCGTCCCCAAGGTGTGGCAAGAAATAAATATTTGCTAACACTCGGGTTTTGCCGCGCACCAGATCAAACGCGGAGAAACTTATCCCGGCGACCCTAGATTACACCACGTTTAACCACATCTTCGACCTCCTTCCAAAGCCCGGATCGATCGAGGGATCGAATTTGTTCGATGTTTGGAAACATCCCTGCAAGGAACCGGCCCACCAAAACCGGAGAAAAAATAGGGGAGTGCCAGACGTCCAAAGCTGAAAGGTTCTTCTGGAGGACGGGCTGCTCGTCTAAAGAGGACGGAACAATGGTGGCATCGAAGGTGAGAGCGAGTGGAGTTAACTCTGGGCAATGTGTCGCAAATGCCTGAAGACTGGCGAGCGTCATGGTGGGCGGCGGGCTCGACACATTGTGGGAGTCACTCAACCTGAGTTGGACGAGATTCGGCCATGCACGCGCCATATCCAACACGGCGGCATCGTCGAGAAGGAACACGCCGCGCACATATATGGCGACCTCGCGAAGTTTGCTGAAGCAGAGTAGATGCGACAGCGTTTGGCCGTGGAAATCAGGACCAACCTCGCGTTTGACACCCAAGCGCAGAGAGATCTCTTCCAGAGCACTGTTCATAACGTGAGTCGAAAGTGCGGCGAATAAATGCTGGATGGCATGTTCGAGGTCCGGAAGGTTGGTAATTGCCTTCAGATACCGCAACGGAGTGTTTGAGAACCCATTCACCATCTCCGTTACGAATGCAAGTGTCATATATTCTGTCGAGAGACGTCGAAGCACTAGGAAACCCCTGCGTCCTGCCGGGGGGAATGGGAGGGAGGGTAAGAGATCTGGTTTCATCCCTTGTTGGGTCACGCTTAAATAGCGGAGAGCAGGAAGGGTGGAAAGGTGGTTGTACATCGCGCGATCAAGCATGGGCAGGCACAACTCCTGGATTTGAATCAACTTCCGAACACAGATAGATGTGCTGGTCAAGAGGTGGGCAGCCTGGGCCGGCGAGCTAGTGACGATTACTAGCCGTTTAAACGCAGGGTACACAACGGGAAGGTCAGGTAGGCTGGACCAGGAAGACTCCAGCTTCAGGTGAATAGAGGTGACGAGATCGAGGGATAGGTAGGGAAATATTGTTCCATCTCCTACATGTCGAAGGAGCAGATTGATTTTTCGGAGATTGGGGAAAAGAATGCCTTGGGGAAGAAAGGGTTTCATGACTTCCAAGATGCGCAACAAGTCCGCGATCCATTTTAGAGACAGAGATTTCACCCGTCTGGAATAGATCAATGGGCGCTCCAGATCCGAAGGAGTAATGGGACGGCGAAGAGCCTAAACGACTTTGAGCATGGATCATTCAACGCATTAGTAGAACTGCGCACAAAGTGGCTCTGCTTCTTGGCCAATCTCTCTGACTCCCAGAGATCAGTAGGCATGCATAAGATGACATGCACGGGGCTGCCCTGGTGCCGCCACAGAACATCTAGAGCTGCGTCATGAAAGACGGTCGCGGTGCGTGCAAGTGCGGCAAGATCCTTGCGATAAACGTGTGGATGGCCCAATTCTTCGCATATAAGCTCCACTAACTCGGGAATGAAGAAATGCTCCATTTGAAGCGAGTGGGGCAAGTCAAGTCTATTGCACAACAAACATCAACACTCGATTGCTAAGTGCAAAATTGTAGGCCGTTTGGAGCCGGGACGATCCGGCTGCACGTACAGCCTGCGAACGTCATCAAATCATCATATTTACCCTGCAATCTCTCCGCTCTCTCTTCCTGTCAATGAACAACCATGCCTTTTCGATACATCCACCCGTAGCAAAAGACGCCGCTGCCCACTATCAAGAGGGCCGTTCCCAACAACAACAACATTGCTGCTATAACCCGTGTAGGTCGTCGATGAAAGAATGAGAGTTGTTGGTGTTTGATCTTATGTCGTCACTTCACATGACGCCATGGCTCCACCGCCCACGAGATCGAGATGGTCTATTTAGCTGTAATGCGTCATCTTATCTAAGTCTTACTAACATCTTATCTTATCTAAATCTTATCAGACTTTTGAACGAAAACACTTTGCGACATTCTTGCTCATGTTTAGCGCTTAGCATCTGTATTTAATGTACACTACTAACTAAACTGCTACATGCGGATTTGTAAACACATCACCGGTTCCCTAGTCCTATGGTGCGCATCACCTAGCTGCCGCTACCAAAAATTAGCGGCCAAATTGGCCGGAGAAAAATTTTGGCCCTAGACACAGTCAAAATTTTGTAATTTCTCCCGCATGTGGCCAAATCAGGTCACCAAAAAATGTCGAGCTCACTCAGTTTTGATCTAATTAAAAATCCCTCTAGCAGAAGTGAGCACACAGTCAAAAGGAACACTTTTGTTAGAGGGATAAGAATTATCTCTTTTTTTGGACCCGCTAGATTTGAAGCACGGGGTAGTGGCAACTAGGTGATGCGCACCATAAGTCTTTTGTAGACAGACACTTTAACAAATGGAGCTCGCTTGTTAACCATCAGCTCAAAAGCGTGCGAAAATTATGAAAATTATAAAAATATGCGCGCCTCGTTGAGCTGTATCTGAATGCACGAAGATTTCGGAAATTCATACAGCGGATGTGCCACAAATAAATTATCTTTGCCAGGTCACATGTTTGATGATTCCCAGAACTGTTAATTATTAACCATTGCGGCTCCTACCCACCCACACGTTAGATAAGCGAAGTTCGGAGTTTAAATTTTAGCGGTGTCAAAATATTTTTACACGCGGTATTTAAAATTAAATCCACCGTGAACCCCACTCCTCTGTATTAACCCAAACCCATGACGTGCGGGTGGGTAGGAGCCTGAACCAATTGATGCTTCCTCGCTCGCTTATTGTTAGAAAGCGAGTTCTGTTTATATTAGACGCATCCCGTCAGAAGAACGCCTGGGCCCGGAAGTCGTAATGCTGTCATGTGTGGAACCGTTTCAGGCGCGATTAATCATTAGGCCTAGCCTGACCCAATTCGTCCTAAGCAGTTCCCAGGCCCCTGTTAAGGTTGTCCTCGCTGTTTTCAAGTGGTTTTGAGGGTTGGAACCTACTTCTGAGCACTGTGAAAGGGTTAGGAGGCCGGTTGAGTATATACTGCGCTGCAGGCCCGAAAAAAATGGGCCCAGAACCGTGTGAAACCTGGTGAAGAACTAATCGGCAAATATTAAATTGAGCTTCGGATAACGGATTAAAAAGACAATAATCATCTTGAAGTGTGGACCTAAGTATCAAAATGCGCCGAAGGCCCCAAAAATGGGCCAGTAGCCGTGAATGTAGTAGAAATCCAATAACTAATGAAATATTTTAAATAGTAAACAAATGTTATATGCTTCACATGTACGTCGTGAGCCACTTTCATAAGAATTCAAGAAATCAGGGCAACCATAAGGGCTGTAAATTGAGAAAAAAATTGACACAGGTGCTGCAGCTATAGTGGTAAGAGAAGGCCACCCAGCTTCACGTATTGTCTGCAAAATAACACCAATAAAGGAGTTTGTTACAGTCATATGGCGCTGCCAGGCCAAAAATAAAATATCACCTTATGTGAAAGCGCGAGGAAGTGATGAAGGATAAAAAACGGGAATACAAAAGGTATGACAGAAAAGGATTTCGACGAGGTTCGAACCTGTGACCTCGAAAAAATAAATATTCACACCAAAGAGGACCAAATTTATGCACAGTGGGTGACTTTCCATAAGCATAAAATATTCTGAGGGAATATCTGAGCCATTTCCGCCGTGATGCCGAGTCAGCTGTCAGGACCCCATCAATTCGATGTGCCAAAAACGTGCACGGTTTAATGCAGATCTATTCAAATCTATAGAAATCTGAAGAGGGGGTATCTACCCCCTGTACAGACTTTCATATCCTCAACATTTATGAGAATATAACGAATCCGGCTGCTACTCCCATCATCGTCCCCAATTGGGATTCGTGTCACATCTGGTCGCATCATCGGCTTTACCTCCGCTCTGCTCTTCTTCCTTCGCCACGACATACCACCGACACGAGGTATGGGGAGGGTTTTCCACTCGTCACCAAAGCCTGCGGCAATGATGGCGTGAAATATTTTGACATCGAAGCCCATTGTGGTTATGTAGGCACGATCACTGCGGCTCGCGTAGAGCACTTGCCAGGGAGTTGTTCCATGAGGGTTTCGAAGAAGCTGCGGCTGCTTGGTTTGCGCCTCTCGGCGCGTCGCTTACGCGCCTCCTCTGCTCCAAGTAGGATGAGAGCGATTTCGGATCCTATCAGCCTCTGTCCATGCTCCATCTCATCTTCCTCCATCTCCTTGTTGTGTTGAAGCAGTATCAGGATGTCAAGATCCATAGTTGTTGGATTGTGCGAGGAGTATGCAAGGAAGAGCCTGTTTGTTGACGCGTTATTTGGCATGAACCTGAGCTTCAAACAGCTGTCAATCCTAATCGAATTCGGAATGAAAAGTAAAAAACTTGGACTAAATAAATTCATCTGAGGGGTTTCCCATAAGAAAACGGCGATTAAATCGATTGATACCATCACTGGCACTCTCAAAGAAGCTCGGATATTCCCCAGAATAAAATATGCTTATGGAAAGTCACCCAGTGGAGGTGCAATTTAAAAGGCGAAGTATCAAATTAGAATAAAAAGATGCTAAAAGGCAAACTGGATTTTTGAGTTTCAAGCCAACTAATCTTGAGCCCTAAACTGACTGAATATGATTAAAATTCAGCTTCACTTAAACACAGGTCTTCGGGGATGATTCTATTGAGAAACCTCCCGCATTAGGGAATATTACCATCAAACACCGGACATCAATTGGCGGCGCCGGGGACGCTACATGTTCGATAGTGACTTGCAGGCACCGTTATTATTACCAGGAAAAATTAAGAGGGTTATCTAGATTAGTTTATATTGGTTCTGAGTTGCAATGGGCTTACAAAGCCGTGTTATTGCACAAATACGAGATATCTCCCTGTGTGATGGGATCAAACCAACTTCAACCCAGTTCGGCAAGGCAATTTGACTTTCTCTGAGGACTTTAGAGCTCTAAGAGCCAGCGGGGTACTCATTACACAAGCATAAAATTGTTGCCTGAGACTTATATGAGCATCAGCTTGCAGGTAAGGTTGTGATACCAACTACAAAGTTCTGTGATTCTCAATGAAGAATATAGCCTTGTGAAGTCAGTAGCGCCTGTAAAAAATCCGGGTGAGTACACAAATTCATTCCCAAGCCACTAAGAGCCACATTATGGGCAAATGAAGTCCAGGACTACTCAAAAACTTAGGCCTGAGTTCAGCGATCGCCGGCATCAATCTTCTCACACCCCATTTGGAGGGGCACCTCCGAATTTGCCGAGAATCCGGGTTTCTCAATAGAATAATCCGGTCTTCAGATTACAATAAACCCCAGTTGAAACTAAATCCTAAACTGCTTGTACCATTTTTCATTCTAGCTCTACTGAAAATCAGAGATTCAGCTCTAATTTCAGGTTGACCCTGAAATGTGCACTGAAACAATTGGTTTCAGTTGAGCTGAAATTTGGTTGGTGGCAGAGGGATCAGAATTTCAGCTTGACTGAACCCAATTGTTTCGGTTCACATTTCATTTGAGCTGAAATTAGATCTTATTCTTTCATTTTCAGTAGGGTTGGAATGAGAAATGATACAAGTAGTCTAGGATTTAGTTTCAGCTGGGTTTATTAGAATCTGAAGGCTGGTGTTTAACTGAAGGTGAATTTCAATCTTAATTAATTGTTTTAGATTTCAATTTCAGTTGGATTGAAACTACAAAATCCAGCTCGCCATTCAGCATCTTTTTGTTTTTATTTGATACTTTGCCTTTCAAATTACACCTCTGCTGTGCCTTTCAGAACACCCTTCCAGAACGCTCAAGTGGGCCAGAAAGCAAATTTTACAAATGTAAAAACTGTTCACAAATGATAGTGGAAATATGGACTGTTCTTTTTTTCCTGCAAGTAACTAAATCCTCGTAATCAGCGAATTTATCATATACAAAGGCATAATGGATGGATTGAAGGATATATCAAGTTCCCGCCATATCACAACTACTCTCTTGCCACCTTCTAAAAATGGTGTTAATTGAATGATTTTTGTTCTGAGGGTCATACGTACTATTTATTTCAAGAAGCCATCGTAACATTGGCGACATTCTGTCTCACAAGCGCAGCCTTACTCTGCGATCGTGGTGTTATTGTACACTCAAATGGCTCTGGGGAGCTAGCCACAATCATGAACCTCGCTAGGAGAGCCGGAAATACGGTTATTTACCTGATGTGCCTCCCATTAAATATGGGAGCCAACTTTTTTCCCGGAAGAGGCATTATATCGAACGTGAACAGAATGCAGGAAATCAACGCAAACATGGAGCTTTCAGCCAAGTGAACGCCAGCGCATACTCTGTCAGGAATATATCAGCATGATCTGGTTGTTATATTCGAACCGAGATTACCTGCGACCCGCTCCAAAGGCATACTCGAAAGGGTCAACCGGTGCATTGGGTTCGTTGATAAATATGTCCGGGCGGAAGTCCTCCGGGTCCGTAGTGTCTCGGGAAATCGCCCTGTGAGAAGACGTGTTGGCAAATTTGGCACGGGGAGTATTGTAGAATTTCTACCAGATGTTAGGGAGTACCATTGTATTCTTGGGAATGAAAAATCCATTGTATATATCGTCTTTGGCTGTTCTCCGAGGTATAGCTCACGATGATCTGAGTTGAAACAACATAATATATAATAGAAATGTGCTCACAGAGAGGCACAGAAGGATGCCAACGCAGAGTCTCCCCGAACATAGGGGACATCGGCCATATCCGCAATGGTTGGCATGCGGTCAACACCCACCATTGTGTCAATCTCGTCTTGAGCTCGTTTCTGTACCTGGGGATTCAACGCCATTGCAAGCACAAAACTTTGCACTGCGCTAGCGGTCTGGGTCGGTTAGGACGGCGGCAGCAACTATTAATTCGAATATGTGGTACCGTTTCCGTCCCAGCTAAATATTGTTGGATTGGAGGAAACTCAGGTTGAACAGAGACACATACCCACGTAAATATTGCTCACTGTCCAGATTGCAAGAGGGTCATTGTTCCCGGAAGTGATCAGGTCTCTTGTCAACGAAGGAGGAGCCGTTCCTTCTGCTACAAGCTTCTTGATGTCCTCGTAGGGTTGGTATACTGTACGGTGGATAACAATCTTTGATTTTGCAATCCGCCGCTGGAAGAGAACCCATGAAGGACTGTATTTCACTAGAGCGTCATCAGTAGAAAAGCGACAGCAAATGTACATGAGGGACTCACAGATTGGAATAATGTCACAGAGGAATGCTCCAGGAGACATTCCTTCTCCAACAATGGTCATAGTTTCTTCGTTGTCTTTGACATACTAATACAAGAGATTCAGAAAAAAAATACCGTTAGTGATAAGGATGCACAAACTGGGTCTTCCATGTTTAGAGCGAATATGCCATATGCCACATACAAGGTAATACGCGATATTGTTCTAAAGAACAGAAAATGAGCGAGTAGGAGACAGTGAAGAGGAAGACATTACAGAGGAGTACAGCCAAGTCCTGCTGCACAGCACGCCACTGTTTCACCGCCGTGATATTTAGAGAACTGTGCATTATTTTCCGTTGCGCGCGCCATGCGTCACCATACCGCATCAGGCCGATGCTCTGTGAAGTCCGGAACAATTAAATCCAACATGAACACAGAAACAAGGAAACGCATGCCTGTTCGACGCCCGTCAGCTCCCCCACAGCCGTGAAAGTGGGGCGGTCCGAATAAGTACTCCATCTTTTACCCAAAAGTTCGTTGATGGATGGAAGACTGTTGACGATTAGGACGCGGTTCCCCAGGCCATGGAGATATACCAGGTCGCCTGTGGGGAGTATCGAACCCACGAGTTAATAGCGCGATTTTATCACAAACCATATTCTTTTTTATAATCCAGCAACGTGTGCCAAGGGGCGTCGCTCGGCAACTTGAGAATGTTTCCTGTCAGCGGGTTCGTCGGTGGGCCGGGAGGAACTGATAGATGATCCTTTCGGCGAATCTTCAGCAATACTAGATAGCCCACAGTACAGGAGGCGAAGATGAGCGATGCAATTCGCAAGTCCATTGCAGCTGCTGGTGGAAGTGTGGTAGAAAGGATTCAGGGTTGATTCAAGGTACTATATCTTGGACGTCCACGGTGACCAGGCCCGACTGGCTGGTAAATGCAATTAAAACCAGTAGGCTATGTAGTTTTAAACTACATAGCCATAAGATCTGAAGATGAAATCTCCGGGAAGTTGAAAGGCCCGAAGAAGTGATCCCGTTCCGTTGAGGAATCTGGGTACTGTAAGTAACTACGTCCACTTGCCTCTAAAGTGTGTTGGAGATCTTCCTAATCTGTCAGCAAACAGATTTAGATTTGCAGCCGCAAGTGGTAGGTTGGACCTTGGTGGTAGGTTACTAGGGTAGCCCCAGAGGTTTGGGGTCTGTAAATGACCACATTCGACTCTGTTTCGACCGAAGACGGCCACTTCCAGAAGGAAAGAAGACTATATAGCACCGTTTTGCTCTGGAATTGTTAATCTTTCTACAATGGTTACCCAATAGTAGACGCCATCTTCTCTGTAACTTATCTCCTGCGGACAGCGCCCAAAGCCAGTCGGGGCCCACAAGCACCCACTACCTCTGCTGGCACCGGCATTCCAAAAAAAAGACCTTACGCCGATATTTTTTTTTGCGCCCTTGTCTGCGGACCCTGGCTATTCTGGCCGTTACGCAACCACTCGGGGTTTCCTATTGGAGATCTCAGCAGGTTCGTCTTCATTTTGTATCCATCGTCTACAATTCTTGCCAATCAAAACCTTTTATTCGACCCTCATTCATTGGTGGATCCGGTATAAATGATGGCCGTATTCGACTCTGAAGATGGCCGCTCTTGATCTTTCTACATGGAACCATTTGGCGTTCTTGATGGAGATAACCGTGGGTTTAATCATCTTGTGTGCGTCTTCTTTACAGTGTTGTAGATAAGTTGTTCAGGGCTTAGCTTATTAAGGGCTTAATTCATGATAAACGAAGCCCTTAATATTGAGGTGAACAGACACTAAGCCCTTATTAACGTTTACGATCCCCAATCAATCCACCATCCAAGGGACCCAAGGATAAGAACTGATCATATCACCTTAGGGGGGGGGGGGGGGGGGGTCCAGCAGACCCCCTGAAAAAAAAGTTGTATACAAGTTTTTTTTTTCGTCTGGAGAGCTCTAATCAGTGCATAATAACATACAATCTAGTGTATCATATTCCAGGAGTCATTGAGAGTAATATACGGGTTCCTACAGGCATATTCACAATATGTAGGTGATATGTTTTTTTCGCATTTTTGGGCCCCCTTGCCACCATCACAACTTGATCGCAACTGATTTTTGCGCCCACCTCCCCCGCCCGTCCTCGCGATGCCGCGCATCATGCATGCTTGGAGATATCTGGTGAACGGACACTAAGCCCTTGCAATCCCCTTACAATCCACCATCACAACGTGATCGCAACTTATGAGAAGTGATTTTCGCGCCCATCCCGCACCTCCCCGCCCGTTCTCGCGATGCCACGCAAGCTTGGAGATATCTGGGGGTCCTTTTCACCACAGTGATGCCGAGCCGAATAGAAGTCATCTGAAGAAAACTTATATAGGGAGCTTCTCACGACCTGGCACAGCAACGACCCGATGCAGGCGTTCCGGAGCACTTCTTTCTGCGTGAATTTCATGCTGCGGTGTTGCGTTCCTTTTAAGCCCTTAACAACTTATCTACAACACTGCTCATCGCCGATCATTTCCTTCGTAACCACCCGCCCATAGACGCCCCTTATTTGCGACACTAGCTGGATTCGCAATTTACCCCCGTTTATTATTCCGCTGGGGGCCTGGGGATGGCTCCATGACTTTCGGCTGCTGTGGGACCCACAAGTAGACGACGCCCGCGATCCCCTGGAGATGGCTGTACTGTTTTATCTCGTACCGCTAATTTTTTATCAGTTGCTGGTGCTCCCATCGAATTGGAATGCTCCACAAAAGAAAATCGGCATTTAAGCCATCCGATGATTCCAACGTGGTGGGCTCACATTCCTCCGCCGTCAAAATATGGTCGACTCAATCACCGAACGCAGCGATTCACAGCAGCCTATTATACTTGCCAATCCTGTCACCGCGTATGTGCGTCTAGTCGAAGCCCACTTCCGCTCTAATGCCACCGTTGCTTCAGAGTGGGCCCAATAGTTGGTAAATTAATATTATACTGAGTAACAATTCTAAGTCCCATATATTCCATACAGTTTTTAGGCAACACATTCAACTGGATGCTTATGGGCACCCTAGTGGTGTACGTATTGGCGTTACTTCGCAAACGGGTCCTGACAGGACCGAACAGATTTCTACTGGCGCAATTTCCCTAAAGATAGACTAGGGATTAAGATATTAGGTGAGTGCCCAATACACCTCTCAATACAGTATCCCCGCACTCAGCTGCTTGCTCTCAGTGTATACTGTTTTTGTAATGGATCTTATTCAGACCGCATTCAGCACACACGAGGCGTGGTGGTTTGCTATCAAGAACTGGGGAAATCCTACTGCGCTTCAGGGAGCACCGTGGACGTCAGTAATTGCTATTCCCATTTCCTGCGGTCTTAGTGAGTGATACGTCCCACGGACGACTCGTACCTGCTAATGTGGCTTAGTTTCAGCAGTAGTTCAAATGTTCTACGCAACATACGTTTCCCTTCGTATACCAGCCACTCAACTCAGTATATATTCCTCAGACGCATCTGGACCCTGAAAACAACAGTTATTCCACGACTACTCGCAGCTCTCATTATATTGGTATGCTTACCGCTATAATTTCACGAGTTCTCCCAACTCGCGTGTACAAAGGTCGCGTTGGTGCAGAGCTTAGCTGCCATTTTTGGGTCCTCGTTGGTATGTATGGTTCCCAATATCACTACTTCAACTGAAAACGATTTCCTGCGCAGCTCGAAGCGAATCTCACTCAGGCTAACCTCATCCGCCTACATCCCGTTTTTGTGGTCAGATTTCTCTGTCATATTCAAGTGACCGCAGTCGCAGACCTAGTATTTATTTTAGTTGTGGCTTTCCGGGAGTTTTGTAACAGATATTATCATTGCGGGAAGCATGATATGGACCGTACGTTGCTCATGTCTGCTTTCTTCCCCTTCATGAACACATACAGCTACAAACTGCCAAGCCCAGGGCATGGATCGCTCCGACCGAGAGATTGTTGAATCGTCTAATCACCAACTCCATTCAGACGGGAACTGTGACTGTCGTGTGCGCAGGCATCACCATGGCCCTCTTCATACATTTCAAGGACAAAAATTACTACTATGCCTCGTACGTAGACCGGCCGCCTTCTTGCTCCATATTATTAACAGTTTAACGCATACCCAGCGCCTATATACTCGGAAAATTGTACGTCAAATCCAATGTTCTTGGATCTCCACTGAATGCACAGCTTCAGGTACTCAAACAGCTTTATGGCTACGTTGAACTACCGTGCGCCCCGCACGCACAGCCAGTCTCCTGAACAGTCGATCGGGATGCGCATCCAGGTTTCACGCGACACGGAACGGAGTGTGGGGAATGCTTTCGGACACTGGCACACGGTGCGCCACCTTGTGAACCTTATATTCAGCCACCAAACCCATTATAAAATGGTACTAGGCTGCAGATAGCGGAGACGATGTCGCTCAGAAACACGCCTAGTTCGCTTCAAATGGTGCTCGTGAAAATATTGCGGTTTTGTAATTGTACGGAGTCAAGTAATTACTGCGTTCCGGTAACTCCTAGATTTAGTCTGGCTTTCTGTGGGGGGTTCAGCTTGGCTGAGTGTAGGTGCCCAAAATGCCTCTGTCTAGCCGCCTACACTCATTCTGAGTTCTTTTGATGGCGGATCAGCTTAGCTGTGTTTAGATCAGCCTAGGTCATCGATCCCGCCTCTGTGCAGGTGAGTGTGGTTCTGCCTCGGTGTCCAGACCTATATTCCTGTCTTGTGTGCTCTAGACAGACCTGGATAGACCTATACCTACCTAGCCAAATCTCCGCTGACCTGCGCTGACCTAGACAGAATCGAGGAGACATGAAAATACTCTGTTCAGCCAACTAAACAGAGTGCTCTGCCTAGGCCTGCCTAGATGGCTTGACTCAGGCTCAGTCTGGGAGGTCCTGGAACACAGTGAGTTTTGTACCTTGGATCCGCTTGAAGTATATTCAGTAGCCTTCACATTACTTGGCTTGTAGACCACTGCTTCGCATATCTCCGTTTCGACACAAGCGGATGCGGGGAGTCGAACCCCAACTGCTTCATGACTCCCAGGGGCAAATTCCACTATTTGAGGCAGCAGTGCGCCGTGCACCGCGTCCGCTTGATTCCTTCCTTCATCGTACATTACATCAGCCTTATTTATATCTTGAGTTCCAAGGTACGCGCGCATCTGACGCACTGGGCCTCGATGTTTAATTCGGTGTTGGATATCTTGCCACAGTGGGCTGAGGAATAGACGCGCTGAAATCATATTTGAATACCGAACATCCAGACTGGTTTGAGACCTCCAGGGGAGACGAGTAAATAAATGGATGATTGGGTTTGAAACACGCAATGCATTATGCGGACACGGGGAGTCGAACCCCGACGGTTACTGCCTACATCAGTAAAACGTGATTTTTCCCATAGTGGCTGTAGTGCGGCCTTGTCTCCATAGTGACCGATAGTGCTACATAGTGGTCAGGGGACTGTGTAGTGCTACGTAGTGCCAGGGGACTATATAGGACTACATAATGGCCCATGGGAAACTATGTAGAGCTATGTGTCTTCACCTAGGTTTTTGTGTGCGAAATTGTCGGTACTAAGGTTGCTGTTTGCCGGTTTTGACCCGAGGACAACGCTATTAGAACATAACTACCACAAACATTTATTTTGGGATTGGCTTTTTCAAGTTTTTTTTTGTTCGTGAGTGAACTAACCTGCTATAGAGTGTGTCGGAAACCCGCACGACGAATCATGATTGCCTCAGTACTAATTATATTAATGAACCAGAAGTCTTCCATAAATGCTAGTGCAATTCATTTTATTATATGGACTGCGTGGTGCAGTTGGTTTTGCATGTTATCACTGTATTATGTAACCTACCTGACAGGTCGCCGGTTCGAATCCCAGCCGTTGCAGCATTTAAAAGAAATTGTTCAAGTCTTGTTTTACCGCCGTTCGATAGTTAGATACATTAGAATCCCATTAGATTAGTTACTTTACAATGGAACTCCTTAGTTATTTAGAAACAGTAAGAAGTGGTAAGTAAGAAGCAGTAGCTAGAATTAAAACATGATTTCTTTTATTTGAACGGGCACCAGGGCTCCACTATGTAGTGCTGTGTAGTGCTCCATAGTGGGGCCATTCCACTATGGAGCACTATGCATACCCAGACCTGCACTACAGCCACTATGGCACTATGGCCACTACATAGAGCTGCGTAGTGGCATATAGTGGACCCATGTTTTACTGATGTACTAATACTGCGAAGAGGAATAAGGTTTCCACTTTTGACAGTCGTGCACCGTGCACTACGCCCGCATATCTGCCTTGCCGAGTCCTAAGATACATGAGTGAATTCGCAGTGTGTGGTTTAAGACCAAGCGAAGTTGCACATGTTTGGCTGGAGCCTCCACAATTTCTTGCAGACGGCCCGTCCTCCCGGCTCGTCCTGCATGCCACAGTCCACGCTCTCCTGCGCGCCGCTCACGCCGGCCCGGGACGCTGTGCCCTTCGCAGCGTCGAGAGCGGTCTGCCCCGCGTAGGCGAGACGAGTCCAAGCTCACCGGCGTCAAGGCAGCTAGGTCTGCGAGCACGAAGGACAAGCACATAGACACGCAAAAAACAGCCCAAAAAACTCTCCCCCTCCCGTGCGCGGCAAAGGATGTGGCAGGACAAGGTTCGTGCTTCCCTTTTCGCGTGTCACCTGTTGCTGTACCTGGATTTCTTCTACTCGACGCGCGCACTCGAAAAGCCCTGGGCATCCTGGGTGCCCTCGTCGACGCGCGCCGCCTCTCCTGGGACGACGTGCACACCTGGCTGTGGCGCGTTTCTTTTCTTTGTTTTCCGTCTTTGCTTTCCTTTTCTTGGCTCTTTGTTGTCTATCTTTTTGTGGGGTTTTTTTCCTTTCATTTTTTGATGCAGTGCCTTTTCGTTTCTTTTTTCTTTTCAGGGTTGTTCCCATCCAAGTGCGCTGCACGTTCGTTCACGAGCTTTGCCATGCCTGTGCGTCGTGACCCATATTGTCGGGGCTACGATACGATATGGTGCACTGCTTTTTCTCCTGCGGTTTTTCATTTTTTACACCATCCCCGCGCGCTGCTTGGCGTTTTTTCTATTTCTCATCCCCGTCGTCCTCCTTCCTTATTCTATTCTATTACTTCTCATGCAGGCCACCTTTATATCCGGACACGCGTGGATAGCGGCGCTGCTGGGTGATGATGACCATAGCATCTCAACCCCGCTCGTTGGATAGATCCTCTCCGCGGGCGGACGGCGCTTCGTTCTGTGGATGTTCGTGTGCACGATGCGTTCTTTGCTCAGGCTCACGTTCGCGGCAATTTTCAAACAAGTTCTGGCATCCCCTTCGTGGAGGATATTCTTTTCTTTTACGCTCTTCTCATTTTCTTCCCCCTCCTCCTACCTCCATCGGCTCGATACTAACTCCTCTTCTCATCCTCCCAGCTCCCGCCCTCGCTCTCCTGGTACCGCATATACGTCCCCACGCCCTTGCCGCCAAAGCTCGTTCACGCCAGCGCGACCAGGTTTAGCAGCAGCACCTCCTCCACCACCTCTTATATCTCCTCAGCATCCAGTACCGCGTCCTGTACGACCAGCACCTCCTCGGCGTCCGGCACCTCCACCCCACCTAGCCCGACGTCCTCAGCATCCAGCACCTGCAGTCCACTTGATCAAACGGCGCCGGATACAGCGACTAATCACGCCGACGCTAACCCCACGACCCCAAAACACACCCGCGTCCCTCCGCGCCGTGGACGATGCACTGCCGTATCAACCCCACCCGCCGGGCGCGCTGCTGGGGTATCTGGTTAGATCTAGAGGCGGTGCGCACGGGAGGGGAGAGGAAGACCGATGACGACATGTGCCGTTCCCGCGGACTCGGCTCTGCGTCACGATGGCCGCTGCGCCTGTCCCAAAACACGCGCGCCCCACCGTACGCGATGCGCTGCTGGGGCTTTTACTCAGCGGGGGTGTGACAAGAATGGATCAGTACACTCGTCGCGTCGACATGTGCAGTTGCTGCGGGCTGACTCCACCCGCGCTGAACAATCCACCACGCCAAACGGGAAACACACGTACCTCCATGCCGTGCGCGACGCGCTGCCGCAGCGCCGCCTGCCCGGGGCTTGCCACAGTATCTTGTTAGTGGGGGTGGGAGGAAAATGGAGTAGTCGGATTAGTGGGCGCGAATTCTCGGCTACTGCGGGTTCTGCGCCGAACTCCACAACCGACTACGCCCATTCGAAAACACACCCCACGCGCGTACCTCCGCACCGCGCCCTCCACCACCCTTGCGCCCAACCCCA
This sequence comes from Mycena rebaudengoi, assembly GCA_029282285.1. Taxonomy (NCBI): domain Eukaryota; kingdom Fungi; phylum Basidiomycota; class Agaricomycetes; order Agaricales; family Mycenaceae; genus Mycena; species Mycena rebaudengoi. The sequence goes on along the minus strand of JARJCX010000002.1, from coordinate 2,440,462 downwards.
TAGCATCCACGATGGCCACCGCGCGCATCCGAAGGCGCCCACCTCCGCGCCGTAACTCCACCTTCACCCCCGCCCCGAACCGCACGACATCCACGATGGCCGCCGCGTCCTTCCAAAAACACACCCGCGCGGCGTGTATCTGCTCGGTGGGTAGCGCGAGGGGTACAGGGTGGAGCGGACGACGAACGGTGTTGGCGCGCCAGTACCGCGGATGTGTGCAGGGACAATGAGCACAGGGAGTGGATGGAGGACCTGTGTGGTACGAGGAGGTGGGGGATAGCGTCCCGGAGCTAAGGAGCCGGGGCAGCGGGTGCGGGGGGTAGAGGCGCGCGAAGGGAGGGAGAGGCACGGAATGATACCGTCGTGCACTGCGCTGCTGGCGCCATCCTACGTGGATGAAGAGGATCGCACATACTCAGCCTAGTATGATACCTTGTTACCTATTAATAACGCTGCGACTCGGTGTGACTGTGACTGTGACAACTTCACAATGTTATTTGTCTCCTCCAGAATTTTCACTCGAGGATCCTTCCGTTCCGCCGTCATTCTGTTTTGGAGACAATGAAAATGCCCTCAAACTCTCAGCCTTATCTCCTCAGCAGTCGTGGATTCGCGCGCGCTTTTGGAGCAAGCGCCGTCCAGCATCAGCAAAATGACAAAAAACTTGTGCTCTTGTGTACTTGTTTCTCTTGTTCCAAAAAGAAAAGACTGCGGAAATGAGTCCTGGAAGTCAATGCGTACTTCAAAAAAAAAGAAAGAAAAAATCACTTGTCGAGTTTCGAACATAGCCTGTCGGCTTGTCAACTTTTTGTCTTGTTTTACCTTTACAAGCTTGTACAAGACCCAACAAGTAAATTGTTAAAAACCTGATGAGGGTGTCGGACACATTCTTCCAAGCACAAATAATATTGTGGGCAAAACCATCCACAGCGATTATTTCCCTCCCATTTCTCACACAGTTTCTTTCCAGCCCCGCCCCAGCTGGCGTCTTCCTTGCAAATACCCACTTTCCCAAGACCATGCGGACCAAATACTGGCAGACTGCTTTCCCACATTCCGCAAGGAGCTTCTTCCGCCCAGGTTCTCGTGCAACTGGAGGAACTCGTACTGCCTCCGTATCTTCATCATACCCCCGAAGTGGCACAACCTGAGCCCCATAGGCTGCATAATCACGCACACATTTGAGATCCCCGGCCAGATCCGCCCGCTCGCATTCTGCTATAGCACCGACCCCGTCGTGCTCGTTTCCGTCGGCGCTGAATATGTCCTTTGGGACGACAAGGATCAGACCCTGACGCGGTACGGCTCGGACTTTGCGTCCGACGAAGACTTTTTAGCCCGCACCCCACTGCCGAGATCCCAGGGCACGGTGCACCAGCTGCCGTTGAACCACGACGACGTGTTGTGTCGGGTCGATGCGGAGCAGCGCAGGCTGGTGTACACCGTCGAGGGACGCGTAGTACCGCCGGATACGTGGCCGTGGAAGTGATCTGCGTGCGTTCTGCCAGCTCGCTTAGGTCGTAGGTAGGTACCACACAGGCGCACATGATGCGGATTGTGGTGCCGTGTGCGAAGGACGGCGCACGGGGCTGTCTGCTGGGGGAATACCACTCACCCGAGCGGACGGTTATGGTGCGAGGGGAGCCTGGAGCTGGAGGTGGAGGTGGATGTGGATGGCCGCCACGAACGCGAAGCCGGTGTAGGAGAGCGGATACATGAGGCGGTTGCTTGGGTGCGCAAGTCCTGGCAGATAACGCGGATGTGCTGCAGGACCTACTTCTGACTTGCATGAGTTAGTCGATCATGAAGCTCAAGGCCCAGTCACTATTTTTGTGAGGACAGCAGTATCGTTTTGTAAAAGAATGCATGCCTCCGGCAAAATTAGGAATACAAATTCGCAAAGCTTATATATGTGTACGGCTCTTTACCGGGCGCCAGAGCAAACGCGGAGCAACTTATCCCGGCGACCCTAGATCCCACCACGTTTAACCACAACTTCGACCTCCTTCCAAAGCCTGGACCGATCAAGGGATTGAATTTCTTCGATGTTTGGACATCCCTGCAAGGAACCGGCCCACCAAAGCCGGAGAAGAAATAGGGGAAAATGCGACACGCAAAGATAAAGCTTCTTCTGGATGAGGGGCTGCTCGTCTGAAGAGGGCGGAACAATGTTGGCGTCGAAGGTGAGAGCGAGTGTAGGTAACTCTGGGCAATGTGTCGCAAATGCCCGAAGGCTGGCGAGCGTCATGATGGGCTGCGACGCATCTTGAAGGTGAGTCAACGCGAGTGTGACGAGATTGGGCCATGCGCGTGCGATATCCCATACGGTGGTATCGTCGAGAAGGATCTTGCGGCTTGCCACGCACTGGCAGATATAAGGTGACTATGTGAAGGTTGCTAAAGCAGAGTAGCTGCGACAACATTTGGCCGTCGATATCAAAACCAACAGGCCGGTCTTGGACATCTAGCTTCAGAGTGATCTGTTCAAGAGCACTGTGCACCAGGTGGGCCAAAAGTGCGGCGAAGAAATGTCGGATTATATGTTCCGCGTCCAAGGCGTCGGTGACCACGTTCAGAGACTGCAAGGGAGTGTTAGGGAACCCATTCACCACCTCCGTTACGAATGCAAGCGTCGTAGATTGTGTCGAGAGACTTCGAAGCACTGGGAAACCCGTGCGTCCCGCCGGGGGGAATGGGAGGGAGGGTAATAGATCTGGTGTCGTCCGTTGGGTCACGCTTAGGGAGCGGAGAGCAGGAAGGGTGGAAAGGTGGTCGTACGCCGCGCGATCAGGCATGGGCACGATCAACTCCTCAATTTGAATGAATTTCCGAGCACAGATGGATGTGCTGGTCAAGAGGTGGGCAGCCTGGACTGGTGAGCTAGTGATGACTAGTCGTTTCAATGCAGGGGAAGATCAGGTAGGCTGGACCAGAAAGAGTCCAGCTTCAGGTAAATAGAGGTGACGAGTTCGAAGGATAGGTAGGGAAATATTGTTCCTGTCGAAGGAGCAGATTGACTTTTCGGAGATTCGGGAAAAGAATGCCTTGGGGAAGAAAGGGTTTCATGACTTCTAAGATGTGGAGCAGGTCCGCAATCCAGTTTAAAGTCAGGGATTTCACCCGTCTGGAATAGATCAATGGGCGCTCTAGATCCGAAGGAGTAATGGGACGGCGAAGAGCCTAAACGACATTGAGTATAGATCGTTCAACGTATTGGTAGAACTGCGCACAAATTTGCTCTGCCTCTTGGCCAATTTCTCGGACTCCCAGAGATCAGTAGGCATGCATAAGATAACGTTTATGGGGTGCCACCACAGAACATCTAGAGCTGCGTCATGAAAGACGGTCGCCGTTCGTGCAAGTACGGCGAGATCCTTGCGACGAACGAGTGGATGGCCCAATTCTTTGCATACAAGCTCGACTAATTCGGGAATCAAGAAGATTCAAGAAATGGTCCATTTGAAGCGAATGATGGTGGTGCAAGTCAAGTCTGTTGCACAACAAACGTCAACACTCGATTGATGCGTCATCTTATCTTATCTTATCTAAATCTTATCTGACTTTGAACATTTGAACCAAAACAGTTTGCGACATTTTTGCTCATGTTTAGTGTTCAGCATCTGTATTTGATCGCCACTATTAACTGCTACATACGGATTTATGGACATATCACCATTTCCCTAGTCCTAAGTCTCTTGTAGACAGACGCTTTAACAAATGAAGCTCGTACCCCCGCTTGTTAAACCATTTCCCCCCCTGTGAACCGAACTTTACTCAGGCGATATGCACCGGTGCCATGTCCTCTCTATTTCTTTATTGAGTTTCACGCCAAGTCAGGGTCGGACAAAAGAGCTGTCGTTTGGGAATACTTACGAGATTCGGGTATCGGTGGAGGAGGTTGCAGTCACGTAGAGCCGTCTCCCAACGGTACGGCGTGACGATGCGCTCGCGATCAGTTGCGAGTGCAACGGACCGCAGGATACTCTCCTCCGCAAAGGGAGCATATGTGAACGGCATGTTGCCCTCCACCGAATTTGCATTCGCCCGCGAGGTTAAAGGCGAAGCAGACCGGAGCATCGGTGCCGAGGCGAAAGAGCCCATATTTATTGGCATAGATGACGAACTGGCGGCCGTGGCGATTGGGCCGCGTCTCTTTGCAGTCGACTGCACGATGGCGCCGCAGCGGAGGCACAGTGAGATCCCCCGAAAAGAATTTTTCTTCTGCACTCCGTACGGGTGGACCCGGTCGCGTTCATTGGCCTTGTTGGTGCGGCTGGGTCCAGCAGTGGGCTGAGGAAGGGCAGGGGCAGGGGCAGCCCTGAGCGAGCGATTCTTTGCGGACTGGAGGAGTTTGGTGTACGCAGCCTCTGCAGTGTTAATAATAAATTTAAAACGCTGCTGTGAAGAACTGAGAACGCAGCCTAATGTCAAAATCCCGGAAGGCTGAGAACCAGTCCTTGAATTCCGGGTCCGAGATCATGAACTCGAAATGCTGCGCAAACCCGCCGTAGATGCGGATGTCGTACGGCTCGTCGATGAATTTGAGGAACGAATTGTAGCAGGGGAACCAGGTTGCGAGGTCCATGTTGCGCTCGTCAGGAAAGAGGGAGACATCGAGGAGGTGGACTGAATCCTTGAGTTCCATCGTCACCTTGACCGATTTTGTCCCCAAGCCGGAGCAGATCCGCTGCAAGACTTCTGGAACAAACAGCGTGAGCGGTGGAGAGATTCCGGACTGTGCTAGAGCCCGGATGGCCTTTGGAATCGTGCCCTCGCTGACGTCGAGCAAATTCTTTGCAGCCTCCGCATCCGGGGCGATGAGAGCACGAGCAGCCGGCGCAACGATAGCGGGAACGATCTGGGCACCGGTGGGGCCAGCCGCTGGAGTCCCGGAAGGACCAGCACCAGAGCAATTCTTGCATTCCCTGCTGCAGGTATAACCAGGACAGGGGTAGTTTCGTCTTCCTCGTCAGAGGAAACGTCTGTCTCCCCGTCGGCCTTGCGCTTGGTTCTCTTCGCATTGCGGTCCTTGCGTTGCTGGTCCAATTTCTTCAGGAGATCCACCACTGCCTGTGGGGTCGCTGAAGCCCCTGTCGAGATAAAGCCGCTCGTGCGACCTCCAATTCCGGCGTTGGAACCGCTGGGGGTGGGCGACATAATAGAGTATTCAAGTTGTGCACAGTAGATTTATGAAGTTTATTGGAGTAAAAGACAACGAAGTTCACACTTCGCTGAAAAGGAGCTGACTGTGAGTGCCAAGGATTCAAAGCAGTGCACTCGTTAGTCGGCACTTGTTGAGCTCTGTTGCTCACTAGCTCACAACGCGCTCAACCGCAATTCAGGTATCAATCAAGTCATGCCACACGCGGCTATTTCGGTCTTGCGCTTCCGAAATCCAAGCGGGCAGGGCGTGTCCACAGCGCCTCCCGCGGTGCGTCTCCTTCTACGGTCTCGTTTATTCCCACTCGAATAATGCTCAATACGGCTTTGAAGTTTTCAGAGCTGAAGAACTTGCATGGAAGCACATCAAGTTATCGCCACTTTTCAACACCATCACCCGGGTTATCAGCGGAGATCCGCTGTTCGCGCTCTCCACTTGTTCCCTCTTGCGTAGGTCTGCCGTCATGTCTTTACGACACGGGTAATTGTATACGCCCGCCACTGTGATCCCATGATTCATAAGATGCTGTAAGACTCGCAGACGCACTACCCTTCCTCACCATCTACTCCACGCTACTGGCGATGCTCACTCGAGTCCTTGTCGTGGCCGGTTGCGTTACAGCGTGCTTGTGCAAAGTCTATGACAGCGCCAGCGATCTTCCGAGCCTCTCGTTTGACTTCGTGATTGTGGGCGGTGAATATTAAACCTGTTTTCCGACGCTTTGTCTCTAACATCGCTACTTAGGAGGAACTGCGGGCAACGTCGTCGCCAACCGGTTGACTGAAAACCCAGAATTTTCGGTCTTGGTGCTTGAAGCAGGTGTCTCGTCAGCAATCCATTGGATTTCACAGCACTTTTTCATCATGGTTCGCAGAAATGAAGGCGTGCTGGACGCAATGATCCCTTTCTGGAAGTTCGGTGGTAATCTGCTCGGACCGACGATCTACGAATGGAGTACTACCATACCATTCTCCCTGCCCACCACTGACCGCTGATTGGCCGGGAATGGCAGACTACACCACCACCCCACAAGCGGGTTTGAATGACCGCGTTTTGGACTACTCCAGAGGTTAATGCTGCAATTTCAATGGGCAGGAATGGTGCTGATTCCATGTCAGCGCATATGCTTGGCGGATGCAGTTCACACAGCGAGTCATCTTCCCACTCCACATGTCAAATCGGCTGAAATCGTGACTAGACGGCATGTTCTACACTCGGGGCACAAAAGACGATTTCGATCGTTATGCGAAGCTGACTGGCGATCCGGGATGGTCGTGGGACGCGATTCTTCCATATTTCTTGAAGGCAACACCCGTTATCTTGTTTCAGCTTCGAAAGTGACGATATTATTTCAGAACGAAAAATGGGTTCCGCCGGCAGATCATCACGACACCCGCGGCCAGTTCGACCCCTTGGTACACGGCACCGCAGGATTCATCCAAACGAGCATAAGCGGATTTCAATACCCAATTTTCCAAAGCAAGGTGCTCCAAACCACCAAAGAGTTACCCGATGTCTTCCCGTTTAACCTCGACATGAACTCCGGCAAACCGCTGGGATTGGGCTGGCTGCAGTACACCATCGGGCATGGAAGGCGGAGTAGCTCTGCGACGTCGTATCTGGCGCCTGAATTTATACGACGCGAGAACTTGCATGTTCTGTTACATGCGCAAGTAACCAAGCTCGTGGATCTGAGGAACGCCACCGAGACGCTGTCCTTTGGTGGGGTGCAATTTTTGCAAGGTTCAGCTATCCTTTGCCTCCCCTTAGGAAGATCCACTCACGCCTGGGCAGGAACGTCTCAATTCACGGCGACAGCGTCGAAGGAAATCGTCCTGTCCGCCGGAACGGTCGGAACCCCGAATATTCTGATGCACTCAGGCATCGGGGACCAGAGCATCTTAAACGCACTGGGTATTCCGACCCTCCTCCACCTCCCAAGCGTCGGCCAGAACGTCTCTGATCATCCCGCCTTCGCCGCGAGCTGGGCCGTGAACTTCAACCAGACCATGGAGCTGGTAACCCAGAACACGACGCGGTTCAACGAGGCGTTTGCGGAATGGAATAGATCGCACACGGGCCCCCTTGTGGACTTTTCACCGACGTACGTTGCGTGGCTTCGTCTAGACGCAGACTCTCCCATCTTCGAGAATCACACGGATCCGTCGGCTGGACTGGATACGCCGCACATCGAGTTGGCCATTACGGTGCGTGTGTTCCTGACGGCCGTTCATGACCTGATATATACTGGCAGCCTGGCATGGCTGGTTTCGGGGTCAGCTCGCCGGGTCACTTCGTAGGCGCTGGTATGGCCTTGGTGACCCCAATCAGCCGTAAGCACAAAATTCACACCATGTATTCCGATTCCCAACATGCTTTGTTTTATATCCCAGGTGGATCCGTCACAATCAACAGCAGCGATCCTCTCGCTCCACCGCTCATCGATATCGGGATGCTCACCAGCGACTTTGACCTCTTCGCCCTGCGGGAGGCACTCAAGCGCGCGCAACAATTCTTCGACGCCCCCGTCTGGCGGGACTCCATTATTGGGCCGGTCCAGGACTTTGAGAATATCACCAGTGATGCGCTGGACGAGATCATCCGGAACACGGCTGGGCCATCGCTGCACCTCGTTGGGAGTGCGGGAATGTCGGCGCGAGACGCGCCGTATGGGGTGGTGGACCCGGACTTGCGTGTAAAGGGTGTCGAGGGGCTTCGGATTGTCGATGCTTCTGTTCTAGTGGGTCCGTTTACACGAAATGCCTGAGCCCGCAGCTAATCGGTTCGAATTTAGCCACTAGTTCCGAGTGCGCATACGCAAGCGGCAACGTACGTTGTCGCGGAACGGGGCGCAGATTTGATAAAGCAACGCTGGGAATAATCAGTATTCCTAATTCGCAGAAACTTGCTTGTGTACATGTCTCTTTGTTTTCTTTCCTGTGATATAGTTATCGGAATCGGATCGCGGTGGCGGTGAGAGTTGGTTCATCCGACTTTCCCCGACACGCCTCAAGGTATCCCGGCCTCTGCTGCGTTCCTAAAGTCCGTCCGACTATACATGAAAAGAAAAAGAAAGGGAGAGGAGGGCGGGCGAAGAGATATGCTGCACTGAGTTGACGCAGTCTGGTGCAGATATTAGTCCCGCAAGGCTCTCAGAATATTCGCAGCGGCGCCGCTCACTGAGTACAAAGTTTGCTTCTTGGGTTCACAGCGAAGCCACAGATGAGGAGCAAAGTCTGTGCTATATTTGTCTCCTGTAATTTTCTTGGATCTATCGTAAGTCTCCCTATTGATCTTGGGCCCAGTTCTGTAGGCAGACTGGTGGCTGTACACTTTGAGTGTAGAAACAAAATCAAACCTAGAATTCTTTCTGATTTGCTCTGATTTTTCTTTTTTTATTACACTCAAAAGTGTACAGCCACCCAGTCTGCCTACGGAACTGAGCCCAAGATCAATAGGTCAGATTAGTTGTACTTCAGAGTAGCAGAGTCTGGTATATGGAATGTAAGAAGCTTGAATTAAAGTCATAGTTCAATGAAAATATTGGCGGAGGCCAAGCCTCTGTCGAGATCAGGCGACTGCAAGGTAGTAGTAGTGTTCCAGATATAAGTGGCCCGAGGCAGGTATACATATCAAACAATATTTCATGCTGTCCTGGGTGCGCCAGAGGTCGTTGAGGTCGTTGAAGTCGCAGTTTCCGGTTTGTTTGTCCCAATGTTTGTGGCAGTGCTTTGTCTCAATGTTTGTCCCATCCGCTGTCATTTGTATAATAGATGGGGGCCGCGGGAAATCGAGCCCCGGTTGCTCCGTTCTTAATCCAGGCGCAGATTGAATGAATAAGAACGGCGCACCGCCAGCCATCTCCTTTGTTTAGTTCCAAGGAAGGACACGGAAGACATGAGTTGAACTGGGAAAAAAATAGCATTCAATACGTATGTATGTAGCGGAAATTGTTACAGGGGAAAAACCCCAAAAAGAGCGAAAAAACAGCTCGCGAAGTCACAGTCAACAGCTGTGCGCCGTGCACTAGGTACCTCCGCTCGTATCCCTTCCCTAGTCGCATGTGATGTTCGTTTGAATCCAGCGCGCTTGTATAAATCATCAAGCATTCAACAAGAAAGAGTTGTTGAAGTACGTACCGGCGAGAAGTAGAAAGGACTATGAACTGTTAGGAAAAAAGTTTCAGGCGCAGAATACAATAAAATGTGCGTACCTACCTGCAAATGCGAAGCAGGGAGAGCAAAAAGAAAAATATTACCTCCACCCCTGCCGCGGATGCGGAGGTCGAACCCCGATTGCTGTGTGACCGGGACCCCTTGAGAACGCTCAATCTCAAATAATCTGGGAATATTTCGACAGCAAATACACTCCCCCTGAGGGCTTCCAGAAATCCACCTTCAAACGTAATTAACTAACTTGCGGGTGAAGCAACTTGGTGTGACGGTGACCGTGACAAGTTGTGGTCGGAATCCACTCATCTTTTTTCCTAATCTAGTGCACTATATATGTCGGAGCACGTTCCGCGAAGAACTAAGGAAATCCGAGCAGAACTGAGCCCAAGCGAGGGCCATTTCAAACTCTAGTCCCGTTTCAATCCCAGTGTCACCCATAGTACCCACGGCTCGCTCGAGCTAGCCATCAGCCCGGCTATTTAGCCCTTGTAGGTAGGTAGGTAGGTAGGTATTACTACACGGCACGGTCCGAATAAATGCAGTGTGTGCGTTTAATGGTATGGAAGCAGAAACCAGATACCAATTAGGTTAAGCGAAGATGGCTGTAGTGGAATTAAAATGGAGCATTATAAAGACGGGTAGAAGTGCGAGCTTCGCTGATGAAAGCGAGTTTCCATTAGCGGAGTTTTAGCAAGGCGGTAACATCGGGACAAAGGCTCGGAGAAAGTCAGTACATTACCAGGCAACCCGGAGAAGATGACACCAGCGCCACAGAGTTTGGGGTGAATACAAAATTTGATAGAAATATTGAGGGAGGACGCAAGGGAGTAGGATGAAAACCAGATTCCAATTTTTAACCTGTATGCTCTGTTGAACACGATATCCGCCAAAATAAGATTTATTGAGTGATTGGATGTGCATACGACCGAAAGGTTGAACCACCAATCACGTCCGGATGAACATCTTCAACTAATGGTGCAGCAAAACGACAACTAATCCTTGGAAAGGCTGGCTAATTTAGCACCGATTATCCCCAAATTATTTCGAACTTCCAGAGGAAGGTAATAGAACAAAGAGTGATAATTCAGTCGGATTTCCCTAATAAGTCTTTCCTGGTGTCCTTTTTGATGGCACGGGGTGCAGCGCGATGCCGGTGCAACTTGAGAGCACGAGTTCTAAGAAAGTTGGCCCTCAAGGATGGGACTCGACCTGAATGTAAGGGGCCCCCGAAAGCTCTGCATTCTATTGCACCGCCCGATGCGGATGATGCGGCAGCCCCGCCATTCCGAGGATAGTCGCAAATCGGTCGCTAGACCGATTAAAACCGAACGTACCGTGTGGCAAAACCCTGCCACTCTGAGGCTGTTCCAGCAAATTCCAACCCCCGAACGCCATCTCGGCTTCTCATGGCGTTCCTCGCACAAAGGCCCTCTCAGTGCGCTAATGTTTTTGAGCTCTAAAATCCGCAGGCTATATGCATCTATCCATCTTACTTAGAAAGCCTGTAAGTTCCTGACCCTAGAGTTCGGCATTACTATGACATTTGAATGGGCTCTGGTCGTGTTCCTCGCCATTCAATTCATCCACATTTAGAACTGCGTAATTCATCAGCATTAGGTGATGAACTGCAATGTGTCTCAGTGCAATTGCCTGGCAGATCTCTTACTAGTCGAACACCATATCGGCTTCTCATGGCATACAAAAGGGCCCTCCCAGCGGGCTAATGTGTTTAAGCTCTGAAATCCGCAGGCAATACAGTTGCGCGGGTCATAATGCATTGAGTTTGGGTATCCACCGACTTGGTAGGCGGGGATCTATGCAAAAAAGGCATAATGCATAGGAGGTCTGAACCAAATTTTATAGCATTTATGCACTATCAGATCCCAAAATTTGGGTACGACACATGTTTTGATTCTCAATTTGGTGGGTTCTCGGCTCCTTGTTGACTGAATATTGAAGAAAAGACCTGCTGGTGTGCATAGAAAAATACTAACCTGGTGCAGGAGGGTATTATGGGTCATTCACCACTCAAAGCTGTTGTAAAATCATTGGTTCCCAAGCGTCTGGCAGGTTGATCTCAGGGCATACCAAATCTATGAATGCATAAATCGTATAATGCATAGCATGGAGGTGCCCACCAATGTTATGTATTATTACCCGCGCAACTGTATGCATCTACCCCTCTTACTTGGAAAACCTGATAAGTTCCTGGCCCTAGAGTTCGGCACTACTATGGCATTTGAATGGGCCCAGGAATATAAGGGCTTGGCTCTGGTCATGTTCCTCGCCACTCAATTCATATACATTTATAACAGCGTAATTCATCAGCATTAGGTGATGAACTGCTTCCACTTGTTCAGGGACTCGGTCGACGACACTTGCCCTTCTGAGAATCAATTCAAGGGGCAATGAATGGCACGGAACTATGTTCGACATGGAGTCGTAGTTGTGTGCGTGCGCATTCCTCCGCCAATGCCGGCGATGGAACGGTTTAAAAGTCGAACTCAGCTGTCGACATCCTAAAGCGCGCCTCTTCTCATATCAGCATGATTCTGCTTCCCCTAGTCTCTTTGATTATCCTTCCAATTCTCGCCCGTGCTCAGGTCGGACCCGTACCTACTAACACTCCTATCAACATTGTGGACTTTCAAAAGAACGTCTTCGATCTCGCAAGCGCTAAGCCGAATGCGCCAGTCCAGGGCTTGAACCACAGAGTCGGCGATCCCGCACAACAAGTACGCACCAGTCAACTAACTGTTCTGCCATCGTTGACAATGATAACACTGCAGTGGGTGATTCATGCAGTCGGGGGTCAAGTTTTCCAGATCGTGAATCCCACGGCGGGAACATTCTTCTCCTACTCGACAGCGGCCATCGGCGGGGATCCAGTCTGCAGCCAGCTGTTCGGGGAGTCTGATATCCCAACGCAGTGGATAATCTCTCCCGGGAATACAGGTTTCCAGTTCGTGCCCGCCGAAACTTTCCTCCGCCTTCCCACTGATGAGTCGCTGCTGGTACAGGATAATTGAGAATTCCTCCAAACGCATAGTGACGAGTTGGCCCCGGCTAAAGACCAATTCCACCGACCTCGGCTCCTCGACGCCAGTGCGTCATTCTCCAGAGATCGGTTGTCTTGAACTCACGTTTCCACACCTAAGCTCACCCTACAACCCTTCTATGACGTGCCAGAGCAGCTGTTCACGTTCCAGCCGTGTAAGTACATCCCAATTATGTTTCCTCTCCGGATTAATATATATGTGATCGAATATAGGGACCTGATGATTTGGTTTCCTTCGAATCTCTTGCTTTTCGGCGTTTCAACCATGTATTTCGCTCCCTGCTTTACGTGTTTTGTTCATGTTAATCGAGTTTGCCACTGATTTTATGTCTCCGGCGTTGTCGTCTGAGTTCGAAGCAAATATCACCAACAACGAGTCTCTCAATTGACTGGGCAGGGCAAAAATACTTCGCCGCGGTAGATTCCGCGGCGGTTCAAATTAATGAGCACTACACCGCCAAAGTGCCGGCACGCTCCCTCCAGCCGGACCGCCCAGCTGATCTCCACATTTTACAAAAACTGGTTCCACAATTTCACCAGCTGGTGGCCAGTTTTTCTTTGCAACCTGGATTCCAGCATTCCACCAGCTGGCATCCATATGAATCCACATAACACCCACCTTACTGGCCATGCTGAAACCATCTGTACGAAAATATCCGGCAGTGTGCCAAACTTTCTTTTCATTACTTTTGAATTTTGGGAACACTAGAGTGACTCAAAGAGATAAGTTTCTAAGAGTCTGCAGGATAATAATACCGCTAATATGCCCCTGTTCCGTGTCCTACTGTGATCGCACATAGTTGAAAATTCAACAGTGCGCAACTTGGAGGGAATTCCAGTCAATAGTGTGCATTCTTGTCATATTCCCAAGACTGGTCCCCATTCTCTTATTAACATTACGTCCACTGGCATAGGAAATTGATAGAAACCATTCCGTCCTGACTCCTGGCACGCGCCAAAATAGAATATTCTCAGGCCACCCCGGCACGAGTTCACGTACTATCGTCGGACATAAAGGCAGAACAGTTTGAAAGGGGTGATAGATAGGTAGCATTGAAACATCATTGTTAGTAACGGTCCGTGCGCAATGTTTGTCCATGTGTATATATCACGTGCACGTTGGTCGCCTTTTTGCGCATCTTGCCTTCTCCCTCTTCAGATTCCCGTCTCTCCCGTTCCCTCCTCTGCTTTGAGGCCCTTCAAACCTTTATCTTCTGACCTATCTCAAGCCTCAACTCAAGCCCCTTAGACTCGAGCGGCCATATTGCGCTCCCAGACCACACGAGTAGCAAGCGCAAGATCCTCAAGATTGTAACTTCGCGCAAGACTTCCTCGGAAAATTGCTTCTTTCTGCTTGCATACCACACACTGTACATGTCAACCTTGCAGCTCCACCTCGGCGACGGCAAGACCTCTCAACCGAGACACACAACTATCCTCCACGTGCGCGCGTGAAGCAAGTGGCACTCAGTTCAAAGCCCGCAAATTCCCTTCAACCCTGTTGCTCCCCTCTTGTCTGCTGAAATGCTGCCATCAGGATCGCTGCTCAAATTTGTCGGCCCGTTTTGCCACCATTGACGTTGTGCCTCATCGATGAAGAGTCCGTCTGGAGTCTGTTGCCAATCAAGTCCGGAAAAGGGGGTTTTCTGATTGGGAGAACGTCTTGCGCCCACTGCAATGTTTCGAGTTTCTCATCAAGAACCTGACCGACTCAGTCTACGCGTTATCACCACTGCCGAGTGTGAAATCATCCGTGTTATCAAGTGTTACGTCGCCCTCGACTACGAGCAGGATTTACCGACTGCCACACAGCCAGCTGCCCTCGTTCACTGTCGAGCAGAACAACGACTCCCCGCCTGACAGGCTATCACCACCGGCAACGAGTGGTATGCATTTTCCTTCCCGTCCACTATGAGTGCCAAGTCTGACACCGCTCTTCAGGTTCCGCGCCCCCAAAGATGTCTTCCAGCACATTCATCGGCCTGGAATGTCGCAAAAAGCCTTTGTCGAAGATAAGGCAATATAGGTCAATATAAGGCGGTATAAGTCTGTAAGATGATTGGGGGGTTTATAAGCTTCAAAATTGCGCTATCCTCAGTTATAACCACTTACGGGACTTATAAGTACTATAAGGCGTTACAGTGCTTATAGGAGCTTATAGCTGCCTATGAGTTGGGTCCTTTGCCGATGCCCAATATCGCGAATCGTTCCCACCCTCATTCCCACATCCCACAGAATTCAAGCAATAATTGAAACGAATGCATTCACACTACGCAATGATACAGCAGGCAATACTATTAATACTATTGATGAAGCCTAACTGTTGTCATCGATTGCTGAGAGTGCGGGTGTACTTACCGATGGCGGTAGGGAGACAGAGGTGGGGTCTGTTATGAGTATGAATGAGCACACATGCAACCAAAGAGTGAAGGAAGGCTCACCTGAGCATTGTGGTGGCCCTGCAGTGGAGCGCACATGGAATCAGACGGGTGAGACTGATAGAAAACTACCGACGTACACTACACAGTGCTTCTGACGACAGATTCGGAGCGGAGTGGTGATGGGAGACAGGCGAGGGGGCGGCGAGATGAGGGGAGGGTGGTGGTGGTGGTGGTGGTTGAGAGCGAAGAGAGGTGGAGTCACAAAGTCACACTGAGGTGTGATTTATAATGCCAGAATGGCATGACATCATTTACTCCACAAGTTATCCACTGCCTCTGGTGCTCTCCCCGAACTCTTTGCTACCCCTACTATGTCTAAACTACGTCGTTTCGACTCGGATACCACGCACGTCTCCGACTCTGAGCCGGAGAGACAGGCAGCTCGAGCAAAAATGTGCAAATCTCACAAGAGTCGGACCACCACTGGCATGTCCTCTGCGCGCTGTCGAACGCAGCCACCATTCTCAGACCGCTCCAACTTCCAAGAGGACTGCCGATCTGCGAAGAATGAACGAAATTTGAGCGTGGAAGCGCGCTTGAGCCGGATTGAGAGGGAGCTTGCAGATTTGCGTGCGCAGCGGCATGCTGCACCGAAAGGTGTGTCGCAGTTCCGTTCATAAATATATTTGCTTACATCCGGTCGGATCGAGGACATTGCGCTGGTCCGGCTCTTCAAGAAATCCACCTGGCGGCCCAAAACTTTGTGGAAGAATTGCCAAATTTTCGAAGACGGTCGCACAATCTTCATCTTACCTCGATACTTTATCCGCGGAGCTCACATGATTAATTGTTTTGGGTGCAGTAGAGAGGATCATACATTCTATTTGGATGATGTAGCTGACTTTGACTGGCTGTTGCGCGCTGGTAATTAATAAATCATGAAATTGTCAAAATTTGGTTGTCTGAGCACCGTCTAAAGCCCTCGATGCGGCAATATATTACTAGATAATCAGGAAAGTTATAAGCACTTATAAGGGGTTATACCCCAACTGTAAGTCCCGTATAATTTAGCTATAACCGCCTATAAGCCTGTAAGCCTTTGTAACCCCTTATAGGCGATCAGGCCCTTTTGCGACAAAGCCCCTGGTATCCACAACACGATGTCAGCTACTTTACTCTGTTCCTGTGATTCCCGCGAGTTTTGACTTCCTGCTCAAACAGCTTTGAATCCATCTTCGGGTGGTCGGAAGGGCCTTGAATTTTGAGCAGGAAGGCGTGCCATACAGTACATGTGGATGTGTGTACATACTTACTCTAATATTACTATTCTTTCTCCCATACGTTTCGCGTAGTGAAGCATTTTTGTGACTATGGGCAAACACTCCAAAAGAAAAAGCAAGAATAGATGGTTGAATATGTGGCTGGCAGCTGGTTCCTCAGCTGGGATTCAGTCGAAGATGGGTCCATGCTGGACCTATAGAGAATTGGGCTGGACTCCAGTCTCCAGCATGGTGTACCCAGCTTTCAGCGACATGTATCAGCCAGATCTTGTCCAGCTGGTGACCACGTGTGTGACCGTTGGCGGTGTAGGTCTGCCATCCCACCATGGTGGCAGAGGGGCTACAGACATGGCAGTAAGGAAGGAAGAATGGCGAAGGAACAGCTTTGAATGGTGGCACTTATCATAGGGTAGGTGCCACGGAAGGAAACTTGTATGCGGCGTGGACGCACCGATGATGCGGCGGGACGCGGTGGGACGTGGCGAAGTGCATAGTAACTTCGCCGCGGCAATGGCCTCGGACGCGGCGATACCGTCGTGCGGCGGTATGCTGCGCGTCAACGTGCGGGATGCGGCGGTCACCACACATGACGCGGCGGTCACCACACTCGACACGGCGCTCAAAATATTAGGTGCGCCACTGAGTCCGTTATCCGCAATGTGGTTGCTTTGACTTACCTGACCTGTTGTTGATCAAATATCACCTAATTCTTTCATGAATAATATTAATGATCACCGCCGCTTTTTGTAAAGTCTTTCTATTCGAGCCACTTGAAAGTGCTTGATAGATACATTGGCAACCGTCCAACTCCATGCGGACGTGGGGAGCCGAACCCCGATTGCTGTCTAGACGCCCGCAACACCTATGTGAACAGCCGTTCACCGATCTGGCTTGTCGAGTCCCAGGATACACTAGCCAGTTTGCTTGGAGTTTGTGGCATGGTGGTTCGAGATCAAGCGAGGTTGTGCTGCATCTCTATGTTTGTTTTAACTTTACTTAATTCTGTACGACCGTACACGGTCGTAATGTCCGTAAATACACCGTACCGTACCGTACCGTAAGAGTCCCCAGAAGCATCGTTACGGTTACGGTTACGCCCGGGTAGCAGCCGTAATATCCGTAATCCTTACGGCCGTAACCGTATACGGTACGGTGCCGATCCCTAGAACTTGTGCATGTTTGGCAAGAGCCTCTCAAAACTTTGGCTCTCGCAGTGCGCAGACTGGCCATACCGCGCCTGACGCGCCCTAGTATTTCAACGGATGCTAACCGTACCCCGCTCGACGCTGTCTTCGGCACCCAAGTAACCACAGCATCGCTGTGGCGCGGGTCCTGGCCTGCCCTCCCGCCGCCGCCGCCCTTGTCGCCGCCCCCCAAGCGCCCGCCGTGTTGACTATCTTACGCAACTCCGTCGGCCCGCCCTCCCGGCTCGTCCTGCACGCCACCGCCCACGCCCTCCTGTGCTCCGGCCCGGACGCTGCGCCCTTCTCCTCGCCACCGCCCGCATTCACTTTTTGACGCTCAACACCGCGCTGGATGCTTTACTACAGCTGGTCCCGCGCGCCCAGCAAGCACACGACCTTCCCTGCTCTTCCCCGCGCCTCGCGCTGTTCTTCCTTAGCCCGCACCTCGTGTCACACCCTCATCTGCGCGCGGCGACCGCCCTTTTCATCACTGCGCGCGGGTTCTTCGTGAGACGGCGCCAGGAAACGGCGACGCGCCTGTGGCAGGCGCTGCTGACCCTGCGCGAATGGATCGTCGCGGCACTCGTATTGGATCTGCTGGTGAAGGACCACCAGCTGCGCGCGACGCTACCTGAGTTTCTCGAACGTGGGCGACTTTCCAACGGTAATAGCGAACCCATGACGCCCGAGGACCACTTCTACCTCACGCAGTGCCGCCTCGCGCTACTACGCCTCGAACGCCTACGGCCCTCGCGCGCGTTGTTTCATGACCCCTGCAACCGCATGTGCGGCGTCATCCTGCACATAGCGCGCGCGGGGCTGCTGGGCGAGGAGACGCAGCGTCGAGAGCGGTCGCGTAGGCGCGTCAAGGCAGAGACGTCCGAGCAAAGTGCCCGAGGACGACTCTGCGCGCAACGTCAACGGCGCAAATCTCAAAGCCCCGAAAATCTGCCCCTCCTGCGCACGCAAGTGGATGCAGAATGTCTTGCAGGGTTCGTGCTTCTCTGCTCGCCTGTAGATCTGTTGCTGATGTCCTTTATTGCTTTCCCCCTCATTGTCTATGCTCCTCTTGTCGGCTTATTTTAGTCGCTTTACCTTGATACGCGCGCTCAACAAGCCCTGGGCATCCTCGGTGCCCTAATCGACGCGCGCCGCCTCCCCTGTGCGACGACATTCACACCTGGGTGTGGTGCGTTTCTTCTCTTCTCTTTTCCATTCTGTCTTTTTCTTTCTTTGCTGTCGTCTTTTTGTGGCGGTTTTATTTTATTTTTGGATGCGGAGCCCTTTCTTTTCATTTTTCTCTGGGAAGGGGGGGGGATTATCGGGGCTGTTCCCGTACAAGTCCCTTGGGCGTTCGTTCACGAACTTTGCCATGCCTGGGACCCAAATTTTCTCGGGGCTACGATACTACGATACGGCGCGCAGTTTTTCTCCCGCTTTTTTCATTTTTTACACCATCCTCGCGCGTTGCGTGTGGTTCCTTCTATTTCTCATCCTCGTCGTCCTGCGTCTTCCTTATTCTATTGTCTTCCTTCTCGCGCAGGCCACCTTTATATCCGGGCGCGCGCGGATGGTGGCGGCGCCGGGTGATGATGACCATAGGCATCTCGACCCTGCTCGTTGGATGGCGCCCATCCAACAATACGCGCACCTCCGGGCCCGGCGCGGATCTGCTCGAGGGGTAGGGCGGCAGATCTCTAGAGATGCGGCGCAACGACACACGTTCGCGTGTCACAAACCGCGGATGTGTGGAGGGACAGTGAGCGCAGGCAGTAATGCGGATGTGTGTGTTACAGCGAGGTGTGGTGGGGCTGGCTGCATGGGGGAGGAGTGGAGAGTGAGGGGCCCGGACGTGTGAGTGCGCTGTGGAAATGTTGAAGGAGGAGGTGGGGGCTTAGTGCGGTTGTCTTGCCCGCCGACTTTTCCCGACGGTCGGTAACTCGCCCGCCTGCATCCCCCACCCTCATACTCATACGCCTCAGTAGCCTTCTCGACGTGCGGGTCCGCCGAGAACATGCGCTGACGGGGCTAGCTGACGACTGTGGGGCGCCTTCCGGCACTGGTTACCTCGAAACGGCGGATACGCCCAAGTATTTCGACGAAGGGACCGAGCCTTTGATCGCGCATACGCAGGATACTGTGTGCGTCTTTTTGCTACTCGACTCCCGAAACCTGCACCAATACTAACACCACCTACAGTCTAGGTGTCCACCCTGGTGTTTGAGGTGAGCGCGTTCGCTAGTGTTGGGCCAATTGCGTTGCCCTACGAGGAGCCGCAAGACACGCAGTAGCGATGCGATCTAGGTACCTCTCGGACACGCCCGCGCGGCCCATCCATCCACGCCGACCACTTCTCGAAGTTTGGGCTCGGTGCGCTCGCCTACCTTCCGATAAAGCCAGGTCTCAGCGCACTAGCAACGTCCGCGGTGGCACGTGGTTTCTCGACGCGAGAACCGTGCGTTGCACAGGCGCTGCGAGCATTAACACGTCGCATTGGCGATGCGGTCTATTCTGGGCGGCGGACCAGCCCAGTCTGGGCCCCGCGCCGCCCCGCGCCGCATTAGCACGCCGATTCGCTCGTGGGGGGCTATTCTGACTGGCTGTGCGAGACACCTTCATTCGTCGCCCGCGCCCCGCGAACGCTTCGGGTGGCGGCACTGCGCGCGTCGTCTGGTGTGCGGGCGCGGCCGTGCCCCGCGCCTGTTGCGGCTGGAGGCCCGGGTCACAAGATGTCTTCGAATGCGGGCGACAGCGACACGAAGGAGAAGCGAGAGGGGCTGAAACAGGGTCGCAGGCGCAGGTCGGACGTGGAGGCACGCGGTCGGTGGGTTTTCTTCTCGTATAAGATATACCCATGCTAAGATATTGCGTCTAGCTACGCAGATATGGCACGAAGTACGGCCTTGGGCGTTCGCTTGTCTCCCATGCACAGCAAGAGCGGCGGGCAGCTCCTCGGCGGAGGAATCCGTATCCGCGGCGGCACCGGGTGGAGTGCGAGCACCAGCCCGTCCCACCGCACCAGCGCGGTCTCAGCCCATGCGAGCAGCACTCCGCACTCCTAGCTTCAGCGCGTTCTGGGAACACGTCGCAACACGTCGCATTGGCGGTAGTAGAGTCCACACACACATACCGACCCCTCGGCCAGTCTTTTTCCCGCACAGCATCCGTCCTCCTCACACAGACGCACCGCGACGATCGCTTCGCGGCGCTCGAACTCGGCGCGCTCGCCTACGGAAGGTCCCGCCGCGCGAGCGGAGCGCAGGGACCTGACGAGCAGTCTTGACATCTCCAGCCCGCGCGGCCCCGCGGCGTCTCGTCATGGCGCAACGTCGGCAGCAGCTGCAGACCGTGCCGGCGTCCTCGTAATAGTATTCGTGGGCCAGTGCAGCACCTGCTCTCGACGGCCCCGACATGCTTGTACTCTACCGCTCCGCCGACCGCCGACCGCCGACCGCCACCGCCTTCTTTGTATGGCTGGGCCTGAAGCATGACGCGCTCGCGGATGTGGGGCGGTGAACGGAGATCGGGAGAAGGAGAAGAACGGTGTGGATGCCGCGGGTGGTGGGGCCACCGTGCAGGCGCGTGCGCCAAATTCCAAGTGAGCTGTCTCTGTGCTGGCGCGGCTTATAATCGGGACCAGTTGGATGAGAAGGGGGTGCCGTTTTCTGCGGGCGTTCGGCGGGGGTCGCGGGTGGGCGGTGGGCGCAAGCGGCGGTGAACGGAGGCGCAGGAGGAGGAGAGCGGACTGTGCACGTCATTGAGTGAAGGGGGTGGGACGGGACGGCGGTAAGCGTACTGCTACCTGCCTGATATTCTCCACGATTGACTTTTTTTGCCAGGCATCTCGAATGTCTTTGCCATTCCGCACTTCTCACACTTTGTCCTCGATGTGACGCCGGCACTCTCATTCTGCAGTCGCTGCTGCAACCCCGACGCGATGCACAAGTATGCATCTTACCATATATCGCAGCGCGGTGTACATCGAGATCTGACTTCGCTGTGTGTGATCATTTGCAAGGTTATTTCATTCCGCTTCGTTTGCCAATCCAACAAGTCATTGTTTCCTTTTCTTTTCGCGCAGAATGACCCACATAATTCACACCTACACAAAATCAGGTGGACATGCAGTAGTAGTAGTAGATTTATACACAGCATGGTCCAGTCTCTGAACACTGTGTTCCCAAGGGTATCCTAGTGCGTGCAAGCTCTTCACACCTTCGCCTTGGACCCCAACACGCGCATTTGACGAGCTATTCGCTATCAGAACGTCTATCAAAAATGCGAGATGCAAGGGTAAAAATAGAATCTAGTCAGTAACCGGTGGCTGGATCATTTAATGGAGGGGCAATGCCGGAATGTGCATGAGCGGGGCTTCATAAATTTGGGTGACTTCGTATGCGTATTTTGCGACAAGAGAAATAGTTTTCCTGTAAGAGATCATGTGCGTGAAAAATTTGGCGGATTCCATGCTCGCCAGAGCAGGAAATCCCCGTATGTCATTCTTCACGCGCGAGGAAGTCGTCACGGAGGGCGATCAGTTCTGGATGCGCAATGCATTCCAGTAGCGCGTGTTCCGGGGACTCAACCATGCTCAAACAAAAGCGGCAGACTCTTAAGTTGCGATCAATGCGAGGGCGTCGAAGTTCAACCCAGCGTAGTCGTTCCAACGCGAGACAGTGGCTTGACAATAGAAGACGCGTAAGTGCTTTTCGATGCTTCGGGTTGACCACATTTAGATAGTGTCGGAAGCTTAGCGTCTTCTGAACTGGTTCGCCGGTTCCAGCCTCCCTCGTAGGAGGTACAGTCTCGGTGATTCCGGGTCATCAATAGAAAATTGAATGAACGCCCGGAGGCCCGCATTTACAGACTTGATAACCCCGTCCACTTGGTCTGCGGTGACGGTTGCGAGGTTTGGTAAGGTAATCTTGAACGGTAGGTTGTGGATAGCTGTGGATCACATAAGTCGCGCGCCTATCAGAAATGCGTGATGGGGGTCCCCGTTTGACTCGTGATTCGACCGTCTCAGTGATGATTTTTTGTGATTATTGATATTCGCAAGGTACGGTGGGTACGTTTTATTATTGTTATAATTTAAAAAAATGACACCTACTCAAGATTCAGAGAACACCCTGGCGCTGGCATACTTTGTCCGAAAGCGGCGCCGCGCCTTGATCGTTGTCGCAACCCCGACGTCGCGATGCGCAAGCATACAGATCGACTCACGGGAATTATCATATACAAGTTCTCCAATGGCGGTTAAATCGCACTTACCGTTTAACCGCCCTCGCCCGAATAAGTCACACATAGAATATCGCCTAAAGATAATTGGGTCATGGGTTTTTCCGTGAACATGATGATCATGAACGCCCACAGATGGTTATCCGAAGGATCTATAAGTTTAGATCGAACTCGCTCCTTGTCTCGTCGTACACTTCATGACTTTCACAGTTCGCTGTCTTTTCGTGCTGTTTTGCCGTTGATAACTGTCGGCTTCTAGGCCGGCGAAACTGTAAGAGTACGTCTCTATACCGGCGAATGGGTATATGGGACCTACGCCCACCTGGCGACTAAGTCCCTTGTCTCCCGTGGCGTCAGAAAGATGGTGCGTTCAAGCTTCCCAAGCCATGTTCTATTTCAGCATCTCACGATGATTATAGACTGTCACAGGGCACTTCGTTTACATTGGGACAACTAAAACCGCAGTTGGAACACGCGACGTCGTAGCTGCTTAGGTCGAGCGTCTCTCGTGTACTTATTTCAATAATCATCGCCTTGACTTTAACCCCAGTCCACGTCACTGCACATCCGCATCCCCAGATTGTCTCGTTTTCGTCTTCGTTCTGCGCCATGTACATCATGATGTATTATCCCTGAACAAGAATTTTGTCGTAAATGTTATCCAATATCCGCGACTATATATCAACTTTTTCAAGTTTCTGTGCACGCAATCTTACGCTTCAACAAACAGCTTGTCAGTCGCCGATTTATTTCGTTGAACGCACCGATTCGGACAGATATCGCTTTTCGGCCTCGATCGCAACAAGCTGGCGGGGAGGCCATTCCTCCACGAGCTCACGCGATCCATGCGCTTGGCAATAGTACGGGGTCGCATCGCGTGGACCTTGATCCAGTGATGCTGTGCTCACCCATAATAGTTGACGTCGTCGACGGGCTATTGTCCAAATTCTCCGCATTTATAGGAGCAGATTGAGACTCAACCGATCCCAGTGACAATCCCTTATGTTCACATCTGCCCCAAGTTCTGCGCGCCTTATAGCACTGAAATTACAGCTGTATTATCCAGCGCGAAGAGATCCGGCGGAGCGGAAACGGATTTGAGTTCTCAGGACTTGAAGGGCGCGGGATATCCGGTGCGGTGTCCACGCAATGCTGGCTTTAGATGAGCCGCGGGGCGATGGGCTGAAGCTGGATGAAATCTGCACGAATTGGAGAAAGGTGAAGTTGCCCCGCAATGCAAATAGAACGATTCGAGAGACTGAGTTTCATGCCAACCCCGTAGTCCACCTGGAATCGGGGGAATGAGGTACACCTCGTCTCGCGAGGCATAATTGACTCGGAGAACCAGTCCAGTACCTTCTTTTCGTTACGGCAATGCTCTTGTTTGCCAGGCTATCCGGCTGGTATGATAATTCGGCTCAGAATTTTCCTACACACGGCATAATGTATATCTGCACGAACTCTACTGCCCTAGACATCATCATTGAGAGCGGAAATCAAGGAATAAAGCAGTGCCAAGGCTGCGGAGGCTGTGGGGCGCTCTTCAGGCTTCGCAGAAGTCATCTCCACGAGGAGGATGTGATACCGTTCGTACACTTCGACATCAGGGGGTATGTTATAATACTGTTGGGACTGTTATGAGATAAGGGCCTACACTGGGGCGAATGCAAACCTTCTGTCCGTCTTCCATCTCCCCCTGCAGCACCTTACCGAGCATGCATACATCTGCAGCACAAAGGTCGTACGGTTGACTAAGGGACAGTTCCGGAGCGGCCCATGCAGACGGTGGACGAACACCAGACCCACGTGAATGTCGGTTTTCAGCTGAAAAGATCATTCCCCCGCCAAAATCGATGTACGCCATACGGAAGCTAAACTTGCTGTGACGACTGGGCTCGTAGAACGTCGGAGCATGATTCCAGAGGATATTCCTCGGATGGATATCCTATGATCGCAAAAATTCAGAGAGAGAAACCTGGACACGATCACCAGCTTACTCCATGGGCAATAAACTGCTCATGCATGAAAACGAGGCCCTGCGGGAGTTAAGCCACACATCAATAACAAAATCGTGGTATACAGCCTCATTGCATTCATACCTCGAGTAGTTGTCGAGCCATTTCAAATCTTGATCTAGCGCAATCAAAGGGAGGCGATTGCCAATGCTCATACCAACACGCCTGAACCGAAAATTCGAAGCCATTGCACGGTATAAATTGCAGAACTGGTATTGTGTGGTTTCGAGGATCAGAGCGTAAGGGATCCGAGGAAAGGTGTTTGAGAATCTGCAGTTCAATACTTCCAGCCATGATGACCTTGACAATTACATGGCGGAGATACTGATCCAATGCAAGATTGATAAAGACATTCTGCCCAGATTAGGAAAGCGAATTGAAAAGCGAGGAGCGGCTCACCTCTTGAAAGAAGGTAATGGCTCTATCCCGAACCTTAACGGACGGATTCCAGTCTCCGTCGAGTCTATGGACGAAATCTTCATCATTCCGTGGGTAAAAGGGTTCGACGGCGGCTCGTCGAAGGAGGTTGGTATTATGGCTCAAATCATCGTAATATTTGGTACGACCCAAGCTTAAGCCGTGCCCGTGAAGTAGGTCAGCAAAGAGTAGCCACGGGATTTCGAATTCGGTGGGTTCATAGGTTTCCCATGGCTGAAATTGCGCTAGCGACCTGTGAGGATTCGGACTGTTTGAACGGGCAACTACTTCGGTGTCTTCCCCGCTCTCTGCGACAGGAGGGATCCCACGGAAGGTCTGCACGTAGTTCATGAGCAAACATCGAAGTGGAAGAAGGTAGAAATAAATACCTCGTCAACATCCTTCCGTGTCTCCTCGTCCCACACCAGGATCGTCTTGTCGTCGGATCTTGCGAGGATGCTGTCCTGCGAATCCGTGCGGAGCCGCCTCTCAGGCGAGAGCACGACTGAGCTGACCCAGTGGGTATGACCGTCGACTGGCCCATCGACTTTCCCGGAATCCCACACGCGCACCGTGGTGTCGTACGAGCCAGATACGATCCGCTTGCCGTCGGGCGAGAACGCGACTGAGCTGACTGTGCCGGTATGAGCGTTGAACGCGCCAGTAGCCTCCTTCCCGCTCTCGGAAACCCACACACGCACGGTGGTGTCATACGAACCAGAAACGATCCGCTTGCCATCGGGTGAGAACGCGACCGAGCTGACTGCGTCGGTATGGCCGTTGAATGGCCCAGAGACCTTCTCGCCGCTGTCCGAATCCCACACACACACCGTATGGTCGTACGAGCCAGATACGATCCGCTTGCCGTCAGACGAGAACGCGACCGAACTGACTATGGTGGTATGACCGTCGAATGGCCCAGAGACCTTCTCTCCGCTCTCCGAGTCCCATACGCACACCGTGGTGTCGTACGAGCCAGATACAATCCACTTGCCGCTGGGTGAGAACGCGACCGAGCTAACTGCGGCGGTATGTCCGTCGAATGGCCCAGAGACCTGCTTCCCACTCTCCGAGTCCCACACGCGCACCGTGTTGTCGTACGAGCCAGAGGCGACCCGCTTGCCATCGGGCGAGAATACGACCGAGCTGACTGCGCCGGTATGACCGTTGAATGGCCCAGCAACCGCCTTCCCGCTCTTCGGATCCCACACGCGTACCGTGTTGTCGCCCGAACCAGATACGATGCGCTTGCCGTCCGGCGAGAACATAACCGAGCTGACCCAGTAGGTGTGACTTTCCAACGGTCCCACGACCTCTTGTCCGCTCTCGGAATCCCACACGCGAACCGTATTGTCGTACAAGCCAGCCGCGATCAGTTTGCCGTCGGGCGAGAATGCGACCGAGGCGACCCAGCTGGTAACATCGGGCCTAATAACCACAGCGGAGTCCCGCAAGCCAGCAGAGAACAGGGTGGCCCCGGTATGACTATCAAATGGCGAAGCGCTCTCGCACGAGCGCATCGCCTCGGTGTCCGAGTCCGAAGCAGAGACTATGCCGGTCACACCTGCCCCCACAGCGGGATGCGCAATGATGGCGCCGTCGAATTTGGAGGAGGGCGAATCAGTCATTCCAACGTTACTTAACTTCAAGTTTGGCTTTATCGGAGAACAGATCTGAGAAAGCCCCTTCGATCCTAACATAAGTCAATAACGTCGGCGTTTGCCGGCCACTCTTGATTCGCGTACGCACGCGCGCTAACTTCGGGTGTTTCGAGGGCTTCAACTGGAAAATTCTTCCCTCACAAATGTTTCATCTTGATCTGCCAGGTTCGACCGGTGCCACGGCATACTTTTAATTTAGGTTTCAAACTTGCTTCGGCCAAGAGCAACGTGTCAGATGTATCCATAGGCAATTCGTGTTAGTGATTGTTGATATGTTGCGAACAAAATTCTTGTCAATAAAGCAGAGTATCTGCAAGGCAACAAAAAAATCATTAGACGAATAAAAATACAGGAGAGGTACGAGATAGCAGAGATGAAATTATTGGGGAAATCCTCCGAAGAAGTTGAATAACACTTTCTGTGTATGGGAGGTCCCCGGCGAATCAGGCCCCCGTTCAAATCAGTCCCGGGTGTTGAATCGAGACCAATAAAATATGCCCGGTGGCCCGCACGGCACCAACTACTGGCTCGTCACGAATATATCCATCCACAGCCTGATTTCGATATCCAGGCCTGATACAGGCCTAGCAGGTTGAAAATCTGAATAATTCGCCCTGCACCGACCGCTGCATCATCGCATCCCGAATCTAACGTGCTAGTTCCTTCTTTAGCCAAAGAGTACTGCCCAAGATCTCACAAACAGACGATCCACCACGTCTTAGATTCTCCTCTATGGTAGGAAAAGAATTTAGAAGGGAAATTGGGTTTTAGTCGCAAAAACCCGCGGTTGGATCCCGAACAAAAGAAGCTTCAACATTATACTATGCAGACGTCGGGACTCGAACCCCGATGGCTGAAGGCAAAAGTGATTATTATCTATGAATACCAGCGGTGCACGTCCGCGTTATTCTTCTACTCGGCTCTAGGATGAATAAGCACAGAATCAGCACACGTATATTCCCCAATCATGAATACTACGTTCCCAACCTGGATGCCTGTGGAAGGGCGCGGACTACATATATTCCCAATTAATGAGCCTATTAATATGAGGGACAATTAAAATTAAATGTTTGAGGGAGATGGGAGCCACTAAACAGATCCAAGGTACCAAGCCATGCAAGTTCTTCAGCACTGACATCTATCGCCGCCTTTTCGTGAAGTCGTTTTATTCGAGGCTCGATCCACTTGAGTGGTAAAAAAGAGGGGGCCGATCATGCGAGTCGAAATCCGGGAAATTCTCCCCCATATTTAACTGCTGTGCACCATGCACTCATATCTTGAGTTCCAAGATTGGCACCTGCGCATCTGACGCACTTTTCATAGAGCCAGACATTTGTTTCGGTGTTAAATATCTTCAAGAGGACTAAGGAAGAGACGCGCTGAAACAATATTTTAATAAAAAACATGAGAGTGAGCCTCTTATCCGGACGCGGGGAGTCGAACCCCGATTGCTGCTTACCGCGTCATATCGATTTATTTGCGACAACCGTGCACCGTGCACTACACTACACCCACTTAGAAGATGTGTTGAGATCTCTGGTAGCTCGGGTTGAATCTGACGCAGCTGTGTCGGAATCGCAATTATTAGAAGCTGGCGCTGAAATAAATATTCCGCAATGTCGAAATATTTGGTGAAACATTCTGCGACATCAAACTATTTGTTGCAGTATTCTGCAGGGCAGTCGCACAAAGGCTAGCGATCGGATCCCGGCAAGCAAAAGAGATTCCACGTCTCTGAGCTATACAGACGCTGGGAGTCGAACCCGATTGCTGGGTCGAGAAGGCAATGCTATTCATATATGAATACCAGCCGTGCACCGTGCACCACGTCCGCGTGAATCCCTTCCTCGGCTGGATAATAGGTGGCGTTGATATCATCGATATCGCACCTATTAGATTGCCAGCCAAGAAGACCTTTGAATCGGGAACCTGTTGAGGAGCGAAAAAAGGATAAAATTGGAAAAAGGAGGAACACACACAGTCTGAAGGAGAGAAAACTAAAAGTAAAGAAAAAAGCGACGGAAAATTAATGAAAACTCATGCTGAGGATCAATGAGGACGCAGGGAGTCGAACCCCTAGTAGTCCCCGACGGTTACTGCCTGGAACCTTCACTTGTGACAGTCGTGCACCGTGCACGACGTCCGCATATCTGGCCTTTCGAGGTCCAGGATACACCAGCAAGTTTGCCACATGGTCTTTCCGACTCTTTTGAGACCAAGCGAAGTTGTGCATGTTTGGCAAGAGCCTCTCAAAACTTTGGCGCATGCTGCAGCGAGCAGGAGTGAGCAGAATCGCATGTCGCGCCCGACGCGCCCTTTTCCACGGATGCTAACCCAATGTCGACCCGCGCACCCCGCTCGATGCCGTCCTTGGCAATGTAACCACAGCATCGCTGCGGCGCTCGTCCTGGCCCGCCCTGCCTGCAGCCTGCCCGCCTGCCGCCTCCGCCCGCGTCCTTGCCCGCAGTCTGAGCTGCCTGATTTTTCCCGTGCTGACATGCCCGCTGCCCTGGCGCTCCTGCAGGATCACGACGGCCCGCCCTCCCGCCTCGTGCTGCACGCCGCGCACACTCTCCTCCGGGCCGCCGACGCCCAACATGCCGCCCTGCTGCTGCTCGCGCGCGCCGTCGAGCCCGCACCGCGCTGGACGCTCAACACCGCCTTCCGTGCAGCACAAGCACGACTTTCCCTGCTGCACGCTGAGCTCTTCTTCCTCTCTTGCCACCTCGCCCTCACAACCCCAATGCAGACACTCCGCGCGCATGATCTACACCCAAGAACCAAGCCCCTCCCCCGCCCTTCAATGAATTTAGGTGGGCTAGGATTTGATAACCGTACACCGCCAAAGTGCCCACACGCCGTCACCAGCTGGAGCGGCCATGTAATAGACAGCAATCTGGAAAGCTGGATCTGAGTCTCTCACCAGGTGGTGGCCAGCTAAATCGCTCAGTTTTTCTTCCAGCCGTCAGCCAGCTGGACAAAAGATGGCTGCTATATGATGAAGTATACTGGATCCCAGCTTCGTGCAAATTACAACGGAAGTTCTAATCTGAATCCCCACTGTCCGGATCATCGTACAAATCCGCATCGTCCGAACTGTCATCTATGGGCACAGTCTCCTCCGCCATTTCCATGGCTTTCGCAGTCCGGGTGATTTTTCTCTTCCCTCGGCTCCCAACCATGGTTTCTCCCGCTGGAACGGTACTGCTCGCAACCCTCGTTCTCGCGCGTTTTCGGGGGCGGGCACTGTCGTCGCCATTATCCATCGGCGACGCCTTGCGTTTCTGTTCTGCTGCTGCTGCTTGTTTAGTGCGCTTGGTGTCGAGTGTCTCCCGCAGATCCGATGCCAGCTCATCATGCTTTACTCGTCGGTCTGGGAAAAGGAGGATCGGAGCAAGGAGATCTCGAGGAAGGGTTGCACGGAGAAGGTGTGCGTTGTGAAACGCATGAGAATTGATAATGTAGCGGTCGAGTGAATTGTGGACAATATAATTCTCGATTTTGTCGGATTCAACACGTTCTTGCATTTGCATACGCACACCGGTCGCTTCACATTTGGCGGAATAGCAATCATGTTGGACATTGAATTTGAATTTGAGATTCTGATTTGGGATGAGTAGTGCAACTGAGCAGCTGTGGAAACGCTACGTACCTTGGCTGGAATTATGGAGTAAGTAATTTCGGAGTCTCGACGGACAAGGACGGGCATTCCGTAAATCTCATCTCGCGATGAGAGGACTTGGAACAACTCAACAACCAGTACTACAATGGAATTGTCGCCCTGTAGAATTTCGGAGATTCGCCCAGATACTGTGATACCCTAAGGAGAATCTGATACTGGAATCTACGATAAATGGGGGAAAAAATCACACACCTTTTCAGTTGCAGACTCGGCAAAAACCCATGAACCGATGAAGCAAGGGTCCAGTGATTCACTGATTACCTCACGGCATTTTGTCCACATCAACTCGGCAGCGTACATTCCAAAATTCACGGCGTGAGCAGCACTGGTACTTTGAAGTTCGTGTATGACCATTTGTATTTGACCCCGAGGAGTAGGTACAGGTTTGGTGTTGCCTTGAAAGCAAATTAGAAGTGCACACTGGCAGGCATCACAATTGAACTGCATACCGTGCACCAATGTTTTGGGCTCACCCCATCCAAGAAGTTTCTGGAGCACAGGATGCTTTGCCATAAATTGGCACACACCCGGACCAGCCTTTTGCCATTCGTTGTTGTGATACCACCATCCTCCAGTCAGACGGTGCTTTAAACCCTCTTGGTCACCAAGCTGGATGGCAATATCACGACTTGGTGCAAGGTGGTTAGAGAGGATTGAACAAAAGCGAAAGATTGCGTTGAAACATTCGTAAATTTCAGTGATAACACCCAGGAGAGGACCAAATTCGACGGCGTCCTCGTCGATGTGTAATAGGAGATGGTACTTGATTTTTGTAATGATCTTCGAGGGATCTATCATTGAAAATACATCAAGCACATTTGCGACCGTAACTTTGAGATCATGCTGTAAGTAAATTAGGTCAGAGATATGAAACGACGCAGGATGAAGGGAAATACTCGGTATTCAACTAGGTCTCGGATTTCTGGAAACAACAACAGGGCTGCGAGCTCACCAGTGGCTTTCCAAGCCATGAATTGGTAATCTGTGACCAGGCCACGGACGTGGAATACATTTGTTTGTGCGAGGGACCCACATTGACGTGAATACAGAAACGGGTTGTGCCTCCACTCTCATCTCTGACTTTCACTGGTTCAACGTGAGTGGCTCTATTGTGGGCAGCAGTCAGATTGGTAGGCACGAAATAGACAAGATATCCGTACTCCACTCGGGATTTGAACTCGTTGAACTGTTCTGTAACACTAGCATTTGGGGAGGTCGATATAAAATGTGTATGGAACTCTTGTTGAAGGCATTCTCGAGGTAGATTCCGGTGGGTCATGTAGGCGTTCCAATGCTTGTTCCAAGATTTGGTACGATTACCGGATACATCGTCTCCGAAGTAATCAACAAAGCTGCAGTACAACGGGTCTCCGCCAGCAAGAGCCCGTTTGAGGTTAGGCATACGAGCAGAGTGTCCGGCCTCAATTGATCCAGCTGTATAAAAAGAAATAGAAGGTGTTACTCTAAGTGAAACAATGGCGAGCGAATAACTAACCTGCCCACTTCGGAATTTTGCGAACATGCAGAAGGTCGAGATAATTCTCAACAAACTCTTCGGAGCAGACGAGAGATGTTCCTTCATCCAGAACCGTGGCTTCTCCCTGATCATTTACACTCAGAATCGGTAGTTCGAAGTCTGAAACATGACTGACCTGATCGTTGAAAGAGATAGAAAATACATCCGCATGAGCTTTATCATTGCAGATGACCCAACGGATCGGGATGACAAAATTCCCGTTCTTCAGACGTGAGACTTCGTTAACGTAGTAATGTGAGCCTCGGGAATCATACATCGGACTGAGCATGTCGAGGTCCATATTCTTCCGCCATTTTTGAGCGTGCCAGATCTCACGGATAATTCCATCCTTTGGAATCTCAGGAAAGACATGAATAAGCTTGCGAATCGTAGGGTTTGCCCAGTCCTACAGAATTTGATTACTGTCCGATACAAGTCAAAGGATATCTGACAAACCTGAGCAATGATAGCAGCTGGATCGTTCATGAAGAACACATTCCCTTGTACCGACTTGCATGGGATGGTTGGGACCCCGGACCCCACACGAAGCGACTTCTGAACACGGCGGAGATGGTCAAAGGACGGCACATATTTGCAACCAGCTTCTTTCAGCACCCAAAGAAACACGCGCATCAAGGAGCCTGAGATGCGCAAGCGAGGCAGGCCACTGAGCGCGCCCAGGAGAAACATCCGCACAAGGATGTAGGGCCCCAGACATCCCCACGCAGAAGCAAACAAACGCACACCAGCCTGGACGGATACGGGAACCATTCCGGGTCTGAACCTGACCGGGCCGATCCATCCGCTTGAATTTCTTCAGGATTCGGATCCTCTATGCCTGTAGATTGTGAATCCAGAGAAGTGACCCGGTCAGACGCGAAGAAGTCCAGTCGCGACGCGCCCGTTTGGAATGGAGGTAAGACGCGCACAGTCATGTGATGGTCCCAGTTCGGCCGAAACCAAACCACCAACTCGTGCCAAAGCTCAATGCGACACTCACCTGCGTTGCGCATAATCTCGCTCAAGAAGTCTTCCTCCTCGTCCTCTGCAAGCATTTCAGCTGCCACATCCCCATCTCCGAAGCCCAAGTTCCTCGCCGCAGCCTCGGGATTCTGGACGCCAAACGATTCCACCTCCTCGCGCAGCCGTTTGTGATGGATATGAGTGTCGTCAGGATCTTCGCCTGCGCTGAAAGCAGCACTGGTACTCTCATAAGCCTCCCACATCTCGACCTCTGCTTCACTTCTTGCATGTAAACCTGAAGATGTGCTCCCAATTGGGCCACTTGGCAAGCGCGATGCCGCAAATTGGATGCTTCGCAGTTCCGTTGTGGCAGAATCAGTTTGTCGCTCTTTTTCAAGCTCTTCTCGCCGCTTCCTTGCATCCTCACCGAGCTCCAAGGTCTTCAAGTGCTCCACCGATGTCAAATGTTTTGCGGCGCTCTTGACTGCAATCCACTTGCTAGACCCGCAAGCTTTACACTGCACATGGGAACGGTCCTCGCTATAATGGAAATCTAGAAGCCTCAATAAAACCAGTTGTCTCTACTTGCCCGTCTCTGGCTTACCGTCTTCACGAAGCTTTGCTTTGGGAGGCATTGGGTCAAGATTCAAGCGTCGACCCTGTCGGCGTCTAGGATACCAGCAACAGCCTCCGATCCTGAACCTTAAATCTGACGACCATCTGCAAGTTAAGCTCTCTCATTCACCGGCAGAGGTCTCGACGATCAGGTCACTCCAAATGCGGATACACTGCGAATATAAGGACAAGACATCCTTTCGTCGCTTCTCAACCCCCAAAATGACTTCCCCCTCCTCCCCTACCGACCTCGACGATGTTTTTCAAGCGATGGCACAAGACTCACCTGTCCGGCCCTTGGCGAAGTATCTGACGGCGAGGACAACACCGACGCTCCCCCCGCCGATACCTCGACTACGCCAGCCACGGTCAACCAGAATGTTGTTGCGGCAACCATGCGATATGTGGAAAGGAAGCGTCTCCGCGGCGAACAGAAGACCGATGTCGAGGTCTTCTTGAATGTAAGTCTCTGGCTTACGTGTTTTCATGCTCTGACCTTTTGTGCAAGGATCCCCCTTCCGTGCGTGAAGCCAAGAGCTATGTGCAATCCTTGCATATCGAAAATATGATCAACAAAATCATCGTCGCCACCCCTCCCTGGACGCCATCGGATGATTTGCTTGTGCGTACTTCTGCTCCTACTTGACTCCCATTCACAGTATATAGAAAAACATCTATAGCTATGCTACCGCCATTCTTCTATCGACAAAACTCTGCGCTTACAAAGGAAACACGCCCAAAAATATTCTCCATGTATGATTTCCGCTCAGCTGTGGTCCGTCACTGAGTTTCTTTTGTTCCAAGACAATCTTGAAGAAGCATCGCTTCGATCTTCCCCCGGGGATTGGGCATGATGCCGCCAAGTGGGGTAAGGTCAAAGCTGCGGTCCAGGGGGCTTTCACTCAGCTCCGGTCCAAATTCAAGAAATCAGTGAGTCTAATCATTGGGTATGCTTCTACTTGCTACTCGTTTCCAACCTTTAGATTGGAGCAAGCTTTAAAGCTCAGAAGAAAGCCAAGAAGAGTGCCCCGAAATCCCAACAGCAGAACATTTTTGACCTGGCGCAAGCCATGGTCGAGGGCACCCAATGCGAGGTAAACATTCTTCTTTGTGCGCGCGTGTCTTCCATGGTAAGCTATGTTTAAGTGTTGTTGTTCTTATGTACTGACCTGCGTTCTCGTAGCGCAAGTCATTCCTGAAAAATTCAAGCTCAAAATTCTGGGATACGGTTGACGAAGACTTAGCCAAGATTCGGAAGAAGGCTAACGGAGATAGCAAGCAGATAATCAGGTGCGTCCATTGTTTTGTCCGCTGGCTATGTATCTTACTTTGTTACCAGAGCTTTCCGACACATTCTAAAGACGGACCGTGAAACACACGGTGTCGACAACTACACAATCGCGGACGTGGTCGACACCTTCCAGCAGGACGTCGACAACGTCGTCGACGCCACCGCTGCCACCACGGTGCCGGGCGAGAACGAAGAAGAGGATGAGGATGAGGACGAGGATGAGGAATAGATCTTATTCAGCTGATAGATGTGCCGACAGAACCGTATAATAATATTGTTTTCATTCATTCAACATGTCTGAAAAAAGTATCACGCAGTTATTGGTTCCAATGAACACCAGCTTAAAGCTCAGCTGGCCGCCACCTTGACCTGGCCCCAGCATGGGCCTATAGAGAATTCGGCTGGAATCCAGTTGTCAGCATGCTGTGTCCAGCTTTCCGCCGCATGTATCAGTCAGTTTGCATCCAGCTGGTGACCACGTGTACAACCGTTGGCGGTGTAGCGAACCGTAGGTGCCTCGGAGTTTGAAAATTTAAGCGGGGCCATCACTGATATGTCACTGCCTCGCTTGCATGACCGAAAAGGCGCTGAAAAGAAATGCTTCAAGGTCCTTTATAACTTCCCCATTTCTTATGAAAAAAATCACAGCGTCTCAAAATGAGATTCCCTCCACTTTTACAAAAAACGGCCTTCAAAAAACGATTTAAAAGATCTCAACCGATGTCCATCATATTTTTCAAACTCCGAGGCACCTACGGTTCGCTACGCTCAGTGTTGTTGCTAAGTTGCTAAGCCCTTAGATTAATAAGGGGTTATTTCATTCTAAGTTAAGGGCTTTACATCGGGCCTGGCCCATCCTAAGGCCTTATTAACTCTTAGTATGCCAAGCCAGCCAAAATAATGATTAAATGATTACGCACACAGAATGTCTATTCTCGGTCGCTAAGTGTAACGGCACCAAAATTTCATGCTCCCCGCTGCCACGCTCGTCGATTTCCATGCCTCCCAAACTCAGCCCCATCTGGGCCGCGTTCCATCATAGCAAAAATATGCCCAATGGCAAGCCACCCACTGTGCATCAATGCGGAAAGACCCATGACTGAGCCCGACGCAGGGGCTCAGGAGGGGTCTGGGGACGACTATGAGCTTTAATACCTGCATTTAGTTAGTTAGAGAGACACTTCAACACTTTCTTTCGTTGCCACAACCGGTTTCCTGTTTGGGAAATAACCCTTATTTTGACCCTTATTTAGCACCCCTTATTAAGCCTTAGAAAGGCCTAAGTCCTTAGCTTCAGGACGGACCCTTATTAAGACCCTTATCTACAACAGCCTACGCTTATCAAACTCCAGCCTCTATAGCATAGCACTTGTGAACGACTATCTTCTAAGTGCGTGGTCTGCTAGAGAAGCTGTATCGAGCCTAGAATTTAGGATGTCTTGCAAAGTTGATATTTCCGTGGATTGATGTTACTGTTTTCTTTTCTTTTCTTTTCTTCTCTTACGGATTTTAAAAAAAAATTAATTGCTTTTTTTTTGTGCGCTCATTGCGACATGCTTGTGGCGAGAGACGCCCGCCCTTGCTCGCCGCCGCCTCCAAACCTCGTATTCTAAGCAATTACGTCGGCCCGCCCTCCCACCTCGTCCTGCACGCCGCCGCCCACGCCCTCGTGTCTGCGCTAATGAATTCAGGATGCCGTGCAGGGTGCCCGCGCTGCTCCCACTTACTTGCGTGTAGATCTCGTTCTTTCTTCTTTCTTTCTTTTTTTTTGCCTGTGGTCCTGTGCTATGTTGTTTTCTGACTGCGTTCCTCCATTCAACATCCTGGATCCTGTTTAAAATACATCTACTCTCCTTTGCAATCATACACCTGATCTCAATGCGCTCCTCAATCCACGCTGTATGCCCAACCCGAGCGCCTTCCGCAATTAGGAGCACAGCATCTTCGGCGGCGCCCGAGACGTCTAACTCGGACCTCGTGGCCGTGTTCCGCAGCCCTGTGCTCGGGACTACGAGCCGAAGTTCATCCACCCGTTCCACAGCTGCAAGGGCGCGACGATCCTGCTCGACCTCGGGCGTGAGCCGCGGGTATATGTGCATTGGGTGAGTTTTTCTCTCTTGCTTTCTTTGCTACTTTTATTATCATTACATCTTGGTGGCGCGGGCCTGATATACGCTGGCAGATTTCATATACACTGGCAGGTTCACGGACGAGGCGGACTGGCACCGCGTGCTCATGAGATATGTCTGAGCTCTAATATCCCAATTGATCGATTGTGTATATTTTGACCCTTTTCTGTTCAAGGACGTACACGGATTGGGCTGTCTGTTGTCCGTTCTTCCCAATTCAACATTGGACAAATCATACAGCCCCAGTTTATGTCAGCGGCGGACGCTTTGTTGTGTATCTTCATCCGCACTCCTCGCGGTGCCAATAGTTTCAGGGCGATATACGGCTATGTAGTTGCCTTCCTACAGCTTCTCCCGCACTTATCATACAGCTACAAGTTGTCCCGCACTCATGATTGGACGACAGGATAGATGAAGATTATCACCGCAAGGACTCGGCAACTTTTAAGAGTCAATGTAAAGTTAGTCTTCCGGCGATTGCGTTCATAAATGTGCGCCAGCAATTCGTGTCCCCTGGGGGAAGCCACTGTACACGCATCTCAAATATGATAGGCTGGAATCTCTGCTCTCAATTAAATACTCTGCTCAATGCCAATGTTGGCCACGTCCCGAGGAGAGGTTCATAAGCTCAACGGTCTTAAATAATACTTACATTCTAAGTCAATCTTTATCAGTTGATGACCAAACATCTGGCGGCCGACAGCGTCAGTTCCTGCAAAATATTGTATATAAGCAGGGTCCACAACTGGTCCCATCGCATTGATCATGCCCCCCGCAATGCAGCCTTCTACAAACTTCAAGAACCTCATTGAATATACCACTATTGCAGCCACCACTGCAAATGAAATTGCAAACACTACCAATACTCCTTTCCTGGGATCTACTGCGGCGTTGACGTTGTCAATTGTAAAATGTGTTGAAGTAAGTCCCCAAGAGCATATCCACAGTGGCTGGAAAAAAACTTTGAACAGAGAGTGCATTTGAACAAGGATGAATGTTTCGAAATGGTTGCGCAAATACACGAAATTATCTGCACCATTGTAAAGCTATATTCTGTGTCCGAAACCCAAGGGGTCCTTCTGACGGCTTTGTTGTATGACATAGCAAATTTCACGGAGTAAGGAGAACTTAACATATCTTGTCAAAGTACCTGCATTCAGACACTACAACAGAACACTTCAAAAATTGCTCACATTTCTGAAAGGCCAGGGAAGGATGAGAAAGATCAAGAAGTTGTTCAAGCATCTGGACAATGCCACAAGATTGAAGGAATGCAGCAATGAACTCAGTCATGCCCAGGAAGTATTTACGGTACAGTCATTTAACTTGTTGTGGTGTGTCTCTGATTTATTTCAGGTCCGAGCTATGAGTTCAACATTGTCCCACATAATGCAAATGAAAAAGGATGTGAACCAGCAGCATGAAGAGCTTATTTCTCTCCTGAAAGCTCACCCTGAACTGACAAATTCTGATGGTTCCACTGTGAGGACAATTTCATCTTCTCCTTCTCCCTGCTGAGTTTTTTTTTTTAGATTTCAGAGACTTTGTCAAGTTTTGGGAGCAGGTATGCATAAGTATGTTGTACTATGAATCTTGCTGAACATTGTATACAGCTCTGGATCCTTGTCTATGCTACCTCCTTCTCCTCAAATCTTCCACGGCCGTGAATCCGAGGTTCAGATGATTGTGAAAATTCTTATGCAGGACTCCCCCCGCATTGCCATCCTGGGTCCTGGGAGCATGGGAAAGACAAGTCTTGCCACTGTGGCTCTTCATGCTGATGCAGTTGTCGAAAAATATTCCCACCGATACTTTATTCAATGCCACTCTAGCCCGACATGCATTGAGTTGGTCTCTGCCGTCGCAGATCATATCGGACTTGAGAAGGGATCAAACCCGCCGAAGAAAGTTGCCCAATACTTCATGCATGCTCCTCCATCTCTTCTGGTCTTTGATAGTCTGGAGACATCTTGGGAGCCACTTTTGTCAAGAAAGGAGGTGGAGGAATTCCTTTCTCTCCTCACATATGCTCCTCAGTTGGGGCTGATGGTGCGTGACATTTTACTCAAGGACTTGTGTGACTCATGTAGCACATAGCTCACCATGCGTGGGGCTGAACATCCAGCAAAAGTCAAATGGACTCTTCCATTTTTGGCACCTCTCCAGCCATTTTCTGGCTCTGCAGCACTCGAGGCATTCATGGCGGTTGCTGACAGTGTACATGAAGAGGAAAAAGTCAAGCAACTGCTTGAACTCATGGGGCATATGCCCCTAGCAGTCAGCCTCATGGTGAGTGTGGTTGCCTATGAAGGCTGTGACAAGGCCTTGTCCCGGTGGAAAATTGAAAGCACACATATGCTTTCAGATGGATATGACAAAAGATCCAGTCTGGACATATCAATCATGTTGTCACTCACAAGTTCCCACATGACACCAGGAGCTCAAGACCTGCTCAGCATTCTTTCAATGCTTCCGGATGGGTTCACAGATGCTGACTTGCTGCAAGCCCAACTCCCTATCACAGACATCCTTGCAAGCAAGACCACTCTGCTTAGGACAGCGCTTGCCTTTGTGGATAAAGAAAAACGGATTCAAGTCCTAGCTCCTATCCGGGAGCACATACTCCATTCCCACCCTCCAACAAATGTACTGAAGTTAAAACTTCGCAAATACTTTCATGAACTTCTGTCTCTCTGGACACATCATCGGGATCTCAATGGAGCAAAAATAGGGCCGCAGCTTTCGAGGAACGTAGGCAATATAACCAGTGTTCTTCAGGATTCCCTTGCCACAGAGTGCCCAGATGTTATCCAGAACTACCAGAGTATTCTCAAGCTAAACAGCTTCTATGGACGGACACAGGACACATATTCACCACTGCTGCTCAAACTATCTGAACAAAATTATTTTTGGCAAGACAACCCAATATTCGGGGACTACTTGATTCAGAATGTTGAAACTGCTATATATGTGCCTCTTGCTGACGTTGAAGCACAAATCATGTTGGGAAATCAGTATTTTGAGACAAAAGATCCATTGGAGAAAGGTAAGACATATTCTGTGGGTTTGTGTTACTTGAGCCTCATTTTTTTTACTAGCCGAATGGTTCATTGCACTTGGACTATATCGGAGTGTTGCCCAATCTGACATGTTAGGGGCTCTTGTATGTTATCAAAAAGCCCTTTCTTTGGCAGACAGTACTGGATCCCCCACTGTGGTTGGGCAAGAGGCCCTGAGTATGATAGGCCACAATATGATTATAACAGGAAATCTCCAAGGTGCACAGACACATGCAACAAGGGCATATGAATATGCGGAGGCCCTTGGCAGCATCTATTCACAAGCGGGGTCCTTGGACATCCAAGCTTGATGTCAGATCTTGTCTGCAAACTATTCAAAAGCCCAAACATTCCTGGAAGAAGCCACACAGCTTCTGAATTCTTGTGGTCTTGAAGGATGTGCACTAGATTTATATCTCCAAAATTCAGCTGCTGAGATACATGTTCTGAAAACAGAATATCTGGAGTCACGTCAAATTCAGGTCTCTATTGTAGTCACTAGCAGACCAACAGCATATTATTCAATTCTAGCAAACCTGAATATTGCTCTCATTGCTATTGCTTGTGGAATGGACTCTGGGTTCATTAAGAAAACTCTGGATCAATGTCAGCTGCACTGCAGGTCATTATATGGCTTTCC